>CM035773.1:27987500-28587500 GCA_020466155.1 Pachypeltis micranthus | reverse complement strand
TCGGCGCCTTGCGTCGAACACACAGATTAATCATCGAATTTACGAGTTGATAGTGGAGAGAGGGACGGAAGTTATGTGGATTGGTAGGATTTGACCTGCCTTGTTAAAAGTAACATTCTATCAAAATTTGTTGCATGTTTATTCGCTGAAGCCTTTCGGCAACATTTGAGCTGTTCTCGTTTGATTTAACGCTTGACAGGTCTCTTTCCCTTCCTTCTTTTCAAGAGACCGCTGCACTTCGGACACTTCGCGGAGTAAACGCGAAAGCTTAACATAAAATATGGTCGTCCTTTATTAAATCTTTCAAATTCGTGGTGGCAACGGAGACTTTACCAGCTTCAGCTCAGATTACTCAAGAGAATTGAAATACTCAAAGGATTTCTCCACGAGTTCTCGCGAGCTGGTTAAGCCTTTATCCTTTCTCAGCGCCGCGCCTTCGGCTGAAATTAGAAACTGGAAACATGAAGCTTGCTGGACATGAGCGGGCTAATTAGTTAAAAATAAACTCTGCTTTATGAACGGCACCAAACATTTTGAGGGTGATTATATCACTAACTTGGATTTACGAGGCAACAAAAAAAGGATTTCGTGAGGAGCTAACTTCGTGACTAGGATGGGCAAACTGATTGTACGGCTCACCACATCAAATTGGCATATTTACAGTATTCGGTCCTGAGATAGTACAATACCACAAAATGAAGCGTTTCACAACACACTATAGTAGACAAGTAATGTTTTCCAATAACAATGAACAGAAGATGTGAAAGTTGTGAATTACTAGGAACAATTTCGGCAAGTTAGAACTAACAAAAGCGTGGAACGCTAATCGATTTGGGAATAGACGCAACAGCATAATTAAATGTAGGCTCGTGCTAAATTTTCAATGGCTTTTTTCCACTTGAGCTGGACTTCATGATCTGGTTTTTCTGCCTGCAATATCCAGGTAATTCAGATTCTTTCGGCGACATTTTCTGGTTCTTGTTGACTGGCTGTCTACATTACTTTCTAGTGTTATACAATCTTGCAATTGACCTTTTAAACGTTATCTGGCTGTATGCTGAGAGCTAAGGAGGATACTGACCAGCTTTTTTTTTAACAGGTAACAACCTTGTTATCTGATAGAAAAGAACGTTGCTGGTGCGGAATTAGTTCAATTCATTAGAAATGTCCATGTAACTGTAATCGATAACTGAACTTCTTTGTACACGAGAGAAACATCACAGGTGCTAGATTGGGCAGTACTTTACAGCTGCAAAATTTGATCAAGGCAAATAGGTAATCCTAATTTAAGTGTAGTTGATAGGGCAAAATGTTTACATGGACTTTTAGATACCCTCATTGTGGCGGGGTTGCAGTTTTTACTTTTTTGGAAAAGTCTGCAGCTTTGGAAAAGTGGAACAGTTTAGTTCTATGTCGTGGGCATTATTGAGACTAGTAATCTCTTAAAACTACTAACAAAACAAAGTTGTCAGAGATAACTACAGCAAAGTTGATGTACTATTTTTCCAATAAGTTGAGTTACAATTTTACTCAAAAAATACTGAACCGTCTTAAGTCATACTGACTGGCTCAGCTGGCCCAAAGGGAAATCCCCCAGGCGTCCGTTTTTTTCCTTACGTGATGGGAGTTCAATTAGCCTCTCCTGCTAACATAGCTTTAAGGATTATTTTCGTGGACGACAACGGGTTTTGCCCTCGGAATTTCCAGGATGTTCGTCCTTCCCTACTACGTTGTTCGCCTCTCCTTGGGCATTCCCACTCGCAGCCCTCCAGACCCAGTTCAAAACACAATTCCACAATCAGTACCTGTAGTGTTCAGTAGCTCGCCACTCTCGTCCTAACACCATTTCACATATGTAGGGACTCACTGTGTCGTGTGCACTACGTATACTGGCCTCAATCAAGTGGCCCTTTCACCAGAACTTTATCATGCTAATCAAATGACCGTTGAGTAAAAAAATACTACGATGAACCAGTAACTCTCGATTACTTCAGGTGAATCGATAACATAGAAGCGCGTTTTTCTTTAGCATCTGTTGCCTGCTGTATGCTGTCACTCCAAAAAAGAGGTTGCAACGACTCGAATGCATTGGGCAAGATTCAGAATGGAAACAGGGAATACTTACAATGCGGGTCATAGAGTTGGTGATGGCTGATAATAGAAAACGGGTTTTAACGGGTTCATTCGGTTTCTTTAGAAATTCTCATCGAGTAAGGAGAAAAGAGGACTTTTTATGGAGGAGAATAACTTGAAGTGCAATGATTGGATTTTCTTTTGATGACATTTTTTTCGCGTCGGAACCACCCCGACGGTTCGGGGTCCCTTTTGAAGGCCCATTGAGCGGCCAGCTCGTCTGTCCTCCGCAAAGATCCTTGTTCAACGGCGTAGAGGCGGAATACGTTATTTTTTAATCAAATGCCGCTCGGCTGGTGGAAGAGCCCCAGGAAATTGGGTGCACGGCTCTACGAAGAACCTTACAGAGCGTCTCTAGTGTAGTGTTCAACCAACTCACAAGGGTCATTACGCTCGCAAGATTATTATTGACTAGATAATGTTCGACATGTTGGTCGCGCGCGAAGGGCGATGATGGGAATTTGATTCTCCGGCCGGTTCTCATGATGCTGTTCCATTCAAATGTTATCTAAATAGGTTCCTTTGTCAATGCTAAATGCAATACAATAAACTCCGTATGAAGCAAATTCATTAAAATTAAAGAGGTACTTTCATAGGCAAAGTTTAATATCCAACAATAGCGAAGACCATATTTTTACTTTCCTTGGCTCTACAAAGTAGAAAGGAAAGTTATTATGAGTGTCGAGTTCGGAGATGGTCCAGCTTTACAAAGGTGCAACACTACAGGCGAGAATCACGTCAGATGTTATTACAAGGAAAACTGTTGATATGTTCGTTTCCCTCATTTGTCTGGAACTAACTTCATATTAACACGGATTCTCGAATTGGGTTTCAAAGTTTTCTGGCATTTGGAAGGACTCTTTTAAAAACCTTGATCACAGGAAGCTGTAATATGTTTGATAATCCAATCCGTTCACTCACGCCTTAACTTCTTTTAAAGAAAATCTAGGCGTTAGCGACGAAATTAGATCTCGCCCAGACGATAAGACACAATATTAAGGTCGTTGAACCGGGAAATAATTGGAGTCTAGCTAATCGATAAAAAAAGAGTACTAAACGAATTTATATCAATTCTCGTAATATTTACGGGTTTCATGAATAGATTGTTAGGGACTTCATTTTGCAAAATGTGAATTACAAAAGTCCTTCAAAAGGCATTCAAATATATGTGAAAAGAAGCGAGAAAATAGGTTTGTTGGTCTAACGTATTTTGTTATCTGAAAAAGGTTTACGACAATTTTCTTGTCGACACACACGACACAATAAACAAAAGACTAGCAAACTAGCGCAACACTGGCGTTGGAATGTTAGTTGGGAAAATTTACGGCAGGATGGTGACAACGCTAGTGTTGGTCAAAACTTCCTTTCTTCAGACGTTAGTTTGGAAATTTACTGTCTGAATGGAAAGCAGAACAGGTTCTATCCACCTACAAGGCTTTGAATAAAAAACTGTTAATCTGGACGGGGCTATTAAATAATGAAGAACCCCCTATAGGCCCTCTACAACCTCCCAACGCTGCACTTCGGTCTCGATGAGAACCTGCCAATGGTAGCGCAGCCGTGAGAGGTATTTTGAGGAAAAAGAGAAAGACCACACGCTCTGTGGTTCACAGAAAAACAACAAATATGTAGGAGTAGGAGCTTCATGTTTCAGGCAATACGATAAGTGTTCTTCTGAACGCCAAACAGCGTACTGTTCGTACTCAGAGAAATGTCATTTTATAAAGCTAAATATGCAACATTAGTATGTTGTAATTTATTGAAGACGCTTAATATATATACTTTTACTTGTATGGTTAAATAAGAGGTAATTATTGTTCGGTTTCAGGAGTGACAAAGCAGTGCACATCGCTTCATTTCGAAAAATGTTTGCCAAGGCATCCATCGGACACTTTTTGCTGTTTGGAGCAGTAGCTTTCCTGGCTATGTTGGCTCTGGCTGGAGCTCATCCGGGCTATGATAAAGACAGGCTTCTCAATGAACTCCAGGTAAGGAGTTAGTTAAGTGGTCACATATTTTCGACAACTGCCAGAACAAGCGTATCTTTAACGATAATTTTATTGAATTTTGTCGTGAAATTGAATCCTTGATAACTACATACCATGGTGCGGGTGTGCTCTTAGACTATTCTGGGCCGTGTCAAGCCGCATAAGCGTGCAAGTTACTGGTACCAGATAAAACATATTAAGCAGCACAATCTGATTGTGGCATTGGCATCATTAGTGTTTGAATCCAGGCATCTTCACTCAACTGCCATGTCGATAAGTGAAAGGATGGCAGGCCGATGCGTTCTTTATAAACATTTTTTATAAGCAAAACTATTTGTTGTTGTTCCGTATTAACAGAAAACGTCTTACATCACATACTCACTGGCTGTTATGGTCTGATCCATACGTACATATTATTCTCCGGGAATCCTGTGAATACACATAGAAAATGGACCGAAAATTGCGTTTCATGACGTTTTCAAAAATTTCCAAGAAAGTACGGACCGATTTTGGTCAAACCAACAAATTGCCTTTCACCAGTTTACACCTACGTTTCCACTAACTAACCTTTCTTTTCCAGTCATTCGTTAAGCAGAATTATTAACCAACACTCCTCATAAAAGGAAATTCTTCAGTTTTAACATGTTCTCAAAAACTGCCAGAAAGACTACTGCCACTCCCCGTTATCTGATACCCCAATTTTATTCCCCACGAACAACAATGAGAAATAAGCAGAACGAATAAATAACGTGAGTGTGAGAAAAGTTGTGTGATGCGCCATATCTGACATCTTGGTTGATATCCCATGCAATCGTGATATACAACCGTTTATACGAGCTTCATTTATAGTTTACCTGGACGTAAAAACGTTGGTCACTAGCGAAATAATGAGGTCCTCAATCAAATTGCCTCATCAGCCTCACGAGCTCATTACCTAATAAAATTATCACTTATTTTTCTGTGATATTATTTGTTGATGGTTTTGCAAGAGAAAGGGTCAGTTTGAGAGAAACAGAATGACTATATTGAAATGTTATTGCGTAGGAAAAATAAAACCTGATGGAAAAATGCAAGTTAAATAAAATGCAACTTCCCCCGGGTGTTGAGTCAACAATCCTCTGAACTGAGTAATGCAGGACAAACACTGCCACGGTAACTACGAGATGGAGGCAGGAGAATCGGCACTCTCTCGCTATGGTTGAATCAATACCTCACTTCTATCGGAACTTGTGCTTTTCGAGGTAGTTCGCTGTCAGGTTGTGTGGTTTTCGCTTAACAAGCACTTGGGATTGCTTAGACCGAAATCATCGCGAGAACGCTAGGAGTCTTTGTAGAATAAGTAGCAGGAGTATCTCTCACTTTCGTAGTTTCCCTTCACAGCTCCGAACGCACGAAACCGTAATTTTGCTGAATCATCACTAGATAACAACATCGTTATTAAAGATGGTTTAAGTAAAGGGCCACCCAGCCCGTACAAAGTGGCGAACATCGAAGAACGCTAAGAGGATTACGAATCTCGTGATACCTAGCAAGAAAATATATCTTATGTTTTGCACGTGTACATTCCGAATCTCTCCTTCTTTGTAATCTAATGACATGGTGAGGCATTTAGAACACGCGCATTCCGAACGAAACTAGTTTTAATTATAACGTTTGGGGTACAACTGTCTAGGAAACTCAAACTAAGTCTACTCTCCCCTCAACGGCACTAAATTGCAAAAGGTTTCAAAACTGAATACCTGCAGATATGTTAACTAAATACGAGAGCATTGACAGCTACGTATATAACGACTGTTACCTGAAGGTGAGGGGCCCTTCGACTGGCACTCCCCCCCTTCCTTTCATTAGTTCACAAGAAGGCCGTGAGGGGTTTGCTGAGTAGCTAATGGCGACACGGAAGTGTTGTTTGAGTACGTGAAATAAATTAGCAATAAGATGCAGTTTCTGTAGATAGCGTGTTGACCAAAATCATCATCCCATCACATTTCAGTAGATAGTGGAGTTGGTGACCAGAAACATCATTCCATCACATATACGTATATACATATTATTTAACAATCCTGTCTGTGAATACACCTAAGAAATACGAAATACTGGTTTACATCGAAGGTACAGTTAAGCGTTGTTTTGAGTGAGAAGACCAATCCATTGTAATAAGTTAACATCGCCATTTGTTAGGCAAATTTCATAGAGCCATTTCCCAGACAGAATCCTATAAACTTTTGTATGATGCACGTACTCAATCTTCCGCACATCTGTATTTTAGTCAATGACGAGGGTAATGTAGCTCGATCGACGATCCACGTGCAACAGCTAATTGGTTTCGTTAGAAGGCCTCGTAACAAATGAGGTGAGAAAGTAACTGACTGCAACAAATCAAGTTTATTGATCCACCAGCCTTTTATTGCAGAGACCTGCGTTAACCTGGCGGGTATTATTCCGAAAGTCACTAGCTTCCAGGTTGAAAATTTGAGTCTGCCCCGAGAAGGAAAGGAACTAACCCAAAAGCTCTCACTCCACTGATCGAGCCCTACTTTGCCATGCTTACACCCTACTTGCACAGAAGGTTTATCAAGAATAAGAAGTAATGATTAAAAAAACGGAAATTCGCCTCAAAGATATTGAAGCTGATCATGATAGGGATATACTCCCTTCATTACTCAGCTTTCTTACAAAAGCTACAAGCTCGTATATTGTAAATTAGATATAAGTCAGAAAGAAAATAAATTTTAGAGGGAGCTGTTAGACAATCTGGATAATTTGGCGTCCTTATCCGGTATCCCACATCAATCCAACTTTGAACAACAAGTTGGAAGCGGGGGATTTATTCTGGAAAGTCACTTGACCGATCTTAGAAGGAATCCACTTTGCTCTGTTCCTACATACTGCAGAGTGCGTACAGAAGAAATGGTATATTTAGACGGTTCGTTTCATTCAGTAGCGTCACTTTAGGCTAAAAGCAACTTGCTATCATGCGGGTTGGTTGGCTACCGTCCAACCTAGAAAAATAGCAGTTGGTAGCAATTCCACCTTTGAATGCACGCATCCAATACAAACTAAGTCACTTAGACTTCCTATCACGTCAGGGCTGGTTTGGGAATGCCTGACTGGCCTGAAGACCTTGGCAAAGGAAAACACATTAACACTGTGTTGGATGCCAGGTCATGCAGGAATAGAAGGGAATGAGGTGGCTGGGGGGAAAAGCGTCGCCCCTATCCCTCACAAAATAGTGCTTTAAATTAAACGTAAAATAAAGAACACCTTTTCATCTCTGATCTCAAAACGCAACTCCTTTATTTTCTCGCGGTGCTGCTCATCGCCTCAAAACAGCTGATGACAGAAAAACAGATGACATAAAACGTAATAATTGGCTGAACGAGAATTTTTCTCGCCTAGTCTGCGGCAGAGGCTGAAAGGCGTGGAAAGGATCTGCACCTCCCCCGGTGGGTAGTACTTGAGCCCTTCGTAGAAACCACCAAGAGCCACTTGACCTAGAAGGTTGGTAAGTGGGAGAAGTGCAGGGCTGTCTATTGGTGGGATGCGCCTGGCCAAAGGCAGTCAAGGTTGTTTGTCAGACGCTCCAGGCAGCGAACGAGAGAGATCCTCAGCCTGGAGAGAAATAGTATACGTATGGTATGGGGCCTGTTTACAGGTCACTGTCCACCAAGGTACCACCTGGCCAAGATTGGCATGTCAGAGGTACAGAACTGCAGATTCTGCGAGGTGGAGCAGGAGTCAGCAGAGAATGTACTGTGTACGTGTGAGGGGATGGCTGCAGCACGCCTCAGAGTGCTTGGGGTTCATCAGCTGTGGCCGGAAGAGGGTTGTGGGGATGGATCTCAAGGTTGTCTTGCGTTTTGTGCGAGAATGGTGAGGACGTAATGTGGACGCTGCATCAGAAAACACCAGCTCCGCAGGAGCTGGGGGTGGAACTGGAAAAACATGAGGGAGCTCATACTCACCCACACAATAGGCCCAGTGAGAGTTGAGAACCACATTCCAATAATAAAACAGAATAAGGACGATTGTATGTTTCTACTAAACTTGAGTTACAACGTTATATTGATTTCGACCATTAGGTCATCTCCAGTAACAAGAACACAAGTTGTCTAACGAGAAATCCGCCTGCCCAACTCCCGGATATCTGGTGTTGGGTGCAAGAATGGGGGAGCTGAGGATCGCAATGAAACTGAAACTCGGTGAGAGTGAAGAGGACTGTATTATACGTGCATACGGAATTGAGTAGAATTGGAATTGAGGTGAAATGGAGTACAACTGGGCGACACAAGGGCAGTACTCGGAACGCGTGAACTGGCGTGGGTAACCCTATGAGAGAGTAAGAAGTTACTGGGGTGGTTGTTGGAAGCAGAATGATTTTGGAAGACCTCTGTCATCGATAGGAAAATGAAATTGGGAGAAAGAAATAAAGAAAGGGGAAAACCTAGAAAAGGGAGCTGGGGGCCCGCAGGTAAGGGTCAGGTATTGAAATGGTTGGAGACAATTAGGCGGTCGGAGACAATGACGTGGGTCTGAGTCCGAGGTCAGAGGTCAAAGACTCGGACCACTTGACGCTTTGCGTCGAACATCCGGTATGATCGGTGAGGCCCCTGTAAATGTTGACGCAATTATACATGTTCTTCTTCCTTGACGTTTTGATTCTCGCAGCCTCGAAAAAATGAAGGAGCCCGAATGAAACCGGCACACTTTTGGTTGTTGGATGTTAGGGTTGAAGGATATTCTTCAAAAGATTTTCCATACAATGACGTTAGGAAGGGTCGATCTCGACAAAGGAAGAAGTTCTGCAAATATTTACACGCCTTATTATGCCCGCCAGTGTTTGTACAGCAAGTTGAAAAAATACCCATTGAACCTCATTAAGCGGTCTGAAAATACGCAAGAAAATTTTTATCGTTTTTTCAAAGGACACCGAAAAAGCGCTTTGTTCATACTTAAGATCCGGACTAAATCTATCCTTTTATACTTTCACTCATTAGCTGTTTAATGTACAGCATCCTACCGGAGAGAGAATGAAGGGAGGCGGTACAGCGCTGGTGGAAAACAACCCCAACAAAATAAAACCCAAGGAATCAATATAAAAATAATAATCAATAGGAGTGGGACTCAAATAATTCTGTTGGCAATCGAGCCCGCAAAGCGCAACTCGCGTGTAGAACAAAGGCACGTCGCCACATACAATATTATTTTTCTTTAGATAAATGACACAGGTAGTTGGTGATCGGCGACAGACGTAAAACTGACATGAACTGAAGGGAGCTGGGCTTGGCAGACTGAGGAAGTGGGAGTTGTCGCCAATGTGAACACGGCAGCTTTGCTCCGAACGTCAACAACAGAACTAAACATTAGCCTAACGGGAATTCCGTGATCGCGACGCCCAGAAACTACCTAGATATCCAGACTCCCTGCTAGGAGTTAGACATATCCCCGCACCTGATTCAAAGAAACGAACTGGTTACCATACACAACAACATGCGCAATGTTACGATCCCGACCTGAACTGTTACGATCCCGAAACTGAAACTGTTCCCCTTCGTCAATTCGATCCTGTTCCCCTTCGTGTCTGAAGCACACTTCAAAGTCTCTGGCGTTTTGTGTGCGAGGAAGATCAAGATGCTCTACAAACCCATCAAGATAGTTGTATCCTTTCTTTCTCGCTCCGAAAAGAGAGTTTGGGACAGAATATGAGGGTTATCATTTGTATTAGTCGCTTTACTCGTTATTAATGAACTGTATACATTACACTATTACATACACTTCCACTACACTAGCGCACACTCACTCTTAACGTTACAGCACTACATACAATACTTACATTTGCTCTTCGTACATTATTCAAATCATTTTACTACATTATTGACGTTATTGAAATTATTATTTATCTCATTATAGAACATATTCTCGAAGCCTTCAGTCCTTACATAGCCACATCATGAAAGTACGACGTGACAAAATTTTTCGTCCGGTCTTGACAAAGTATTATGAAATACTGTTCTTAAATATATGTGTATACAGTAATTCAGTTCTTACAGAATTAAGCACTTCTTAAAACCTCGGATTGACTATGCACGGCCGTTATCTCTTTTTTAGACTTGAAGAAATTATTCTCTTGGAATAATTAATGACGACTTCAAAAGGAGAAAGAAAATGGAAAGAAGGCTTAGAAAATAAACACAATTGCATACTCGGGAAAATTTTGTAGACTTCATTTCGAAATCTGTCGAACCTAAATAATTTCATCTTCGACGCCACAAACGTCGTTGTCGCCGAACGAATAAATTATGCGCCAGCGGAAGATTTTTTCCAAGGAAAGAGGCTCCATCCCATCATCAGTGCCTCATTGTACGGGAAATGAAGTGGTAGTCTCACTGTAATTTTCTCATCAACTACAAAGAAGGAGGCCTACTGGTCATTTGCTAAAATATACGGCGGAAACATCTACCATGATGGCCCTTTTCGAGCGTCGGTTGTTCGGTGGGAAGTTATTGTCGCAACTATATTTCGCCAAATTCAAACGAAGTATTTCGTATTTACCCGAAACAAAAACGGCGGCTACTTCATGCAGCATTTAAACGCTTACATTTTTACTCGTCCTCGCCCTTAACATGTAAATCAAGTTAGTCAAAAGTACTTTCTACCTCTCCCTCTCTCCCCTCACCCAGTATACGATATAAATATATTCTCTCATGTTTTATAATATAAATACATATATTCTCATGCTCTGTGTGTCCCACGTGGCATTTCTTGTAAGTTCGCTAAGCTCATAAAGACGTTGAGTGAAACTTGGTGTTATGTCATTCATGTTTCAACGTGGCTGGAAAAATACCCTGCTCAAAGTAATTCGGAGCGAAACAAATCAAGCTCCCACTGGAGGCACTAGGAACAGCATCCGATTAACAGACGAGGAAACAGTACATGCCTCGTGGTGGTGGTAGGAGGCTGATGATGTCGAGTTGTGTTTTGGGAGATGTACGGATTTGGGGTGTGGGGTACCTACGGATTTTTGGCGTGCCGTGTGATGTCGGGTGAGCTTGGAGTGCATGCTGGGCTACAAGTAGTAGTCCCTCCGGAAAGCCAATCCGTGTGGAACGTCTACGTAACAACAGATGGGAACGCAACTGCGGTCTTCCTGCATGGTTCAATATAGAGTACAAAAAGTGTAACCGTTCCAGAACGTGAGAGTAATACAGTGTATTCTAGAAGGTTTATACATGAATATATTTAATCTTGTGCGTCTACATAGTCACCCCCCAACTCGATACAGTATTTGCAACGAGTGTAAAGGTCCTTAAACGCTTGCTGCTGCTCCTACACCTCAGTCATGTTCAATTTTCTTGTCACCGTCTCTCCTTCTGTTGCCTCTACTACTCGTTCTGCATCCCCCTAATGTTAAATTTAAGTTTTGATACAAGAAAATCGTGTGAGAAAGGACGGGGGGGGGGGAGTTCAAGTGAGTGATTGGACTAGGAGGATGCAAAGTTTGACTAAATCTAGGTGCACGGTAATGGGCTGCGGGAGGGTTCTTCCTCATGCAGAAGCCACCTGTTGCCAAGGCACAACAAATCATTCGTTTCTAAAACCGATTTGAAGCTTCTTCAAAAAATGTTGAACCTTGGAGTTACTACGAAGCCTTGACGAAGAAATCAGCCATCGAAAAAGGGGATGAGAATTGTTTTTGTTTTTTACCCCGAAGAGCTCATTGACGCTTTATTTCCGGTCATCATGTCTCATGTACGGTCACAATATTTCGCCAAAAAGGTAGATACTGATCGGCTGTGGCAACCGAATCTTCAGTGGTCTTCCTACTCAGGAGTGAAACTATGTGGTACAAAGCTTTTCGTTTTTTATATCTTCTGTCATGATGGCAAAAACAGATCCTTCGCCTCTGCAATCAGTAGTACAGACATTCGACGGTCACACTTCACCAACCCTTGAGAGTCGACTCGAATATGTACGGCCTGATCTCTCATCATCTTCTGTCGATTCTCTTCCACTCAATTTTCAAACCTCGAAAACCACTGATCACGTAATCGCTGTGCGCATAATTAACAAAGTATTTGGAACCAATTTGCCCAATTTAAGACAAAACTTGATGTTTGTTTGTTGCTTCATTCTTGAATGATGACAAAAGCACGCTGACATTCATTGGCTTGCTAAATAATAAGCTAAACCTTATTGAAATGGAAATCAACATTAAATAGTTCAAATGCAGAAATGCAGAAGCATGTTTCTACATCCACTCCATATCCTCCCTTGAACGTGTTTTCGAGCGACAGCCCTGGAATTTCTTGTGTACTTTGTATACCTGATGTTAATTCCTCCATGTTACGCCGAATCTTGTATGATAGATCGCATTATTAAATCGTGCCACAAATATCATTAACGCTAACAGTTATTTAGATGAAATAAGGATCCAACCCGAGCCGGGGAGTTCAAATCGATAGGATTAGGGGGAATTGAGTGAAAAGGTTCAGAAAGTTAACAAAAAATATTGGGGAGTGAATGGAACAGTGGTTAGCACTTTCTCTGATGGTTCCCATCCGTGAGATTGGTTTTTCTTCATGTACGAAGTTTCAGATGACTCTGTACGGAACATTTTTCAGAAAAGTTAGGCCTCCTACCACACAAATACTGAAATTCAAACTTTCCTATTGGTATAATCGTGCTAGGAAATCTTTCTTCGTAAAATAAAAAGATCGAAGCGGCCTTTGACTGCCAGATTTATTGCAAAGCCATACGTGAAATCCTAGTACCTCAATACAGGACAGCAATCGGCTCTGAGCCGCTTGAAACGCGAGAGACCACAACAAAGGGTGTCAGAATCAATCAGCACGAGCTGGATTTCTCTTCGTAGGATTACACCTTTACTGGTCAGCTGAAATCGAATGGAAGAGGAATACCTTGTTGGCTCTATGCGAACAATGAGAGAGCTCGTTTGGGCGTTTGGGACCGATTTCGAAGATGAGGTTTATGTTCTTCATTTCAGAGAGGAATATGATATAAGGAACTTCACACAAGCCGTAGACTTCGAAAACCATCGAATCACACAATTACCAGTGTACGGAAACTCATTTCGTGAATTTTTGAAGCAGAAAAATCTTGAAGTTATAAAAAGTCCTTCCTCATCCACGTACCCCAAAACAATTGCTTGATACAGTCAGTATAATGATATAATTTTCATTATGAGTGTGTCTTTCTTGTTCTCATTCTGAGAGCTGCCTCATACCGCCCCAACAGTGGATTCCATAGCCTCGGGTAAATTAAAAAGTGGGTAAAATTAATGCACGCATCTTTTGTTATTTTTTGCTCATTGAATTAGCCCATCTTTAATGCTCTATCAACGAGAGAAGCACGAAAGACCCAAGCATCCTAAAATAACGTTCTTACTAATCAGACGGGTTGAGTTTGTCTTAAATTTCGGGTGCATCGTTTTCCCCTGGGAACATGTACAAGTGGAAGAGGCAAGTTGAATACCCTGAGGCTGGAACACCAACTTTTACTTTCAATATCCACCTCTGACCTTATTTACTTACGAAGCTGTCTTAATTTTATTTTTCTGGCCAGCAGTCCTGATAAAAAGGAAACTTCGTAATATTCGTTAACGCTCTTCGGTTCTATATCATACGTGTAATTTACTCTACCAACTTTATTTCGTCGTGCGAAAATCGTTTTAAAACTTTCAACGTGTTCACATGTAAAAATGTCATTGAAAGCTGTTAATTTCTACCCAGCATCGATGTGAACATCCGTTTGGTTTTACGAACAGATTGCCACAGCGTAGTCTTCGCCCTACTTTGAAAACTCATCACTTAAATTTCAACCTTCAAAACACATTTCAGCGGTTCTTATTGGGGAAAGTAGCTCAGACCAAACAATGTGAATAGTTAGGCTAGGTAGGAATGTAGCCGCCTCATCCGTTAGAGGGATGGAGTTTATACACAGCTACTTCTATTACTGCAAGAGGTTTCAAAGGAGAAAGGGCTTCCAGGACCCATTCTGCAAACTCTTCCCTCTCTCGCCTTCCTCCTCACCACCACTCTGGCGTCGCTACGTTTGTAATGTAAACTCACTGTTTTTTCTGCAAACGTTTTTTAATGCTTCCACGCAAAGCCTCTTATGCGAGGCCTGAAAATGATGGAACGTACTAAAGTCTGCCGGATGATGTATGATAAGTAGGATCGTGTGACAATAGGACATCGAAGTGTACTGTCTATTACTTTAGAGATTATGAATCCTTCTTCGTGGAATGAATGGAAGAATTAATGATGAATTAAGGTGGGATCGTTATACTAAACTCGGTTTATTGGGAAATTCGACACTACCCTTTAACCCATTTTTAGTAAAAATGCTCAAATCGTCACATCACTCAACTTTCCCCCACTCCACGTACACAGAACGATTTGTATCGCTCAAACAACTCACGACATTAGTATTTCATTCAGTTTTTAGGAACTTTGAAGAATATTAAAGAAATTGGGTTGTGTCCGCCAGTAGGCAAATTACTAAAGTTAACGTACCTGTTAGGTGAGTCCGTCTCCTCTGGCTGGTGAGTTACTGTGGGCAAGCGCTTTCGATGTAAAGACATCATCGTCTGGCCGTTAAGTCAGTACTGACTTAACGGCCAGACGATGATGTCTTTACATCGAAAGCGCTTGCCCACAGTAACTCACCAGCCAGAGGAGACGGACTCACCTAACAGGTACGTTAACTTTAGTAACTTTGAAGAACGTAGCTCAACGTTCTACATTGAAACTGGCGGCGCTTGATGATACGAATTTATTGAGTTGCTCCAATACAACAATGCCAGTAATTATCGCATAAGTTGTTCGTAGGGCTATCAACACGATTTGTCTACTGTTTTGGAGTTATCGAGTAAAAAATGTGAAACGAACGTTTGAATTCCTAAACTTTTGGAGCTGCTCCTAACTCTTTTAAGAGCGTTAATAAATATTCAACTTATAGGAGATTTATTGTGCTAGCTCCTTGATTTTTTTGAGAATGTTAGTATCATTTGAGCGGAAATTTTGTTAAGAAAAAAGTAATCTCTAATATAAATTTTCATCGAACGTTTCGATAACTTATTGTACTGCTCTCGTAATTTTCCCATATATGAGAATTTTATAGTACTGTCGTATGTTATTTGGAGCTGTTCACACACAAAATTTAATCCAAATTTGTTAAGAAAAATCAGTTAGTGTCGGGATTGCTATCGTAAATACAATTATTTTAGAGTTTATTTTTCTGATACCCTTACTTTGGCATCCCACAGCAATCTGCTGGCTACATATGAAATTTGAGTTGGTTCGGTGGAGCTGTTTCCTCTCAATCGCGTTCGTAGACATACTAACACCTTCCCTAAACGGTTTTTTTCGGACTCAAAACCTCTTAAAACGACAATATTTGGATGACACTCCAAATTGTTTTCCAGCCGTTACATAAGTTTCCTGCCTACTCTCTAGGACTAAGGAGAATATAAATATTGGCATTATTGTATGAATTACTATACACAAAATACAAGTTAGCAGTTATGGTGGCCTTGTAGCAAACTAAGAGCTGACAATTCATACAGGGTGCAGCATATATCCTAAATAATACATCGTTAGTGGAGAATATATTCCGTATAGAAAATGCTCTAGCTATAACTAAAGAAGAAGCACACAAAGTAAGTGTAATGCACACTTGTTTTCAGTCATTTACTACCAAATGAGTGGAGAAATTAAAGAAGCATTCTACGTAAACAAGATGTATCTGATAACAGGAGAGAGGAATCATTCGAAATAAATAAGCGGGTCTCTCAAACTGTAACTTGAAGGCCGTGTGGGGAAAACGATTTGAAGAGCGGCAAAGACAATAAAAGTTCGTTTTCATAAGCAATGGTGTAGCTGAACAATTAAGATCACTGAACTTATTGCCCAAAGGCAAGTTAGCATTGGACAATGTGAAGGAACGGATTCAATCGGGCCGTTCCCCGCTATCGTTCGGCTATACTGACATGTCGATCAGCTTTGACGAATCCCGATATATCGTTTGCGAGACACAACAGGTAACCTGTGAGGCCAGTGATTCGAGCTACCATCAGAGACGAGCGTCCCGAGAGTTCGTGGATTTGTGTTTCAATTATTCAATTATTTTTGGGTTTAGTGTGAATAGCGAATCGTAAAATCGCTACTCCTAAACACGTCACTGTAGGGAGATGAACAGCAACATAAGCGGTCAATAGTTGGACGTAAGGTAGAGAAGTAGCACGTATCCAAGGTAAAGTGAGATTGGTGAAGAAAGAATTAGATAAATCCGGCAATGGATTTGGCTTGGTGCGTTGAATTGTGTAATGAAGTATATAGAACTACAACGTGATAGGACTGAAATCTATTGTAACGTTTTTGATCAAGGACGATTTGAGAGAAATGCAATTACTTTATAAAGTACGTCTATTGTGTAACTAAGTTCGCCCATTCGTATAAATAAATCGTTAACTCGCTTCATTATCTCTCTATCTTTCTCATTCTGTATCTGTTTATCTATCTATTCCAACTCCACCCCACCCACCTTCCCTCACCGGCTCTTCCAAGCACCAAACTCTTACATTAAAGTTTCCAGCTTCGCAGGCGTATTTAGTTAAGTGAAACCTTAATTTAGGGTCGAGCAACTTCATAAAATAACTTTTTTTTTTCCTCAAGCGCTCTTCTTTAAAAGGTTTTGTTCAGCTCAAACACCAAAAACAAGAGAGGGTGTTAACTTGTCCACGCTCATGGCAGAATAAGAGTGGTACTTCGGTTCGAAGATCGGGAAATTCGAGATAGAGTAGAGCTGGAACTTCCAACAAAACCCGTTAAGCCGAAGGAAACTTGTTGCTGTAATGCTGAAATCCATGAGACAGCTAACTTGCGGGGATGTTCCCCCGTTGAATGCTAATGCCGAGGAGCCTCTCAAATCTAATCGATTAAAGATGAGACCCGTTGAGGTTTTGTTACACATGCCACTAATCTCAAATCCTATTAAATGCGATTGTCCGTCGGAAAGTGGGACGTGGTTTTTCGACGATTGTCCGTTCCTCAATTACGGCTTTGATAACCACACAGTTGACAAAATTTAAAGCGTATCCTAAATCTAAGTTTATGAATACATTTACAAATACGAAGACCTACATACATAAACACCATGTTTACCAGCAAGCGCAAACTCAGGCTACCGATATTGCAGGCAATTTCCTGCCAAATTTGTTTCCCAACGCTTTTTTTTTTAAAGTTGACGTTTTTCGCTTACAACTTTTACCTTTGGTCAGCCCTGCGAACTCTGTAATTTATTTATTCACCTTCAATTTGACAATTCAGCAGTCGCTGTGTAAAAAAAAGAACCGGTAGGCTACGCTTTGTCTGCGTGTGGACCGTGGATTTGTTCTAGTGTCTTGAAGGTGTCTACCACGCAGTTACTAATCAAGGCTTGTGGATAAGGGTTGGACGTTAACCCAGAGAAAATGAGGTGACCCATCGTGTAACGTCATTGGGGAACTTCTTGGTTGGAATCGTGTGGATCTCATTGGTGTGTCATTTCAGAAACCTTCAGAAACTAGCAAAGGCACTTCCGAGCAACGTACTCACTCGAAAATCGAGCTAAGCTCCTTAGCATACAAAGTGTATACAAAATGTGTACCTCGGCCTGTGGTTTGAGGGCTGGTTGCGCGGTCTTGTCTCTCTCTCTCTCTCTCTCTCTCTCTCTCTCTCTCTCTCTCTCTCTCTCTCTCTCTCTCTCTCTCTCTCTCTCTCTCTCTCTCTCTCTCTCTCTCTCTCTCTCTCTCTCTCTCTCTCTCTCTCTCTCTCTCTCTCTCTCTCTCTCTCTCTCTCTCTCTCTCTCTCTCTCTCTCTCTCTCTCTCTCTCTCTCTCTCTCTCTCTCTCTCTCTCTCTCTCTCTCTCTCTCGCTCTCTCTCTCTCTCTCTCTCTCTCTCTCTCTCTCTCCCTCTATCTCTCTCTCACCCTCTCTCTTTACTCCTCCTCCTCTGCCTGTCTTATGGCCAAGGCTTCTGGTTGCCCCACAGGTAGCAGGCTGAGGTGTTTCATGCGCTTCACTTGATCTTGAATTTGATCAGGACCTCTTATAGTCGTAGTACCGTGCTGACGATAGCAACACAAAGCTTCTAAGGCTTGCGTTTCCATACCTCAATTCACATAAAAGCATCGGGTTACGTTTAAAGAGCATCCACAGATGAGATTACTAGCGCTTTTACGACGTTCATCTGGTATCACTGCAGTTCGCGATGAGGTGTACGCGGGTGAGCTCACAAACTCATTAGCGCCATGGCAAGTGCCATGATAAGGTCTGCTAGCAGGTATGTGCTATGTCTCGTCACTCGGATGTAGGAAGGGAGCAGCACTACTGGGGTCGTGTCTGAGGATAAACTGAGATCTGCCATCACCTCAGTTGGTCCCATCCAATCTTCAATGACCCTGGATGCGTTGATAATATTGGAAGGCAACGTTACGTGTCCACACCAACTGGTTTTAATTTGTAAAAGTTGTTGTTATGTTGTTGAGTTGAGACAAATAGCTAAAAAACATTTTGCTAAGAAAAGAAAAACGGAATTCTTGTTATTCATACAATATTTAGAAGCATTCAAATTCTTTCTGGTACCATAGTCCCTTTTAATGTTAGCTTCGCCGAGAAAGATGTTTATGTTCATAAGCACGGTTAGGAATGGCTTAGCTAAATCTGATGAAATTTATATATTGAAATATCAAACTACTATGCTTTACTAAAGTTGACGTACCTGTTAGGTGAGTCCGTCTTCTCTGGATGGTGAGTTACTGTGAGCAAGCGCTTTCGATGTAAAGACATCATCGTCTGGCCGTTAAGTCAGTACTCCCCACCCCCCACCCATTGTTTTAATACTATGCTTTAATTTAAAATGTTCATCGATGACAAATTATGAGAACATCACGATAAATTATCAACAATTTCGAGAAAATCTTTCAAACGGTTATCACGTTGTTTTTCCTCCATAAATCAAAGCTGGTTGACTATGCATACTAGCAAAGTTGGGGAAAGAGTATAAAATGTACTGGAGCCATCACAAAAATCACGGAACACAGAGAGAGGGTGGCTTAAACCTGGGTTTTCACGTTTTAATGTGAACAGTTAATCACGCTGATTAAAAACCTTGAATTGGAATTTAACACTAAACACGTAATTTAAACAGCTTTCAATGTTCTGCCCCCTGTACGCCAAATCAAAACGTTATGTGCAGTTTTCATGGGTTTGCTGTTTGTTTTCACACTTTCAAAGTTTAATCGATATTAATCTTGGAGTATTCATAGTCAATACTGTTCAGGTATGCAACAAGATTAATATATCCCTTGCCCATTTAAAAAATATTGATGTGGGAGGAAATCTCCTAATTTTTTGGTTTGAGATGTTGCCAAACTCTAAATGGGAGGTCCGGCAAGACTGTACCGAAAATAGCGTTTTTTTCTGCGTCCTAGTACTATTTTTTCGGTAATCAATGTAGCATTGAACTGTGTTTCCCACCTAAAAGTACAATTTTGGGGTAGTCTTTTCTGAGGAGAATCAGCTGCAGTTAGTTTTTAAAGCAAGATAATGAATTCAGAAATACTCGCTTTTTTTAACTGTCAAATGTGTTTAGTGGCATGATATTCCCCCTGATAGTGTTGCTAAAACCATTAATTTCACAATCGCAAATTAAATGATGGAGAGAACCCCGTGTCTTAGCTATATTTGTTTCTAAAAGCAACTTTACCTTTAATTAGTTAGTAGAAACAAGTAAATAATTCAAGTTATTCATATATTGAACCTGTGTACTGTAGGGTCTTATACTAATGTTCTTGAAGATGAAATATTTACATCGAAAGCCAGGGAAGTCGCACTACAGGCACTGTGGCTATGATCATACGAGTACACCGACAGACAGACTTAATCCGATAACCTCAATGCCTAAACATAGTCGTTTCTTTTGCCATTTGATCCCAGTTTTTGTACTTTCCAATTAACGAAATCATACCTCTGGTGTTGTTCAACGATGGGCACAAATAATTGAGGCTTTTGGTGTTAAAAAAAAGAAACTCAATTTGAAAACGTGCTGCGTCGTTTGCTGGGAGATTCGCCTTGCTGTTTTGCGATGAGAAGGGCACAATTTGTTACCTTAGCTACCTAACTCGAGGAATTGCCGACACCGCAAAAATTACGTCCGGTTGTAAACATCTGCCAACTGGGCAAGGCTCTCGTCTTATATATATAGCTTCTTCATGATGCGATTATCTTCCGTGGCCACAGCTCCCCCCTGCTCATCAACGTTCTATTGTGTTAAGGGGTCAGTCCCGCCGTTTCTTCCTCCACACATTCTTCCTCAATTCACAAACTTATTCAAGCTCCTTCGAGTCCGTCTTCTAAATAGAAAGCGCTGAAAGGAAATTTCGTTTAACGTTTTGCTGAGAAGACCGCCAGAGGAAAACTCGTGATTCAATAACAAAAGTTTGCTTTCAATTGGCTGTGGACTGTGGTCCTCTCTTCAGAACCTTCTGATGAAGCTGGTCATATATACTTGTGATTAGTATCGTCGTCCGTCACAAGGAATGATTGAAAGTTTCTTTCAAGTCAGCTTAGTTGATTGTTTCTTTCAATTTTCTACTGGTTCTTTACTTAGCATGATAGTACTAATTTTAATATCATGAGTCATAAGTATTTCTCTCGTAACAAAACCTCGACCGTTTAGCTTATAAAGATGTCTTAAGGAGGCTGAGTAGGTCAAAGGCAACGGCGTTCACTTCCAGAGGCTTCCTAACAGCATGAAGAAGTTATGAGTTTCACGCCTGTTTCGTTCTAATCGCACACCATCGTTTGATTTAATTGATGTTTAAAAATGAACGATATTTTGACGTAGCAGAGTAAAATAAAATGGTATCTACCCCTTCATTATTTTTTTATTAATTTGTTACGAAACCCGATTTCCACTGAAACATAACTCACAAATGTTTCATTTATTCTAACCAGGTGGTTGATGACGATGGCATGGTGGACCCGGCAATTCTGAGAAACAGCATCATAATCCAGAGAATGTTGAACCGAATGAGAGCCCAAGAATACCCCGAATACGACGTGAAAAGATCCGGAAACTGGAAACAGTGCGCCTTCAACGCGGTTTCATGTTTCGGCAAGTAGACACCACAACCTCGCCACTATCCCTCCTCGTTAAAAGTTACTATCCCTTTCCGCTCGCTAAGGGCCCTCTTAAGAATTAAAATAAATATAACCTCTTCCTTCACATCCCCGCTAATATGACCAGTACCACTTTGAACAAGAGTAAAACGTAAAAAGTTTTGCCAAACCTGTGCTTGAGTATGACGGTTTCAAAAAACATCTTCTTCCGCGTTAAGTGGTATCAAATATTTCGAAATGTGTAAGCATGTTTTATTTGAAACGAAATAAAATTTATTTTACTTGGAGCACAGTGTGTAGTTGTCATTTTAATTTCCTTCTCTCATACTTTCCACTTATTCGTGGGTGTAAAAGTGTTGCATTGATGAATCATCATTCCACATGCTTATTTTCTTTTAATTTGTTGGAGAGCCATACTTATTTTTTACTGTATAGTCATGTCATTAATGCATTCCGCTTTATGTGACTTGCTTCATTGTTTGTACGTATGTTCGTTTTTCTACTTAAAACTTGATTTTTACTGTTAATCGATTAGTTTATAGTAGTGCAGTAATATTATCCTTGAATCATTTACATATGAAAAATTCGGAGTTCATAATAGAGTTGGGAGACTGAAACACCTAGTGCAAAACTAACATTAGCTTCTTAAAACAACCACCCTCAAAATAGCTGATAGAGACTAAACATCGACTTGGTAGCTTACAGTCTCCTGGTCGAGTAAAGTTCTTCTAATAGATGAAAATCAAAGTTTGAGTAGTTTTATGATCTCTACGGTTACTTGAAGCCACTTCAAGATTGTCAAATGGAACATATCGTAGCTATACCAAACTACGAACAAAATATGATGGGCGTGGTTTAGTCATTTGAACAAAAAATACTGTCAAGCAGCTACACTTAACAAGGCTCTCTAAAGCCTTGCTCCTGTTTCTCTTTTTCTTATCTATGTTTTTCTTATACTATGATGAGTGTTGTGCACAATCTGTACCCATATCAAGAGAGAAACACGTCTCTGTGGACGCCTCTTTAAAAAAACGACAGATCGCGTTACGAAACGATAAGTCCTTGAAACTTGATTAATTTTGGGTTGAACCAAAAAAGATACCATTTAATTGACTGAAATGAGACTTTATGTTAGACTGAATGCATCCACAAATACTCGTTTACATCTAACAATTACTTTTACATTTTTTGTCGTAAGAGCCTCGGTCGAGTAAATCTCCGCAGTTTTTCCCGCTCCTCACACACACAACTTAAGAACTCTGCACATCTTTCGTTATTAATTGACATTAAAAAGTAGCCGTTTACCACGTTGGACAATGGCATCTCAAAATACGTAACTTTACTTTTTACTCCGTAGAGCTGAATAAAGTAAAAAGCTTTTTGTCGAGACCCACTGAATTATCAAAAGGCGTCGTAAATATTAAAAATGACAACGTCGTTGTATCGTTGAAACGAAGTCTTTAAAGTAAATTCTGTCGAGGAGAGTTCAAAGCATATATAAAGATCGTTCTTCAGCTAGAAATTGTGAAAGGCCTCAACGAAACAACTCGGCTATCGGAACAAAAGCCAAACCTTAACGGTCTATAGAGTTCAATTTGCTGTCTAACATATGACTCAGTAAAGAACAACACTGATATGCCAAATTATTCCGATTACGTTCATTTATCGTGCGTCGGTGGATGTTGAAACACTCGGGACAGACAAAACAACCAACAAACGTGCTGATTAGTTAGTGACTATGATTGTCGTTTTGCTCGATGCGCGTAGAAATGTTGGTGCTTTTTTCGCTTTTCGCTTTCCTTATCCACAGGCCTTCCAGGAATACGGCATATTCGCTAATCAACTAATGTTCGGAAAATGGTCGATGGTTTGTGGAATGAAGGGATCTCTTACCTGTGAAATGTCAGAAGGGGCTGGTGAGGATTGGGAGTTAGTTGTGATAGGGCAGTTCCTCAGTGAAAATTGCTGATCGCGAGTTGTACTACGTCCCGTCCGTTTTATTTCTTTTGTAAGTTGCTTCAGCCGCTCTTTTCAATAAATCAGCAACGCCGAAGCTTCAATTAAACTTTATCGAACGGATGCGAGTGTATTGTTATTTTCTTCAAGGAAAAGTAGTTGTTTTCTGAGCAGTGCCCTACAACATTTAAGTTTGAAGACTATAAATCGAATAATTGGTAAGCTCATCGGGAAAGGCTGTTTGAGCAGTTACCATGAGTTTGGCCGAGAGAGTTTGACCCAACAGGGAGGCGCGATAAAACCATAAAACATCGCCGCCTTAGTAATGAAAAAATATATAAATTCCCTCTCCTGAAATTTGCCATGGAAATCTCCTGACAGCACTCCTGGTGCTTCTGGAAATCAGCCGACCTCACAGCAAGTCGGCTACAATTAGCTACGGTTTTGGTCCTTTGCGCGTACCACAATCCTCAATCCTCGAGAGCAAGGTGCCCGACATTCACTACGTCGGGAATGAGCATGCATCATCTAGATATTAATGGAACTGATCTAGGAAACATTGTGTGACTAACCACACAACCGTTTGGTGGTTGTTATTGACAAAACGGGATCTGCTGTCCGCAGAAAACTATTTTTCTTAATCAACATTCATATTTAAACGGCATGAGAAGAAACCTATTTGCAGCAAAAAAAGATGAAAGTTTCCAAGTGTCTCTGGAAAAGACTGATTGTGAGAAAAACAGTTTTAATGTAATACGACATTTTTTGGGAATTTTTGTAGGTTAAATTTCCAAACTAGGTTCATACTCATCTATTGCGTGGATAAGTGAGCTGGAAACTCGCAGGTTGTTCCATGTACATGGATGTACCGCAGATACATTTTAGTGCGCTGGATTACGTCAAAAACCTAAAAAAAAGATTTTCACTAAATCCAATACTCTTCAGATTAAATTTAATACCCCCCCCCTCCCATGTCCACGAGTTCATGAATACTTAAAAAAACAATCGTCGATAGTAACTGATAACCGATACTTCCGTTTTCCATAATCATTTTTTTAGCATCTCTCTAAAAATTAACATTACGGTTGCCACTTTGTGACGTACGTAAACTTCCTGTTAATCTTGGCATGTTCTTTGTTTTTATTATTACCAAGCGGCACCTGCGCGGTGAAATTAAAAACGTACCGTAACATTGATAGAAGGATTTATTTAACTTTTTTCCAACGATGGCGGATATTAATAAACTGGGTAGACAAAACCAACTTAATTAGAGTTTGATCAAAACCGGTAAGGGTGGGCGAATCAGAGTTATTTTTTCACCCTTTCGAGTACAAAACCGTGTTTTTTCCTGTTGTATAGAACCACATATTTTCTCAATCGTCGTCGTTTTTCTTCGTCTCTTATCATCTCGAGATGCAATGATCGGGCAGCAACGCTTCGTCATCGAACCTATTCACTTGTGTAATCAGTGATTTGTGAGTGGCCGGAGTAACTGAAGCACTACTTGGATCGCTATTCATTTAATCGACAGTTGTATAGTGAACCCAATTTCCATCGTAATACTCGTGTGTATGGATGTCTCTCAAATTAGAAAACTAAATCTTTCCGATGCCTTACATAATACCAGCTCGAAAAAGGTCAAATGGGTAAGGAAAGTGAAGTTTCGTATCTCGCTCACTAGTTGTTGTTTCAGCACCTGTCTGTGAATCGCATGATATCACGTTCGTCCTTTCCGTCCTTTAGAGTTTAATCCTCTTCTTTCTTTCCCCCCCTCAATATGTGCTTTTCTTTTAATAGGTCAAAAACGAGAAGGCAGAAGAAGAAACCTCGTTCAAGATTACGGTCGGTGGGATTTCTTTACTAAGCTCTTCTCATTCTGAGAGAACCCAAGCTTTCTTCCTCGAAATTCTCAGCGATAGGATCTTTAAGTTGTTATTGTTGTAAACTTATGAGTGATCACTTCGAATTTCCGCTAGAATGTGGTGCAATTTTAGTAATTTCAAACTTTTTGGAATATTTTGGAAATAAAGTTGAGTTTTCGGACCCTTCATTTGATTAATTCGCGATCGTGGAGAAAAAATCTTTTGAGGCGACGTGAACGCAACAAACAGTGCAACCGATTGAAAATCTTTCGGCAAAGATGATTTTTCTAAGTTACTATTGTGTTTAGGAAATTTATGGGTAGGAATTTAAAGGGTGCCAGACATAAAGGTAATAGGCATTGACTAAGTCACTACGCTCCACCTTCATCGCTGGAACCCTCCTAACTGAAGTTACGGGAAATTCTCATCGGAGTAAGAAAACTTCTTGCGGTAAGTGGATTCATTTCAGCATTTAAAAATTGAATCTCCCCATAATTTCATAAGTAAACAAATAATCGACAAAAATTTTTTATTTTCTGCTACCTGAAGGTAAAGGAAAGTATTGCGATCGTGTCAAAAAAGTCTTGAATTCTACTGAATCGAAAAAGCCGTGTGTGGCTGAAGTTTGATGTTCAGGAGAACGGCTGATACGATTAAGCTGGTTCTTTTTTAGTTTCGTTCGTGATTCTTTGATGGCACAAAAATGTAGTTATGAGCGATGTCCATCGATGGTAAAGGGGGGTGGGAGACCAACATGTACCAAGAACTATCAAACTTTGAAATTATTTTCTACAAATTAATATCCAACACATTCATGGAAATTCAGTGAACGGGACATTATTCACTTTTCGCAAAACGGCTTCAACTATTTCCATCAAACTCACAGGCTGTCGTTAAATAATTAATACTTATATATCATTCCGAATAATAGTCTATTGAACAGATACCAATCTAAATGTGTCGAAAAGAGTGCTTTTTACTGAATAAAATCAGAGTAGAGAATTCATAATCATCAGAGTAGCTAATTCACTGGATTTTATCGATCTTACAGAGTGTCTTCCAGCAATCTACACCCATATTTTGATCATCGCAACTATGTTTGTATCAATATAAGCCATTATAGCTCGGAAAACGAAATTTGTCGAATATTAATTTATCATTTTTCCAATAATCTCCATACGTAATTGCGATCAACCTTACGGGGTATTCACAACTAACTAGTACCTACGTATTGTTCTGTGTAAATGTGTCCGTAGAACGAAGATACAGCGCCTGTACGTATAGCAGGCCGCGAGTTTACGGGGGTTGTGGAAAGTTGTGTGTTGCTACGCACCAGATATTGTTTCTTGAAATAACCCTGAGTGTGAACGTGACGAACTGTAAAACGAAACAAAATACTGTCAACTATTCATTCCCAGTCTTGTTCTTCCACAACGGCTTTTGATAACGTGCCAAAATTGAACACACGTTGGGTCCCCGAATTTGTCCCAATAACTACCGATGCAATAACTCAAAACGTGTTTATAACTTACGCAAATCGTAATCTATCCCATCTCTTAAAGCTAGCTATGAAAAGAATTAGGGAAGTGGAGATTTATAATCCCTACTCAGTTTGATGAGCACCAAAAGAGACTAAACTTTAAATTTTGTTCTGAAAAAACATGAAATGAAATTCTGAAATTTGGGCGTTCTGAATTAAATAGAAATCGTACCACATGAATGTTTATAGTCAATCTCAAATGATAGTTAACTTTTTAGATCGTGCGAAAAATTGCGATACATTTTAATATGAGGTTACCCGATTTAAGGGCAAACCAGAAATACAGCTCTCTGGTTCGGTTTAACATAGCTCACGATCCCCTGTTTGGAGGAATTCTCGTGCTGCTCTACCTCAATTAGAGTATTTCGAGAGAGAGAAGGCGCTCTGCAGGATATAGCATAACGAGGAATGACAGCGTTGCCAAGAATGAAAGTCGCTTACCTTCAGAACGCTTTTAGTCGATAATTACGGACTTAGGGGGTTTTCGCTTTAGAGAGGTTACTTGCTTTTTTCAGTTTTAGTTATGCCAAACAGAACTGATAAAACTGTTTTGACCACTTTTACGATTCTAATTTAAGTGGTCTCTTCCGGAATATTGAATTGCCACACCTCTAGCTCCTTGAAACTCAGTTGTGTATCGACCATTTTCTATACACTGTTAAGGACTTTACACACATATACTTGTATTTTTTGTAGTTTACTGTTTATATATGTTACTCATCGTCACACCACATTACGTACATCCAGTAAGCGTAGCTTCTCGAATCTTCCGCGCTAGTGAAGGAATATGGCAGCGAGGTGCCTGTGGCATCTTTCTTAGCTTCGAGGGCTTGACACGTGAGTGGAACAGTTTCTGTATCTTGCATGAACCTTCCTACTTGTAACGTAACCAGACACTGTGGGGAAACAGCACAAATGCACAAATGATGGAAATACCATATTGCACCAGTGACATGTCGCTGTCATTCATTTTACAAAAGATCTTCTTTTCCGTACTGTTTTCTTTACTGCCTTTGATGTTACACCAACCTGAAGAAAAAAAGGAATTTGGGAATTGAAGTACTTCATCACAGCTTGGAATAAAGTAGCCTTGCTTCCAGCACGCTAACGCGATCTCTAGGCACAGGTCGAAGTAAATTTAATGCTGACTGTCGTGACGTCTGCCTCACTGTATAGCAGTACACGTTTTCTATGGGAAACTCCTAGCCTCGAACGGGTCTCACAGAAGCATAGGCACTCATTACTGCCGGCTAATGTTGAGAAAAGTTCCTTAGGTCAATGTCCCCTCAAGACATGGTTCCGCAAAAAGATCATCGAGCACAAAAGGCTGACAAAAATAACCTGACGGCGGAGAAAAAGAATTAAGGTAAGAGCATGTTTCGTCGATCAACTTGAATGTAGTAAACAGAAGAACACAAAAGTGTAAGAAGCTGGGCTGACGAGAACTTGTTGTATGATGGGCACTACAGGGGTAAAGAACTGGAGAACGGAAAATTATAACGAGCGCAAAAAGAATTACAACGGCGGTACAAAACACTGGGAGCAGAATGAATGACTAAAATTTGGAGACAGTTTGTGAAAGTAGCCATTGGTGAGAGGGGAAACGAATTCACGGTATTTGAACGTATTGTTCTACTTTTTGGCAGCCCTTCGAAACTGTCACGTTATGTAAAGTATAAGTTATTAAACTGTTTTGTCCGTGGACAGGGTTCTGGACGTGAATTGGCTGGGCTCGAGAGATGTCCTACCACTACAGACTGGCTGCAGAACGAGTTTCCCAGTCAGCATCTTCCAACTGTGGTTATCTTGTATTAAAAAAGTCTTCTCCCATAACCGTATCATTCATTGAATTTCTCGGCAGTAGCTATGTGTCAATCAACTTTGTATAAGCAGCCTGAAAAGCCCCTAATTTGCTCAAAGGAGTGCGTCCAGTTGAAAATCACGAAAATGATCAATATTGATGCTCCTCAAATTCTGTTATTTTTCGTCAACCATCAGAATCGAGAATAACATTTTATTACCATTAGTCTCACAGAAAAAGTAAAAGTGAATAGTTAAACGCCTCAAGAGATAAATAAATCCCCCGAAAGTCGGTCGACGGCAAAAAGTAAGCGATCTTTCTACTTCAGGTGGTTCACTTTTTATTCAACATTCAGAATATCAAGTGCCTCGTCCCTTGAAAAGAAATTTGTACGTAATTCTTCAGTTGGTACAACGAGGGACGTTGCGAATTCGGATAACACAAAGTTATGCCAACCTACTTTTCTTATCGTTCATTTCGGATTCAACATAAAATTAAGCGCGAATGATTTGAAATTCAATTCATCGGAATAAAAACGTCGGATACTTTCAATTAAAAAGTTCGCTACTAACATTTTGTATTTTTTTTTTTTTTCGGTGTTTGCATAAAATTTCAGGACGGGTTTGATTAAAACTTACAATCGCGAGTATGACAAATCACTGCTGTTGTTTGAAAGGTGGCTGAAATAAAGATACCATTGTGAATACCTTTAGCTGGATAAAACATTAAGCTACAAAGATAATCGTGGTGTTATTACTTGTGAAATAACTCATGATACTGTTAGTAGCTTTGACGACGCAAGCCTGAAAGTGATCATAGCTTCGAACTAGAACGGTAGGTTTTCCACGGCTCGCTTCCCCGATCATCAAATTATTGTTCCAAAGTTGGGTGAAAAAGGGCACACCATTTAAATGCCGTCAAAATATGGATTAGACGGTGAGTTTATGCCACTTTCGTTCTGCGAAACCGTTGGAAGTTTCATAACTTCGGAGGTGGAGGAAATGGGACCAAGTCAACAGAAGTCAGGGGTGTGTTAGAGACTATACAAGTTACCAGAAATATTTTTAGATGGTGTAGACACACAAGGCGCATCAGAGTCAGAATTAGCTTACACACTGTGCAAGAGTACGCCGAAGGACCTGACCATATCCACGAGATCTTGAGCAAGTCACGGTCTCTCTCATTCTCAACTGAAGAGATCCAATGGATCAATCAGTGGCAAAGAAAGCGAAGTCTCCAACGGATCTCATCCAATTTTATTAAATTCTCTAACAATTTTTATTGCGTTTTTGCGTTTTCAATCTCAGTTGAGCTGGAACAAGTTTTCATGTTATAGAACCCCGTTCGTTCGACTTTCGTCATTAACGGTTAGATACAGATGCAGTCAAAACGATAATTCATGTGAAGTAATTGATGGAGCCGGCCAGTGAATGGTGGAACGGGGCCCAGTGAATGTGTTTAAATTCAAAGTTACGGTCCTGTCGAGAGCGTAACACAAATTACCAGCACCATTTTGACCCCCTCATGAGCACTCAGATGACCTCGGCATCGCGTAATGTATTTTCTGAGTTAGTTGATTTGAGACGAAAGTTTACAGTGCACCGTTACATTGCCTACAAACGAGATTCAGAAAACAGAGAACAACTCAAGTTCAAGTTCAGTAGCAGAAAAGCGGAGCAGGTCTTCTACGAGGAGAAGTTTCAACAACTGATCGTATTCTTTGCTCGAGTCACGAATGAAGTAATATAAACCCGACAAGAATGATTTAATAAGTGTTCATATTATTATAAATATGGCAAATTCATCATTGCAACACACAGATACGCTAGCGCACAAAATTGTAATGTTAATTTGAGGTCCCCACAAGTGTCAATATATCTGGTCTCATTGCGCCTCCACCTTTGATTTTTACCCGAAGAGTTGAAAATTCTACAAACCTAACAGGTCGCTTGGCAACAATATCAGCATTGGAATAAGCAGCTCTGAATGTTGGAATGTTTTTAGCTTTGTCGTTGGATTTGTATTTAAATCAGTCGAACCTACATTCGCGATATGAGCAAAGAATACGATCACTTGTTGAAACTACTCATCATAGGAGACAGCGGCGTCGGAAAAAGTTCCCTCCTTCTCCGCTTTTCTGATAACGTCTTCCAAACTCAATACATCACCACGATAGGGATCGACTTCAAAATCCGAACGTTGAACGTCAACGGTGAAATAATTCGCGTCCAGATCTGGGACACAGCGGGACAGGAACGTTTTCGCACAATAACGTCGACCTACTACAGAGGAACGCACGGAGTTATCGTGGTTTACGACGTAACGAACGGCGAGTCTTTCGTTAACGTGAGGCGGTGGTTGATGGAAATAGAAGACAATTGCGAAACGATCGACAGAATTCTCGTGGGTAATAAAAACGATTGTCAGGAGAGGAAAGTAGTGATGACGGAGGATGCTCAACACTTTGCCGACCAAATGCGGTTGTCTTTATTTGAAACGAGTGCCAAAAACGACATCAATGTTGAGGAAATGTTCATGGACGTGATCATGAAAGCCCTAAATACGAAGAAGAATAGAAAACTGTACGTACCTTCCACTCCCAAACCGTCGATTAGGCTCAAAAAGTCTCAAAAAGGTCATCCAATAAAGAAAAAGTGGTGTAAGTTTTACTGTGTGGAAACATTTTACCATTTATTGTTTTAGTCTTAAAGATAATCTATTCAAGAAGGCTACACAGGTTGCAGGAATATTTTGTTGAACGCGATTGAATTTTGCTGTTCAGTTACTCAGCATCGTCATACTATAGTTTAACAACAGGGGATAGATTTATAGCGAACATATCAATTATTAACCAATTATTGATCAATCAATTATTACTTCGGTGTGAACTCACATCTCATAATACGTTAATTGACATTATCAACTGCGACCACCTTAACAATCGACCTTCACACTATAATTTTGTTTCCGAACAAGTTGTTGATAGGTGAAAATAGGTATGGTATCGCTGCAAAAATGCCATCAGTACCAGCCATAGTTATTCGTACTACGCATGTATGCTCTAAGTAAAAAATTGGTTCCTTCTGATTATTGCGTTCCCAACTTTCGAAGTAGAACACTTTTTCGAATAGAGCTTTGTCACGGTATTCTCCTATTACTCCCGCTGAACCTTAAATTCGATTTTCTAACGGAGCTGCATTTTTCTTACAACTATTTCCGTTCCGCTTATATTTTTTTTTTTTCTCTTTCATCGTCGAGTGGAAGGAAGGGAATAATATTCAGTAGTAATGGTAGTTTATGTTTACGTCATTAGAAAAAATCGTTCGAATATTATATGCTAAAATGGAGAATATTGTTGCACGAAAGGTCAATTGAGAGCTTAGAACAGCCAACGGTTGAATGTAGAAACCATTTACCCCGAAGTCCGCATATTGTGAGACAGCCGGAGGGGAAGTAGGTTGGCTCAATATAAGAGAGAACCGAGTCTGTCACCAGCTTTACTCGGATGAAATGGTCTGAGCGGATTTATTGCCCTTGGAAAATAGAAAGAGTTGATTAGTGTAGGCAAACATAAAGGAAAACGTTCGTTCCGTTTGTAGCGCGTGCCATAAGCTGAGATGAGCCCACGTTTTCGCTGATATTTTGTGGCGTATGGATTTTTATTAAAATGTTACCGTTGTGATAGTCTTAGTGAAACGTTAAGTAGCACCTATTTACAACCTGGGAATTGAACACAGAATGTAAATAATAGCGTTATTATAGCCCATGGCTATAACATTGCCAAGATTTCAAATTGCGTACATTCAAAAATGCTCTACACGTACAGAAAAGATGGACTGAAACTTTTGAGGGAACAGTTTTAAAGCATTTGTTTCCCAGGAAGAATTAGAAAAATCCTTCGTCTTCACGTGTTGTTCCCCCCGCTTCTTACATGACGCAGAGAGGCATTTGAAATACAGAACTAACCGTTTCATCTTATTGAGGTACTCAAAAAAACCCCACAATAGCTCTGGGCTTCTGCAACATGTTCAAACAAAAAAATAACGTCCGCATTTGGCCAAACGGGACTCATTGTTTCGGGCCTTCCCCAAGCGGCCAGTTCCTCCCTTCCTGACCAGAAAACCTTTTATCAGCTCTTCAGTTATTTCCAAGTGACACGGATTTCCCCTTTTTCTGTATTCTCCAAAATATCCTTTTCCCACCCCTCAATTTACATTCCTCTCCACAACAAACAGCTCTTGTCAAACTCAGTCATCTATCAGCTCTCGCGAGGATTAGTCGTCTCCCAGTTCTTTCAACAGATTTTCGTCTACTAGTTCTCGCGCCAGACACTCGTTCCACATTTCTCCGACATCTAATTCGGACTTCTCTCTCCATTCAACCAGTTTCACGCCTACAGTTCCCGCTTGTATACTCAAACTCATATCCTATTCTAGTCACTTCTTCTTTGTACCTGTATGTGCAGGCTTGCTGTGTTTCTCCACTCTTCGAATTACAAGTTTCCTGCTACAGTAAAACCCGTCTCCGTGGTTTTTTCAAGTCAACCCTGATCAGAACAGTGAGTATAGTCAAATCAACAACTTATTTATTCCGTACTGGAATGCACAATACAGGAAACATTTAGAAGGAATTGCATTTTATCGGTGCAGCAACTTCGATTTAGTAAAGAGATCAACTTTGAGGTCGTCTTCTGTCGTAGTCGATGTAAAGTTTTAATATATCCCCAATCCGGATCAGGCAATCGCGTCTGTCGTGGGGAGGGGGGGGGGGGGGGAATTATCCTTTCAGATTAGCAGCCCTAAGGAAACTGGCGAGGATTTATTCGGCCTTAATTCCGTCCGTTCATTTGATCAAAGTTCAGTTCAATCTTCTTCGAGTTCGGCCAGATTACCTTTTATCGGGGTCATGTCGACAGGATTAAGATTTAGTACTAATCGACTCAACAAGAATTGCCCCCAACTACCAGAAATACGTCGCGTGCGAGGTTCACAATCACCTAAAGTTCATCAGCCCCATGAATAAAGGACACGGTTTGAGTTATGTGGCGTAGAAAAATTCCTAAATGCTTAGTAAAATGAACTGTTGAGTGAATGGCTCTTTCACAGCGCCACAAAAAATACTAATGGAGTGGTCGAGCTTATAAATGAACTTACAGCTAATTCCGAAAAAATAATTAATAGAAAAAGTTGATAAAAAACGAGTATTCTAAACTCGTTAAATAATAATTATGTGAGATACTGAAATACAATAACTAGTTGGTGCAATTTTTAGCTTTCTTATTCGATTGTATGACTAGCAAAAATGTTTTTGGAACCCCAGTTGTATCGTTTGCACCCATGGCCGCACACCCAAATCAGGGGTGGTTTGACGAACTGCGGATGGTGGGTTGGATATTGAGTCAGAGTTCAACGGTCTAATCCCGCCATAACGTAATCATCCACCGAGCCCGTCTAAAATATTTAGGCCATGAGAATTGATACCTAGTCTCTTGGGGAGAGCAAGATATTCATGCCCTTAAATTTCAGGCCAGCAATGCATTATTTCTACAATAATATTTGTTACATGTCTAAAACCAGCATTATTGTTTTTTTTTCAGTAAGATAAACTTTATCATAATAAGGATTACTTTTTAGTTCCCCTTTTGGGTGTTCAAGTTATTATCCCTGTGAAACATGGTGCTAAGGGACTATTCGTTAATGTTTCTCACGGTATTAAAAAATAGATACGTTAGGAATAATGACAGAGAACAGATCATGAAACATTATTGTTAACAAATTATGGAGCTATGGATAACAATATAACAAGAGTATTTGCGGATAAATTTCGCTATGTCTAGACGCCACGCCATGTTACTATGCCATTATCTTTTCAAACAAACTTAAAGAACGAACTGGAAGGGCTTCCAGTTCAATTCGTGCTAGAATTTCATTGGAGTGATTGGAGATCAGAAGACCAGTTACTTCAAATATTTCCAGGTCTTTATAGTTCTGAATAAGCCATGGTGCATACAGCAGGAATCGATACAGACTGGAATTTTTCAATCACAAATGGTTGTTGATCCAAAAGCTTTTTTCCGTCCAGCATTTTCTTGTCAGTCCTTGTGGTCAAGTAGGCAACGTTTCATTAGGCAGTTATTGTCGATCTCTATTATTTATTATACACCACCAGTAAAATAAACAGGATTCCGTATATGTCAGTATACAGTTGTTATTTACAGCATTGGAAGGCCCCCAATGGAAGGGGCCTAGCATCATTGCGTGTAAAATACTGGAGAGCATTGTGCCACTCCGATTCTGTAGCCCTTTACGTTTAATTTCTACTAACGGCCAGGGGCAGTGTGAGATAACCCCCTGAATTAGGAGCGGTCTCAAATAATTCAATCTCAATTGGAACCAAGCGCAATGAACTACCCCCTGTTATGGACTGAGTTTCACAACGCTCTCCACCGAAGGTAAACTAGCAGCCTAAACGAATTTGCGCTGTATAGGCGGTAAGCGAAATGGAAATCCTCGTCACAGCGCCCTAACGACCCCTAGGAGATGATAGGTCACTTGACGGGCCAGTTTCTTTTTGAGAAATGGGGCTACTTCAATGAACAACTTCACTTCATTTCTCAAAAACAATTCCCATCCTTCCAAGATTGAAACAAATACAAAATCGTATTCTGCTCTATTGTAGTTATTATTATACCGAGCGGCCGTTGTCGAATAAATTGTCAAATCACACCAAGTCTTTATTTGTTCCGCTCAATTCGCGAAGACTGTTGTTAGGAATGTATACAAATTTGATCGGGTGAAAAACCGGAGGATAGGCTCATAATTGAAAGTTTCAATTCCCCAGCCGATATATTACCTGGTGTCTGCCTTTTCATGGCCACGCCGTAACAGTTCCCATTTAACAGAAAATACAAACTACTATTGTGTTGAGAAGGGACACGAACATCTCCAAACGACAATACGCCTGCCGTAATTTCTGGGGGTTGCCGATCTAATGCCTAGCAGATGCTTGCTGATCGAGTGCTTCGACTTTGCATGATAACAAAACTCCCTTTACGGGTCAAAAATTTCCTGTTATCGCGTTAAGGTACACCAACTATGAATAAAAACAAGCCTATCTCAAATCATTGTTGAGTTTCTCGTGACTAATGTTTTTGCAATCAGGTTTCAAAATTCGTGGAAAGTAAGTGGTTTTTCTCAACATTGGCCTCCATGAGGTGAGTTTGGAAGATAATACAGAATTGCAGGCTCTGCAACATCACATCGCGAACTTGAATACAACATAAAATGGTTATTGCGACTAATTTCTACTGAATAATTCGAAGTAACTTTAACGTCAGTTACCTCCCTTGTCGTGCGTTTCGAGTAAGTGGCACAGACCGATGAGGTACTACGAATTGACTACGGCGGCAGCCCATCAACAAAACGGTAGTTTGATTGATGTTGATAGGGAAGAGCTGTTGGCAGGTTTCCAGGAGTTAACTCACTTAGGAGCGCATCACCAACTTCTACCTCAGATTAGATAATTACTGCCAACCGCTCACCGTCACTCACCTGTTTTCCAAAAATACCTTACCTCCGCTTCAAGTAAAAGTGAAAACGGCTGAGGTCACAAACCAGCGTCGCACTAATATAGTTGCAAATTTAAGAATGTTTTAAGATGGAGAAAGGGAAGAGAGTTTTATTTGCGATTTTACTTTTCATAAAAGGCGAAATTTGAAGGTTGAAGGCAATAATTGCCGGAACCGAGATGCAAGGAGCTCAGTTAATTCTACGTCATCCAACACGAAAGCATTGCAAAGTATGTCATTCTACTAGGCACCATACAACAGAATGCAAAGAGGAGATTTTGTGTCATTAATTCATGAGCTTCGGAGACTTTCCTATTAGGCGGTTCGGCTCCAGGACAATGCACCGTGGAAGAAGGCCACTCGCTAACGGTCAACCTACAGAAGCACAACAACCTTGAAGTTGTAAATATAACTGCAAATCCTCCACCATCGCCACAAAATAGACGGATGAAACGAAGACGTCATGATGCATTTCTTGAACTTCGAGAACTTGGAATTCCTACATTTCGACCAACCCGCTCATATAATTACATACTCCCTGTGATACTGTTATTTATTTGATATGTTCTTCGTGGTATACGATATTTCCACTGTGACATTTGTACTTACAGTCAGTGGATACTATAATTTAAGAGTTCCACGTTGATATTAGTACTTACCTTTATCGCTACTGGTGGCCCCTGTGATATTTCTCATTATTTATTAATTCTCTAGTGCTTATCTCTTTATCTCTGCTCATGTAGTTATAGTTGTAGATATACTTCAAAAACGTAAACTCAATTGAAGGGTGCAGATAGTTGGACCGTTCATGAGCTAATGGACAAGTACCAAGTTAACTAGATACTATCTACTATGAATGCTAAGCAGACAGTAAAGTTAAAGTGTTGATAAATGCACACAGAAAATTGTTCGTCATAATTTCTGTAGCTTTGTTTTCCACGATGGTTGCCTAAATATTATAGGAACCTGTGCTTTGTTTCGCAGTTGCCATAAAATGGGTTTTAATGTGAGTTTTAGTATAAAAGCCCTAAGTACCTATAAACTCATGAAAATTGTTCAGTACACTCGTATGTTCAGCTGACAACAGGTTCCTTTGTCCCTTATCGCGTGAAGGCGAGAGTCTAAGGACGTGTCGACGCCCCTCACCAGCATTCAGACGTAGGATGGCGTTGCACCTGAGTACCTGATATCATCGTCACCCAAGCCTGTTCGCGAGGCATTGTCGACCAGAAGGGAACCGCTTTTGGCATCTCCTTTCTGCGATTTTCCACCAGTAGAAAATTGAATATTGGGGTACATTCCCAAATATCGCTTCGCGAGTGCACTTCTATTTTGGATTTTTGAACTGTTTTCCCTCTCCGCATCTCTCCGACTTTCACTGGCCGCAAGGTGCGCCACCGCAGAATTGTTCAGACCTATTTAGTTTAAGTTTAATTTACTACGAAACTTCAGATGGATTTCAGCAATTAAGACGCGAAAAAATATAATTCTTCACTTGTATGATTCTGGTAAGGTGGACTTGCTGCGGTGGAGAGCTTCAATTCGAAAGTAATGTGTCGTATCTGTAGCATCCGCGTTGTATTTTAGTATTGAGTTTTGACAACGTCGAATGACTTGTCAAGTGCAGAAGCAACTTGTTCCCAACTGCCGTTGCGGATAAATGGATAAAAAGCCTGCACCTTCTTTGTGTACTGAGGTAGTTTGGAGATATTTTGAAGAGCTACTGCCTCAGGCAAAAATTACGGCAACTGGCGCGGAGCTCCGATCCACAATCCCCGACTTATGTCGAGAATTAGGAACCAATGTCTTAACCACTAGACCACGATCACCCGGTGTCTTTAATAGGAGTCAGTCAGTACATTTGGAGTGTAATACGCGTTCAGTCCTTGCCATCAATCGAGATTGAAGAAGGATGAAGATCTTGATAAGAGAAAAGTTAAGTGGCAGGTGAGGGAGAACTCGTAAACGTACAGTGGAACAAAATGAGGTCTACTAGTAATAAAGCAGAGTCAAGGTGATGTGAGAACAAGGAAACCCAAGAGAGGGATCTCTGTTTGTTGTTACACGCGGCATAGTAACTAACCAGCTAGTGTCTCTGAATGTCGTACAAATTTAAGAGGTGTTGAGAAGCATTTTGAGTGGATGACCGAATGAAAGCGAAAAATACAATCGCGGCCACTCCGGCAACTGAAAAATCCCATTAAGATTAAGAGGCCAGGACATCCAGAAAGCCCCCATTATTTTCAGTGGCTTAGCTAAACTATTTAGTGGGAGATTAATGAATAATATTTTTTAAATTTTACTGATGGAGTTTTCAATATGTGTTTGCGAATACCAGTTTTCGAGGAATTACCGGGTTAAAGCGGTAGTTTGTGGCGCAATACTTCACACAGGTAGAATACGAAACAATAAAATCGATAGATTCAATAAACGTAATCGAAATTTGGCGGATATTTATTGTTAATTCTAAATACCTTCGAATCCACCTATCTTTCTCAAAGGACCGCGATAGAAAGGGGAAGTGCTTTTTCTCGTGGTCACTTGGATGTAAATCGAAAGAGAAATGGGAGGGAAGGGATTTAGATTGGGGACAAAAAAGTTATTTAGCTGGCTTATTGTGATCCGAATGAAATATGTGCACCGAGGGTAGCGGAAAAAGGCTGGCTCCTCGGCTTATTACATCCCGCCATACGGTTTTGGGCGGAAATAATTAGTTTTAACTGCTCATGGAATTATGTTGACCTATGCATTGTATTTTTTGCTCCGCCTGCGAGAGGCAGGTTGTCGTTATGTGCGAGTTCCACCCAGCAAAAATTTTTATGCTATGAAAGACTTGATATTACTAGATTTCCTTGATCAGTTGTAAAACTGCATTCCAGAGATTTTCGATAGATTTCTGCCCTCTTATCAGAGAAATTTCATAGATATTCGCTAAACCAACAACTGAACCAAGTACGACATTCACCATTTTGTATAGAATACAAAATTATAATATTTTTAAAACCTGATTCTCACTTAAATAAAACTGTACCTTTCACTGAGTTCCTGGTCTACTCTACAAAGATAGAAATTAGCAGTTTTCTGTACTGTGGAGAACTACAAAATGTTTCTCCGGGCACTTGTGTTACAAACAATAGTGGCATTGCAAGGTTCCGTAGAGAGCCATTCATAGCATGTTTGGTAAAGACTGGATTATCAATTAGGAAGTTGGACTGCTCTCCTCGGTCAGGTTAATAAACTTAGCATTAAAATTTAAAGGTACGATTAAAGCAAACCAAAATCTACGTTTTGTTTAGCAAGTTTGAAAATCAAATGAACGGAAAAGGTGTTTCTGACCACAGACACACATACGTACCCGCACTCTTGCCACGTTCTGTAATTAATTCCTTTTTGTCTCAGTACCCCACAAAATGTAAATATTTCAGAAAATTCAACTTTTTACTTTATGGAGGAATGGTATGTAATCGGGCGAAAAAAAACCTAGACATCTAGACTTTACATTGCAGACCCTATTGAGCCCAAAAACACGACTCGGAAAAATGTGTCTGTTGATGCGATTGAAATCAAATCAGTTAAACATCGTTATCATAGTGATTTAAACACCAAATATTTCTCCGAAACGGCTATAATGAGTTGGATTAATTTTTTTACATGGACAGCTCATAATGCAACAATACCATAAAATATAATAGAATATTGATGGCTGTTGTACTGGAGAGTGGTGAAACCGCTGCAAAAATACTGTAGCTTGGTAGCACAAAATTAGACTTTAGTCAGCAAAACACGCTTCAACTTTGGAGTCGTAATTCTGATACCGCTTGGGCTATCGAGTGCTATTTCTTCGTTACAATCAGCCTTATGTAAATTAGGTTACAATGTCGAGCTTCTTCTCCGCTCTCGATCGACCTCGTGGTTATGAGAGCCATTCTCTTGTTTTACTTCTTGACTGTACTACGGAACTACCGGCGCCGAGCGAAATAGACAACCGCTGTCATCGATTTTCTTTCGAACCAGACGAGTTTGATGGAAGGTCCCTGGAGTTTTACGATAAGGGCACAAACAAGGGAGACTATTGTTTCGCTCGGACATTCGTTCAAGTAAAAATCATCAGCTCCGGCGTAAAATACACAACTTTATAAATGTAATTATAGCGTGTCACGATAGGATGCAAGGATTAAACTCATTACGGAACTTGTGTAGTAACAGTCACATGTGTCAAAAAGAATCTTCACTATTTCTGGAAACAAAGACATGGTTGACGTGTGCCTTCAGTGTTCCTTGTTCGATAAACCTTCCTGCCTCGCTTTGTCACTTGTTTTACTTCTACTTCTCATGCCCCACGCAATGATTGAATGGTTAGAATAAAATAAGAGGAGGGGCAAATAAATCGTTATCCTTCAAGTGACGAACACACCCATTTCTATTTTGCCGATACAATAATCAAACAGGCGGTTCCATCGTGACTTTATCATCAGTTACAAATATTTCTCTTCGTCCAAAACAGACGTACCTCATCTTGACTTCAATGATCAATTAATTGCCAGCGCCATTTTGATTAAGAGAAGCCGCAAGGCGACAGATGGTTCGATGAACCGCTGAGAGATCCTCAACTTGATACGGTTGTCACTCCCTTGTCTTCTGCATATGAATGAGATGTGGTGTTCATACACTGTCTCATTGACAGTTAATTATATGATGACGCTCCCTCAGAGTCTTGCACTGGCCTACTTTATGTGCTACAACGTGTGATTGTAGAATGGAAATTTAAATCAAGTAAAGTTCTAACCTAATTTGAACAAACTGTTAACTCTTAAAAGAGTATTGGGCTGATCTTTGCAATAACTTCGTAATCGAAGGTTTGGAAGGAAGGAAGTTGCGTGATGAGATAAGAAGTTGAGTTGAGTAAAATGAACTGTATAAAAAAGGGGGGGGGGACCTGTGGCCTGAGAAAGTCCCAAGTGGAATTGACCAAATGAGTTGCAATTTCGGTAAATAAAAGAGTTTGTTTGTAAATTTTAAGAGCTCTACTGAGATCGGTGATCCACTCGGTTTTCTCGTTCATACGAATATAATACCACTGAATATTAATTCGCGGAGGCCCTCGGGGATTGTCCGACGAGTTGTGAGTGGGGGGGATCGTTAAGCGAGGAAGTATTAAGGACGTCGCAATGCTTTATTTCATCCGAAGCTGAACTAGTCCACTCTTCTCGAGATAACTGTCGCTTAACACTGACATTAAAATGTCTGTGAACGATAGCGTAGCCTCTGTCTCTTTATTTCCACATGGAATATCACCAGCTGACTCCTTTCAGAATGGTATTTTTGCTGATTGCATGAGACTTTCCATCACAAACGCAGCAAACGCTTTTCTCATGCCCACTTTGAAAATACTCTACAAAAAGAAAAATTCAGTTTGTACTCGTAAGAGAAAAGCTCATCAAGTTAGAGTGGTGATAATCACAGCTGGAAGTGAAAATGGTTATTGCTTTTCAAGAAGAAACACAAATAGCCTAGGAAAGCGTGTTGGATAGTTTATGCGACGTTGCATAACTTTCTGGCTCACTCGCCTGAATTGGGAGCTTCTTAAGTTTTGCGTTAGAACACTCCTCATGAACTTTTATCTTTAGGCGGAAATTGTTTTGGTTCATAACGTATTTTCTTAACCATCTTATCCAGAACACATGACGTCGTGATTCTTACTCCCCCCCCCCCCCACGCACGAATGATTACTGTCGTTTTAGCTTCTGCTAGCTTTGTAGTACCGCTAATCACCCTTCCATTGACTATCGCATTCGGTACAAACTGCGGGTTCATTCTCGTAATCACGTAAGGCTATCCTAACCAATTCTTTTCACTGAAGAAAGATTCCCGCACGAGTCATGATGCCGAATTCTAACTCTTGTTCCCGACAATGGTGAAAACAGTTTATCAATCGAATTCGAGCCCAGTTGGGCTAGTGTAACGTTAGATTATTCCAGCGTTACGATAATTGTGTAAACCTCACCTCATTACTTATTAAGGACGATTGATCTGACCTTCCGCACACGTACCATTTGACTGATAACTCCAATCTGAGGCCAATCGATGATGAATTGGAACTTACGACGCGAAGACCACATCTGGTAAACTGAAGACTCCGATTTCAACTATAATAAGCTCACTGAGTAATCGAAGTTGGTGGGTAAGTAAACACCAAACCCAATGGGTATTCTGGTGGCACGCACCATACCGTTTTCCTCTCCCTTGCCTGTAAATTCGATAATACACTGGGCATGCCCCCGATAATGTATTTTCGCTCAACAAATTTTTTAGAAACGTTCACGGGGAATAAAATGGAGTTACTGGCTACTGGTCAGGGAAGCGTTTGATCAATAGTCGGAAACGTCTTTAAAAAAATGTGAAAAACACTTTTTCGATTGCAATAGAGTTTAGAAACAACCATAAGTATTCACGAGAGAAGGAATATTTCAAGCATTCGTCATGAACAAAATTACTCAAATTTTTGTTTTTAAATTAAACAAAACCCCAGCGGAGAATAAACATCTAAATATAATAATTAAAGACACAAAACACGAAGAACCGCATTTTCGCATGTGATGGAACTTGATGTCGATTCTAGAAACACGGTAGTAGGAAGGGGTGCCATGAGGTGCCGAAAATAAATGTGTACCCTGACGATCCAAACTCGTTGATTTAGTTTCTCCAGGGCTCTTGTGCTGATTAGGCACCTCAAACTCCTTTGTGGTAGTAAATCTTCTCTGGGCTGAATTTTGAATAGAACTCCGTATTCTAATTACATTTGTAGATCGTTATCGTTTATCCTTTCCCGCACTTTGTACGAGTGACTAATACTAAACTTGTAACAAATGAAATAAAGTGTAGGGGTCGAATCCCACCCGAAATAAAATAATAACTGGGTAATCTTAAAGAAATCAATGGGAACGAATAAATGTAAACTAAAATTTAGTTCGGGGGAAAATAAATAAATAATAGTTAACCTTTTGGCTTAACTAAGAAAACAAAATAAATGACCCACTTTAGGAGCGCTGTCTTCTCTCTTCGTTCGAACGGCCTGAAAGTTCGAAATGAGAAGTCGGAAAGCGGGAGATGTTGCGGGAGTTCGGGACTCGGGAGGAAAGGGAGTCGGAGGCATCAACGAAAAAGGGCGAGGTCCCACGAACAGGAACCTGATTTCTTGGAAACCGCACACATCTTGATCTGTTCGGCGGCCCTAAACGAACCTGGACTCCGGAACTATTTGATCAACACTGTCAAAAGTCCGCCTAATTAGACTGTCGATTTCCGATGAGACGCTTTGACAACGGAGACTCTGCTCTTGAGTATTCTCCGCTGCTAGGAATATCACCAGATTGCTGATCCCCATGAAGAAACGGATGGGGATTATTTTTCTGTGTGTACCACAAAAATTACGAAAAAACGTTGAAAATAGGCCTCAATCTTTTGAAGTAGCTGTTCGTTGTATTGAACATGTATAGCCCTGAATGGCTTCATTATATTCTTTTAATGATTACCATTAACAATTAAACGATAGCGAACTAATTCAGAAGAGGGTTTTAAATGGCCATGGAACGTTTAATTATCGTCAACCGGACGTGGTCTTCTCATTCGAAGCTCTTGTTTAGTCCCTCCAAACAGCGTTATTAACTGCGTCCCGTCGAGAATCGAACAAATAGATTGGCCAGCATAACAGGTTAGAAGCCAGCGTTGAATACTAAAACACTTCATCCCTTCGGATTAAGGGACGGTATTATGGACCGTTTCCCAGTTAATTATCTCCTCAAACTGTAGAACCGATCGTTCGTGCCGTCATATCTCAACATTAGGATCTGCCAATTCTATTCACTTCCTCCCATTGGGTTCAAGTGGAGTATCCAAAAACTATCGGTGAAGTTGATCTTTATTACAATCAGATGCTCTATTCAACTATAAACCTCTCCCGTGAGGACAACGTTAAAAAAAATGAGAGATATTCACACCAACTTCAACAAAAAAAAGTCGTTAAACAGCCACATGCAAGAATAATGTGTTCGGTCTGTCCTGGAAAGATAGAGATAACTTATTGGAGGACATAAATCTCACAAAGTTCAATTCATGATTGAGTATGCAATATCGGACTTGGTTAAGTTTCAAGGTTCTGAAAAGAGCCCAAAAGAACCAACCGAACCAACTACTTTCCGCAATCACCGAAGGAACTTCGAATGCACTCGCAGACCACACAATAATCCAGAAAACATCCAGAACGACCAAATACATTAAACCAACACACACACAGAGCATGCAGACACGCTGAACCTTGATACATACGAACACTAAAATGAAATTGTAATCTTGCAATGATTTCTTTATAGGGTGATTTACGCTCGGCAGCCCAGAATTCACAGACAAATACGCATCCGAACTCAAACAAAATGTATCGCACAATTATAGTTCGTGTTAAACTTAACTCAATCGACAGACTATAAAAATATGTGCAAACAAAATTCTCTCAATGGGACCAAAAACGCGTAAGTGCAAGACGATAAAATTCTGCTACCAAAATGTTTGACTGAGTCGGGATGAGTAAACAAGATGCACCAATTAACCCAGTCTCGGAATTGCTTCATGTGCGTGCGATAATAACAAGAAGAGAGAGAGAGAGAGAGAGAGAGAGAGAGAGAGAGAGAGAAGAAAGACAAAAAATGATCTAAATACTTTGTTGAGGAACAACAAAAATTAATTGCTAGATGAGAATCTATAAAGTATACTTCTACACTATGGAAATAAAATAAGTCTGACCGTTTTCCTCTGTAGAACCACCCCACCCGGATCAACTGCTTGGAAGGCAACTCACCATTATACCATCTGAGACCTTTAAATATGCATTACGCGTGTGAATTGGTTGATGACAGATGTACCAACTAAAACAAGAACACAAAATCAACACGCGCAGAAGGTATCAACTAAATTAATAACTGTGGTAACTAAGTCTCAAATGTCCTTACTTTTCCTACGACCGCATGGGGGACACAAAGAAAAAACCTACTCACGGCATCAACGGAGCAACATACATGCATCAACCCAAATGCTTACTGAACAAGCAAACGAACAGAACTCTACACCTGACAAAACGAAAGAGTAGCAACGAGTACAGAAGAACTAACACGCTCAACAAACAACCAAAGGCGGCGACAAATGTCATGACCCAATGAACACAACGCGCAAGCAAGGAACAATAAGCACAAAACAGAATTGATGTACAAACCACGTTAATACGAGTAATACTACTCAGAACGGGCGAAGTTAGACAGTTCCCTGCTTGATAGGGCTAACTACCCCTTCGATGCAAAGTTGATGATCCAAATAGTTGGTGAATGAATGGGATCAAGCATTTTAGTGGTGTATAGTATATTGGTGGTCAATCTTGACGACCGAAATTATTCAGATGAGGGTCGCAGGAGTTGTGTAATGAGGTAGATCTCAGTAGAACGCTAACTCATTGCTCTTGTGCAAACTTTTTTTACCATTCTTTCTCACCAAAATGTCATTTGGGATCTAGTTGGGTCCGCCTTGGCACTCTGATCAGACGAAATCCGTTGTTGTTATGAGCAAACTATTTCGCAGTTTTATTGCAATTACGTCGTGTTTGGTATCGTCTCTTAGGTATTTTTCGATCCTGAGTTGAATGGGACGAGCCTTAGAGGTGTAGAACTGCGCCAAGGTGGAAAAAAGTGAAACCAAAGTAAAGATAGTGAGACGACTCGTACTAGTTGAAAGGACTAGTACCAATAGTCTAGCGTCGCCTGGAAAATGACAATATTCGTCGTTCCGTCGTAGTTAAATGCTGTTTCGAATCATTTACTAGTACTTACGCAACGTTGGATTGAATACAACAGGTCCCAATTTTGCTGAGCCAGAGATGCCGTTTAAACCGTCGTGTTAAATTTGCTGCATTTTCCACTTGGGCAAAGGAAAAGTAAAAAGGCTTTCAACATTAAATATTTTAGTTGCACACCCCCTCCCAAGCGGCTCAAGCTTTGATTAAATCGCGCTGAACTAGCAAAGAGCTCAGTAATTAAATTTTCGCTGAGCTTGCTCTCAATTTGTGATCGATCGATTCATTGCAACTAAATAAAACCAAACACTTTAGTATGATGGGCTCTTGGGTTATTATAGCAATATTTCTTATTCATCGTGTCATTTAGAGTACTTTTTTCACGTCAGTCTTTCCAGATGATCGTTACCATCGAGGAAACAGATCTTCAGTGTTGACGTGCGCTGTGCAATCAATTAACAACAAGATCCAAAAACGTTAAACGTTAAGTTAGTGGAAAGTATACGCACACTAATGGGGGATTGCAGTGCCGTTTGGGTACAGAGTTATTTACGTGGGCGATGTCAGAAGGTGAAAATAAACGCACTTTTGATTGAGGGATCCGCAGGGCACAGTTCTTGGACCCCTTTTATTTATCTGTTTTATGAATAATCTGTTTGGCGTTCAACTTTAAGGGGAAATAAGTACCTAAGCTAATGATACAGCTGTAGTGGTCTCGCGAAATAATTGGTATGCATCCTTGCAAGCTGCGTCTGCTTGCATGCTTGTGGTCAGGGATTGGCTTGATGGAGTCGGCTTAAAACTAATTTTTAGCAAATCCAATTTTGTTGCTTTTTCCTTGCGTAATACCTCGATCCCTGTTCTAAGAAATATCAAGTTCCACATTGTGTCAACCTGTAGTGCAAGTGATTGCAGTTGCCCTGATTCAAGCAGATTCCACAAGCTACGTATTTGGGGGTGGTTGTGGAAAAATGTTTGTCTTGGAAATACCATATTGTCAATATATGCAACAGACTTTGTAAAGTCATACCCCTGTGCCTTTAAATCCGAAATTATGTCTATGGGCACACTTAAAATGTTTTATCATGCTCTAGTGCAATCCGTGATGTCCTATTGTATTCTTGTGTGGGGATCGCCCGTACCAAACTTACCTAGAGCCTTTGCATATAACCCAGAAAAAAATTATCAAAATTTTACTGCGTAAGAAAACGAGATTCCCCTCCCCTGCAGTTTTTAAGACATTTCGAGGTATTGGACACCTTTCACATTTACAAAAACCCATATGTCCATATATATACATTCAATTTTTGATTTTGAATAAAATTATGGGCAGACGAGGTCATCTGGTAACCTTACACTGAATTTGCCTATTAGATTCACCACCAGGAGTCAGAATTTTTTCTCGTACAATGGAATAAAGCTGTTTAATAGTCTTCCAAAGGACTTGAAGATGCTAAATGATTTAGCAGAGTTTAAGCGGCGCATCAAAGAGTACGTCCGTGTAGAAATATCACTCATATTACTTACTACGAAAGTAAGTGAACGAGACGTTAACAAAAATGTATCGCTATGAGTAACAATGTAATTCCTTATATGGCTTATGGCAGTGGAAGAAGTGATTGGTGGCGTACGAAGTAGATGCGTGGGAAAACCAATCAGGGCTAGAGGACAGTAGCGGCACTCACTTTTTATAATAAAGCCAATCAATCTTCAGTTGGAGAAACGGCTCAATTTCTTAAGCATTTCGTCACTTGGGTCGCTTTTAAACCAATGAAACCTTTACAAGGGTCGTTACGAAAAGCTTCAGTTGAAGAAATCGTACGACTCGTTCCAAGTATGGATTTTCCCCACGCTTTGACCTCATGAGTCGCTTGATCTCATTCATCAACGAAGCTTTGCGTTAGTATTCACTGTCGACCCTGTAATCCTGTGTTGTGCCATGAGCAGACTCAACTCCTGAAGTGTAGAGTGTTTCAAGAAAGGGTTCGGCGGTCTTCTCCTGACTACCAGAGTTCACAAATCTTCACCAGCGTTGTAGCTCGATCAAGAGGGCATTCTCTGAATAACTCAACTGAGTGAGAATTTCACGATTGGAGCCTCACCAGAATATGAATATCCGTTGGCGATTATGCGTCAATAAATCCGAGATTACCATAATTCCGCTATCCATCGCGCAGTCACGTTCCTACTTGTTTCACCGTTCAACGTAATCTCCAAGCGAAGCGGAACAGAAATGAGTGAAAAACTCTCATAAAAAGGTTGTTCTACTTAAAGAAGTTTCAGCTCCACATTCTTTCCTGACGTTGCACTGAAAACTAAACGCTCCCAAGTTTTAACTGTCAAACAACAGGAAGCGACGTTCAATTTAGTTGCGAGTTGCTAAGCTTCCTACGTGTCAAAAGCAAGTTAAAACATCATATACCACGCAGACTTTTCCAGGCTTTAGTTGCGCTAAATAGTTTCTCCGTAAGGAAATAAGCACCTTAACGTCTCATTGCAATGTGAAGGTTTGAGGAACACTGAATCGAAAAAACTTAATATTTTGCGGGCGGTCTGTGTGTGCGTGTGTGTATCAGTAGAACCAAAAGACTATTGATCTCGCTTTTTATGGTACAAAAACAAGGTAAAGAGTAGTTGCCATCAATGTGTAGGGTTAGCGGGTGTGAGGCGAGGTACACTAAATGTACCATGCGTAGCAAAAGTGAATATTTCGTTTAAGCTTTCAACTTATTTTGACCAACAGTCAATTCTTCGCTTTCGATCAGTGTAAATATTTATGCGGAAATACGATCAGTGGAGATTTAGGCCTCAAAATCAGGAACCGTGTTTTCTTTTTTTTTTGGAAACCTACTCCTATGACATGCACCATACCAGCCTTGAAACAGCGAATACATATTGTAACAATGTCGATCGATGCGAGTTTTTATTACCAATGATAATACAATAATTTATGCTTTTCAAACCATAGCAACATAACATAACGACAGTAAACACCTGTGGGGTTAGTTACCCCACATTACCCCCTCCATGACTATTAGGCCTGACGTCCGCCTTGGCTATGCGATTTGCATGTAAACATCGTTTAGTTTTTCCCAATTTCACATCGAACAATTCGTCGTTGAGTCGTTTGTCAGCGAGCGACCCAGGGTCCTGTCCACAGTGGCTGAAGCTTTGGACAAACACTTTTCTTCCGTTTGGGATCGAACACCCATACCCATTCGCCTTCTTTGAAAGTCGGTGTCTGTGCCCGTCGATCGTGAACCTCTTTCTGCGAACTCACGAACTTCAACAAGTTGTTTGCGTAGATCAAAGGCGTATTCGGTTCTTGAGACAGTTTCCATTGCAGTTGGGAGGACCAAGTCTTCTGGCAATCGCAAATCTTTTCCATATACGAGCTGAGCTGGTGAAAAAGCAGTCGTATGATGGGGAGCTGATTTGTACGCCAATAAGAACAGCGGTACCTTTGTGAGAGATCTGTTCATGCGTTCCACGAACCCTGCTGATTGTGGATGGAGAGCAGTTGTTCTGGTCCGGTGTACCCCTAGAAGATCCGACACTTCTTGCACTAATTTTGACTCGAAATTCCGTCCTTGGTCACTGGGGATTTCCAAAGGTATTCCTACACGACTAAATAGCTGCTCCACAAGAGCTCAAGCAACAGTGGGTGCCTCTTGATTCGGTACACAAATCGCTTCTGGCCACTTTGAAAAATAGTCTACCGCTACTATAACGTATCTGTTCCCACGTTTACTGGTAGGGAAAGGACCCAAAATGTCGATTCCCATCGTCTCAAAGGGCGCTCCCACTGTGAACTGTTGAAGAGGAGCAGGTTTTCTTGAACCAAGTCCTTTGAACCTCTTACACTCAGGACAAGTTTTACACCATGCTCTGATATCTGTAGGCATGCCAGGCCAGAAATATCGTTGGCGTACTTTTGCAAGCGTCTTCCAGATTCCAGAATGACCTGCAGATGGCGAATCGTGGTTATTTTTCAAAATGTCCTTCGCCATTGCCTGAGGTACAACCCATTGAATTTTTTCTGGTCCTTTTCTTTCCAACCACTTGTGTGTGGTAAAGCTCGCCATTTCTAATTTCTAGATGTTCAACGTCTAGATGTCAACGTCCAAGTAGATGACGCAAGTGAGGTTCTCTGGCTGACAAATCCGCTGAGTTAGGCCGTTCCCCACCTTGTTTCCAATTTGGTCGTCTTCTTGTTGATTATTCTCTGGCAAGACCCTCAGGGTGTTCACAAGAACATTTTTTTCTTCTTCTCTACTGCAATACGTACAGTAAACCCCACAAGGTCTCCGGGACATTCCATCGGCATTTTGATGCTCTTGTCAATGCACTCGTGTACTTGGACGACATTATAATTCATGGTCCCGATTTCAAAACTGTCCTCTCAAAGTTGGAACAAGTATTAGAATGTCTTCAGAACGCTCAGCTGCAGGTAAACTTGAAGAAATGCACGTTTTTCAAAAGAGAAACCAAGTATCTCGGACATATTATTTGGGTTAACGGAGTCCAAACGGAGACACAAGCTGTTCAAGAGTGGCCTGCTCCCAAGAGCAAGAAAGTAGTATATAGCTTTCTTGGATTTTGCTCCTACTATCGTCGTTATATTGAAAACTTAGCTGAAATCGCCAAACCCCTTTTCCAACTAACTGAGGCTCGCGTGGATTTTGAATGGAACACGCAACAAGAGCAGAGCTTTGTAAACCTTTAAAAAAATCCCGGAAGAGCCCCCAAATGTGACAATGTCGATCGATGCGAATTTTATTAACAATGATAATCTAATAATTTATGCTTTTCACACCATAACAACATAACATAACAACGGTAAACACCTGTGGGGTTATTTACCCCACATTATGGTTACAGTGCACCACAAAAGGGTCGGTCCGGAACTCTCAACAATAACTCAACCAAATCAATGCAAGTCAGAATTACGAATGGGAATTTTGTTGTCAAGGAAAACATTTCTTCATTCTTCTCCGTACGAGTTCCTCTGGCAGTTTATTGAGATAACCAAGCTGTGCCCAAAACCTGTTTCTTATGTTTTCGAGTTTGCCACAGTAGATGCTAATCTGAATATAATCAACCTGAGCTATCTTCTATCCCACATTTAGTTCTCGGCGACTATTTCCGCGAACTTTCGTTGAACGTAAATGAAACTAGTGCGTACGTTTTGTTTTCATACGCTGTCACAAAACGTTTCCCTGAAAATGCGTTGAACGAAGATGTAGCATATATCGAATTTAGGGAAGTGTATTTTGTGTTGCACAATTTGTGAGATTGTCTATGTGTTTTTCACTTTTCGCAGGTTTTTTTTCCGAAGGATACGGAAAGTATTGTGCTTGAGCAATAGAAGACGTTCTAATTAGTATTGCGTTTTGAGGCCTATGGAATCGAAAACACCTCACTTCGGCGCCTGATGAGTGTGTGTGTGTGTGTGTGTGTGTGTGTGTGTGTGTGTGTGTTCACAAGCTAGTTATTACTAGAACAAGGTAAAGTTCTCCACTTTGCCTATGAATATATATAGTCTTCTGACTGTCCCAGTGGTGGGATGTGCACAGCAGCCAGATGGCCTATTGTGCCAGTCCTAATGTCTTACAGGTCAATGCCTAGCTTTCTGAGGAAAGCCAGGTAGTTCATGAAAGAGTCCTTGTTGGTATCCATCCTGGGAGAAGTGGTGCCAAAGACCAAAAGTCGCTCCCTCTCAAGTCTCCGGCACTGGGCCAGGGCATGGTAGGGAGTCGTGCCACACCACCTGCATCGAGGAGTGTCGACTATACCCATAACATACATGTGTTTGTTCACTCTGCAGGGCCCGATTATAATCCCAACAGTCTGCCTTAAGTCCTTCCTCTCCATCCTCAGAAGGGTGTGTCTTATCTCACTTGATTGCTCTGAGACAAAGCGTTTGGAGTGTCTTACTCCAAAGTGTCTTATGCCACCACCACACGATCGACCGATATGAGATTATTGGTCTCACCATGGCTTCTTAGAACCAGCATGCCATTCATTTGCCTATGAAACTATCTCGGTGCTTACCAAGTGGCTTTCAAACAACTGTCTCATCCTGGGAGAAAACCTAACTGTGGCATAAATATGAAATTAACACAATTGAAAGCGCGTCATCGAACAGACCCGCACACTGAGTTTTCTGTTACTCATCTTCGAACATGTTTGGGGAGTAACTTTAGATCAGGATTTGTCCTGGCGCCGCTCGTTGATCCCCGCAGGGAACTGAAAAAATTCGGCAACATTCTTTAATAATATCAGAGGCTTCTACCACTATTAGAAAGGTTTGATCAATAATTCAGCAGGGGTCTCAATGCAGAATTGTTCTTACGCACTCAAATAAAATTGTGATCCTGAAAAGAGTTATGATTAAAGTAATCACCACTTTACCATACAGAATCCCGACTGATGAAGCAAATAATGCATCCAAAAACGTAACAATCACTCAGCTATTCACAAAACTGTTACTTTTGTATCGTAGTTCTCCAAATCTACTTTGAAGTATGTCCATAGAAGAAGTTCAGTAACATCTGGCTTTTCTTTTAAAGTAACGTGGTCTCAGTCATAGTCCACAATGCAATGTACCGACTGACTCCAAAAAAAGGACATCGCGATCGTCTAGTGGGTAAAGACGATAGTTCACAATCCCGATGAAAGTTGGACAATGGACCGCTGTAATTTTTGGCTGAGTCAGTGGCTTCCCGAACAATCCAAAATAACCCGCGTAACAGTTATATGTATTTCAGATCACAAGAAATTAAACTAGGTTCTATAGAACGCAGCAAGTTTGTCACGAGCACAGTACCCTGGGCGCTAAATTGTCTGAGACCATCTAGCGCAGTTAAGACAATTATAAGGTAATGTAATTACTTAGCTCATAAAAATTATAAGCTGCAAGTTCGTCTATACCGTTTTGTACGCGTAGTTAACACATTAGCTGTCCTCAACAATTATTATGAACGGAGACACAAGACAACTCCCCAAACGTTACCTGGATACGTTTTATTCATCTTAAATAAGCTGACAAACTCAGTTAAATACATTTACACTTCCATTTCACAAAAAATTAATGCCAATCAAAATGCTCGGAACAGATTGGGGAAGCTCGATTTCGTTATCCGGGTATATCATGACTATTCATGAATGCTAAATAGTACGTCGTTCGAAGCATTCCTGTTGCAGTTAGTCTTCGTTTGTAGTTGCACAGAAAACTTGAATGAAACGGAATATTCATATTTTAGCCGCGATTACATTTATTTTCAACCGTTAGCTGTCGATATCACCGAGTTTCTACGTTCTTCCGCCTCTAGTCTTCAATTTTATCCAATATGCGAACCCATTTGTTCGTTTGACGTCATTGCAGCGCCCTCTGGACTAGTTTAGTGAATTAATCATTTTAATTATTGATCTCCCGCATACGCATCCGTTTCGCTAATACCCTCAACATATTTGTGAAGAAGACAAAATTCATTCTAGTAAAATTATGCGAACTCGAAGCTGAAGGTGATCCACGAAGAAGAAACACTTTTCCACGATTAAAATATCATTTGTTTAGATTCGGACGTTCATGACAAAATTGAGGATGGTAAATAAAAAGTGTCTCTTCATAATTTGTGTTTGTTTGAAAGTTTTTATTGATCCATTAAAATTACATTACTCTACGCGCAACCTGGGAGTACTCATTTTAATGAATGTGATAAGTAATGAAGAGGTCACAGTACGAATTTATAAAACGAAAAGTAGTTCTAGTTACTTTGACGACCCAACCTCACAGGTAGCGCAAAAAACAAATTGAGCATGTCGATTGTAGGGCCTGCTTTATTGGGGTTCATCCGAAAATATTGTCGAATTTCAACAAGTTACTCAAGAAGCTCCAGAACCTTGCATTTGAATACTATTATGGTGTTATACTTGAGACATAATACCATGATGACATTTTCCATTTAACATTAACTTACGCCAACTTGGATAACGACTGTTCGACGAAAAACTGGTGGCTGATTTTAAATAGTACTCTGCTTTCCATATTGCGCTAGTTTAATCGTATTAGCCGCTGAGCTATTTTTTTTTTAATCAATCCATCTTCCAGACAGGCCAAACATAAAACGTGTCTGAGTCTGGCTCCGATTAGTTTACTTTGTAATATCAGCTGCAAAAATTGGTACTTCAATGAAAAGTACAATACGTCCGTAACAACCCAAAATCAGTAACTTCGGCTTCTTGAAACATCTTTTCAACTATAGCTCTCTGCAAAGGCTCCAATTTTTGACGATGAATGAGTATAGTCGAAGGTAGTCGTAGGTTCTCAGAAGAGAGTAAAAGGTTTATGGAAATGGGAAGCCAGCAATTTGGTCGGACGCAATTACTTCCTCGAGTCCGCTTTTCTCGCAAAGTCGTAAAAAGCTGTTTACAATTAAATTTTATGTTTGCTCGAGCAAAGTTGGAACGGCGCGAACAAGCTTCGCTGGTAGGTAGGTACAACTGTCGTCTGTCGTTTGTGAACAGTTGATAACCTTCGAAGTGGGCTGATAATTTCGCTGCACAAACATTTCAACTGAGGCAGACGCGGCAACGTTCAACAATAATCTACCAAACATCTGGAGTGAAACACATTTCCTCACCTGAATTCCCGTAACTGAGCAAAGCGTTAAATTGTCAAGTATGTAATTAACGATCAATTGAAGGGCTGATAAAATAGAAAGTCATAGTTCTTTTTTTTTCGTTCCCATTTGTCCGGTTATTTTGATGCCTTTACGACTTCTCGAATCTGCCAATATAACAATGCCCACGATAAACATTCGCCATTTTCGGTACAAATTTTTCAAACTTTCAAACTTATTTAAAGGTCGAATTGGGTCTACTTGTAGGTAGTGATTTAGGCAGCATAACCAATCTTCTCTCCTTAGTGCCGTTAGAATTAGTCGTGTCCGTAATGCTCAATTTTAATGTTATATCGTTATTAAAGATTAAATTAATTTTTTTTTGGGAGTAGGAGAGCGTGCTCTTAGTTTCCTTTGAATTCACCTCTGAATGTACAGGTTCCAACTCGGAACCTCTTAGCACATTGAATCTGGGTGGCGTTTCTTGCCTTCATCACACCCTTTCCCATACATACCGCCCAGCAGTTGGGGAGGTTCAGAACCGGTCTGCGCTTTCATTCTTCATGCCTACGGGTTACTGGCTCTGGATCAGCAGTGCTCTTCTGTCTCATTACTGGAAAATTGAACAGCGTGCCTCCAGTTTTCTTTGGAATTGAACATGGTACGGACGAACGCCTCTGGCGTTAGCTAGCCAACTGAGTCCTTCACTGGCACAGCAAACATCATTCATCGTTGCGGTGCAGTGCAAGCAGATTAAGCTGCACCGTCACCAATTAATTACAGGTACGCCCTAAATGCTACGGGTCCGGTGAGGAATTGGGTACGCAGAAACCGACCTCGATTTTAAATTATCAGTAAATCGTGTGGAGCGTTTTACGTTCCACATCCTATCTCGTTTCGGCTAGCTCCGTTATGACGCCTTTGGCGATTCATCTCGAAGCGAATAAGTTAGGTTAAACCAGCAAGACGTACGTGTAACGGCGGTGAGGAACGGATTTCATGCGCTCAAGCTACCAAGTACTATATCACCTCAGCCACGTGTAGTGAACGCATCGTAATAGTTGAATAGTTTGACATTATTACGGCTTTAGAAAGGAACAAGCTAATGGTTGCAAAATAGGTACAAAAACACTCGTTTCAATTTCCGTGGCTCCAGATGGTTTCGCAAACCAGCAAAATGAAATACCGGGAGATGTACGATTTTTGTTTTAAAAATAACAATTCGTACCACCTTGGGTATGTCCAGGAAGGTCAAGGGCCGTACACTGTGAAGAGGGGAGGAGGGGAGGAGCCTTTTCATGTAAATTCAACTCGAATGAGACCCCCCCAGCAATATCTTTAGCCATTTTTGAAACTTGCACGCATTTCAAATTTTCTACACATTGCCGGTCATGATGAGAGTTATTAATGTATTTTTTCTCCGTCGAATTCGATGATAACCCTGCCGAGATTTCATAACTAAGACAAACAAGACACAAAATGGCAAATTTGCAGGTTCACGCACGTCATAGATAATGAAAAACCCTGCAAATTATTACACAACGGTTTATTATTCGGATAAACAGCTTGACCTAGCATTAATGCTCCGAAACCCATCCCGTTCGACTCAGCATCGAAAAATATCAAAATGAAACCCAAAAGAAGGTCGAAAAGAACTGAATCGTAATATTAAAATAAACAAAAAAAAGAAATACAAATGTATGACAGTCACACATGGTAGAAGTGAAACTTTAACGTGCAAAACCGAATCGCAACGGACAAGTGGAAAAACGAATCACAACGGACAAGTGGAAAAATAACGGCTAAGTGGAAAAACGCATCGCAAAAAAATTGTTACTCGAAGTTTTACGGGCAGGTTTTCAAATTCGACTAGTACATTAACAATCTGCCCGTAAAACTTCTTTTTTGCGATGCGTTTTTCCACTCAGCCGTTATTTTTCCACTTGTTATATCTTATTTTAGGTATCCCCTCCGAGCCCCCACCCGTCTTGCCGTACCACGTGACCGGTAACACAATTTTTCGTGACTCGAAAATCCTAAGACCCCGTCTATATAGAAGTTTCACTTCAAAATAAACGAAAGTATCTAGAAAAAACTGAATTTTAATATGAAAACATGCACGCTAAATACTAATATCAAAATGTAACCAAAAATCTGTGAAAAAAACCAAAATGAGAATGAAACGAAAGAATCTAAAAAAAATGAATCGTATTAAAACAAAAAAAATGAAACGAACGAACTATTAAATAAATAAACCAAAAATGAACGAATAATGAAAAGTTCAATCGAAGATAACAGATATTTTGCTAACGGAAATAGTTGAGACGGAGCGAAACAGTCATTCGTGGAGGTGAAGACGAGAAAAAGGCAATCGGACGATAAAGAGACAAATCGTAATGCCAAAGGTTATATACAAAACACGAGCGCTTCCTAGAGGAAGCAAAAAAAAAGAGTCGGGGGGGGGGGGGCTTCGATTGAGTTTGATGTGACGGGAGGGAGGGAGGGAGTAATAACGACGAAACGTTGACTTCCGCTGTAGTTCCCACGTTGTACTGCGTTTCGTTAATTTTTTTAACCATTTTTCCCCATAACAACCATGGGCTTCGTCCGATCGGATTGCCGAGATGGCGGGCACAACTAGATACCAAATGGGATTTTTGTGCGAAAGAACGAATTTTTTAACCACGTTAAAGGCACAAAACGGCCCGGACGGCGGACGGACATTGCAAATTTGGAACCTCCATATCTTGAAACGTGAAGTATCAAATTTTGAGGGGGGTTGTAAAAAATTTTTCGTGACTGAAAACATAGGGTTATTATCCAGAATGAATAATAAACCAAAAACCCTTAGGCTAAAACCATGTGGAAATGTAAAGATCAAAACTTCAGATGACAACGCGAACGCCGTCGTTCATATTTAATCAAGCGCCCAGCGGGCTACTTGTTCTCAGCATCACTTTTCGTTATAGCACATTTAACTATTTTCATGTGTTTAATAAACCTTCTTTACAGATGCAATCATACATGATTCATTCATCCTGAGTGCGAATCTTATAAATCAAAAATACAGAAAAAACCTTGCGCTCTCAACAAGAAATATGTTGAAATATCAGCTTCACATCGTAGCAGAAGCTAGCAGCTCAGGAAAGAATATGACGGTCCTGAAACTCAAAAAAATCTAGTCTGCGCAGGATGAAACTTGGTACAGCTTCCCGGATGATCTGCAAGGTTTTGGTCACCACAAGAATTTGACGGAACTCCCACGGGTGAAAAGTGCGATGAGCTCGATCATAGCTAGAGGTCAGTATCGAACTGTGAGCGTAATTTTTCCTTCAAAAGTTGAAAAATGCTGTCAAGATGAATCTGGGGATTTCATTTTCATTAATTTTTTATTGGCGGAAACATCTGCCCAACCAAGTGTTTCGATGAGCTAGTGGGAAGCAGGATTACCTGAACTCGTATCATGTCTCAACAAGCTCTGGAAAAAAGAAGACTCCTTGAACGAAATTATGAAACATTTCTTGATCGACAAATTTTCGACTAGAACAGGAATGGCTTGGGTCAACGATTTTCAGCGAGAAGAGGATCGTTTTTTCGTCACACGGTTCCAGATTGATTGAAGTTTCTAGATTATGCTTGGATCAATGAATGAATGATTGGCTTTCTAACGCTCACAAGGAGTTAGGAATCAAAGCTGATTGGGAATGCTAGAAAGAAAATTTGATATCCACCTTCAGTGACAATTCCTGAACACCAGTTCGTTTCGCCTACACTTTTCGACGTATGACACGTACTTTGGTTGACTTTATAATGAGAAAGGAACGGTTGCTGCTCGATCTTGACCACGAAATTCCGGACCACATCATGCTGAATCGCTTAGTCCTCGGCCTTCCCATTAGAATTCAGGTCAAGCTCAATATATCTTCAATCGACTCAGTGAAACTCCTAATTTCGTAGTTGAATAAATTCGACCTTGAATTCCCGAGGAAGACTAGTTCAACAGATCTTGCAGAGAATAAAACCTCCAGAATGTCCGAAACGTCCGGCAAATTTCTTAAGGACCCTCCAACTAAAAAAAAAAACAGGCTTGTCCAATTTGCGAAAAAGGAAACCATGACGTATCGATGCTTTATCCTTACTTTCCAGAGACAAACACACAAAATTCAAACAAAAAACACTAAAACAAAATTTTTATTATTAAAAAAAAATTAGGTTACTTTCTTTAACGAACAGGGATGTCAAGTGCAACCGAACTTAAGATGACGACGCGAACGCCGTCGTTCATGTTTAATCAAGCGCCCAGCGGGCTACTTGTTCTCAGCATGACTTTTCGTTCGGTTATTTGGTATCCGGATTCGAACGGAGAAGTGCCAAATTATTAGGTTCATACTCGAACGTTCGTGTGTTTTTGATTTCTTCTTTACAGGTTAGTTTCACCTTTTATATTTTACTATTCCATTATCAATAATCAACCTTTGTTATTGTTCATTTAACTATTTCCATGTGTTGAATAAACCTCCTTTACAGATGCAATTATTCATGATGCATTCATCCCGAGTGCGAATCTTATAGAAAAATTATAAGACTGGGTTTTTGTGTCTCCTCGGTTCAGCGGTTTGGTGTGTTTTAAGCCGGATTTGTATGAAAACGTAGACAACGTAACTTCTTTCGACGTAATTTACAAGTTACAAGACTTATGGTTAGATACAACTACTCATCATTAAGTTCACTTTGAACTTTTTTTTGGTTGCTGATTGATTAAGCCAACAATCTAATCAAACCTCACGCAATTAAACGCCAACTCAACTTGGCATTCAACTTTATTGAAAGCCATTGTGTAAGTATTTTAGTGGTTCACAAGATATACTAGGAAATAATTGCGTTAATCAGTTGTGGATTAAGTTTCACATAGGTTGAAATAACCGTGTGATTTACTTTTTCCGATGCGTTTATTGTTACTAAATATTACGAAACCCTGTACTTAGTTTTTAACTCCTGGATATTCTTTCTAATATTGCACTGTCATCAACGTAAAGAATTAGTTTTTTGAATATTATTCATGTCGTTGCCTAGACAATAGTGCACCAATACTTCATAATATTTTTGGCGGTACGCAATATTATTTTCCTACGCGGTGATTTCTCTTTTAAGAGAAGTGTTACTGGCACGATTCATTTATTTGGTGGAACGGGCTTGAATACACGTCTATTACTTGGAAGGGAGTTGTTATTATGAGACGCCCAAATACGATCCTATGACCGAAGGTTCAAATCGTACTTTTCAGCAGTACGTATTTTTTATAAATATTCAACTCGACGCATTCCACCCAACCTAGTTGGAACATCACAATCACAATTGTCTGTAGTTACTACCCACGCGGCGGGTCGAAGAAATTTTACACGTACTGATGCTCCTCTCCTCCTTACGAATAAACGAGGGTTCGATGAGCTGTCTGTTTTAAGTATAGTTTGATATAGTTTCCAGCAGCAAGACCAACAAGAGGAGGGGAGGAGAAAGGGACAAATAATGAAGTTGCTTATAGGTCGAAAGGGTGAGGAGCGGGCAGAAGATTTGCGATGGTGCCTGAGATTACAGAGGCGTGGGCATCGCGAGCCTCGTAGTGCGGATAATTGCTTTTAACGTTTCACGGGCCAGCAGTCCAAAGGTCCGTGTTTGCTGAATGGACTGTTTGTGAAAGGAGCTCTGCTAAACCTGTTCCATGTTAACCCGAGCCAAATCTCAATTTACCTTGACTGTTCTCTTATTGATCCATGAAATTGTTTAATACCAGTTTATCCACTTTTCACAACAAATTTTATATCTTGTTGGCTACAGGTGGTCAAAGACACACGAACAGGGTGAACTTTATCGCCCTCTACACTCAAATTACGGTGGTGAATAAACTGGTATTGACAGAAACGTTGCAAGGTTTCTTGTTGCAATCGTCTGAGTCTAACGGTTTTAACACAAAAAACGCTGCAAATGCAATATTTTACGCAACGATTTATTATTCTCTTGCACAACTTGACGTAGTGTCACATCTCCGAGAACCCCCCCCCCCCTTCGATTAAGCATCGAAAAATACCAGCAGGCGATACGAAACGGAACGACGCAAATTGACATTTTCTAGGCGCCGGTGACGATTCGATCTGACAGGTGATTGTAGTGAGACGGGAATCGCAGGACGCATTGCGGGAAATGAGAGCAGGAAGGGGAGAAACGATAACTTTCGCTGCATTGTCCCGCGAGTCAGTGGTCTTCTCGAGTGGCATTGTTCTCTCTCAGGTCAATATATGTCACAAACGTTGCAGAACCCAAAAAAAACCCCCGTTGCTAATTGAAATTTCAAGCTTCTAATAATAATCAACGGAGGGCAACTCAAACCAAAGGCAACCAAAAACTACGTGATTGCGATAAGAACGCTCCCCGCCGTCCCTCGTTGTTGGCCAATTTCTCGAACCATTTTCCGCCGTAACAACCATGGGTTACATCCGATCGGACTGCCGACAAATTGTTTAGATCACGATAAAGAAAATTGTTACCGGGGGATTAATATAAAAAGTGGTATCGCACTAAGTGGGTCGGGAAGTAGTACAATAGAAACCGAATGCAATTCGAACAAGGAGTTTTATTCGTGAATTACTTTTGGAGATGTTTTACCACCACAAACATGGAACTGGGTACGAGCGAACACGAGGGCGGGCGACAGGGCTACGAGGGAACCACTTGGTTTCAACCGACGCAGCGAAGTCACAGGCGAATCAGGGCATTTGAGGTGCCCAGTCAGCACAAATGTCCCGGACGAGCCTCCGCTGAATGGAAGGGTTTGGTTCGCCCCGGTACACTACTCCGCCCTTGATGAAGTGCCTGTCCTCAGTTTCTTGCCATGATTGATTAGAAATTTGATTCCCATCGCATTAGAAGAACCTTCAAGTTTTTCTTCGTGGCCGGCATCTCGAACTAATGTAAGCGTAGTTCGACCACGAGTTGGGCGCCAATGTTATAGAACGCATACGATTCCTCTTCCGGACGCCTGCGACTTCACTTCGCTCTTTCTATCTCACTAGCTATGGGCTATACATTGGGTGGAACAGACCTGTATATTTAAAGCCGAAAATATTCGGAAGGAAGGAAGTTATTATTGAGAGAGACCTGAATCCGTTCTATAGCACAAGATATGGCCCGGACGGCGGACATGGTTGATTTGGAATTGGACACATATTTAACATGTGTCAAATTTTAAGGGGGTGTTGTAAAAACCATTTCTGACTAAAAATATAGGTATACAACTATATATTTAGAATGAATAATAGCCCAATAGTCAAAATGAGAACTCTGAATACCAATAGACGAGTTTCAATTGAATTTTGAACAGTCAGACGTGTAGCATCTCTGTTTCGAGCCTGAAATGCGCTTTCAGTGTAAGACGTTGCAACAAATTATCCCAGTTCCTCAACCAGTGGACTACCACGAGGCAGTTAATAAAAGGATGCACCGACGTCAGCAAGTTCTTTTCCCAAAATGGCCAATCTGACGTGGAAACCATCCAAGATGCCAAAGTGTGCTATAGAAATGAAGAACCGTCAAAAACCGAGAGTATAACGCTCGCCCAAACTAACTAGGCCATACCAAAGTGTCAGGTGCTATTAAAAAAAATGAATACTGACAATGACGAGAATCTAAAGCGAGAGGCAATGCGATAGGTCCCGACGAACCCCAATAATCAAAAAGTACAGCAACTGACTCTAATGAGAGAGATAAGAGTTGGCTGCCGGAGAAAAGAGTTGATTATAAGTGATACTGAAGATGAATTTTAACCGGAATACAGGAAGACCCGCAGTGCTGATTCGCTGATTATGAGCTCTTCGGGCAAACCACCTTCGTTATCGAACGACATGAATGTGTTAGAATTTAACAACCACTCCAGGATGTACTGATACTAAGTTAAAACTCTGTGAATTTGTCATGCAGTCGGAACAGTTTTGTACTTGACCAAAATTCGCAAGGAATGCAAGGAACCGGAGTATACTATTAGAATACAAACGTGTGAGATTTATGTGAAAGAACGAAGTTTAACAAACGCAGTATCTAAATCAAGCGGGGTAAATAAGTAGTCAGATTTAACGAAAGAGATTCGCGGTTCAAGTAGTTGTCAATATATTGTAAAACTCAACTTATCAATTTTAGAATAAGAAATGTTTAGGCCGAAGAAGGCCTTTGTTGGTATGCGATAGTGATCTCAGGCAAAAGTAAGGCGTTTTTCAGTCTGCGCTACTGTATCATCATCATCAATTCATCAAAGTCGTCTTCCGTTTTTCGTTTCCATTCTTTTCAAGTGATTCCTCTATTTTAAATTCTTCTTCAACATGATTTGAGCGTATACGTTGTCTGTCCACAGAATGCCGCTGCCACAGCCTTCTTTTCCTGGCCAGGGAACTTGAACATCCGAAGCTGCATGTGTCATACACATACACGAATCATATTTGCTGTAACCCCCTGTTATCCATCCATAACATAGACCAGTTCCGATTAGGCCAGCACGCGTACGTGACGTAACCCTTTTATTTCGCATTTCGCTGTAGTATGCTCTAACTCTAAAACAAGAACTATCACACAATACAAACCAAAACTTTCAAGCTTTCAAATCATCAACGCACCAAAACAGCCATCACGCTTGAAAGTAGGAAATGAAGCAAGAAGACAGCCTGTGTTGCCACAACATATTTCAGAACGTGAACGATATTTTTAATGCGATTTTGAATGTAATTGAAATTTGTAATTAAAGAAGTCCAAGATGCACGTTCGGAAGAAATGGAATAGAATTCTCCCAAGGGATTAAACAAACAACAATCAATCTAAAATAAATAGGCAAGTTCTAAAGGTACATTAAAAAGTGAAAGTAGTGAGAGGGACATGGGTAACACTTGGTCTAGAATTAGTGCCGACCAAGACGTCAAAAGCAAAATAGTTCGTTTACTCATGTTTTAACAAACTTCTTCAAATCAAGATCAGTGAAGAAATGCGCAAGTTTTTGGAACAATTACTGGGTTTCGCATTGAAAAGTAGAAACTAAGTTGTGTGAGTTGCTTTTCATTAATGACTCACATTTATGCTCAAATTATGATATTTACGACCGGCACATAGGAGACACAAACCGTGTTGAAGATAAATTTCAATACTAAAATATTAGATATGTAAATGGCCACAGTGAAATAGGGATCGTTTTTGTACAGTAGTTTTCAAAATATAGACTTTTACTAGGATACTTTAGCTCTCAAATAAATAATTTCTGATAAAATCTGCGTTTTATTTGTGTCGACTCTGAGTTGAGTTGATGCACAAAACTATCATTCGTTAATAAGCAACTAATCTGGGATAAGGACGTACTTTCTAGACATTATTTGAAGAAGTTTACGCCGTGGTCGTTTAGATATCAGTATTTTCTGTTTCTCGAACCCGGGGATTAATTCATTTAAATCTCTTTTCAGCCCAGCTGCTTGCCGCTCTCCGTATAGATGGATTGAAATATTGTCACGCACGTCACACAATGGAGGTTTTAAGGATTAAATGGGCATAATACTTTGAAAAATATCGAAAGACGCGGCATTTGGAAAATTGGGAGGGCCGATTTAAGTTGAACGTTCAGCATATTTATTGAAAGAGGAGTAATGAAAATCAACGTCCAGGTTTTGTGTGGGCGTTAGCTTGAAATCGGGTTCGATTCTACTTTACATATTTTGTTTGAGAGCTATTAGACTCCGTTTGAAGTCCGTTTGGTGCAATACGTCCCTCTGGCGATGAATCCGTATTTCGCAATATTAATCGATTGAAATGTCGCGTGCATCCTTTTCAGACGAGTGAATTTGAGAAGAGGACACTAGAATTAACAAAAGCTGAGAATATTCTTCTCTGAGAACCTTTTGTGGAACACTTCATGCTTTGCTCGTACAGTCACTGTATTTTGTATAATTACGTTTTCTGTACATATTTACCAACTCTTTCTGCCTTCAGCGAGTGCTTACGTGAGTCCCACGTTATATATCACTGCTGCTTTTCCAAACTTTTTCGATGATTTGCCGGTGCGGTTATGGGTGAGACATATTTATTGAGAACGAAATGAGGGTGTAGATAAATATGCTCCGTGAGACAGATCCAAGTAAGTTCAACATTGGTCCAATACTTTATTATCTAAAACCTCGTGCATATGTACAATTTAGTTGTGTGGATTGTATAAGAACTATTTATCAGCTACAATATTTAGATATTGGCCAGTTGAAGACTATTATAAATAGCATAATTCCAGGAGGTATCAAAATCTAAAGAATTCTTTTGAACGATTGCAATTTTTTCAATAAAAGTGCATATATTGAGTATAAATGACATTTCGGGGAACGAAGACAGAATTTTATGGCGCTCTTTTGAAAACTTGGTTCAAAACCATTCTGTAGTAGAATTTCTCTTGAGTGTTGTATACTATAGGAAGAAAGCGATTTGAAGAAACTCGTTGATGGTTGTCAATCGAGTGGAAAGGAAAGTACGTTGACGGCAGGATCTTCAATAGGAAATTGCGAGACAATAAGGAAGGAGTTCGTCTCGCTGTTAAGCCGATGATTGCTGGAGTGATAATACTGACAACTCAAGCTGCTCAAACCGAAATCCCCGCAAACATCTCCATTACTACCCGGAGTTTAGAGAAATTATTGATTTGAGCTGTGCTGAATGCGAATTTCAACATCCACGACAGACGTTATGTTGAACGCGTTCGCCTTTGGGAGTTGAGCTCGTATCTGAGAAGCCCTGCATTTTGATGGCAAAATCTCTGCACTCGGTTAACTTAGATACAATACGTACTCCTGTTGTAGAATCGGCGCAGCTGGAGAGCGCTTAGAATATTGATGAGCTGCATCACACTATTTTTCCCAGCCCCACGAACAGCCAGTATCTGTTTTCACTCAGTATATAGGAATTTGATAGAACGCATATAGAAACTGAAAGTTCCTGACATTATTGGCCTACTCTTCCTTGTCATAACCATTATTGAGTAACCATTTTTTTAAAAGTATAATATGTATCGTTCATTGTGGAAAAATTAGTTAACGAAAATACGATAGTTCCTAGAATTTCGTGGGATGTTCCTAATTACTCTATAAACGTTATTAAACGACCGTTGTGTGGGTAACTTGTTGAACTACCAACACGATTTTTGTGGGGCAACACTAAAACACATGTACAGTGTTTATGATTGATAAACTGCGCTAAATATGATATCCGACATTTTGTGTCATCTATTGTAGTGCTATAGTTATTTTTCCAGATGTTATGTCGCCTTACGTTATTTGGGGCTGTCCACACTTAAAATTTAATCGAAATTGGTGAAGTGGTTTTTTTAGAAAAAATATTGTTTTGGTCGCTATAATTAATTTAGAAATGATATCGCTCTTAAACTTATTTGGGCATCCCATTATAATATACAGGCTTGCTATTATGTGAGCCGGTTTGCTTCAGCCTGTCTCTCTCTATATCGTTTTGCCATTCTTTCAATCGGTCTTTATCAGACTCGGAAGGCTCGGGAAAACTCGACAACAAGAATGTCAGCCAGGACACACTTTCCTTCTTGCTTTGTAGGGCAATAGAAAGTAAAAATTACAAAATAGAGTAAACGCAGTCGGGAAGTAAGTAAAAGTAAAGGGAAGTAAAACTTGTAGAAAACTTTTCGGAAAACACTTCAAAACTTGGTGAGTAGTTGAATACATTCTGTCAGGAATTAGTGTAAAAGTTGATCGAAAATCGGTTTTAAAAAGCTAAATACCAAACCATAAACAGTTGAATACCTGAGAAAACATTGGAAGTCGAGTACTAACTGATCGCGAATCAAACTGAATTAGGTGAAAGTTGAATTACCCATCGGATACTAGAGTGAAAATTCTATAGAAATTATGCTGGAAATCGAGTGGACATTATAAGAAGTAGTGTAAATGGTTTCAGGAACTTCGTAATTCAGAAAACGTGAAGAACTGGAGAAAACTATTAAAAAATGCACCCGACAACACAGCTTCCTTTCCAAAATCGTATGGCTAGAGAAAGTAAAATGCGGTGACGGGGGAAACGACATTAAAATAGAACAAAGACTCCTTCTCATGTTGGTCCCTCCCTTAGTAATCCGAAAACTTTTAAATCTTCGATTGATCAAAAATGTGCACTTTCACTTATTGGACAAGATGCGATCCCCTCATACCCCACGAAACTTCGCTGAAACAAGACACCCAAGATGGAAAAATTTCTACAAAAATGTATTGGTTTGTGGACTGGTTTCGGGTTTCTGAATTAATACATATGCGCATAACAGAACGATTCCGCTAGATGTATACGTCCCACGTATATGGCGTCCCGTATGTTCACCGTACATCTTTCAGTACTGTGCGGGCTAATGGTTTACAATAATTACATTTCGGATACTTTTCCTACCCTTACAGTCGCGCTGTGTGTGCGAACAACCAATGCGCCAACAATGGACCCTCTTGACACAGGTTTTTTATAGCTATACTGCGTTAACCTCGGCCTGCCTATCTCTCTCTTCTCTCTCTCTCTCTCTCTCTCTCTCTCTCTCTCTCTCTCTCTCTCTCTCTCCCTCTCTCTCTCTCTCTCTCTCTCTCTCTCTCCCTCTCGCTCTCTCTCGCTCTAGCTCTCGCTCTCTCGCCCTCTCTCTCTTTCTCACTCTATATTAAAAGAGCCATTTAACCCAAAGCATCGGTTCTTTCTCGCACTTACACTTCCCACCTTTTAAGGGTTATGAAAGAAGTTGAGGCAAAAGACAAGTGGGTTGTGGAGTTTCCTGTTTCAAGCACCCGAGGCATTTCATGCATCTCGGAAATAATTGTACCTCATTAGTGCTTAGTTTCGCCTTTGGCTTCGGCCTCGTCACTTTTCTTTTTTTCCCGCCGGCTATTAGTAATTATTCAAAACTACTCTACAGTGACATTTACCTGGTTTGAATGAACTTCAGAAGAAAGCTGCTCCTTTATAGTAAAGTTGTGGAGAGGGAGAGAGGCACAGGTAATCTGACCAAACAAATAAAGCAGGGGAGAGGAGTCAGAGCCCCCTACCAACAACGAAGACTTATTTAGAACATTTGTCTTTCAAAAAAGCATTTTCAAACGATCATCGATGTGAAGAAGCTTGAAACAACATGAACATTTCTCATAAATTGAGTATAGTGCGCAAAATATATAGAAACAAATGCACTAAATAGAGGAATAATCCTATGAACTAAGATTGTCCTGTCGCGCAGCCCCATTATGAGCAAGATCCCTTCGACCATCGTAAATTTAACTTCTGAACTTGTCTCTTCCCTGCTGCAGTGCAGATACGACTTTCTGTGGGAATCTAAATCAAAATACGTTAAATGCAACTTGACTGATACCGGACGTGCCAATTTCTCCATTATTCAGTCCAAAGCTTTTTTCATAGCGTTCGAACTTGAGATGCGAACCTTTTGAGTTAATGAGGCCTGGAGTGAGTCAGGTGCAATTCTCTCAAATTTTGAGTTGAAGATCCTCATCGTGGCATTTAAAAATTGTGAGGAACATGGATATACCGGAAAGTGAAACTCGTTATGTCTTCCGACTGCACACCTGATTAGATTTAAAATAAAAACAAAGGCCAACCAACCATGCGGAATTTTGGGCCATGCCCAATATACAATTAATATACAAATTTTCATAATTAAGCAAATTGACTAATTTAGCTGAGGAATTAAAATTATTTTTGTGCCTCAAGTTGCTGATTTATTTTTTGCTACATCTTTCACTTTCAAAAGCAGCAATTTGGAGAACAAAAATAATATGAATTCATATCGTAAAATCAATATATCATAAAACCGATTTTGGAGGAAACAATGTTCAAAACAGATTTTTGCGTTTTTAAAATGTTTTTCACAAAAACATACTCTCACTATTTAATCAATTTACATTTTCAACGCACAATGTTCTTAAAATCACGTTGGCATACATATACTCCAGACTTCTGGCAGCTTAAACCTCATTTTTCAAACATGTCAACGTAATGATTTTTACACATTTCGCGAATTTGTCACTGATTTTCTGGCAGTTGCGTTTAAACGATCTCTCTACTATTTTTACTCGATTATCTAACACAATCTTTACTTAATCGTTGGAACAATTGTAAAGTATTTTCCGAACATGTTTACTGCAACAGTTCGGCGTGGAGAAGGCTGCAGGAGGCCTCCATGGAGACGTCTCGTTTTTGTCCCAAAATGTACTTTACGAATTCAAGGTACTATGGAGCGTAAAGGGTTGATGACTCGACAAGGTTGAATTATTCAGTCACTTTCATCAAAGTGCTTTCAGTAATGGGGCTACGCAAAGTAAAATTAAGGTAGTAGCGTTGTCTTTCGACGGACGAACTCAACTAAGGTTGATAATATATCCACCGAGAACGTGATTAATTCAGTTCAGAAGCGAAAAATGTTGACAATATAAATTGTAGGCTCCACGTAATTTTTTCCATTATGAACGAAGTTAAGAGGATTAAAGCGCCTGCGTGAGCTCAGGGAAATAGCAAAGCCGGCCGAAGAGGTGCCCTCATAATAAGAACAAGGGCTTATCTTTTGAGCCATAAGACGTTTAGAATAGTTTAATTAATGACGGTCTGCATAACTGACTCTTAAAAATTCTCGATTCTTGAACAGCTGTGAACAGACGGATAGACTAAACGGAGTCAAGTTTACATTGCAATTTAATTATAAAAGGGATGGCTCTTTTATTATTGCCTCGTCACAGCTAAAAGTACCCCTACGGACGAAGTAATTAACGCTCGTTACCGCCTACCGTCACTGATAATATTTCCAAAGCACAATTTTCTTAATAAACATGTTTCATCACAAAAACAGCCTCTAAAATTTGGGGCGAAATTTGGTTGGAACAACGCTGACAAACTACAAATAATCCTCGGGAGCATCGACGAAAGGCAAAACTTCTAGTTCATGATATTTATTTTTATATTTTTTCTCTGAAAATTGACATGAAAAGAAACCAATCCAGAACTGACAGTAGTTATTAGAAAAAGTAAAACACCGAATAATTTTTTTATATATGCAAATTGGTGGGCAGTTTTCATTGAAGTGAGAAGCACGAGCGTAGCACAATAAAAAATGGTGCCAACTACTGCACTACGGTTTATTATTCTCTTGGACCGAATGATTGCACAGCTTGGCGCAATATTCCAAGCGAAGGGTGAGTTCCTTCAAGTAATTTACATAGAATTTACCACACTACATTTACATTGGTTTGACTATTCCCCATTTATCAGAATCGAAAAATACCTAGGAGACGATACCAAACATGAAGTGATTGCAATAATACGGCCCAAATATCGTTTTTGGCTCATGGACGAGTAGGAGGGCACAACTATATCCCAAATGAAGTCTCAGTGGGAAAGAGCGGATTTTTTAAACCACGCAAAAGGCATAATATAGTGAACGAACGTTGCTGGTTTAGAATCCCCGAGTCTTGAAACGTAAGGTGTTAAATTTTGAGGGGGGATCGTATAAACATTTTTGTTTGTTTATGCAGAATGAATAATTAACGGAAAGGAGACAACAAAAAATTCTTATGGCTTTTTCTCCATAAATGCAGCTTAATTGGCAACAATGTCGTCGCATAAAATATATTGGTAGACCAGTATACCACCCGCATGATCGAAGGTCAATGATGATTCAATGTGTAAAATCAAATAAGTGACAACAGCCGACGAAATTTCGAAACCTCTACGAACAGCACGATGACTAATTTGCATCACTCTCTTCCCTATGATTCCAGAATAGTAAGCATGAGATAAGAAAGGGTGCGCCAATAAATTCCTGAACATCAAGCTCAATTTATAACGATAAACGTTGAGGAATCGGGAGAAGAACTGAATGAAACGTGTGGCTGAGGAAAGTTGTGAAATGCGCCAAATGTTTTGAAGTTGTACAGTTCCCAATAAGATGATGTTGACAGAGCTTTATCTACCCGCTAGACTGAAACTTAGTACACCCAGTTAACACATTAGCCAGCCATACACGAGCAGATATTTGCGGCAGATTTGGTCGCCCGATCTCATCTGACAGATATCGCTAACGATCTGGAGTGACCGATGAGATCGGTCGTTGGCCCTTAACACGAAAAACTTATCGGCCGATCTTTCATGCCCGAGATCTGTCACCTGACCAGTGCCCGATGTCATCTGTTCGTTCGTGGGACGAAATCTGACAGATTCAGGTCTGTCACCGACGTTCGTCTGGCAGACTCGAGTTATCGGTCGAGTCCGAAATATTTTCCAGATCGGTCACACATTCCGTAAGTTGATGCCATGGGGTTAGTGACTGTTCGTAGTAAAAATATCTGGTGCGTTGCAACACACAACTTTCCTTAGCTCTACAACAATTCACTTTGTACATGGCTAATTCTATTCAATCAATTCATTTATCACTCAGTTAATTTGAACTTGGTCAAACAACGTTTTACGGCAGCATGAAGCGGCAGCGATTACAGTTAAAGAATTTATTGTGCTGCTCGTACTCATTCCAGGACCATTATTGAGTAAATCGTACCCAGAAAATTAATGAGGCTGTAAACACGGATTTTTGAAGGAGGATAGTAATCACTTTTGCAGATTTATTGGGTAATAATTGTTAGAACTGGTAGTGAGCAAAACGGCGGTAGTTGAAATTCAGGATTTTCTAGAGTGAGCCCCATGTATCTCATGAGAGCGTTTTTAAATACTCACCCTATAGGTATTGGGTTGGCCTACAGTACCAATTTTCTTTAACATTCTACTAACATTCCAGCGGAGTTTAAAAGGAAAAAACCACGGCAAAAACGCTTTCGTCGAAAATCTTGATAATTTATTGTGCTGTTTCTCGTTATTTTTCCCACAAATGGGAATTTTATGGTATAATAGTCTTATTTAGAGCTACCAATATAAAAATTTAATCAAAATCGATAGAGCCATATTTGAGAAAAAAAAATTTAGTGTTTTGATCACTATATCACTATGATAACTATAGTTAACTTTCGGTGGATGTTGCCCATACCCTTATTTTTGCGTCCCGTGGTAGCCTGTAGGCTAGACATCAAGTTTCAGTTGATTTGGTACGGTTGTTTCCTCTAAAAACCGCGCTAAAATCGATTTCGTCGAAAGTTTTGGTAATTTATTGTGCTGCTCTCGTCATTTTCCCACAAATGGGAATTTTATGGTATAATTATCTTATTAAGAGCTATCTATATAAAAAATTTAATCAAAATCGTTAGAGCGGTTTTTGAGAAAAAAATATGGTGTTTTGAGCACCATGATAACTATAGTTAAATTTCGATGGATTTTGCCCATACCCTTATTTTTGCGTCCCATGGTAACCTGTAGGCTAGACATCAAGTTTCAACTGATTTGGTACGGTTGTTTTTCTAAAAACCGCGCTAAAATCAATTTCGTCGAAAACTTTGACAATTTATTCCCACAAATGGGAATTTTATGGTATAATTATCATGTTAAGAGCTACCAATATTGAAAACGTAATCAAAATCGTTAGAGCGGTTTTTGAGAAAAAAATTTTGTGTTTTGATCACTATGATAACTATAGTTAACTTTCGGTGGATTTTGCTCATACCCTTATTTTGGCGTCCCATGATGACCTGCGGGCGAGATATGAAGTTTCGGCTGATTTGGTTCGGTGGTTTTCTCTAAAAATCGTTCACAGACACACATACACACAGACCATTTTCCCAAATAGTGTTTTTCGGACTCAGAAGGGTCTGAAACGTAAAGATCTGAAGAAAACTCAAAAAAAAAATTTCAGCCGATTACATAACTTCCGTTTTTACTTCGTAGAGCCAAGGAAAGTAAAAAGCGTAAATTAGCGGCTTTTGCGGCGGGTATTTTTTTATTGCCCATAAAACGGCTAAGCCAAAAAAGACAAGTTTGGGAGAAGTCATGGGTTTCAGAAAGGAGAAATTTCGGGCACATGAAGTTGTTGGCGCACCTTGGGGAGAACAACCCGCGGAATTTTGAACATCTTGCTAGCTCATATCTCCGGCTCCCGTAATTCAATTCATTTGGTTTTTTGTAAATAAAAAACTACAACTAAATTTGAAAATACCATTCCCCCCCCATTTTGGGTAAGTATGCCACTGGGGGTAGGTGCCAACAAGTAATAATGTATTTACGAATTTATTAGGTATTAAAGTAATAGTACTGAGTACTGACTTAACGGCCAGACGATGATGTCTTTACATCGAAAGCGCTTGCCACCAGCAACACACCAGCCAGAAGAGACGGACTCACCTAACATATACGTAAACTTTAATAATTTATTAGGTTGTGGGGAGATCGTTTTTTGTAGTTACGAAAATTGTAGTTTCCTACGAATGTTTGCAGTTACGAGTTTTGAATTACTTATGTGAAAACAGGGGAAAACACTTGTGGACAACAGATCATCTTAACGTTAAGTGACTGCCCGATCCAATCGAACAGTTCTTTGAACCACAGGCATCGCTTCCGAGAAGTCCGCAGGTTAAGGGGGACGCCCGACTACCATCTGCCAGATTTGAACTCTCGCAGATATCTCTGGTCGATTTTCACATCTTTCATCATTTTTTAACGCCCACTAACGCACAGATCTTTCCCACAGATATCGTTTAAAAACGCGATATCTGTCGCAGATATCTGCTCGTGTATGGCTGGCTATTGTGTCGTACGCGGACATCTCTTAATAATTTCACATTCCTGCAAGGTAGCACATTCTAGTAGATTTTGACAGAACTGCACTGGTTTTGCCGTTTGTCGATGAAGTGCAGTAGCTACCTAAAACCGATCCAACGCGGTCCTGAGTATCATTTACTGAATTATTCAAATCAGATGTTGAGAAAACTGAACTACTTTTATCAATTACGAGTTGCCTACTCCTTCACTAAATAATCCCCATCAGCGCGCTGTTATCTATTGTAGGACACGCTGAGAAAATGTGACGAAATCGTGACAAACTCAAGTGGTGTAATATTGCTGGTTCAATTAATAGGTTGGACAACAGTTTAAAAGTATAGCATTTTAAATCTTGCTCTTGCTTACCTGTCAATAGAGATAGATACAGAAAATGTGTGGTGCGTTGCAACACACAACTTTCTTTAGCTCTACGTCAATTCACTAGCTCCGCTTTTTCCACTTACTCAATTCATTTATCACTCAGTTAATTTGAACTTGGTCAAACAACACTTTACGGCTGCAGGAAGCGGTTGCGCTTACAGATCCGGAATTTATTGTGCTGCTCGTACTCGTTCGGGATTGAGTGAATTGACGTAGAGCTAAGGAAAGTTGTGCGTTGCAACGCACCAGATTTTTTTAAAAACATTCTAGTAACATTTCAGCGGAGCTTAAAAGGAAATAAACCGCGCTAAAGCCGATTTTCGTAGAAAAGTTTGATAAATTATTGTGCTGCTCTCGTCATTTTCCCACGAATGGGAATTTTATGGCATAATTGCCTTATTGAGAGCTATCAATATAAAAAATTTAATCAAATTCGTTGGAGCCGTTTTTGAGAGAAAAAATGGTGTTTTGATCACTATGATAACTATAGTTAACTTTCTGTGGATTTTGTTCATACCCTTATTTTGGTGTCCCATGGTAAGCTGCGGGCTAGATATCAAGTTTGAGGTGATTTGGGGTTCGGTTGTTTTCTCTAAAAACCCTGCAAATTATTACACAATGGTTTATTATTCTCATGAACAGCTTGACCTAGTATTAGTGCTCCCCCATCCCATTCGATTCAGCATCGAATACTAGTAAACCATACGAAACAAGTCCTGGCTACAATGGAACTACGGAAACAAAACGTGTGATGATTTTGCCCCGCCGTCGGTGAAATTGTAACGGGGGCGCTGCTTCGAGCGAGCCCGTTGCGAGGCGAAAGGGGAGTTGAGGCTCCCGCCTGGCAGCGTTGCGAGGCGGGTAGTTTTTTATTCAGATGGGCGCGAGGGAGGGAGTTCAAACGACGAAACGTTGACTTCCGCTGTAGTCCCGCGTTGTACTGCGTTTCGTTAATTTTTTTAACCGTTTTTTGCCCATTACAACCATGGGCTTCGTCCGATTGGATTGCCGAGATGGCGGGCACAACTAGATACCAAATCGGATTTTGGTGCGAAAGAACGAATTTTTTAGACCACATTAAAGGCACAAAACGGCCCGGATGGCGGACGGACATTGCAAATTTGGAATCTCCAAGTCTTGAAACATAAAGTATCAAATTTTGAGGGGGGGGGGTTGTAAACACTTTTTCATGGCCGAAAACATAGGGTTATTATTCAGAATGAATAATAAACCAAAAAACCACTCTAAAATCGATTACGTCGAAAATTTTGGTAATTTATTGTGCTGCTCTCGTCATTTTCCCGTAGATGGGAGTTTTATGGTATAGTTGCCATAATGAAATTTAAATCAAAAAATGGTGTTTTAATCAAAATGATTAGAGCCGTTTTTGAGAGAAAAAATGGTGTTTTGATCACTATGATAACTACAGTTAACTTTCGGTGGATTTTGTTCATACCCTTATTTTGGCGTTCCATGGTAACTTGCGGGCGAGATATCAAGTTTGAGCTGATTTGGTACGGTGGTTTTCTCTAACAATCGTTCACAGACACACGTACACACACACACAGACACCTAGACACACAGATTTTCCCAGATAGTGTTTTTCGGACTCAGAGGATCGGAAACGTCAAGATCTGAAGAACACTCAAAAATTTTTTTCAGCCAATTACATAACTTTCTTTTCTACTTTGTGTAGCCAAGGAAAGTAAAAAGGAAGAAAGACAGGGAATGAGTGTTGAGCATTTTGCGTGAACTAGGTAATAAATAGCAGTCAACGGCGTCATGATAAATTATCAATATAGTCGACACCCCTCGATGTAGGTGGTGTGGCACGGATGAGGAGACCCTCTACCATGTCCTGGCCCAGTGCTGGAGACTTGAGAAAGAGCGACTGCTGGTCTTTGGTACCACTTCTCCCAGGGTGGATACTAATAAAGACTCTTGCAGAAATTAACTGGGTTTCCTCAGGAGGCTAGGCATTGACCTGTGAGACATTAGGACCGGCACAATAGGTAGTCTGGCCGCGATGCATATCCCACTTGTGGGGCAGTCAGAACGCTATTTATATAAATTAACGCCATCTAAAATCACCAAACATTAACCAACCGATATCACCCAAATCCATCGGCCCCATTCATCGTCAATAGTTTGTATGCATATCGACAACCTACTCATTTGGAGTGTCGATTAGCAGGAGAGACGGGGGTTTCAACATCATGTAAAAGGGAACTGAACAACTTCAAAAAATCAGGTAGGACGCATGTCTCAGGTCTGTTTCCTTATCAACATGAAACATGACTGTTCCTAAACCCTCAGAGAGAGAGAGAGAGAGAGAGAGAGAGAGAGAGAGAGAGAGAGAGAGAGAGAGAGAGAGAGAGAGAGAGAGAGAGAGAGAGATTGAGATTGAGATTGAGATTGAGATTGAGATTGAGATTGAGATTGAGATTGAGATTGAGAGAGAGATTGAGATTGAGATTGAGATTGAGAGAGAGATTGAGATTGAGATTGAGATTGAGATTGAGAGAGAGAGAGAGAGAGAGAGAGAAAGAGAGAGAGAGAGAGAGAGAGAGAGAGAGAGAGAGAGAGAGAGAGAGAGAGAGAGAGAGAGGGAGGGATATCAGTCGTTGCGTTGCATCTTACAACATTCCCCAGCCAAACACACAAGAAACTGTGTCCCAGCATTGACTTTCTTTCCCTAACCACTCCTAATATAACATCTGGTTTTCACGCAGTTCTCTAAAATTTCTGGAATCCTCAACTTTCACCTACTTTCATCAACTTATTGTGCATGGCAACTCTGTGAAGAATGGTATATACTAGAATGGCATGTTGTATCATGAGCTAAATGTTCCTGATTTTATTGAGTCACCCCCACTTATCTCACGACCTTTATTGAGTAGATTATTTTCTAGATATTCCTAATTGCCTACAGGATATTCTGTATCTTGGGGAAAACACAAATTAGTCCAGATCCTGTTCGTGGAGAAATCGTAATTTTGATAACTTATTCCAGTCGTCCTCGGGCTGGATTATCCACATCATATCTACTGAAAACGCTCCTGGTTAGTAGGATCACTCAAGTTATTGATCTTGCATCATTAATGGATGGAATCACTTCTCCTCCAACGGTAATCCTAGTGACCAAAATTCTAGAGGGTATTTCCCCTCAGAATTGTAGATGGGTAGAGTTATCATCCACACTATCCACAATGGTTGAGTTATCATCCACACTATCCACAATGGTTGAGTTATCATCCACACCAATGGCCTATCAGTAAGCACCCTAATGTGTGGTTCCACAGGAGCTGTAACAATATTCTGAGTTATGATTGGGCTTGCACCATTTCTAGATTGAATGAAGTTATCGTTTATAAAACTATTACGCTTTTTATCGTAGGTGCAAAGGTTATTCACACGAAAAGCAAGCAACCCATTGAAAAAGGGCCCATAAAGACCACAGAACTCAAGAAAACGGAGTTGGCCTGTGCTGCATTCCTACGAATTAGATTTGTCCAAGTAGCTGAAAAAATATTTGGAGATAAATTAAGGAAACTACGCCTCAAATACTGCAACATGAATCTATTTTTCGATGATGAACAGATTGCCGGGATAAACGGGTGTCTGAGAAACGTAAGTACACAGTATGAATAAATGTTTCACATGTTATTGTGCCAATGCCTCTTCACATTGATGGTGGTCGATCATTCCCATAGCCTATACCTAGATGAGTATAAGTATAATTACTTCAGGAATTTATTCAACTAAAATAATGAGTTCTCTCTCACATTCATGGGACATAAAACATTCATGTGTTCTCTTAAGGGCTATCGTTCTGCAGCAAAAGCAGTTTTTAAGCATTACGATGGGGGATTCGCCAAGACGTAGATTAATTGGCAACAGACCCTTGTTGCATGTTTAGGTCAGCTTTCAGGCCAATAGATGATGAGGTATTCCATTCAACGTAAATCAACCGTGACCAAAGGGTGATACGTTTGTTTATTCAGGCTTCTTCAGCTGTGCGTCGCAAGGCAAGTGCGATTCAAAAACAAATTTCATAGGCGTCGCTAATCCATCAATCAATTTAGATCATTTAAACGGTGGCCACACCGATCGATTTCTTTTGATGTTGGTTTTTATTCAATTATTCAATTGTTTACCCACACGTTTCTGCTTGTCAAATTTCTAAGTAAGCCCCTGATATTTTTATTTTGTTTAGTAGTCGAAAAATCTTTGCAATATTCAACCAAGTCTCCCGGATCCATGAAGGAATGTTGACATAATCATGGATTTCCAAAGGAAGCTAACACGACTCAAAAAGGAAACGTGGAGTCAAATGGAAGTACTAATTATTTTCATATGTACGTATCAAATGTAGCGAGTAAGATTTTCTCGCCACCCTACTGCAGCCAAATAGCCTTTAAGTCTCACGAATCTTAACACTAATCATGAGCTTACGTAATTATGAAAAAATTCAAAAACCGCATTTTTCAAACAGATACTGAATCTGCTATATTTTATTTTCACAGCAAACCCATCAGTATGACTTGCTTAAAAACAGTAAGTCCAGTAATTACTTAAAATAGTAGCCAAACAGTCGACCATATAAAAATTTAAAATTAACAAACCTTACGTCAGCTAAACAACAAAAACCGATTGCGAGTAAAAAATTAGGGATAATAAATATAACAGTGTCACTGTATAGGCTCAAACCACAACACATAACGAGCTGACATCACATATCCTTAATGCCCTCAGTATGGAACATCAGTATGTTTTCATAGCGTTAGGAAGCTTTGGAGGGGGAAGTATTAAAATAAATCCTAATGCACACCTGCGCTCATAAATTTGCTTAATAGACTCATAACCTTTTTTCAGAATTTTTTTATGTCTCAGTAGACAGAGCTGAATTGCATTGTCCGGAGTGTTTGCTCGTAGAGAGCTGCTATTTTCAACTTTTCCCTGACTACCTCATTCTACCATTGTTTTCAAGTCGAAATGAACCGTACTTCTGTTCAACTTTTGCACTACAGAATCATCCCCTACTTCATCAAGTATGCGTTGTAACGATCAGTTCTCGAGTTACTGCCAAGGCGTTTGCACAACTTTTTTCTGTGCCTCCGCTGAGTGCTTTTCAAACTACCCTCTTCGCGTTTTTCGACAAGCCATGAAGAGGCGCATTTTGGCTGGTTTGATTTATCAATTTGATCCCTGACCAGTGTTTAGGTATTGAATGAGGCGAATGTCATCACAGGAGTGTTACAATAAGGTGTTTACATTTGAAGAGATACCGTACTTTCGTTACATTTCACTTTCCATCGTTTACCCAATTTTGCGTGTTTAATTACATTGCAAATGCCCTTAACTGTTATCGCGGACCCTTGTGCTGTGAACTGTACTCATGAACCCTACAGTCCAGACAACGTTTTTTCACCCAGAGCTCGATTTACTTGCACTAATTTTCTTTAAAGGCATACAAAGTGAAGTCGTGGAATTGAGACCACTCAACAAAAGAAAGAAGAGAACTCAAAAAATGCACAAAACAAAGAAAGAAATTCACGCTGGAGAACACGGTACAAATTACCAGTTTTATGTCATTGGGGCATTACATGCTACACACGAGCCGAATGAAAAATATTTGTGTGGTACCATTTGAGGAACTGAAAGTACTTTTAAACAGATTTCTAGAACCACTAGACGCTCATTGAGTCTTGTCTATAGAATTAAACAACTATAAAATTGAAACGTTTATAATAATGCTCATTATCATTTGGAAGAGAACAAATAGCTTGTTTACTTATTACCCTTCTCCCCATCATTATTCATTCTCGCTCCTCTTTTGTTAATACGCTCTTTCGATTGATTGGCATAAACCCACATTGACCTTATAGCAACTGATGATGGTGTGTTTAGACAGAAAGTACTCAGCCACTGCACGCTACCAATCACACAGCACAGACTCACTCACAAGGTACATGAATGTAAAAATTATGGCTTTAAAACTTTTCAAAAAAACAATAATTGATTGGGTCACGTTCAAAGGGCTTCATTGCCTAGTAACCACCTTTATTTTGTTCTAGAGATGGGGGTTTTCCTGTATAAATTTTTGAAAGAGAATTAATCACCAAATTCATGCTTCAACTTGGCGTTTAAATTATGATAAGAAAAGTAAAGTACTAAGCGAGACGAGGGCATCAGGGACATTTCACAACATGTCAGCAAATTCAACAAAATGTCAGTCTCAGATGGTCAGATCGAGTCTTCTTTTCGGACCCAACGGAAATCTTGGAGCTTCTATTGTATGCGAATCTTGATTCGAAGGTAGTTCTAGCGTTAGCACAGGTGACTCAGTATTTTCGACTTGCGTCACAATCGGAATGCTTTTAGATTCTTTATGTTGAACAGAACGCGTTGAACGATACACTCTGTTAGGATGGAGAAGTTTTGGTTCAGACACACCCACAACCACATCATAATGAATACTTTCAGTGTTTTGTAAATAAATGGCTCGCTCTACTTTGTCGCTAAGTTCGAGTTTACCGCTTGAACTGAATCGCAACCATTTTCCATCGTCCATGTAAGTGTAAATATCCGTATCCAACATGCAAGCGGAAGCGTATATTTCAACTTCAGTCGGCCACATGCCATCTGTCCACATAAGAGATTTTTCCAAATAATTCGGCCCTCCTAGGCCTTCAATCTTCTGCTTGTTGTCCCTCATAAATGTAACTAGTTTATCACGAATGACCGGGTGACTTTTATCTGAGCCAGTGATAAGGTATGACAGACATCGAAAGTAGCAATTTCCATCCCCATCAATATCGTGTACCTCAGAAGGTGTAGTAGCTGGGACAGGATCATCGCATTTGAAATCCAACTCTTTTTTTAAGATTAAATTGAATTGTTCACACTTGGCTTTTTGCCAAGTTTTGTTGACAGGGAAGAACCATTTGATTGGATCGATACAGCTGATGATTTTCAGATCATCATCTGAATCATCGTCTTGAGTCACTGTCTTCTTGGGTTTTTTCCGTGGGACAAGTTGGTAAACATTAGGGGTTGGCCGATTACGCAAAGACTTCTTTAATAGCCTTCGGCTCCGCTTCCCTTCTCCAAATGCTTTGTTAAGCGCATCCTCAAACGGATTTTCATTTGATTCTATCATCTGATTAGACGATCTTCATTTCATCTCCAGTGTAACACACCACACTTGCAGGCAGTGCCTGAAAGGATAAAAACAAAGATATCAAAATAAAGTAGCAAACATCATCTTCTATCGAAATGCAATAAATTAGCTAAGCTGTTTGTAGAATAATTATACATCCAACTATTATGTGTTCAGGGCCAATCAACATAGGCACACAATAACAAATCAAGTGGGATTGAATATCAGACAACCTAATTCACTAAAAACAGAGTCCTCATTGGCTCATCAATTCGACTGCCTTATGTTACCCAATATTTAACTTCCTCTTCATCACTGTCGCCCAATTGTTACTACATAAAATATAAGAACTACTCGTAGTCCTATACTAAAATAGCAGTTGAACCATTTCAATTTTATTGACATTTTAAGAGCTCTGAAAGGTGTCTCCTCTGCAAAGGTTTGTGAACTGTAGATAGTATAAGTCGTTGTATGGGAGACCAGGTTCATTTCAAGCCAGGAACTGATCTACTTTACCTATATGATCACACTTGGTCCCATAGCTCTCCAAATTCATGGCGTACTTAAGGAAAACTGTGTGTATGCATGATTACGCACATCATGAGTTGCACTACTTCACACAATTACAAACCTAGCGGGTAGTGATTCCATGGGTATCATGAGTAAATAATTAGCCAAGTGTCTTCTCAAATGAGTAAATAACACTTACCCGTATAATGTTCTTCAACTTCAACCAGTAATAATCTGATTTCTTGTATTAAATATACTAAACCAAGTACGTAATATAACTAATTAGTGTTTCAATTCACTATCGTTTTATTATCACCTCCAAATGTGCCAAATCAATAAACGAACTCCGCCATTAACCTAAAACAGTATATCCCATCGTATGGAATGTTCAACGTGAGGTTACGAACTAAAATTCGAACACGAGGACCACTAAAATACAACAAGTGGATAGCAGGAAACATTTAGTACAATATCTTGAACACTTCCACTCTGCACATAAAATTAAGTAAATGTTTATCGATATCTTCGTTATTGAACAGTTACGGTTTCTGCAGTAGTTCAAGACAGCGCTGAGCCCAATTTAACAAACATTTTTAATAGTCCGCCTCTTTTTACAGTTTACCACAGCTATAGCCAACATGAATGGGGTGGAGCCACTAGCTAAAAGCACTGAGTACAGTCTCAAATATTACAATTAATTACCACACGCATTCAAAGCCGCGTCAGAATGCCATATTTTCGGTCAGCTTAATCAGTGCAGGTCGTGAAGGTAGTCAAAAGACATGTAGTGGGTTTAACTTGAAAATGTTAAGCAATTCTACTTGTATTCCTACCAAACTTTCTGAGGTGAGTAAAACAGCTGTGCGTACTCCTTCGTCGGGCAAATCGATTTGTAGCCAGCAGATTAAAAGACGATCGTCAAATGAAGACGAACGAGATAATATTCAGTTCGGTATAAGTTACTGATTGAATACATCACATTTTCTATAAATGACATTTAGCTTCTACCATAGGCAGTATTCGACACTGGACAACATGAGAAGATTTCATGGGTTTCAATGAAAGGGAAAGCAGAGAACGACTAACAACAACATCAGAATTATCGCCATTTTGTTTTTATAGGTTTGTTCCAACCAAAAGAAGTTCAAGCAACAAGTCGGTACAAAACTGAGTACAAATCTGTTTTTATTGTATACAGTTCCTTTAAACAGTATTTGTTCAATAATTGAGTTGTGGGTTGTCTATATTTTCCTGGCTCAATGCAGTAACACAAAGAACCTTTCCAAGATCTTCATTTCCCACTACCTTCACTCCAACTGACATTCAGTCTCAGTCCTTTTTGGCATTCCACTAAGCCATAGCAACCACACACGTTTCCCTTTCTCCATTTTTAGTGTATTATGAAGTTAAATAGAATTGCTGTTTTTCAGGGCGCCCCTCCAAATCGATGTTGTACAGGCAAATGCAGCTTCCTGCAATCCTCAATCGTGCTTACACTCCGTTATTGTGTATAATGGCTCAAATAGAATAGGAATATTAAATTATCGAGTAGCTCAATTCAATAAAATTTGGAAAGACTCATGTACCCACTGATGCACTTACATTCGCTTGTCCGTAAACTTGGTAATTGGGGTCGATCAAGAAATGCTTGTGGAGCAATGATTCGTACACCTAATGATTTGACGTCCCTCATGCATCACTTAATTTCGTTAATATGTTCGTTACAGAGTAGAAATTAGTTTGACTTGATATGTTTCTAAAGCTTGTCTCATTTGGAGTATCTCTGCTATGCAAGCTTATTACCATTCACCGTGTTTGGTATTGGGCAATGAAAGGCACCACCACCATAAATATAACCTGTTGATGGTTCCCTTCCCCAACAAGTAGCACGTTTTCATAGCTCCGATTGTGTTAATTCCTTCTACCTACCGTTTCTAATTTATATGATAAAGAAAGTGTAAACACACGACTCTAATCATTTCGATCAAACTTACAGAGTACTCTCAACTAACTAGTATCTACATATTGTTCTCCATAAATGTTTTCGTTGAAATGTGTTGAACACAGACACGAATAGCATGGTTCTCCAATACACGGGAGCTGCAGAAAGTTGTGTTGCTACTCACCAGATATTTTACAGTAGCAAAAAAAATTAAAAATTGTGTATAAAAAAGTGTGTACGTAATATGAGTAACACACTCATGCAACAATGGACATCAAAATAGAGAATTACTTTCAACTGCTCTCTACTACTATATTGGCCTCACATTTCATTTGCACTTGATTGAATCTCGGTAGAATTGACAATCGTGTCAAAGTTTAATACCTGTAAAAATTATATTTGAGAAAAATAAAACAGAGACAAGTAAAATAGGGGATAGATTATTCACCAACATGGCATTGAGGAAGATGGCTGAAAGATTATCTCCCTCTTCCTTAATTAGGTGATTTGATGGAATCCTGAAAAACTCAGAGACGAAACCATTTGTCAACTTTGCAAATACTTCCAGAAAACTTTGCAAGTATACCACAACTACAATTCGGTTTGTATTGTCTGGTGACTCACGCACTTTCTCAGCCCTCACTCGTTGCGATTATTGCTTATGATCGTAGTCTAATTGTTATAGACAAAGATTAATAATCCGACGAGAGTTGGGCATTGGATCGAAGCTCGTATCACCGTAATTTTTGCCTGAGTCAGCGGCTCTCCAAACCTTACCAAACCCCCCACCCCCCTCATAACAAAAAGTGTCAGAAGTCCCGAACTCCAACACGCTCCTTCATTCCAATAAAAAGGTCCAGTGAGATAAATTAAAGAGAGAAAATAATGAGACGAATTCTCTGGTGGGAGATTCGCTGATCCAGAGAAGAGAAAAATGTTGACGCACCTACTACAATGTGAAAGAAAAGTAAGTGCCCTTTCCTTGTCGCCCCCGCTCATGGAATCTTTAATTTTCCAGGTATTCATGCACTCAACTCTCAAAAATTCAATCATTGAAGTCCTCCACGCCAGGAGCAACGGCTAACGATGAGGGGAGAGATGTACCGCCTGATATTTTACAGTAGCAAAAACCCTAAGCGCATTTGATCATAGTCTAGTGGTTATAGACGAAGATTCATAGTGCGATGAAAGTTGGGCATTGGATCGGAGCTCATGATCACCTGTAACTTTTGCCTGAGTCTGCAACTCTCCAAACATTTCCCAATCCCACTAACAGTTCTATGCTAACTTGAAGGGGTGTAAATTATAAAATCGCTGAAATTTTGTCTAGTCCCGAGTTACTAGTTAATTAGGCATGGATATAAGAGTAGTAAACAGGATTGAAAACTTCTAGTTGCTTGAATAACTTTTATTTGCCGACATTGACCTATAATTCTTAACGTACGGCTCTGATTCAGGGGGGTATTTGTAAGCTATTAAAGAGAACCAAAAGTGAAACAACTTAAACTAGAATATGAGATGTCTGTGAACAGCAGCTAGATTACTCGGGACAAATGAAAGTCACTAACTAGCAACTTGATTTCCCATAATTGAAGTAATGCAGTGCACAATAGGCACCATCCACAAAAAGCATGCATCTACAAAGAAATGCAGACACACGCCAGAATTAGGCAAAAAGAAAGAACCAAGGTGAAGTATTCCAGTCAGAAGAATTGGGACACAGCAAATAATGCTTGGACTTTTCTGCAGTGTGAAGGCAAAGGTTGAGCAGAAACATGGGAAGGTCAATTAATGTCTCATCCAGATGCTATTGGAGCATGTATTGTATGAGTTTTATTTCTAAAAAGTTTGTATGTGTCGAGGAACTGCAATTGCAGGTAACACTAGACACATTGTACTTTCATTGGCTCTACAAAGTATAAAGGAAAGTTATGGGTTGTGCATCAGAATGGATGAGATAAACCCTAAAATGCGTGGATGTTAATGCCTTCGTCTTGGAGTACCTCCAAGGGGTTACCTAGTGGAAATGTACCAAATTCGAAGGCACATAATAAGAAAGACACTAATTATTTGGGCACTCCTCCATACACCGTACACCGTGTAGAATAGGTAATGTAGGGAAAAGGCAGACAAAATCTCTGGCAGCATGTTTTCAGTTATTTCCAACACAGCCCAATGTGTATTGGAACTGTCCAATATCCTCAGGAAGGCCGCTGTTGGGTGCAAGAGAAAGTGAGAGAAATAAAGACTTGAATTGATTGATGAATTAGGGGAACTACATAAAGGCCTGTATTGGCACACTGGCTTTTGAATAGTCACTTGATTAGCACGATAGAGTTCTGATTGAGTAGCCAGTAAAACTAGTTCACGTAACACTGTGGGTCTTTAGATATATGCACTCGTATTAGGATGAGTTCGGAAAGCTACTGAATACTACAGGCACTGATTGTGAACTGTCTTGATTTAGATTCAGGTCTGGCGGACTGAAAGTCAGAAAGCGTACGAAGAGGTGGGGAGTGAACATATTGGAAATTCTGAAGGGAATAACCCGCTGTGGACAGTACAGCCTCCTTCGCATGCCCCCTTTCCACCATGGTGAGCAACTGCTAGTTCTGAATGCAAGATCAATCATTTAGGAACGCTCAAGGGCCCATCTCTGTTAAAACAACAGAATTTAAAGAAATGATGCACTCACTGCAAACAGGAAAGATCATAACATATGCCTATTGCAGCAGCCAAGTCCTGACATTTAACTCAGTGTCCGTTTGTCAAGTCTAGAATGCTTAAAGGATACAAAACGTTGATACTGTTTGGGTAGTATCAATTGCTGCTAGGGAGAAAATGTCTTTGCCTGCTGAATTGAACTAAGCAAAGTGCGGCCACTTGAGAATGTCAGGGGCGGCATCAAATAATTTTCCTTAGCTTTGTGTTAATTCTCTGGTTTTCGTGGCTTTCACTGATTCAATTTATTTTTCACTCAGTCATTTCAGCTTGATAAAACATCAAACATGGCGACAGAGCCGTTTTCGAGAGAAAAAAATTTAGCTTTTAGATAACTATAGTTAGTTTTCATTAGATTTCGATACCCTTATTTTGGCGTCCCTAATTGTAATTTTTGGGCTAGATATCAAATTTGAGCTGATTTGGCCCAACTGTTTTCTCTCGACCGCAAGCACACGTCACAGACCGAGACTGTTCTCCCAAATAGCGTTTTTTGGACTCACAAACCATTAAAACGTAAAGAACTGAAGAGAACTCAATTTTTATTTCAGCCGATTAAACAACTTTCCTTTCTACTTCGTAGAGCCAAGGAAACTAAAAATAGTGGATAAATCCCGAATTTTGCAGGTAAACATCAACATGAAGGCACAAGTTGGCACAAGGCACAAGATACAACTAAGATGAACAAGAACATTTACAGCTTAAGTAATAATAAATATATTGTACAAACTGACTATACAAAAACTGACTATTTCATTAACCCTCAAAAATTAATCTTGATCAATAATGAAGCACATTCGTAATAACTTTTGACTAGAAGAGCCAATAATAGAGGACTACCCGGAATGCTTTGGCTAAATTTAGCGCTAATTGGCGATTATTAAAATAATACATGAGAAACTAAAACAAATGTTGAAACATTTTCTCACAAACACAATAATACAGCTTTCTCATATACATCATGTGACTATACGGAAACTGAAATAACTGCCATGTAAGAAAACTAATGCACAACTGCCCTCCAACTAACCCTGCCGGGGAGTGATGTTCAGTGAGCTCAAATTTAATAGTTGACACGTCGGCTCAATCCGATTTTTTTGTTTATTTGAGGAAATACAGTTATAGGGTGTCGTAGTTTGGGTTAAAATCGACAATGCCCTATGAGACGTGTGCTCGTAACTTAATTTCTTTCTCATTTATGATATTTTTTACGTTTTCGAAGCTGTTGAGCCGATTTAGAACGAATTGTAACACATCCACTGATCGACAGCTGAAAAGTTCGACTAACAGTTTAGCTTACTAGATACAACACTCGTGGGAATGAGTTAGCGTTCAGCAACGTGTATTAGTACCCACCGAACCACCACATGAACATTTTGAAAATCTTTAAGGAAGCTGTGAGCCGCAACCATCTGAGGGAAGTATGTTTTTTTTTAACTTCCCTTCATTTATAGCGCGGTCTGCTACAGCTACAGTTTTTACTGTGTGCTTCAATATCTATTCTCAATTCTTCGGTTTTTTTACATCGGCTGCAAGTGTACATTTTTTCTCCGCTCCTGTAAAACGATGGCTTTTTAATTTTATGTTTTTTCCTCATGTGAAAAAACAGGTATTTTAAAGATCCAGTGGAGTGAGAGCAGTCTGGACAGTACAGACGAATGTAAGGTTTAGATCCTGGGATGTGTTTAGAGTGATGGTGATGATAGATTTCTTCGATTGGCGTGACGAAATCACAAAAATTGCATTTGTAGCTCTTTACTTGATAGAGTTCCTCTTGATTTTCTTGTTCTTCATTTTCTGAACTTACGTCCACCACTTCACTTAGTTCCGCGTTTTTGGATTGGATTTTTTTTCGAATAACTTTTTTCCGACGAGCAATTTTTTTGCGAGTTTTGGCGGAAGCCTTTCGAGAATCAGTAGAATTCACTTTCACATTCAAATTCGAGTTGGATAGGGAACTGCTTATGTCCTCAGTGAAAATCTTTGCTACGTCATCATTGTTACCTCGGCGATATTCAGAGTGTTCGGTAGGATTAATGTCACAGTTTCTTAATCGATTAAAAGGATTGATTTCTGATTCTGGAGTATCTGGAGAAACAAGGCACTGAGTTTCGGTGATCCAGTCTGTACTAGAGGGACAATTTGAACGCGAATATGCTTTCAATTCAATTAATTCTTCCGAGTTCAAACTTTCGATTTCGTCACGGCTGTCAATGCTTTCAGCAGAACTGAGCGATCTATCACGGCACAGGAGCGGTACAGTCAGGTCCTGAAAGCAGTGTAATGTAATAAAAAAACAAAGCAAAGCAAATAAAGAACTATTGTGGATGGTAGCAGAAGGCAGTTTTCGGTTGTAGTTCCTTTCGTGAATGATGATGGTTGAGAAATTTGCCCAGGTCAGCCGTAAATAAGGCTTCGATTCAGTATATAAAGGTAATAATAAAGCGGAGTTGGAATGGTTTTCTATTTTCAGTTGCACAGTGAGTTACACAGTTACATTGGTTTTGATGGTTAAGTCACCATTCGTAACAAAAATGTAACTGAATTATAAGAGAAAGGGAGGGCAAGGGAGGAAATCATATATATCAACCAGTGAAATGTCAATTTGAGCTGACAACAGTTACAAGACAACAAAACGAGAAGGGAGGTCGTGGTCACAATAAAGCAATATATGATAACTATGGCTATAAGCCCTTCTAACATTCAGTTGGAGTAAAATCTGTACCTTGCTTTCGTTAATTCAAAGGTAAAAAAAGTATAGCAATGTTGGTGGGGGGGGGGGGTGAGATTTGATTGAATCTTTGTGTTATGAAGCCCCTTAAATCATGAATTCCAAATTCTGCAAGTTTGTGTCTTTGTTAGAGCCGGCTAGCCAATGAGTTCCTCATCAACATCAGAACACTATGAGCATGCTTTTGAGGGGATGTATCTCACTTCAGCAGCAGAGGCACAGGCTGTAAATGAGCGTTTATTCCACATGAATTAACGTCTCAGTGACAACTCCTTTCCTGTTCTACAGCCCCTCAAAGGAAGCCTGAGTGTCCAGCGTGTGGTCGGGGATAGGGTCCCACTGGCATCATCTACAGCAAATGTGGGTTAGCACATTGGATTACTAGTTCTACTTTCCCACAACACAAAAAAGTGACAACTGCAGAAACATCTAACCTGTCCTGTTCTCGCGATCCGCTCCTCTTCATCGTCAGAAACTATAATTAATTCTGCATCATTATCCATCGTTCGTATTTCCTTTAAAGCGGTTGTATCCAATACCAGACAGTTAACATCACCCATCTGAAACTGTGGTAACGTATTAGACAAACAGAAATTTAACCGATGCAATAACACGTAACATTATAATTTAGAAATTTAATACAATGTCTTTAGCTGTTCGTAGGTTTAAAGGTGGAATAAAGAAGGTCGTACAGAAACTGATGAAGAACGAACCAGAAGGCTTATCTTAAGGAATGAGGTTGTGTCTAAGATCACAAGAATCACTCTAGATCAAACTTATTAACTAAGGTCTCAGAAAGGGTTAAGTTCTTGAATTCAATGAAACAAGGGTGTACCTCTTCACACCAGAGTTACAAAAAATCTATCGGATGGCAGTATTAAACTTTGCCTAAGCCAAACAAAGTAAAACAATGTCAGGCTATCCAGAAAGTAATAAACAAGGATTTGTGGGGTCAAAAAGGCGTTCTTCAAGGTGATTTGGCCTACGAGCATCACGATAATTGCAGTCTTATTAGCAGACCTTGAAAAGACTTAAGAGGCCAACTGACGAAGGGAAGGTCTTCTTTTTCGTTAGTACACTGCCTCATGTTGCACAGTTTTGGTTGCGCTACTGTGAAACAACTACCTCACTCTTCCAATACTCATAAAGGTCCTGCAACCACCTGTTCACTTATTTGAAAAATTACTAGGGTGAGACGTAGTTTGACAATGAAATCACGATCAAACAAAGATTGAATGTGCAGATGGCAGACTTTTATGACAGAGGCACATTATAACTGCCAGAGAGAAATGTGTTAACACAAAAATGGAAGACGTATTTGATTGCTCCCCTCCTCGGCGTCGTCTGAAAACCCCCGCTCCTCAAGCTCACCTTTTCTCAACGACTGCCCCGCTCTTTTTTGAACACAATGCGTTCAGCCACTCAATTATCGCTTCAAGCTGCCACCTCCATCGCTTTGTTTTCCCTGGGTCATCAGCATCCCATAAAGATTTACTGGGTCATCAGCATCCCACCTACATCTACTCTCCTACTTGACACTAGCTTAGACATTGTCCACCTTTCTATAGTTCACCTTTTGTTATTTACCATCATTTAATAGGAGCTCTTAATTTACGATTTTTCTCATTTTTTATATTATACGTTTGTCACTAGGGATAATTGGTTTTTTATTATTGAAAACCCCGCCTCCGTGTCTACAAACATTTTTTTTTTTCACCAACGATATTTGATATTATTAGTATTTTGTTTCAACACGACATGAATTGTAAGATCAGATCCATTGCCGTTCAGATTGTTGTTTCTGTTGAACAGAACAAAAGTGCAGAACAAAACTTGGGCTACACGAGCAAATACTATAAACTTTAACTTTAACTACCATGAACACGTTTTTTCAGAATTTACAAAAATATTGAGACTTTGTTTGGATGACTCTCATAGTTCATCCTATTTCAAAATGATGTCCTACTATGAGTATACAAACCCTTGCCATCATTTATGTGCACAGGCGAGAGGCGTGCATCTCAGTCCATGACAGACTCTAGTGTGAGTATTTCAATAAACTCACTACGTTTACTTTTACTGTTTCTTCAATTTTTAAAATTTGAATGGTAAATATTTCACACAACATCAAGGTTAACGCATTCATGCTTAGATTATATCCAACGTGTAGGTGTACATGTTCCATGCAATTCCATGCTTCTGTGGTAGCCACTTCCTTCACAGCCACCCAGCTGACCTTAGCCCCCACCACCCCCTTTTCATAAATGGCAGGGTGGAACACTCGCCGCTTTGTGAGTGTGCCTTGACCATTTATTTTCTCACTTTTCATCGTATAACATGAATCCCCGACATCGTAGGGATGTGAGTATAATAGGAATAGGAACATCCTTTGCTAAGCAGGTAACCCAGATCGTAAGCCTCGAAAACGAAACAGAACATCGCTGAAGTAGACACAATGTAACCACTTCAACGTGATCCTAAATTCAAACCTACCGAGAAAAGTTTATCACTTGTACAACTGTAGCTAGCCTGAAATTCAGTATTTTCTATTCACGAATTCACTGAGCGAGTACACTACACTACATGGGGCCCTATTAATCTTCATTTCCACTTAAAAGGCCGATGAAGTGGTGACCAAGGGTAACAACGTGTTTTTATTTCCCCATAAACGCCATGATGGTCTGACAATAACTTGCTAATCACGAAATTTGTTACTCAGCTACAATTTAACTTTCACATCAATTCACTAGAGGTTTACATGGTTATCGTATTCTCCTATGAGGCCGTTTTATGATCCATTGCCGTTCTTCTATTTTACTCTGAACAAACACAGCGATTATCACGAGGACAAATGATTCCGTATCTTTTAATTGGCGTAGTTTCGAGCACAATATATTATACACAAAAGTACAAATAATAACAACCCGTAACCCATTATTGATTTACAATGTAACTTACCAAACCGGCATTTAACTTAACGGAGCCAGCAAATTTACTTCATTCTCGCGAAGTATAGTATAATTACGTTTATATTTACAAATATATAACCTCCCCGCCGGGGAACTTGCCCGTAATTCCTCAACAACAACAACAATCTCAACTTGACAGTAGAACGGATCTTATCTTCAAGCACATAAGTGGTTCGTTCCCAGAAGAAGATCCCGAACATTTCAAGAATTAAACGCAAGAATGCAGTGAAAATTCATGTAAACACGAATTGAAAAACGCAAATACATTTAACTCCCAAGGTCTACGCAAAATGTATGTAACAGAAAGTTCGTAAGAACGAATTCCGTTGTTATCATAATTATTGTTACTTTCCTGGTCTCAACGAAGTAGAAAGAAAAGTTGTGTAATCAGAAAAAACAAAATTTGAGTTCTCTTCAGATTTTAACGTTTTAAGACCTACTACATCTGAAAAACACTATTTGACAAAACGGTCTGTGTGTCTGCACGTGATTGAGAAAAAGGCTGTAACAAATCAGCTCAAACATGATACCAAGCCAGTAGGTTACCATGGGGTATGAGCAAAACCTTCCAGAACTAACTACACTTATGGTAGTGATCAAACACTACATTTTTTTTTTCTCCAAAAGCAGCTCTAATGGTTTTGATTCAAATTTTTCTGCTTGAAGTAACATAACAATACCATAAAATTCCTATCCTTGGAAAAATGATGAGAGCAGCGCAATAAATTACCAAACATTTCGACGAAAATCGATTTTAGCGCAGTTTTCTCTTAATTACCTCCACTGTAATGTTACTATGAGCCAATCAAGTTCTTAGAGGATGAGCATTTGATAATATTCATAAGATGTTTATAGGAGCTACTCTGGATATTTAGGCATTTCAGCCCCCCCCCCCTTATCTCTCTACCTGTTGGGTGCACATAAGGGGGAGCTTTTGAAACGAAATAAAAATTGTGTTGAATTGTGTTGAGTTGGTGTACCAATAGGCGATACAAGGGTAGTACTCGGAACGCGTGAACTGGCATGGGAAACTATATCGGAAGAAGAGTTCATAGACTGTAGCTGAACTTGTGTGAGAGTTCATAGATGAGTAGCTGTGTGACTCTTCGGATCCAAGTGTTTCTGGGCAGAGCAGTGTGTCTAGGAGAAGGAGATAAATTGAGGGAAAGTACAAAAGGAGAAATCCGTTATTGTTGGAAGTTAACCTGAACTTAATCCCTTTGTTGGAGGAGAAGCTGACGACTGAAGGGGCAGTTCTCTGACTTCCGACAGCATCACATGAAAAGGGCTAAAACTGTTGGATCGGATGTACGCACCAGACAAAGGAATCAGCCTTTCAGCATGCTTCTCACAGCCCAATAACTCTGGAACAGTGTTTACAGGCGTTAAAAAAAAAAAAAAATTGGGTTAACGGCAGTGTTAATTCTCTGTGTACTTAGTACCTCATAATGGTCATGGCACAAGTAGTAGCCCCTCATTAAATTCCGAAACGAACGCTTTCTACCACGTGAAGTTATGTTTGACAAAGTTCAAATTAAGAATAAACTGAGTGAAAAATGAATGGAATCAGTAGTGATGCCATGAAAATCCTTGAATTTACGTAAAGCTGAGGAAAGTTGTGTGATACTTCGTACCAAATGTTTTTCTTTCGGACTGCACTCTTGAAACTGACATTCATTAGTGTTGGAATGAGCAAATGATTCATTTCTCCTTGCCCACGAGGACTTTTGGTTGAGTGAAGTTCTTGTCAACTTTTTAGATGGTTATTGAAAATTAACTCTCGTAAACCTAACATGGATGGAATTAAACTATGAGATATACTGTCTTGAAAGACTGGTGCTTTCGAATTTTAGCATATTCAAAATTGAAAGGGCCGTGTCATAGTTTAATAAACGTTCTTCTTCAAACTCCGTGATTGTCAAGATTCCAATAATTACATAATGTACAAGTATAAATCAATGTCAACGTGTTCACTCACTACACTTGCACGACAACTATACATAAATATGGAAACTCTAATAATAAATTAATAGTGCGTGGAAATCATGCTCACTTTTGCTAATTATTTGAGGGAGCCTAGCACTGTGAATGCCAATTTCCTTTTATGCTTAGTTCCAACCTGGTGAATGTGAGAGTGATCTACCATCAGTTTCAAAGTTTGCATTGAACGATAATACAAAAAACTGGGCTGTTGTGCTGGCACAGGAAAAGTAAGAATTTTTACTGCTAAGGAGAGTTAGGATTCTTCTTATCTTTGTGAATTGTGTATGGAAAAAATGCATGAAATATTTATAGACATTTTATCTTATTGGGTGAATTTATTTATATCCTTTCTTCGGAATAATGCATTATCTTAGAAGAAAATGACTGTAAAGCATTCCAACCGTTGCGCCAAGGGAAAAAATTGTAACCCGAAACGCCGATTTGACTACTGTAACAAACCTAGCGCAGAACAAAACACCCAATGTCAAGTTTCGACTAAAACTAGAGTTGTTATTTTAAAGCAGAAAGATTTTGAAATCCAAAAGAAAGATAGCACATTATACGTGGCACGTGCAATAACATATCATTACTTATAATCATGAAAACGCGCATTTTGTTTTGTGTTGTTGGCCAACTTGCGTTCTACGAGTACCTGCGCACCTCGATATTACGCTAGTTTTTGACTTCCTAGTGAAACGTTTTGCGGTTGAATTCTGTCTTTCGAATCAAAACTGTTACGTTAGGTATTGGTTGCTTGTGAAAGTTTTGTGCAGTAGAATATCGTCGTACATCAGTGAGTGCGTACTAAGAATCTCGCGGCGTGTCATCGTTGGTTATCTGTTTTTCTCGCGATTCATTCCAATGTAAAATGAGTTCCGTCACTAAATCGTCTTATTTGGGAAACATCAGCTTCAAAGGGGACTCACTTCCTGACTTTAGTGAATTTGATGACGATTCTATTGTCGAAGAATACCGCCGACAAAGGTAATAAATTGAGAAATTTTCTAATAACAAACTGTTTTATGTGGTCGTTTTTAAGTGGGTCAGTTTGTTTACATCTGGTGTTGACATCTACTACTGGTTAATCAAAATTTGACAGTTTTAATTTTCTAGTTTTTTCAATTTGTTTGCATGCTGTTGCGTCATTAATCCCTTTTTAGAATATAACTATTACAAAGAGTTCGCACTGGCATCTTTTTGTATATCTCCACTTCATAAGCGGTACCAGTTGGTCGAACAGATAATGACATGATGATAATGGTAGTTGAGTTTGTGTATGTGCGGGTAACGTTCCCTGAATCTCTCAGCATAGAAAGTAGTTTATTTAATCGGCTAGATAATTTATTCTTTCTATTTGGTCATGCTCACCCCTAAATTCGCGCTGCTCGCCTTGGATGTAATTCAGGCGCAGTGTACTGATGCATTTCATTTAGCATTATATTGTAAAACTACCAGAAATTTTTAACATTTGTGTTTAACGAAGAATAAGGGGGGTTGCACTCATTTTTCCTCGATGACAATGATGTAAATCGCAGAGAATACGTTAGCGGAATAATGAGGTGCCCATATTTATAACTTGGAACACCCATCGTGATGGCTGTTTCCAGACATATGAGAATGAAGTAACTAAGAACAACCCGAGAATACTCCTACAGATAGTACCGGGAAAATATCTTGCGCAAAACATTTGGAGTCAATTCTTCTCTGTTTTCACTTGAACTATCCAAGCGAATCAGGAATCCGAATACCCGTAATTGTTCAATCTTACGTTTGAAGTTGTTTTTTGGAGTTAGGCGACTGCGCTAGTCAAGCTTAGTTTTACTGGCAAAATTGTTTAGCGACCCGACCTGAGAAAATACCTTGGTCGCAAATTAGTTCATTATGTTTAGTTGTGGTGTACTCGCATAAGTTTAAAGTCCGCTTGGCGTACTATGAAGTTGATTCATTCGTGGATCCTCATTTTGGCGTTTAGAAATTACTCCGAACGTATGAAACTTGTTTGGAATAACGGAACACTTGATGAAACAGTTCACAGCATAATTTTGTGACAAAACACCATAATTGGCTTTAGCGTAATTCCAGTTAACGAACTTCGACAAGAGAACGGAGAGTCTTGTTAAAAAAAGTTTATTTTGTAGCAGCGTAGTTCTTTACATTATTTCAATTTCATTTAACCCACGACTGATATCAATTTATAACCCAAATACTTAAAAAAATAAAACAAATGGGAAAATAAAGAATAGTGCCCAAGCAATCGCTTACAAAAAAAGTCTCGCTATAAATTTGTCGTACCGTTTTTTTGTACAGTACAGCTCGTTTTGACATTTTACAAGCAACAGAGCTCGTTACGCCCAGGTGTGAAAATGTACTGTGGAAAGTATGAGTTGACGTTGTATAGATGGTGGGAACCATTTTGAAAACAATATTCATTATTATTCAGTTATTGATAATTAAACTTTTAATAACGTTTCGTTTCAACGTCCGAGATTGAAATATTACAAATAGGGACTCACTGTTGACCCTCCCCCCCTTAAAAGGTATTTTTAACGAAAAAATCTTATTAAATGTCAAACATCTGATGCCATTTGCTGCTTTAAAATCACTCTAACTAAATTTCAATTTCTTCAAGAAATTAAACTTTTATACTTCACGAGGTTTGAGCTGCGCGGTATCCATAAATAACACAAGAATTAATATTGATTCAATGTGTAGGATTCAGCTTATACATACAGTGGGGGATCGTACTAAAACAAATGGCATTCTCGCAACAAATTTTAAGTTACAATCCTCTAGATGTTCGTTGCCGATCGGTATACTACTCATTGAAGAGGCTCTAGGAATTCATGTACGTCTTTTCGAATTATGAACGCGTGACTGGCCACTTTGTGTCTTTGTACAGAGGAGGAGGACGTGGAGATTGATTGCTTCACTTAACGAGAAACTTTAGGGCTTCATAAAATCGCTACCCTTCTGGTTAGTAATTCCACGTGTCAACGTTGCCCACCCACGCCCAACCCTTACAGCATAATGGCGACCTCTGCTTAACTAAGGGGTCGTAAGGGGTCCTGTGCTCCTCACTGTCCTTCAGTTTATGTGCGGTCTTTACTGGAGTCCTTCTAAACCTCTGAGAAGGCAGAAAGTGCAAACTGCCTTGTCCTGGAATGAAGAAAAGCCGTTAGTGCCATCGAAAGATGGGACGGGCCAGCGACCATTCTGGCCTCGAGGGTTGTTTGACCCAAACATGGTACCATGGGAATACACAGCCCGCGGCCTCTCGCTGGTACATTATGGGTTAGCCTCACGAGGTGGCTGCCTCCGCAGGGCAAGGTAGGTAGAACGTAGCAACCTTATTGCTACCCATGGCAAGCCCTGAAAAAGCTGAAAATGCGATTGCCCGGCGGACATCGAGGTGGTCGTGGGGTCGCTAAGGTAGTTCGCTCCTCCCAATTCATTTCTAATCTGTGGTGTATGAGGGAGGTGGGGCCACCCTGTTGGTACTTCCCCAGACATCCCTAAAACAGGATCGTAACTGTCTTAGTAAGTAAGTTCGTGTGTTTTTTATGGTCAATCGGTACACGCACATGTCTAGTGAGTCGATATTGCATGAAACTAACATCCATCTGGACGTCCTTGATGCTCCTGACCCTCGACTGGCAGGCATTGAACCCCTTGGTACAGACCGATTCGCTTTCGTAGTCGTCAACATCGAGCTTAGTGATGGTTCTATCTGTAAATCTTTTTTTTTTTAACAGCTACCGATTTCCGATGGAACGGGATAGCCCACACACCAACATAGAGGGATTTTGTACTATTGATGGAGGCGTCAAGTCTATATTCTAATTTTTTATCGATCTTCTTTTCAATATTCAATCAAATGCCACGATCGCACAAGGTTTAATTCGTGTGGCTTCAATGAGTGGTTTAGTCTTCATCTTGTGGTTTAGTCATCTCGGTCTTCGTTACGGAGCAAGATTAGTTGTAATGCTAAAACCACACATCAAACCCATTATCGGGATGTTTCGCGAATGAAACGATTCAATTGGGGCTTAAATTGATGCTCAAAATGATGGAAAACCCCAATCAGCCGTTATTATTTTGAGTCCTTTTTCGGCTTAAAAATTGAATGCTGTTTTTGGTTTCCAGTACATGAATAGCTGTGGTATTGACGCAGTTATTTGCTTATTTCAAAGAGAAATCATTTCTTTGCATCGAACGGAGTCTTAGGTTTGTTCATTTCAAGATGGAATCGTGTTTACAGCTACGGTGCTAAATATAGCACTCTCTTTCGTCTCTGAACTTGGAGGGGCTCAATGGAATCTTGAAGGGAAAAGCTAATTCTGGAACGTAACTGGGGCAGTAATGGAGTCGGTGATTTCGTGTGAAATAGGGTTTTACTTCCTCTGTCTTCCTCGTGGCGTAATTTAACTGTTAATGTGAAGCCTTCTTGTTGCGCTCCTGGCTAATTAGCTTTCGAGGAAGGCTATTCCAGTTCTTTTCATTGCGGCTCTCAGTTTGCTGGCGCTGACAGCTTCTTTTCCGTTTTCTTTACCGCTTCCCAATTCCGTTTATTTCGGTTTTTCGAAAATCAATCGTGGACGTTCAAGCCGAATATAGGCTACCACATTCATACTGCAGACAGATTTACGCTACGAAATGAAATTTGCCGGCTCTGCGACTCCGGTGAAACATATCTGAAACCCGTCTAGAAACTTACAACAGTCACTCAGTCTATTTCAGCAACACCAGCCAAATTAAACGCATTAAAGTGTGTGTGTGCTGTAGTTTGAAATTGGTTGTGGAGGCATTTGATGCTTTTTTTTAATCGAAAACCATAGAATCCCTCATCGTTTATGGTGTGGGCTCCTGAACAATAATGCGGGCTGAAACAAATAGAGAATTATCTATAGTCGTTCCCCCATCATCTTTACACGTTTCGTCTAAGTCGAGAGTGCCGGACACAAAATCAAAACTTTCTAGAAATAGAAGTAAATAAAATTTCATTTGTTGCTAATTCTTGCACGTCTTTAAATGAAAACGATACTTCCAATAATTTCAAGCAATACACAAATTACGGCAGAAATTAATCTTTGCACCCCATGTGCCTGATTTCCCTGTATCTTAGCTCTCTGTGCTCTTTAAGAAAATGGCTGATGATTTTTGGAGACGACTTGGATTGGTTCCATTCAATTCCACGTAAAACCCCGAGACGAGGTCTACTCCTCGTGGAATGAAAACAGTGAGGGGCATATCTGAGCCTCGAGCGATGGGGTTTGTAGCTCCATGTTAGTTGGTTTCAGAGATGATTCTGTATATTTTGAAATATGATTCGAATGAGACTACCCGAGCATGTGTTTGACCCGTTCAGAGATCCTATCCCGTGTCCCTCTTTTGTGTATTCCATAGGATTTTTAATTGCTGCAATGATTAGCTTACACAACTCACGGGAACATCGGAAACTGCAGATTTTCGCGTTCGCACCGTGCACGAAGAGCTGCTGGAAATCTTAGAGAAATTAGGGCAATCGAGTGACCTTAGAACCCCTTGGTTGACTGGGTTTTTGTTGTCATCCAGTGGCGTGTAAGGTATTTTCACTGACAATTCATTAAGAACGTACATCAAGTGTAGCATCGGGGCGGATATCTCAGATAAGTGAACTGAGAACTCAACCTTGGGCTTCGATAACCTTCCGATTATCATCTGAGCCTTGGTTGTTACATCTAGTCTTTTTTACTGACCTAGTGTGAGATCATGCTCTTACTCTAGTTCTTCGCTCATCACGAAGTCCACGTGCATGGAACTTCTCCTGCTAACGTATTTTCAGAATTCCCGCTCTTCGTCATTATTCACATTTGTTGCGAGGTGATGGTTCGCGCTACACGAGCTGACAGTTGAAACTATTCGATGTTGATTAACCCAATCTGTTCTCTAGTCAAGTTTCACGTTGGCGAAGGGCCACTGAAGTATTGAAAGACGATCTGTTCTTCGGACATCTCGCCTGTCCATCATCTTGAGGCGAGTAGAGCCCGTATCAACATCAAAGGGCTCCTGTTCGAGTGAGGTCCGGTATTGGGATTATATTTGAGTTTCATGATTTAGCTTCATAGCCAGACGCACGCCGCTGATTGCACAATGGTTTATTATTCTCTTGCACGGCTTGACGTAGTCTCGCACCTCTTGAGACCCATCCCATTCAATTCAGCTTCGAAAAATACCAGTAAACCATAGGAAACATGAAATGAATGAATACAATACCCAGAAAACGATACCGAACACGGCGAATTTGGATAAAACTGCCAAAATTTCGTTTTTGTTAATTTTTTAAACCATTTTTGGCCCATAACAACCGTCGGCTTTGTCCGACCGGATTGCCGAGCTGGCGGGCACAGACTAGATATCAGATGGGATTTTCATGCGAAAGAACGGATTTTTTACACCACGTTAAAGGCACAAAACGGCCCGGACTGCGGACGAACATTTGAGATTTGGAATCCCGATGTCTGAAACGTAAAGTGTCAAATTTTGAAGGGGAATTGTAAAAAAAAATTTATGGCCAAAATGAGCGTCTCCAACTAATTGGTTTAAATGCATAATTTCGCTGTGCACGAATTCATAGAAACTTTCGGTCGATCGGCCGTGTGAGCTTTACTGTTAATGCAGTCAGGCTGTTGATTGGTCGACTCCGAATAGACTACTAGCTAGTTGGATTGAATGGGGCCCCAGATCGTTTCCTGCGGATGGAAGGGTCTGACCCCTTGGAGATCACGTAGCGTGACGGCGACGTCATAGTCTTTCGCGATGATTCCTCACGTTTTGGGGTAGTCCGTGGTATTTGTTTCGAAATGCCTGGAAGTCATAATTCATTCACCGTAGTGAAAACTGTCGAAAGTTCAGCGTGGCATAATCTCCACCATATCTATCATCTCTCTTTGCGTCATCTCATTGTGGTCTCAAGTTTTAAGAATTTGTTTAGAAAATGAAGTTTTATTAATAAATGGAAAAACAGCCGGTCAAAATATGTCAGAAACGGATCTGAGATGTTTACCATTTTTTCTATAAGTGCGTATGTACACTGGAAACCAGTTTAGGAACAAACGAGGGGCAGAAAGTTTAGCTTTATCTTCCTCCAAGCCCTTCCTTACAGAGGCTATGTGGTTATACTCATAAGCCTACGTATGTTCTTCCTCTCCGTTTCATTCGTTGACTCACCTACAGCGTTTCCGCATTTTTCTCAAAAACAGTGCTAACAATTTTGATTTATCTTTCAAATTATCTTCTACTAACCGATACTGAACTTTTTTCCTGTATATCTGTGGAAATTCGGTAAAAGTCAAAATGGGCCTGAGAAGTAAAAGGAGTTTTTTTTACTTTCTGGAAAAACGGATGTAATGGTTTTAATCGAACTCACAAGGTGTCGAATTAGTTCATACCTGTTGTAGGGAACAGCTCCTTTATCCGCACTAAAACTGTTTTGAATTACACTGATCAATTAATTGACAATCGTTTTATCTTCCTGAATTTGAACTTAAAGGCGCAGTTTATACCATACTTCTTGACCGAAAAATATCTGGTCAACACGGGTGAGCCAAATTAACCGAATTTTATCTACGTGACGTCGCGTCTGTTTTGCCACCAATACTTACATGTGGTTCCAAGATACAATAGGAGAATGATTATTTTTTCAAACTTTTTCAGAAACAGCTCTAACCATTTTGATCCTGTACGAGTGTGGGGAGCAGTTTCAGCAAACTAGTATCTGCATTTTATTGCGTATAAATGTTTCCGTAGAAATGCGTTTATCGAAGGTATCGCGCTCGTATTTGTAATGTGCCGTTCGTACAATTGATCTCGTCTACCTTCATGCTCGATTCGTAGGTTCACGAATCACGGGGTATGTCCAACTCACATATATTATTAATTCTAGAGGATTGATCTAAAATAGTATCGGCTACTCTTTAGGCAAAGTTTGCTAATTGGCTAAATCGAATCAAAACCATGTAGGTCGAGTTTTATGTGTTCCACCCAATCTTTAAATAGTTTAGAGTAGCCCATGCATTTTTTCTCGTAGAATTCGGCACAACCGATCCAAACCTCTCCTGACAACGCCGAAATGAATATATTCTGTTTACTAATTTGTGCGGTGCGCAATGCGTTATGAAGAGATATGTGGGATCGGGCTTCATTACGTCAGCGGCGATATGTGCGTATTTTACGCTGATGGACGTACAACTTATTTTTTGACCGACTACTTTAGAGAGAAAGAAACGTTTTGATTCTGTGTTGGTTTCCTATGACGGAATTTAGCTCGACTGGAATTTTTGACTTTTAATAGCCTTAGGTAATGGTGACTACCGCACTTTAGGTTTTATTTGATTCTCTGTGATGATTTCAAACGACATACGGCAAGATCTAGCTTTACGCTTCTGATAGACTGATTCTGAATGCAGTCGTGGATCCGAAGAGTTTTGTCGCTTGTGACCGTAGTATGCAAGTATTCAAGAACGCTCATACGAGTATTGGGAGGGGAATAATAATCCTAGATGTTGGCCATCTAACTGTTTAAGTCGTGTTTTAGTAACGAAAAGAGATTCTTAGCTAGATAATCAAAGCGTATAAAGAAGACCTTCGTGCCACGTTCGTCGACTACCCACTTCACATCATAGTAAACTGAATGGCGTACTTTTCGTAGTTGTAGGCACTCTCTATTAAGTTTGTGTAGAAAGGAATATGGGAAAGAAATCAGGACCTCCCTAACAGTTTAGTCACTTATTATTTGAACAATGACCGGCTGAAATGGGTTAGAACCTGTTGAATTCTCCATTGGCCCTCGAGAAAGGATCAACATTCATAGAATTAGAGTGAAGGTAGCTGTTAATGTTTATTATTTGTTTTAGCCGCCTACTGCTGTACTGTCGGGGTTTGTTTTGTCCCATTTGGCTACGCCTTTCATTGCAAACTGTATGATTTCAGGGAGGAAAAGGGACATTCTTGAGCATGTCAATTTAATTTTTTGTTACAGATAATAAATCTAACTTTTTTATACTTTATACTAATTTACTCAATTATAACTTTTCTTGTATTCAAGCGTGCGGTTTGCGGTGAACTCTGTAACGCACTACACCGTCTCTTTATACTACTTGAAATGTTTACTGACCTATTTTTCAACTATGTGTTTCCAACTAATTCTGATTTTTGGTGTTGTGTGACAGCTAATCCAGCTGGGGACTGAACTTGAAATAACCCAAACTTCGATCGTTAACAGCCAACTTAATAATCTTGGTGAGTCAAATTTTTCAGTGCTGGTACGTTCCGCAGCAAAAAGCTGAATCCTTCTCGTCTTAGCACCTAATTTAATATAGTTCTGGTTACTTTAATAAATTTATGTGTCATCACCGATTATTATCGAAGTAATGTGAATTTAAGGAATTCTGTGTTTTTGATGTTCAAAATTAAAACATGTAACTTCTAACGATTATGAAACTTTCACACCGTCTTTCATGGAACGTTCAAATTATCTTATCGCAGAGTGCTTCATTTATTGAACTCGTTAACATGTAACACAAAACACAAACAATTTTCTCCCTATTCTTAGAGATTGAATAGCTTTCGCAGACGTCTTCAAGTGGTAATTATGTATGGATTCGATCTATGTTAATCACTGTCAAAAGGAAGTGCTCAAGTCACCTGACACAAGGATGGAACCTGTGCAGGTTGACCCCAGTAGAGGAATATAAATAACTATTCGTGCGAACTTCAATGAGTGCGCTACCAAACTCTTTAAGCAGTGTTTGCCACCAAGCTTCAGTCCCAAGCTCCATTGATGGTACAGTGCTGCAATGGGGTTCGTGAATGTCTTAGGAGAAAGTGGGTTGAGCCAGACCACTGGGCTGCTGGGAGCTAGTTCTTTACGGGTCATGGCGGCTTTGATGTAGAACTCCACTCCTTTTCTCTCAAAGACTCTCAACCCTGCACAACTTGTGTGTACAGTGCGGAGGAAACAAAAAACCACGTATTGCTCCGCTGTAGTTCCTACAACACTGAGCAACGGTTGTTGGAAGCTAAACCTGCTAGCTTTGACTGCTATCAAGCAAGCTCATAACTGTTTTGCGCTGTTTGCGAAGAAGGTTATGACAAATAAAACGTGGTTACAGTTGATCTTTGAGTTGACCCTTTAAAACTTGCCACCCATGTAAATAGACCGGGTGGGAAACCAGATTGAGAGCTCCTCCCTGATGTTACAGATTCCCCAGGGTAATACCAACAGGTGGGCAACAGCTCTACCGGGAGGGCGGCTAATGACAACCAGCAATACCTCCATGACCTTCGACTCATATAACCGTCTTATGAGTGTTGAGGAGTAGCCATTTCGATAAGGAAACAAACCCGTTGCCATAGGGGGTTTAGCCAAAGGCTAGGGAACCAGGCGCAGGGAAGTCTGTCAGAAATTATTCTGAAAACCAGAACGAACTAGATTCGTTAGCTATGGCGATGGGACCCAGGAAAATCAAGGCAGTCAGATTATTGAGTGTTAGGCACTAATCCGATCAGTATGCTAGGGTGAGCACACAAAAGCATGCAATTGTTTGGCTAGCCTCCACTGTCCTTCACTGAATAGAATTGATTTCTCTTAGACGCCTAAGGTTTTTGGAATATCTCTGCGGGGGTTTCTACTAATATTAGTTTGCTCATCATTGTATTACGTAATCAATTAGCTTGTGTTCCTAAAAGGACGTTCGTTTGTTGAATAACAATTAGTTGATTTTCAGGGTGCAGACTTCCAGTGATAAAATGGCTCCTACAGCTACGACGATTGAAACCATCACAGTCATCCGCCCGCTTAAGGTAAGCAATGGCCATCGAATGTAGATTTTGTGTACATAAGTATATTTCATCCATGAAATTAATTTGTGTATCTCATTTACTTGAGCAGAGAACACACGTCTTATGTAATAGTTTTAGATTGATTTTGCTACATCAACAAGATTCAACGTGTATCTTATTTCTTGCAACAAAGCGCTTTCACAATCAGTGACACACACTCCCGACACTAAGTTATTACTTCAAATTAAATCTACAACACGCATGAGTTCAAAACGTAATAAATTGAAGATGATTTGGAGTTTATCATTCAGAAATCTTAAACGTATTTTGCTAATTATTCGTCAATTGTTATATACTTGTCCCTAATTTGGGATGAGCTCTGCAGCGTAACGCCCTATTGTCTCGGTCATAATGTCTCACTGGCCCATGACTCGTTTCTTAAGGAATGCCAAGTAAGACTTCGTTTTAGCCATTTTGGTGTTTAACTTCTGCTGCAGACCTCATTTCTTTCCCCACGATCGAATTTGGTAGAACTGAGATCATTCGTGATAAAGGTGTGTGTGGCACAACACGATCTCGCTGCTGACTGTGAACAGTCTTGTTCTGCTCACTCTTCTAACATTGTACTGGGTGACACTGCGATCCCTGGTTCTTACATTGTAAAATAACAGGGTTATTTAGGATTTATCCAACAATGGGTCTGTTCATCGAGAAATAATCCGATCTTGACGAGTTGTAGAATATCTTCCCGCCCCATTTGTCCCTTATTGTGTTGTAATGTGCGTGCTGAGTGAAACTGGAGAAGAATTTCATTTGAATCTTGCTCACATCAATCTGTGTTTACGATACCGAACTTTCAGGCGCAGCTAATAATTTTAAATTCAGTTTCACTTCAGAACCGGTGCGAAAGGTCCGTGAACAAGTTTGTTTGGGATGGGTCATGCAGCTTTAAAACGATGCCATCTAATTCTGATCCGGTCGTTGGCCCAGATTGAAACTGGGTTGCTCATTTCAGACGTTGGGAAGTGACGGATACTAAAAATAGACGGGGTTTCTTAATGGAGCCGAGATAGCAACTCAGAACTGTCGTCACGTCTAACTCGCTCTGTTGGAGAGAAATGACAAGCGTTTGTTTGCTGAAGGGCCACTAGGCGGCTCTGCGGGTGTTTCTACGCATTATTTTTAGTTTCCTGGAAGCCAAATAGTAGCTCAGCTCTTTAATTTCTGCACTACAACTTACCAGTGGATGAGACGACACTGGGATTGTTGCTACAGCTCAATGTGCCAACTCCTAACGGCATCAAACATGCTCGTCGGAATGCGCTCGCTCTCTCTGAATCGTTTAGAAAGCTTATGATTCGCAGAATTCCCCTGTAAATATTACTTTTGAAGAAAATAGCATTATGTTGTTTGATTAATTTTCCACAATGTGTATCCTTGATTTCCCCACAGTTTTTTACCCATTTCCACTCCCAACTATTCTCACTCCATTTTTCACTAATTTGTAAAACTACTTTGTTCACTTTGGTTTAGTATTGTAATTTTATACTTCGCCAGGAAATTATTGTGAACAACCCCAGTTAAAAATTTGACGCTTCACGTTAAAGGGCATGGGGATTCCAAGCCTGCGATGTCCGCTGTCCTTATGTTGCCTTTAACGTGGTGCAAAACATCCGTTCATTCCATTCGGGATCTAATTGTGCCCGCTTACTCGGCAATCCCATGAGACGAAACAAATGGCCGGTATGGACGAAAAAGAAATTAGCGAAAAACGAAATTGTGCCAATTTAATCGTAATTACGTCGTGTTTGTTATCGTTTACTAGGGTTTTTTCTAGACTGAGTCGAATAGGACGAGTTTCAGAAGTTTAGGGCTGCGTCTAAATGAAAAATGGAGATATCGCAGGTGATGCAGTGAGGCAAATTTTACTACTTGAGGAACTCGTTGAACAATACAGCGAAAGTTGTTGGTTCTCCTCATTTTCCAGCCTGACTGTACATTGAAAAGCTCGTGGTTTTAAATTAGCTGAAACGTGTGTGTTACTGTTGACATTATTAATGCGGTGGATTGTTTTTACAATCAGTGTGATTATTCAACTTGAAATAGTACGGCAAGATTGCGGAATGATTGAGAGGGAGGGGGGTGGAGGAAGAGAAAGAGAGAGAGAGAGAGAGCTCCTACTCCTCTCTCCCTCACTAATGACATTAGCCTAAAAATCCCCAATCCCCCTCATCTTTCGCATCTTTTAATATATTTTCAACGACTTCCGAAGCCAGTGAAAAGCCTAACTTTCTGCATTTTCTTCTGCTACCACTTAAAAGTTAATTATTCGATATTGGATTTCTTTCTGAAGCCCCTGACATTTTCGCCCCTTTCCGAGATGAATAATAAGCCAATCAGGCGTCTAAACTCTTCTTTCTTTCTTGCGGTTTCCTGCGTCTAAGTTAGCCAATCCCAGGTAACGAAAACATGGAAGTCAAATCATTTCTCTAAAAATTATCTTGCATTGTACAGGAAGAAGTTGGAAATTGAAAATGTTCCTGGAAGTACAGTCGACTTTTTTTTCAATTTTAATTAATTACACGGAACTCGGTTTCCCGGTACTGCGCATATCCACAATAATCGAAATTTTGCTTACCAATAAAAGTTCTTATCATTTGACGGAATGAATGAGTCGATTGAGGCAGTCGTTGGACATCAGCTTTTTCCCGGGTGACAAAACTGAATTATGTCCTTGTAAATGCCTTCGAGGTCACCCGTGATGATCGCTCAAGTCTTTTTTTATACGACGCATTTTTACGTGAATTATGAACCGTGGAATTAGAATGTAAATCATCATTGCACAACTTATGATTCCCATGATGATAGAATGTGATAAAAAGTAATAAATAATTCATGCATGTCTAGCAAGTACCAGCGTGTCTCACTAATATTGTAAACATCAGGTGCGACGCTCCTCGCAACTCTCCCCCTCTCATGGCGCATGGCTTCAGTAATTATTCAGCCACTTGGTGCACGAATCTGGTTGCTCGTAAATTGTTTTTGAGTTAAATTGCACTTTAGACGATATACCTCGTCTGAATAAACAATGTTGGAACCAAAATGTGTCTTCTGGATTTGAGGAGGATCTGGGCCCTCTTGACGCGTGATGAAATTTCAGTTAATGCAACATCACGTCACGCACTGGAGCATTGCTATGTTGATTTTATTTCTCCTGGCCGGAAGAAGGAAGCGTGCTTTATTCATAAATTATAACAAAATTGAAAAATATACGACGGACAAAAGGGCGTTTTATACGAAATATCACTTGCAGGATTCTATAATCTACGTGCTAGAAATTTGTTTTCTCGTACCTGAACAATATAATGTATAATGTCCCAACTAACCAAAGTTTGTTCCGTTTTATAACTCATTCTGAATAGTACAGGTATGTCGTTGGGCAGGAACATTTTTTTACACCCCCCCCCCCTCAAAATGCGGCACAGAACAACAGTGAAATCATAATAAATATAGTGAGGCAAGTACTACTATTTGAAGGGACAATATTACGCAAATTACAGTTTGTCCCGGCTTGTGCTCAGCATGTTGAACATTTCTCGGGTTGCCCTCCGTCTCGCCCCAACCACCCGTCACTACGACTCGTCACGTCGCACCAACTGCCTACCGTTGCCTATAAAAGGTTCATTTTCGTTGTTCCGATGTCGTCAGATCATGTTTCGTATAGTTAACAAATATTTTTCGGTGCTGTAACGAATGTGATAAGATTCGGAGGCTTCAAACTCGTCAAGCCGAATAATCGTGCTGTGTAAAAAAAATAATAAACCACCGTTGTGTAATAATTTTCAGCGCTTTTGCATTCCGGATGGCCTCAGAATGATTTTTGAAAACTCAGTTTAGAATATGGCGCTAAGTTAATCCTGACCAGAGGAAGAAGGTAGTCGTCCTTTTTTAAATTGAATTATAAAAAAGTTTCTTCGTGCAACAAGGAGCCTTGCCAACCAATAATCACGGCCACACTAATGCCGGTGCCCTCGACTAATCATGTAAAATTAAAATATTGTCGCGGTAGAAGAACATAAACATTGTGCATGATCAACGAATGGCGGCCGACTATTTTATAGTATGAGTAAGTAGTTGTGTTTATTTGACAAGATATTATAGTGTTTTTGATATATTTGGGTAAGGATTTTCATTTATTATTATTATTAAGGTTGTATATATGGTGCATCTACGGACAAAGAAGAAAACACTTGAGCCTTTTCACACATGAAAATCCGACATTCAAACACGGTTCCGTATAAAATCTATCATGAAATGTTAATTGGGGATTGACTTTTACCCAGCTCCTCAGTCACGTGCGCGTTGCAACAGTCCGAGTCTTTAAGTTATTTTTGCATAATGTATGTTCCATTACGGCGTGAAGTGGTTCTTCAGTATTCCCCCACTCATCCGCCTCTGTTGTGCCGTGATGAGAATAGCGTTCCCCTCTCTTGCTGGAGCTTCCTTCCCTTTATCCCCATATAATAGGGAATTGAAGAGCTCAGTTTCGTATTATTAACGTGATACCGCAGAGTGAGGATTTAAGAGCAAAACTTTGCCCATCCTTCCCTTGCCGTCATGAATTATTTACTCTTCCATCGATATACTTGGTAATCTTTTGCTTGATTACGTTGAGATCGGCTTTACTTTTCTTGTAGATGCACGGACCCGAAATAAGTTTATTGTTTCCTGTTTAAGTTAGAAGTAAACTTAGCGGGAAATTTCCGCTCTTGCCAGTCAGTACTAGTAGTATTATAGGCTTCGTCTTGATGCTTTTTTAATCGCCGCTAAAAATAGCATTTTTACCCCAAAATTACATACTCGTTGTGTATAATACAATATTAAGCAATTGTGACTCACATACCTCGGACAAAAATTCCTCGGAATTGATGCCATAACCATTCAACATTGAAAAGACACCAAAAGCATTTCTTCATCAGGCAAATGGGACACAAGATGCCATGATTTACGACACGCACACTACTGTATTTTGTCTACGATCTGGGAATTCGGGTGTATCTGAATCTTCAACGATCCGACGCATTAGAGCTTAAAAACGGATGTTAGCACATATCCATTCGCTGCTTTGTCCACTTTAGGTGAATACTATCGTGGTTCATTCGATAGGGGAGAACATGATCCGCGGAACTCATGATATTTTTTGGAAATGGAAAGAAAATTGTAGAAGTACGCCCGCTGCAGAGTTTTCATGTTGGGCCTCGTGTCAGCTCTTGCTTTAGTTCCTATTAAGATGTAAGTTATAAAAAGCCATCTAGGGTTTAATTCGTATAATTCCTCACATTTCTATGCACAACGCTCGTCAACTTAGGAGACTGGAGGAATAGCTATTGCGCCCTATAATTTTAGTTTCTTCCGTAGTAAGAAAAAGTATAAATCCTAGATACATCTGAAACTTGTAAATATGTTTCATTCATTCATTTTTGGTAATCTTTAAGTATGGAACTAATTCCAAAGTTTAATTATAGTTCCGGTACACCGTTATAAATATGCAAACTACGATATGAATTGGAAGATTGCGTTGGTTTGTCGGGTGCCTTTGAAAGTAATCGTTGTCATTGCAATACCAATTTAGAATACGATGTTTGGAGGTACCTGCGATGTTACCACACGAGCCGTATTGTTGTGTGTGTTCGACTTCCCAACGTTTTGAACTATTTGGTATTTGACTCCGCTCCTTAAACGTGTTATTTTTGCGTAATAGGTTATTCGTCATCTGTTTGAACCACGAGTTCAATCTTATGGAAAGTAAGAAGCTTTTATATTGCTCTCTGGTCGCTGTATGGCTGGATGCACGACGAGAACTCGTGAGGTGTAGCTAATGTCCCGTTAATACCAACCAAGAACCACGTAGCCTTATCTGCCCATGTGTTACCAGTGCTCACGCGTATGTGCGTTGAGACAGTGTAAATCATCAACGTTAGCTGTCTGCACTCATGAAAGAACTTATTGTTGCTGGGTGGCTGACAACTAGTTCAGGGATTGGCACCGTTCACGCTCATCTCGACGGGTGAACTTTGGTCCTATTGCAATGCGAAAAATTGGAAAAGGTCCCTTAGCGAACGCTTGTTGTACCATCTTTGTCATAATCTGAATTTATTCCCATTCCAGACACTTTTCCAGTCAATTTTCACTGTTTTTAAAAACTGTTTCAAAATCAAACAAAAATTATCATAATTCTTCAAAAATTTCACGGTTGGTAACTGTCAGATGCAGAATAGTATCATGGGCAAAATCAGAGTGTTCAATCGTACTTCTTGTACGAACATGATGCTCTGCGCTGATGCTTTTGTGTGAAGCATCTCTTAGGTGAGACACGGAGGAAGACAAACATACTTTACTCCCTTACCTACTTGCACTTCCCTACACATCAGGATTGAATTAAGGTCACGCTTGGGCAACACATATCGATCTCCATTATAGATAGCTCTTCCAATGCAATCAACCATACGACCCGTAATATATTTTTCAAAGCAGTAGATTTATGTAGAGGGGATGGAAGCGTTATTAGTAAGAAGTGATTATCGACAGAATGAAGTAGCAGACGTCACTTTCCGCTCAATCTCTTCGCGAAGGGCATGTGCTAAAATTAGAGTTAGAAATGGGGAAAATGGCGGAGCCTTCGTTAATATTCTCATATTTTTTTCATTTAAGTGAAACGCAGCAAAGTGGTTCTGAATCACTGGCTTCAAAAGAAAAATATCTGGTGCGTTGCAACACCCAACTTTCCTTAGCTCTACAACAATTCACTTTGTACATGGCTAATTCTCTTTAATCAATTCATTTATCACTCAGTTAATTGGAACTTGGTCAAACAACGCTTTACGGCAGCAGGAAGCGGTCGCGCTTACAGTTCCAGATTTCATTGTGCTGCTCGTACTCATTGCAGGACCATTATTGAGCAATTGGTACACAGATAATTAATGAGACTGTAAACACAAATTTTTTGAAGAAGGATAGTAATTACTTTTGCAGGGTTATTGGGTAAAAACGTTTAAAACTGGCAGTAAGCGAAACAGCGGTAGTTGAAATTCAGGAATTTCTGGAGAGACCCCCATGTATCTCATGAGCGTTTTTAAACACTCACCCTTTAGGTATTGGATTGGACTACAATACTTTTTTTTTTTAACATTCTTACAAAAATTCCAGCGGAGTTTATGAGGAAAAAACTGCGCTAAAAACGCTTTTCGTCGAAAATGTTGATAATTTCTTGTGCTGCTCTCGTCATTTTCCCACGAATGGGAATTGTATGGTATAGTTGTCTTATTGAGAGCTATCAATATAAAAAATTTAATCAATATCGTTAGAGCCGTTTTTGAGAAAAAAATTTGGTGTTTTGATCACTATGATAACTATAGTTAACTTTCGGTGGATTTTACCCATACCCTTATTTTTGCATCCCATGGTAACCTGCGGGCTAGACATCAAGTTTCAGCTGGATTTGGTACGGTTGTTTCCTATAAAAACAGCGTTAAAATGGGTTTCGTCGAACGTTTTGGTAATTTATTGTGCTGCTCGCGTCATTTTCCCACAAATGAGAATTTTATGGTATAGTTGCCATATTGGGAGCTATCAAAATAAAAAATTTAATGAAAATCGTTTGAGCCATTTTCAGAAAAAAAATATTTGGTGTTTTGATCACTATGATAACTATAGCTAACTTTCGGTGGATTTTGTTCAAACCCTTATTTTGGCGTCCCATGGTAACCTGCGAGCGAGATATCAAGTTTGAGTGGATTTGGTACGATGGTTCTCTCTAAAAAATCGTTCACAGACACACAGACCATTTCCCAAACAGTGTTTTTCGGACTGGAGAGAACTCAAAATTTTTTTTTACTTCGTAGAGCCTAGGAAAGTAAAAAAAACTCGCTAGAAATCTCATGTATGAATTTGTTGATGAACTTTATGTATGGTATTTATGCCCGGAAGTACAAATATGTGATTACACGAAAATTATAATGTGCCACTGCAGTAAAACAAAGTTGAATCTTCATCAAATTCAGAAGTCCTCCGTTTTGTTGTTCTTCCAGATCGATTTTTTGTTTGGTTATTTATTTTTTACTTTCAATAGGTCTTATGTATCCTTCTGCTCTTATAATCACTTCGTGTATCTATTCGCTCATTTCTGTAAAGACACTGTAAATGAAGACGTAGGTAAATCAAAAGTGTTCTAACGATTGCACAAGATGTCATGACCTAGTGCGTTGCTGATCATGAATATTTCTCCAAAATTGATTTGAACGAATACGTAGACGTCCATCAATTTAAAATGTTTACAATTCCATTTCTTTCCTATACATTTATTACCGTCGCGCCTCGTAAGGGGCTCCGCCGTTTGACCCTGCCAGGGGGCAAGCCCCACACTCGGATGCATGCTGCTTAGGGCTTGTACCTAAAATTCGGAAACATGGAACATGGAAACTTCTCCGGGTTAAGGTTCCAACGTAACTGAAGGAACACGTAAATGAGAGGTCTGGGTATTGAAAGGTATTGCCCAGTCTCACTACAATATGATGACTCACTGTCTATAACCAGCGAGTGATAGATGGGAGCGTGGGACTTCCAAAAGGCCTAGTTTCTTGTACACTTATGTTGTGACGTAATTTCGTTATCTTCCAGCGTTACGCTATTGGCATTTAGATAAAAAGTTCTTACGTGTTGTTCTCCATAAATATTTTTCTGGCGATCTGCAGAAAGGATATAAACACAAAGTGAACAAAGCTGTTGTTTTTTTCTTCTAAAGTTTCTGAATTGTCATTAGGAAATGTCGAACCGTCATTGGTACTATGTAGAAGCGTCTTTCATCAGCTGACACCTACAGCTCTTTGCCTATCCAACCATTCGACGAACATATTAGGCAAAATACAGAAGAACGTTGTATTTGTACTTTAAAATTGTTTACCACGAATGAGATTAAAACTAGTACTTTTCACAGACTTATTTTTGTTCTCAAATTAGTTTGAGCTGTTCAGTCGAAACGTGCCCTAAAATTCACCGTCTGTTTGCGCAGCATGTAATCGAATGGATGAAGTGACATCTGATGGGGCACACGATACAGGGGGCTCAAGCAGGCGCTCATGAAGAAAAATCAACATTCATTCATTAGCAAGGCAGATGGGGGCCATCTCATGCCGTAAACCAAATATTGTCCTGTAAAATGAGTACAGTTCTGTAGAACCAAACGAGTGAAGGAGATTATAAGTACATCGCCATAAACCAAACTTGCTAGTGGAAACTTAATTCTACTGATGTCCTGACTTTGTGGCGAATGCCGTAAATTGGAAGGAAAATTGCCCATTACGAGTATTGTTTGAAACTTCGTTATGGCGTAGTATATTGAGAAAACCCTTTAGTCTTGGGCTAATTAGGAGATTGAATTTGAACGTTGAGTTGATTTGATACAATCCTTTTCTATCGTCTGTCTTCGTAATCGTTCGCGGGCGGCTGCCCCACTATTCGTATCTTGGGATCGTAAACTGATGATGGGGAGGATGGGCAACGTCGTAATGTAGAAGAGGAGGTAGACGGGGGGGGGTTTATAGACGAGACGGTTTAAAATGTAATTTGAGTTGGAAATTACCTTAGAACCCGTGTCACACTCCGTTATACCAAAATTTATTTGCGATCATGCAAGCTCTGAACCTCGACAATTTGCGGAATCACGAAGCAGATTAATTTTCGTCGATGATAAGAATTCCTTTTTCTTTGTAGTACAAGTAAGAAAAGAGAAGAATAAGCTGCTGAATTGATGCTGAACCTTACGAATTCGTAATGAAGCTCTAAATTATTTAGTCGTTTTTGTTTTAATAACCGTTGTTTTGCGTCTAATAATAGGTCGTGCTGTTCCCTAGAAACGCCTTTCATCCTTATTCGTAGCCAATTACCTCTCCTTTCGTACCGTGACATCCACACTGTCGAACATCTAAAAATCTCCGCGAGGATAAGTTATCGTGCAATAACCTCGCCTTGGCGTTAATTTTCCAACCCAGTTGTAATCGGCTGGAAACCGCTTTATCTAATAACCGTTTATCACTCGGGGAGAGCTGCTGAGATTTTAACCCGAGAGATTTTAGCGAAACCGCCCACGTCCTGAATCCTGCTATTAACATTCTTCTGGACCCTTTCTGTCCACAAATTACCTCCCGCGGTCCATTTTAATGAGACCGTATTAAGTTGGCAACCCCTTGTATGTATTTACTTTAAAAAATAAGTTGCGTTGGCTCTCGTAAATATTTAGTATTGTTCTCGTAAATATGTATTGTCCCTTTCTTATTGTTTTCTTAACTCTGAATAGAGGTAGCATGATTTGGTCAGCGAAAGGTAGGTTATTCGCGCTCGATTGAAGTGTGTCAAATGTGAAATACCAAGAAATGTCAATCCCAGTCAGTTGAAGCGGGTTCGATGTCTCATTAGCGGTATGTTATTTCCACCCCGAATTCGTAAGGGGGATCATGTAATGTATTGAAATCAACTAGCCGCCTTCGAATTCCTTTGCATATATCGACGCTATTGAAACAGATTTGAAAGAAACGCTGTCGAGTTGTTTACACGATCCAAAGTATATGAAAATTAAAGCGACATCATATTATGTATCGTGTTGACAGCTATGCGCTGCAGTCTGTATTCCTACGTAAACGCTTATAGACATAATTTAGTTGCTGCTTGCCTGAAGGAAGTACGCTCTTAGTTCGATGCAAATCGTTATAGCTGATTTGAGGAAATTGTCGTGATGTACAGAGAATCTTGTTTTACAGTTGGAACGGGTAAGACGGGTATAAGAAGCTGGAAGACACTCCGTGAGATTGATCGAGTATATTATATATCACGTATATTAGCAAAAATGTTTTCTGCGTATTTTCGGAAGTTATGTGATTACTTTTGAAGTGAAACTGTTGACATTATGCGCAAATATTGCTGCAAGCGCCATGCTACAACTCGGTTAATGAGCTGAGGCCAGTAACCTTTAGTTTTGGTTAGGAGTCACGTTTTTGTTCTGAAGCAGAACTGACCGTATCAACTCGTATTTAAGAAATCATCGGTCGTTCGAAAATTAATTAGTGTCGCAGGATTTTGGTTCAAGAAAATCTCGAATTGCCTTCGGATAGGTCCTCATTTGCTTTGAAAAAACTCCTAATTTAGTTAGGAAAATGGTCGACGTGGTGCAATTATTGAATCGCCTAGCCGCGAGGTGTTCATTTTTGTGTTCAATGTTACTTCAAGAGTCATTCCGCAGGTATGACGAGCCAAAAAGGTGAATATTTGACTAAATCTCACAAGTGGAATATTCCGCTGATTAACAGTTCTGTATCGTATTAATAAATCCACAAATTAAATGTATTAGAGCTAGATGATCAATCTGGTTTGTATGATAGTTTATAATAACACAATCAATTAAATTTCAATCCCCTTATGAAACCCACCCGTACACCTACAGGGCTATATCAATCATTTCCAAATTTTATTGGCAGTCGAAATACGGAGGAGTTGCTGGTAAGTGGCATGCTTGTCGTGATCAGCTGAAACAGGCCTTCAATAATGTGCTTTAATTTGGAATCTACTCTTTGTGATAATCCTGTGTAAGGATGGTATCGGTCCTGTTTATTGGTTCATAAAGCGCTGGGTTGTTTGAGCCGAGGTTCCCAAAGCCAATTAAGTTAATCTCATCATGTTACTCGTAAGAAACCGAAATTACTCACTCAGCTTCGTTGGATCGAGGTGTCGGGTGGTTATAGAACGTTCGATTAGCAGTCGTATCTGTGAAGAGCGGGAGTGTTGAAGGCCGTACCGTCCAAGCCAGAATCCTTCAGTGTTATCTTGATACCGGTGTCAACCACCAATCCAATATTCACATTTATCGTTTTACTACGATATTCGAGTAAATTCGATAATTCAAATCTTATCGTAATTATATGACACAAATGCCTGTGTATGTGTGTAGGAGGGACATAGTAATATTGCAACATTGACGAATGGTACGCAAAGTAATTTGAAGAAGGCAAAGTGAATTTCAAGCCTGTTTGTCACCATTTCGTTCGTACAGGCTTGAATTGGAGGAGCTACTAGAGCAGTATTGAGTGAAAGTGGTTGCTAAGATTACCAGCGTGGCCTTTCAGTTTGACTGCTTTAATTTTTATCTGTCCAAGTTCAAATTTGTAACCAGCCCTTTTAGGATAATGTTGCGTATGGTGGGCAAAGTGGGTTTGTTGCCTTGAATAAGGGAGAAGAGCTCCGAGTGCCACGTCTGCTCTTTACGACCAATTGAGTCGGTTGAGAATGCGGCACAAGTTTATCCCGGTGGGTTTCCGTCCTGACCTCTTGAGTTGACCGTCAGGCCTATTGCTTCCTTTGTCAGAGTTTGTTGTGGTGTGTAAAACAACTGACTTTTACCTAGTGCTATAATAAATCATGGTACAAGTTGGTCAATTTACTCTTCCACGGCTGGCCAAGCCCCAATAATCCCTCAAATCGTTTGTGCTCGTATTAGTCTTCAGGTATGGCTATAATAGCCCTCCCTTTCTTTCAATACAAAGTTTTTTTCGCCTTCCGCGAATTCTCGTAAAATGTTGTTCGCCATTTGTTCATACATTTCTGCTTTCGAGGTCGAACGAGATTTGGCAACGACGTGAAAATATTAGTTAGGACTTCTCGTTACTTCCGACCAAAGAATAAAAATCGGAAGTCAATACTAGTAAAGTGGGCCGAAGGTATTGGTGTGAGGTTTGTCTTGGGGTGGCGAAATAGTGTGGCGGTGGTTGGTCGCGGCCTAGAGGAGAACGTGGGAATGGTGAGGTTGAACGGGAAGCGCGTGTTTCAATCGTGGAAGGGATAAAGGGATTCACGGGGCGTGCGCGATGAGGCAGGTCGATCTCAACCAGTAATGCCAACTTCGTCATTTTCCACTCTTTATCCGCCCGTTTTTCTTCGAATTTCCCGTCATTTCTCTTCTGCTCCCTATAGACTTGACCTAATTCTGTTGCCACTTCGAAGAGGGAGCACAAATTCCGACGACCCTGTCGTCAATGATTGTATTCTTTTAGAGAGGCCAAGGCAAAACTGAGGTCCACAGATGGCAGGACAATTGGCACTCCTAGAATAAGCTTTATATATTCTTTACACTTTCCGTGTCTTACTCTGTGTCATTCAAAAATCTTAACGAAACGCGGTTGAACTCGTTCTCAAGTATGAGATACGACGCATCACTAAACTTTCCATAGCTCTATGGTAAATTCGCCGGTTTTCGTGGCTTTTGCTACTAATTCCATTTATTTTTCGCTCAGTTCATTTGCACTTCGTGGTGGTAGAAAGCAGTAGCGCATATGGTTCCGGTAATTATTGTTCCTCTCGTACTCATGCCTTGACTATTATTAAACGATTAGTACACAGAGAATTAATGAGGCTGTACACACGGTTTTTTTGAGAAGGATAATAATCACTTTTCCTAAGTTATCGGGTAAAAACCTTTAGAAATGAGTGGTGAATGAAACAGTAGTATTTGAAATTGCGTTATTTCTGGAGTAATATATATTAGGGGCGTTATTAAAGACTCGCCGTATAGGTAATTGATTGAACTAGCACCTGAACTTTTCTGAAGATACTAATAACATTTGAGCGGAGTTTATATGGGAAAAACTGCGCTTAAATCGCTTTTCGTCGAAGTGTTTGGCAATTTATTGTGCTGCTTTCATCATTTTCCTAGATATGAGAATTGTATGGTATTTTCTTTTTTCTGAGAACAAAATATTTGGTATTTTGATCGCTATGATAACTACAGTAAGTTGTAGGCGGATTTTGCTCATACATACCCTTATTTAAGCGTCCCATATCGAGTTTGAGCTGATTTGGTTCAGCAATTTTCTCTCAACCGCGTTCACAGACACACACAGACCATTTCCCCAAATAATGTTTTTCGGACTCAGCACGGCCTGAAACGTAAAGATCTGAAGAGAACTCGAAAAATTTGTTTTCAGCCGCTTACATAACTTTCCATTTTACTTCGTAGGGCCAAGGAAAGTAAAATTTGGATCTCAACTCCCGCTCATGATTTCGCATAATCTTTTCGTTAATCGGCAGAAATGTGTATGAACGTTTGGAAGTTGCCGGCCTGGAATTTGTTGAAGTAGAAGGTTACATGCTCATGATTCTCCTGAATCCAAGGGTGGGCATAGAGGCTGAGTCTCCTGTTTCGCTCAACTCTTCTTCCTGGAGTCCTGAGCAGAGGCATCTACAATCATTTCTCTTCTTGAATAGAGCTGGTAGTGACGTCTCTGCGTGAGACAGTCCTGGTCGATGAAGATTACCAGTGTTAATGACAGCTGGCTTTGAGATTTCAAGATGCGTTCCCATTTTAGTGAGAGACCCCCGTGTCTCTGCCATGATCAATTATAGTTATCGTAGTTTCAAATTGTGCTACGTTCATATTAGTCAAAGTAGTGGCGACAGGTTTCCATGCATCTACTCGTTCACAAGAATTAAACGTCAAGTTATGAGTGCATCATCGTGATTTAGTTATAAACCTGAGGATTCAATTCTGAAACGTCGTAGATCCAGTAGTAATTAGCAATCCGTTTATCATCGCCAGTTTGATCGTGTTAAAGCCGACAAGTGTAATCTGGAATCAATTCGTGCTGCTAATTGTTTTACTAATTGGTTGATGGAGAGGAATGAGATGGTATTTGCTGAAATATTTTCATACAGGTGGTGTGGTCTTCAAACTTGAGCGTGTTCCATTCAAACAGGATGAATTTACGGGTTCCCATTGTTCATACATTGAGGCGTGAATGTTTCGATTGAAACTATCCGGTTAAGTTAGCAAGTGTTGGTCGATAGAGTGAAAATAGTTGCGCGTCGTCTGGCCTGGCGTAAGTCTTAGCTGAAACTAACGATCCACGATTCACACGTCACAAGCGACAAGAAGGCTGGAGATATTTTACCAAGCGGTCATCTGATTAAGTCGACCACTCATCATGTTCCTTCGAACTTACGAAGTTTCGTTGAACTGGAGTAGAATTCTGCTTGTCGCCTGGCTACTTTACTTGAGGAAACACTCGAGAAGTTTCGAAGGCACGGTCAACTCCATTTCAAAACTGCTGTCTCTGAAACGCTTGAAGTTTTGGGGGTTTCGTCCGTACATTTCGATTTAGTTTGTTACTTGCATGTTTTGACTCAATTCATTGTTTTTCTTGTCATGATTCATTCTACTTCATATTATCCTCATTCATCTCTGTCATATTCAGTTTTCATTTAGGGCTTTTCGTTCACAATTAGTAATAATCAACTATTGGTGTCGTCGAAAGGCCGAACAATTTAACCCCCCCCCCCATAATTTAGCTTTCTTTTCTAGTTAAATAAATTCGATAGTACACATGCATTCATTACTTTAGATAAATGGATCAATTATAAAAAGAGCTAAGTAGGAGACTGGAGAGTAACCTTAGGACAATCGATGAGCTTTTGGCGCTTGGTTTGAGGCTCCGTTTCATCGACTCACTTTATACTGCCTGACTTGACATGTATATGAGTATATCACGAACCTGTCGAATGAAACAATTTCGCACCTAGGCATCTAATCAATGGAGATTGTACGAAACAGTTTCGTTCTACGAACCAAATTATCGCTGTAGCGACTGTGTATCTTTTGTTAAGACCAAGTTGGCTGTCTACTTGTGTTAGTTTTTGTGGTTTCACGTTCTCATGTACCAACATCAATAAAAACCAAATGCCACCGGTGTGTGTGTGTTTGTACTACTCTTTCGTAACTATTAGATTTTCTCAACTTTTCATTGTATTTCTCGATTCAGATTATAGGGGACAGGCAAAATCTATTCATCTGCCGCAGTCCTCCTCGTTCTAGTTAGCAAACGAGTTTCCCCTGGCTGCTGTAAACGCATTATCATGAATCACCAAACCCTGAGTTGCTTTCGTTACTGTAGATGTAGTTATAGCTGAGGTTGTTGCCAAGTGAAGTTGAACTTGTGTAACAATCAGATCTACTCCATTTCAAAGTGACCGTACCCTGACCCTCGGAAGGAATCGTATGGCCCCTTAAATGGGGTATAATAAATTGTGCAACAATTAGAAAGGAGTGGGTCTTTCATCTCACACTGTCACGAACGATGTTGCAAAGGTTTTTTGGAGGATCTACATTCATTGCGTGGGGAACTGTGCAAAAGGGCCAATCATTTTCGCACTTGATTATTTCTTACACCCCCCCCCTCACCTGCATTTAGCCCCGCATTAATTGAACACGATAAAAATGGCCGGGAAGTAGGGATGCAAAGTGAACCGTGGCAACAAGGGTTTGAATTGTTTTACGCTATTATAGTGAAGAAAATATCTGGTGCGTTGCAACTCACAACTTTCCTTAGCTCTACAACAATTCACTTTGTACATGGCTAATTCTAATTCTAACTCAGTTAATTTGAACTTGGTCAAAGAACGGTTTACGGCAGCAGGAAGCGGTAGCGCTTACAGTTCCAGATTTCATTGTGCTGCTCGTACTCATTGCAGGACCATTATTGAGCAATTGGTACACAGATAATTAATGAGGCTGTAAACACAAATTTTTTGAAAAAGGATAGTAATTACTTTTGCAGAGTTATTGGGTAAAAACGTTTAGAACTGGTAGTAAGCGAAACAGCGGTAGTTGAAATTCAGGAATTTCTGGAGTGACCCCCATGTATCTCATGAGCGTTTTTAAACACTCACCCTTTAGGTATTGGATTGGACTACAATACCAATTTTTTTTAACATTCTACAAAAATTCCAGCGGAGTTTATGAGGAAAAAACTGCGCTAAAAACGCTTTTCGTCGAAAATGTTGATAATTTATTGTGCTGCTCTCGTCATTTTCCCACGAATGGGAATTTTATGGTATAGTTGCCTTATTGAGAGCTATCAATATAAAAAATTTAATAAAAATCGTTAGAGTCGTTTTTGAGAAAAAATTGGGTGTTTTGATCACTATGATAACTATAGTTAACTTTCGGTGGATTTTGCCCATACCCTTATTTATGCGTTCCATGGTAACCTGTAGGCTAGACATCAAGTTTCAGCTGATTTGGTACGGTTGTTTTCAGTAAAAACCGCGCTTAATTCGATTTCCTCGAACGTTTTGGTAATTTATTGTGCTGTTCTCGTCATTTTCCCACAAATGAGAATTTTATGGTATAGTTGCCATATTGGGAGCTATCAATATAAAAAATTTAATCAAAATCGTTAGAGCCATTTTTGAGAAAAAAATTTGTGTTTTGATCACTATGATAACTATAGTTAACTTTCGGTGGAACCCTTATTTTGGCGTTCCATAGTAACCTGCGGGCGAGATACCAAGTTTGAGTGGATTTGGTACGGTGGTTCTCACTAAAAATCGTTCACAGACACACAGACCATTTTCCCAAACAGTGTTTTTCGGACTCAGGGGGGGTCTGAAACGTAAAGATCTGAAGAGAACTCAAAATGTTTTTTTCAGCCGATTACATAACTTTCCTTTCTACTTCGTAGAGCCAAGGAAAGTAAAAAACGATATCGATGAGAGAAATTGGAACTATGGTAGGCTCCAACGGTGTTGCGGAGGTCGGCAGGGGATTTACAGACATCTGGCCCGTTTTAATAATAAATAACGCTGTGAGTGCAATTACTGAAGAAACAGGCGCTCCGCGAACAGAAAGTCAACAACCAGAAAACCAATCAAACTCTACTCACACCGACGATAGCCGAATACTTCCACTGTGCAGTCAAACCGCAAACGTAGTTTCCGTTGAGAATTGTCAACTGTGGGAACGGCAAAATTATCCGATGGAAACAATAATTTCAGTCACCAACCTTCCAATGCACATCCAATTGGGAGAAGTTCATTTCCAGTAATACGCATCTCTAAGTATTCGCAGCATACAACGAAGATGACAGGTTTTGAGTTCGAACGATGCAGGCCCGTTTTTGAGAACATTCTACATTGGACCATGCACGTTTCCATACGCACTTTCAACGAAACGAAAAAACGAGCTCAATCGGTTCTAGGGTTCTGGAGTTTTTAGGTTGACTAGACAACTTATGAACATTCTCCCAGCGGGGATTTTTTTGCTATATTACTATTCATTTATTAATTCTTTTTACATTACTGTATGTATTCTTATTTCTTTATCCACTGAGGTTGTACATTTAACGCTTTGTACAATTCATGAACAGCGGTGGTTTATACGAGTTAGTAAAAATATAAGTGTTAGAGAGTAAGAATCGACCACGCCAACTAGCGAGATCATGAGAGAGAATGGACAGCCAAACAACCAACTGACGGATTTACACGGAGCCCATACAAAAAAGACTTACAATCGACAACCAACAGACTATACTAAAGACATACACAACCGCCCTTACACTTCTTCCCTTTTACTTCCAAAGGATTCCCCAGGGGGTGTATGGCTCCCCCCCCCCCCAGATGCAACACCATCCCATTCACCTTTCTCCTTCTATGACCAACTAACTAACTGACTTTAGTGCTGACTTTACGGCTGGATGATGATCTCGCCTACAGTATCTATCACACTATCTGCCAGAGAAGGTAAAACTCGCCTGGAATATGTTATTATTGAATGAACCCCGAAAAACATACCCATTTAAATCTTAATCCATACTAAAATTATGTAATTTATCGTTTAAATCTGTTGGTCGTTGTCACTTAGTTGTCACCCCTCCCTATTCTTGTTACACAACTCCAGAAAACTCCCTCGCCGTGTCTCTAGATCACAAAAACAGGAGACCCTTCTTCCCTTCTCTCCACGCTACCATTTTCATCATCTGTTTCGTTTCTTCTTTTTCCCTCTTCCAACAGTAACGGAGCATCTTCGGTTTGTCGATGGCTGTCAGGCCGAAATATTACTCTCCGCCCTGTGAGTTATTTGTGTACCTTCCCGTTTCTTCCTTTCTTTTTCATTTCTCCCTTCCCGTCACCCAGTTGTAATGTATTTGTACTTCGCTGTCGACGGTCCGCACAATTCGTATTATAACTACAAATTATTACTTAACGGTTTATTATTCGTTTGCATAGCTCGACGTCTTCTCACAGCTCGACGACCCATCCCATTTGATTGAGCATCGAAAAGTACCAATAGATGATACTAAACACGGGTGGTTGGAGTGAGACGAGAGGCAACGTTGGTTACGATCGCTTTCGTTGTATTATCGATTAATAGACTTCAACTCACTATATTTAGTGTGATTTCACTCTATTCAATCAAGACGCAGTCGTACACCTCTAAGACTCGTTTCGTTCCACACAGCATCTTAAAATAACTATAAAACGATAGGAAACACGTCGTAAATGCGATAAAACTGCCAACATTTCGTATTTGTTCATTTGCATTGAGATTGACATTGCAGATTTAGAATCCCGATGCCTTGAAACATAAATGATCAAATTTTGAAGGGGGGGGGGGTTGCAAAAAATTTTCAGATAAACCAAAATGTTACTAAACTGTTACCTCAAAAACTGTGATTCTGCAACTGTCTAAGTAAAGTAATCTAATGGGCTCCTTAGAAAAAGAGTATGAGAAATATAGCTCCAAAACTACGCTATTGTGATTATATTGATCTAAACACCAAATACTTTCTCCCAAAAACGGCTCTAACGATTTTGATTAAATTTGATGCACGGATAACTGTACATTAAAAGTTTCATGTGTTGTAAATTAACATTTTGAAAATAAGAAATTTTAGCGCTGTTCTATCCACATGATTCCAGTTCATATCGTTTAAAAAACAATTATGGTGGAAATAAGGAGAAATCCCACAAATTCGGAGTTCAAACCATCGCTGTTTTGCTTACTTCCATTGCTCACGGTTCAAGCCCAATAATTCCGAAACGGTAAACCTGGGAACGATCTTTCTCAGAAAAAACCTGGTGTGTTGCAACACACTACCTTTGTACATGGCTTTTTCTACTTATTCAGTTCATTTGAACTTGGTCAAACAACACTTCACGGCAGCAGAAAGCGGTAGCGCTTACAGTTTCGGAATTTATTGTGCTGCTCGTACTCATTCCCGGACCATTATTGAACAATTAGTACACAGAGAATGAATGAGGCTGTAAACTCGTTTTTTTTTGAAGAGGATATTTGTCACTTTTGGAGAGTTATTGGGTAAAAACTTTTAAAACTGGTAGTAAGCGAAACGGCAGTAGTTGAAATTCTGGAATTTGTTGAGTGACCTCGTTATATCTTATGATCGTAACGCTCACCCTATAGGTATTAGATTGGACTACTACACCAATTTAAAAAAAAAAACATTCTAGTGACATTTTAGCGGTTTATAAGAAAAGAATCGCGCTAAAATCGATTTACGTCGACACTTTTGGTAATTTATTGTGCTGCTCTCGTCATTTTCCCACTAATAGGAATTTTATTGTATGGTTACCATAATTGAGAGCTATCGATTTAAAAAATTTAATCAGAATCGTTAGAGCCGTTTTTGAGAGGATAAAATATTTGTTGTTTTGATCACTGTGATAACGATGGTTAACTTTCGGTGGATTTTGCTTCATACCCTTATTTTGTCGTCCCACGGTAACCTGCAGGCTAGATATCAAGTTTGTGATGATTTGGTACGGTCGTTTTCTCTAAAAATCGTTCACAGACACACATACACACCATTTTCCCAAATAGTCGGGACTGAAACGTAAAGATGTGAAGAAAACTCAAATGTTTTTTTCAGCCGATTAGATAACATTCCTTTCTACTTTGCAGAGCCAAGGAAAGTAAAAAGAAGTGGACTATCTATCTATCGCCTATGCACAGGTTATTACTCAATAATCGCCGTGGCATTATCGGGAGCAACTCAATAAATTCTGGAACCTCAAAACCGCCGGTTTTCTTGTGGAACGTTGTTAGAAACCGAATGAAAAAATTAATTTTAATAGAGTGATGCGCAGGGCTGAGGAAAGGAGTGTGATGCGTCAAGTGAGCCACTTTGCCAGAACCTTTCTGCTCTATTGAAAACGGATTGAAGCGAGTTTTATAGAAGTACGCGATTACGAAGAATTATTGTCCCCTGTCGGTCGTTACAAAGGACGAGTTATCTTTATATCCTTAAACCAGCTAGTGGTAGTTTTATGGGACTCGTTAACTTATTCATCTGATTTTGTTGATAAAGGAAGAGAAATTCGCTTCATCACCAATGTGGGAAACCGCGTGCCGAATTATCACTTTCGATTTCTCACTATAATTTCCCTATCAAGTTGGAATAGTCTCGAGCAGATTCCCATAATTGTGCAACTCTCGCTGTTCGAAGCAACTCTTCACCTGTTTCGAGTCTTTTGTTCGTTGACTAAGCTTTCAGTCTTAGCCGCGGAGTTGGTCGAGTCTGTTCGAGTGCGTCAGCGCTAACAATTGCCGCGATGGGTGAGAGCGAAGACCGGTCGTCCGATGTCGCGAATAGTAATAATAATAATGTTCACTCGAAACCCTCCCTACCGTCGTGTTCGCGAAAAAGTGTCATTGCCTCTGGATCTCATCCGGCGGTACAGATGACGATACCTCAAAGAATAAGGCCGAAATCTGCACCTCCTGCACGCCAGCCGACGTTAGCGAGCTACTTGTTTTCCGTTCAGGTTAGTCTCCGCAGATGTGCCACTTGACATTTTGTAATGCGGTGTCCCGGAAAATGTGTCATCACAGTCGATACCAAAAACTTGGAACAGAGACAGCTCAAAAAAGACGATTTTTGGAAAATCGCGTTGAACATTCCTCACCTACTTTTTTACTTAGAAAGGAAAGTAGGTTTTCTTCAGATCTTTACGTTTTGAGGCTTACTGAGTCTAAAAAACCCAATTTCGGCGCGTGGTCCGTGTGTGTGTGTCCGTAGTTCGATTTGCGGGAGAACGGCTGATCCGATAGAGCTGGTTCTTTTTTTGTTTTGTTCGTTATTTTTTGTAGACACCAAAATAAGGTTATGGGCGATTTCGGTCTATGGGAAGGAGGGGGGGGGGGACAAAAATGTACGAAAAACTAGGGGTTTTCACATTTTTCTCGAAAACGGCTCTAACGATTCTGACAAAACTTTCACCATTATCTTCTACTAGTCAACACCTAACTTTTCTTCTTCGTACATATCTCCATGAAAATACGGTGATATAGGCCTATGAAACAAAAATACGTTTTTCACGCTTTTTGGCACAACGGCTTCAACGATTGTCACCCAACGTCAAGATGTTTTCCAATAGTTAATACTTACATATTTTTCTCAATAAATGTTCCTCTGACAGTCCATTGAACAGAGATAGAAATCAAAATGTCACGAAAATGACGTTTTTTCCGTAAATTCCAGGGTAATTGCTTCACCAGATGTGATAGATCTTACAGAGGGTCTTTTAGCCACCCATACACACATTTCGTTCTCCATAATTATTTCTGTATATATATGTTGAATGGAGATATAAGCCAAGTTAACTCAGAAAAGAGATTTGTCGAATATTAATTTATCGGTAGATTTTCTCAAAAACGGCTTAGACGATTTCGATCAAAATTGCGAATGACTCTCAACTAACTTGTCCCTACATTTTGTTCTCTATAAAGGTTCCTGTAGAAGTGCGTTGAACGAAGATATAGCGCACGCATCTGTAGGTGGTGTTCGAACTTGAAGGGATTGCGGAAAGTTGTGTGTTGCTACGCACCGCTCGTTCATCTAATGGTAGGCATGTACAATTACACTGTTTAGAATTGTGAAAACCAGAGAAGTCAGCCCAGAATGACAAGAGCTATGGCGATTAGAAAACGAGAGCCTAATTAGCGAAGTTTTGTCTACATTGAGAGCCGAACAATTTATATCCATCCAGGTCTTGACAAGTAACAAATGTAATTAATTGTATTGATTAACTCAGGAAGATCTTTCCCATAAAATAAAATTACTGTGTCATCAGCAAAACCCTACATTGTACCATATATTTTTAAATTAATTCATTAATGTGCAATAAAAATAAAATTGGGCCCAACACAGGCCCTTGGGGCACTCCACAAGACAATGTCAATTCATCACTGAAATCAGTATCAATTCCAGTTGTCAGCGGACGATGCGATAGGTAGGAATTTATCAGCTGCAAAGGTAGTTCTCTCATTCCATATGCATCTACCTACCCACTTGCTAAACACAGAAGCTAAACAGAGAAATTGATGATTCTATACGAACCCAGTAGATTCTGGATTGAGCTCCTCTTCTGAAAGGCCGTGGTATTTTCCATGCAATCTTTACCATTACGCAAACCGCCTGGACTGTTGAGAGGCCACCCAACTCGATTCTGGAACGTCCAGAATGTGTTAAGCCCCAAAATCAATTTGTACCTTTCTCCGACAAGTCCGCAATATTTAATCTATGGTAGTATGTCATTTTTTGGGTAAAAGAAAAATCGATTTTTCAAAAATAATATTAAAAAATAGTTTATTATGTAACGGATAAAATGCAATAAAATTGTTAAAAATCGAACACCTTTAAGTGGGTTACAAAATAGCCAAACCGAGCGCGCACCGCTAGTGCAGCTTTCTCCTCAGCGAACTGATCTTCCAGTCTCCGGGCTGCTTGGGTCTTCATGTCGGCTTTGCTCGTTTTCTCAACTGCAATTCCAAGAACGTCTTCGTACGATTCAAACCGAGTGGGAGCTTCAGGTAGGTTCATAACTGCCAGAAACTTGCGAGCTGCAATTCTCCCTTTGCCTATCATCCTCATTCCATATACTGCTCTCAAATTCAAGTACATTTTTTATATTTTTCCGCGCGAATTTTTTGCCTCAACCCTCTCAAAATTTTTGTAGGTCTAGTCTTCTTCTTTTTGAAAAGATTTGGGGTTCTAGGCGTTGTGTTAGAAAAAATCACTTGGAAAGGATACCAACGAAAAAAGTACAAGTAAGGAAGTCAGAACGACGGAACAAGATGCAAATCTGACAAAAATAAACATCAGTAACCTGTCAAATTACAACCTACTCGTTGTTGTTTTCTTCTTCTTCTTCTTCTTCTAGAAAGAGTCCTCGTCACCTAAAACAAACTTTGGAAAAGTTCAGAAGCTTTGAAACGACGTCACAACAAGAAAAAACTGCTTTTCAGAAAAACGCGTTTTCTGAACAATCACGTTCTCAGCACTCAGGAGCCCAATGCTATTGAACTTATTTCATGGATTTAAAAAAAAAAAAAGTCCACAGGTATATTATACACAAACTATGCCAAGGATTTGTCGAAATTTTATTTTCAACATCTGGGGCATTGCGTTCAGTCCAGAAAAGTTTAGTAAAAAATCTACATTTTCTTCAAAAACACTATTTGGGAAAATGGTCTGTGTGTCTGTAAAAGATTTTTAAAGAAAACGACCGCACCAAATCACCTCAAACTTGATATCTAGTCCGCAGGTTACCATTGGAAGCCAGAATAAGGGTGTGAACAAAATCCACCGAAAGTTAACTATGGTTATCATAGTGATCAAAACACCAATTTTTTTTTCTCAAAAACGACGCTAACGATTTTGATTAAATTTTTTATATTGATAGCTCCCAATATGGCAACTATACCAAAAAAATTCCCCTCTATGGGAAAATGACGAGAGCAGCACAATAAATTACCAAAATCTGCGACGTAATCGATTTTAGAGTGGTTTTTAGAGAAAACGACCGCACCAAATCACCTCAAACTTGATATCTAGCCCGCAGGTTACCATTGGAAGCGAAAATAAGGGTATGAACAAAATCCACCGAAAGTTAACTATAGTTATCATAGTGATCAAAACACCAATTTTTTTTTCTCAAAAACGACGCTAACGATTTTGATTACATTTTTTATATTGATAGCTTTCAATAAGACAATTATACCATAAAATTCCCATTCTTGGGAAATGACGAGAGCAGCACAATAAATTAATATACACACACATTAATATACACAATAAAATTGGTGTAGTAGTCCAATCTAATACCTATAGGGTGAGCGTTACGATCATAAGATATAACGAGGCCACTCAACAAATTCCAGAATTTCAACTACTGCCGTTTCGCTTACTACCAGTTTTAAAAGTTTTTACCCAATAACTCTCCAAAAGTGACAACTATCCTCTTCAAAAAAAAAAAAATCGTGTTTACAGCCTCATTAATTATCTGTGTACCAATCGCTCAATAATGGTCCTGGAATGAGTACGAGAAGCACAATAAATTCCGGAACTGTAGCGCTGCCGCTTCCTGTTGCTGTGAAGTGTTGTTTGACCATGTTCAACTGAACTGAGTGTTGAATGAATTGATTAAGTAGACAAAGCCACACTTTCCTTTGTAGAGCCAAGGAAAGTAAAAAAGTAAAGCGATTGGTTTAGCAGCGCCTGAAAAATCGGTTCCTAAAGATAACTAAATTATAAGGAAAATGACATACTACCCTTAAGGATTTCTCGGTCCTAGAATAAGATATCTGGTGCGTAGTAACACACAACTTTCCGCCACCCCCATAATTTCGAACACCACCTACATAGGCGGGCCCTATATCTTCGTTCAACACATTTTTACAGGAACATTTATGGAGAACAAAATGTTGGGACTAGTTAGCTGAGAGTACTCCGAAAGTTTAATCGAAATCGTTAGAGCTGTTTTTGAGAAAATTGGAATACCGATAAAAAAATATTCGACAAATCTCCTTTTCTGAGTTAACTTGGCTTATATCGACGTTCAACGTATATATACAGAAAAAATTATACGGAACGAAATGTTGATATGGGTGACTAAAAGACACTCCATTAGGATTTATCACATCTGGTGAAGCAGTTACCCTGGAATTTACGGAAATGTTAGAAAAAACGTTATTTTCGACACATTTTGATTTTTATCCCTGTTCAATGGACGGTCAGAGGATCATTTATTGAAAACAATATGTAGGTATTAACTATTCGAATACATCTTGAAAGTTTGGTGATAATCGTTGAAGCCGTTTTGCCAAAAAGAGTGAAAAACCTATTTTTGCTTCTCCGTTCACCGTGCACCAGATAATGTGGAAGTTTAATCAAAATCGTTAGGGCCGTTTTTGAATAAAATGCGAAAAACCCTAGTTTTTGGTACATTTGCGTCCCCCACCCTCCCTTCCCATCGACCAAAATCGTCCATAACCTTATTTTGGTGTTACAAAAAATAACGAACAAAACAAAAAAAGAACCAGCTCAATCGGATCAGCCGTTCTCCCGCAAATCGAACTACGGACACACACACATACACACACACGGACCACGCGCCGAAATTAGGTTTTTTATACTCAGTAGGGTCTGAAACGTGAAGATCTGAAGAAAACCTTTTTTTTGACACGATTACTATACTTTCCTTCCCTTCGGGTAGCGGAAAGTAAAAACGGGGGTTTTCATGGCTCGTGGTCTTGGTGTCAAAGAGGGTAGAGGACCTTGTTGCGAGCGATTAAATATGATAGATGTCAATCACATTACTGTTTACAAAAATGTGGAATGTTCGGTTGTTGTGAAATAAGACTGACCTGAAGTCTATGTAAATATGGCGAATCTGAAGGAAATTATGAGAGAATGACTTATTCAGCTTGAGTTACCGCAGACGGGTCACCTAATTCAGCATATTAGCTGTGTACCGTACTCGTACTGTGTCTGGTTCGAGTAAAGTTAAATAATTTAACAAAAAAATGATATAGAATTATTTACTTGTTAATTAACTGCGCAAACCGTCGAGAAAATTGCCTACCTGTTTGCCTTTTGGATCGGGGCCTAGACAACGGAACGGGGTGGTCCGATGGTCGGATCTTCTCGAAGGCGGCCGAGGTTGGCAAACCTGGAGGTTAGAACCGGGGTGGGCTTCCGCCCAACAGTCTGCGCCCGCTAGCGCCCGCTGCCGCCCCCGGACCCGCCAGACGAACCGTCTCCGCTCACAAATTGACCGCCCCCCAACGTCTTCGTTCGCCGTTCGGTAGCGCGTTGTCGCGATCGCTCGCCGCTCCGGTCTCGGCGCCCGGGCGTTCCGATTGAAACGAAAATCATTTCGCTCGTAATTCAATCGTCGTCAGTTTATTCGACTCGTTTTCCCTCTTTCCAAATATAAACCGTTCGGGAACGTCCCGGACTTGACTCCGGAGGCTCGTTAAATATTTCGCGCAGTGGACCGTCGGAGCAGCCATCATATCACAACCAAGTGTATCGCAGAGGCAGCGGGAGCGCACCAGCAGCCCCGAGGATATGACCGAATCGCCCAACCCGATCGCACAGGTCGTTGTTTATTCTGTAGAGTAACCTGTACTTACGAACCTTTGCAACCTTCCTCGTAGCCATCAGTTACATCTGATCTCAATCCGCTCCCTACATTTACATATCCGCTTCCAATTAATTTTCTGAACCACGTCAATGTATTTCCATCTCATCCACCGAATTAAATCGCTTCTGTTCTCCTTAGTAAATAAAACCAAAGCAGTATTGAGAAAATAATGCCAATTCGAAGGCCGACCTGCAATTTTATGACATTTTCAAGCAATATTTTGAGAAGACATAAGTTATCAATTTTACGTAATTTTCAGGTCGATATGTACTGCGCAGACCGCTAAAAAACAAGTTCTTACGTGAAATAATACCTTTCCAGATAATTCCTCTTAGTCCTACGCAACGACGTTTTTACTTTCCGCTACCCGAAAGGAAGGAAAGTATAGTAATCGGGTAAAAAAAAAGTTGGGTTTCTTCAGATCTTTACGTTTTGAGCAGTAGGCCTAGTAGCTAAAAAAACTAATTTCGGCGCGTAGTCCGTGTGTGTGTGTCCGTAGTTCGATTTGCGGGAGAACGGCTGATCCGATTGAGCTGGTTCTTTTTTTGTTTTGTTTGTTATTTTTTGTACACACCAAAATAAGGTTATGGACGATTCCGGCCGATGGGAAGGGGGGTGGGGGACAAAAATGTACCAAAAACTAGGGTTTTTCGCATTTTTCTCGAAAACGGCTCTAACGATTTTGATTAAACTTCCACATTATCTGGTGCACGGTGAACGGAGATATAGGCCTATGAAGCAAAAATAGCTAGTAACTCACAAGCCAGAGGAGACGGACTCACCTAACAGGTACGTTAACTTTAAAAACTAGGGTTTTTCGCATTTTTCTCGAAAACGGCTCTAACGATTTTGATTAAAGTTTCAAACTAGCTTTTACTAATTGATACCTAACTTCCCTTCTACATACATATCTCCATGAAAATACGGTGAACGGAGATATTGGCCTATGAAGCAAAAATAGGTTTTTCACGCTTTTTGGCAAAACGGCTACAACGATTATCACCAAACATTCAAGATGTTTTCGAATAGTTAATACCTACATATTGTTCTCAATAAATGATCCTCTGACAGTCCATTGAACAGAGATAACAATCAAAATGTGTCAAAAATAACGTTTTTCCTAACATTTCCGTAAATTCCAGGGTAACTGCTTCACCAGATGTGATAAATCCTAATGGAGTGTCTTTTAGTCACCCATATCAACATTTCGTTCCGTATAATTTTTTCTGTATATATACGTTGAACGTCGATATAAGCCAAGTCAACTCAGAAAAGGAGATTTGTCGAATATTAATTTATCGGTATTCCAATTTTCTCAAAAAGGGCTCTAACGATTTCGATCAAACTTTCGAATTACTCTCAGCTAACTAGTACGTACATTTTGTTTTCCATAAATGTTCCTGTAGAAATGCATTGAACGAAGACATAGCGCCCGCCTATGTAGGTGGTGTTCGAAATTACGGGGGTGGCGGAATGTTGTGTGTTGCTACGCACCAGATATTTAAATATTCCATCCACTAAAAAATCATTCTACTTTTCTCAACCCATGTAAATTCGACATGGTTCAACATCATTTCTATGGCATCTATTGCGATAAATGAGAAAATATTTTTAATAACGTACTTAGGCACATTTTAACTCTGTTGATTGGACTACCCAAGAAAATATGTAAAGGTTGGCTAGTTGAACGAAAACTGAGTTTGATGTTTGAAAAATACAGAAGTTATGCATGAATTAGTACAACAAATCTTGCAAGTTTGGAATCGTTTGAGCCATTTTTGAGAGAAAACGTTGGTGCATGGTTGTGTCGTGCAGACTATGCAATAGCTAGTAAATGTTGTTCTCAACAGTGTCGCAGGTTTCTATATATTTTCTATTCGGAATTCTTAATTATGTATCAAGATGAGAGCAGGTTTGATTGTTGGGAGAGGCTCGATGAAAACCGTTATGATGCTGCGGATGTCTCTAACTTTATGTAGCCATACTCGAGCAGATATCTGCGACAGATATCACGTTTTTAAACGATATCTGTGGGAAAGATCTGTGCGTTAGTGGGTGTTAAAAATGAGGAAAGATGTGAAAGTCGACCAGAGATATCTGCGAGAGTTCAAATAACCCCCTTAACCTGCAGACTTCTCGGAAGCGATGTCTGTGGTTCACAGAACTGTTCGATTGGATCGGACAGAGTCGCTTAACGTTAAGATGTTCAGTTGTCCACGAGCGTTTTCCCCTGTGAGATCTCTCCTCTACAGAAATCAGTTTCTATGGGTGTTTTTTTGTGCGGTATCAAAAAATGGGTAAAAAAGAGTGGCCAAACGAGTTAATTGAAATGATGATCGACATGTATAGAGACTGACCTTGTTTGTGGCAGTTGATGCATGTTGACTGCATGAACAAAAAAACAACACGTACACAGCAGCAGGAAGCAGTAGCGCCTACAGTTATGGAATTTATTGTGCTGCTCGTACTCATTCCAGGACCAATATTGAGCAATTGGTACACAGATAATTAATGAGGCTGTAAACACAAATTTTTTGAAGAAGGATAGTAATTACTTTTGCAGAGTTATTGGGTAAAAACTTTTAGAACTGGTAGTAAGCGAAACGGCAGTAGTTGAAATTCAGGAATTTCTGGAGTGACCCTCATGTATCTCATGAGCGTTTTTAAACACTCACCCTTTAAGTATGGGATTGGACTACAATACCAATTTTTTTTAACATTCTACAAAAATTCCAGCGGAGTTTATGAGGAAAAAACTGCGCTAAAAACGCTTTTCGTCGAAAATTTTGATAATTTATTGTGCTGCTCTCGTCATTTTCCCTCCGAATGGGAATTTTATGCTATCATTGCCTTATTGAGAGCTATCAAAATAAAAAATTTAATCAAAATCGTTATAGCCGTTTTTGAGAAAAAACATATTTGATGTTTTGATCACTATGATAACTATAGTTAAGTTTCGGTGGATTTTGTTCAAACCCTTATTTTGGCGTTCCATGGGGGCCTGCGGGCGAGATATCAAGTTTCAGCTGATTTTGTAAAGTGGTTTTCTCTAAAAATCGTTCACAGACACACATACACACACACACACACACACAGACCATTTTCCCAAATAGTGTTCTTCGGACTCAGGAGGGTCTGAAACGTAAAGATCTGAAGAAAACTCAAAATTTTTTTTTTCAACCGATTACATAACTTTCCTTTCTACTTCGTAGAGCAAGGAAAGTAAACATTGCTTACGACGAGATCGAGGCTGAAGTGAAGAAGGTGATTCCGGATGCTGACCGTGTAGTGATAAAAAATAAATTGCAAAACCTTAGGACGAGTTTCAAAAAGGAAATACCCACCGCAAAAGCCGCTAATTTACGATTTTTATTACGGACAATCACTAACCCCATGGCATCAACTTACGGAATGTGTGACCGGTCTGGAAATATTTCGGATTTGACCGATAACTCGAGTCTGCCAGACGAACGTCGGTGACAGACCTGAATCTGTCAGATTTCATCCCACGAACGAACAGATGACATCGGCCACTGGTCAGGTGACAGATCTCGGGCATGAAAGATCGGCCGATAAGTTTTTCGTGTTAAGGGGCAACGACCGATCTCATCGGTCACTCCAGATCGTTAGCGATATCTGTCAGATGAGATCGGGCGACCAAATCTGCCGCAGATATCTGCTCGTGTATGGCTATCTATTGAGAAACGTGTTGGCAACGTTGTACGATTGAAAAATCGTAACGGGAACAGGAAAAATCGACGGTATACGTCAATTATGGACACCCGTCGTTTATTTTCAACGAGAAGGTGTGCGTCGTGCGTTGAAAGCGCTCCATAGAAAACTTTCAAAGTGCCTTGCATTGTCACGGTATATCGAAATGAGTTTGTTAGATGCGGAAATGGGGGACTGAAGTTCGTGAGAGCGAAGAATTTTAGTTGTCGAACGAACGAAAGAGAGGACCGTATTGTTACACCTGAGACAGGATATAAATATGCGTATAAAAGAGTTCACCTGACGCATGGGGTCCCTGAATGGGCGAGCTGGAACAAGAGTTCAGAGCGAGTGTAATTGTGCATGAGCTGAGAGTGTCTAAGGAGAAGAGGCAAGTAAGAGCTGGGAATTTGGGATGAGGTGAGGGGGTTAGGAAAAGCCCCCTGGGGAATCTTTAAGAGGGTAAATGCGTTCGGGTCATGAATAGTGTTGACAAGGTTTGAAAAGTCGCAGAGAGGTGATTGATAGAGGGCTCCAGGTTATGAGCTGGCGCACTAATTTGACTTGAGCAGAGCCTTATTGGCCGCAAATTACCTCCAGTTTTAATAAGTTATCTATATTCTTCAAAATCACTAACATTTTTTGCGTCAATAGTTTCTTATTCGAACGTGCAATGCTTTTGCACTATGGCGAGAGTAATACAAGAAATTATCAAAAACTTCGACAAAAATATATTCTTTCACGGCGTGTTTCTTCGTTCTCCACTGTACACTCAGAACTGCCAATTCCTGTTGAAAAACAAAAGCTTGTTTAGAATGCATTTAATTAACCGCGCGCTGATGTTTGATAAATAAATACACAACACGCCTTCCTGTTATGAAAGGCTGACCGGTCCATAAAGGGTGTTATATCTGCCAATTATACCTATAAACAGTTGCTAACGGATATATAAGACAAAACACACCGGAAAATGATATTCACTGAACATTCCCAATTTTTCCCACAGTGGCGATTGACTCAGAGTAAATTAAACTGCATTTTGTTCTGCTTAGAAATTTCTGTGAGAATGCGTTGAGCAAAAATACTGCTCATGTAGGAATTACGTATCGTCGAATTAACGCTAGAGGTGTGGGATTCAAAAAATATAATTCGTGTGGGAAAATGCCGCAATGAGTCCTGCAACAAAGGTATCGCGTTTTGAGCTGTTCAAAGAACATCTATGAAAACTAGAAGTAGAAAATGTAAAACGTGGATTGTAACTCATTAATGTCGTTGAATGGAGTAACTCGGTCAAGTTAACGAGAGTTATAATCATAGCTGGGGAACGGCCTCGTTATTAGTGTTGGTTTAATCGCGGTTAGAAGCAATCGGTACCATCCTCCGCGATCGAATCACTCGTCACTCCTACGCGTCGTTCGCATCGATCATCGCTTTATCTCGCTATTGAGTCGTTCACGGTAATCTGAAGCTTCTTTCGTGACTGTTATCATTTCTTCTAGGTGGTTTGGTAGTCCGTGTAAAGCCCCCCCCCCCGCTCTACTACCCAATTAGTTCTATTCTTTTAGTAGAGAGTGCGGGAAGAGGGTAGATTGATCTGATATGAATTCAGTTCAGTCCTTGAATTGTTAATTTCTTGATTCTGGGCTTGGGAGTGCGCCGTGCGCACGCTACCGAGGTGATTCCGAGCTGCATGGGTTTTCAGACGACAGCATTTACTGATCTGAATGTTTGAGCAGTGTTATCCGATCCGAAGTAACGCTTCTTCACTTTAAACCTTCCAGCCTGCACACGAATCGTCCACATGTTCTGAGGACTTCATGAAAATCGCTATTTGGTTGTGGCGCACTTCCGTTCATCTGAAACGTAGCGTTTTGGTTTGTTCTGATTGTTGAATCCGGATACAATTGTGAAGTCTGCGGTACTGACGCGATAACTCGTTAGTGTGTGGGGAGAGCCTGACTGATCAGTCTTTGTGCTCACGGTCCCTCACTGACGAATGTCCGATGTCTGACGGTTTGTTATCAAATTGTATTTCAAATACGATGACAACTCTCACGCTCGAGGATTCCAAAATCCACGAGGCAACCGGATGTCAGCCTTTGGAAAACGCTGAATGCGAAAGTATCATAGCTCCCCCAATTTCCGCCTTAGGCAAGTACTGGTTCAATGGTCGGTTTGATTACAACTTCGTCGATTACTTTTGTGAGGAGCAGTACACATAGCACTAGAAAAGTTTTAATCTTACAATGTGATGACGGTCCAAAGTAAAAGTCTGCTCATCCGAGAAACAAAGTAAATAAGGAAAATAATTTGGTCAAGATGAAACTGCAGTTAGTCTTAAGTACAAGAGATAAGTTGAATGGTGGAAGCAGGAGCACTCAACTTTGAGATAAGCAAATACTTGAGCAGACTTCACTTAGTTTGAGCGCAAAAAGAGAATGTTCGTTATCACACGTGACACAAGTAGCTGAGCTGTATCCTCTCTGAACTTCATGCAAATCGGGAGAAAAAGGAGCGTCGATAAGGTGGTGTGGTGATTGAAGAACGTTCGTTGACATCGGGAAAAACAAATTATTGATTCTATTGGCCGAAGTGAACTATTTCCAAGAGTCTTTCCTTCCAAATGGTTCAAACGATTGGTCGCCGAGAGGTTAAGCGGCCGAGTTTGACGCAGTCCTTCAATTATGTACTGAATTGTAGTTCTAGCGGCACTTATAATGGATGCATCATGTACATCAGTTCCTTCCGTGTCTTTGCTTATGGAATAATTACAATCTATTTTATTTTGTTCTTTGTCCATGTCATATTGGATGTTATGGTGGATATTGTTTAAGTCCTTTAGTATATCGTCAGTGTTATCCACCATAACATCCAATATGACATGGACAAAGAACAAAATAAAACTCTTAATTACTTGGACCTAAAATCACACGGTTGGACAACGAACTACAATACGACATTTTTAGAAAACCTACCGCTACCGACACGACCATACATTTTACATCAAACCACCCACAACGACATAAACTAAGTGCATTCAGACACATGATACGGAGACTAACAACGATCCCACTATCCGAACAAAATTACAAAAAAGAACTTGATATTATAAATACTATCGCAGAAAATAACGGTTACTCTAAAAAAACAATAAACAAATTACTAAGACAATATGACTCCAAAACAAACGACTCAAAAACAGAAAATACACAGACTTTAACAAGACGCTGCACATTCACGTACACAGGACCACAAATATACGGAATAACTAATATCCTCCGAAAGGAAGGTATACAAATTGCATTACGTACGGACAACACACTTAGAACCAAACTAACTGCAAAGACTGAAAATACAGACCCACTCGACCAAAGTGGGGTGTATAAAATAACTTGTACTTGTAAAAACGCATACATAGGACAGACAGGACGAAAAATACGGACCAGATACTCAGAACACATTAAATCTCTTAGTAGGAACAAAGACGATTCAAACTTTGCCAACCACCTCAAAACAACTGGACATGAACCCACCAAAATACAGGACTGTACCACCTTACTACACAAACAATACAAAGGACGAAAACTGAACATATTAGAAAACATGGAAATTTATAAACAAAAAACTTCAATGGACAGATCATAAATGAACAATCCAACACAAACTGCGACACCATATTCACACCACTCAAAACACTACACAAACGAAAACAACCAACTGACGGATTTACAGACCACCCTACACAAAAAAGACTTAAATTCCACAATTGACAGACCATCCAACACGTTCCATTTATCTCTAGGGGGTTTCCCCCTGAGCTACATGACCTCCTCTCCCCGCCCCTTCCCCGACGCTCCATCACCCCTTTCACCTTTCTCTTTGTATATAAAGACCACGACCAACTGACTGACTCCAGTACTGACTTAACGGCCAGACGATGATGTCTTTACATCGAAAGCGCTTGCCCACAGTAACTCACAAGCCAGAGGAGACGGACTCACCTAACAGGTACGTTAACTTTAGTAATTTGCCTACTGGCGGATATAACCCAATTTCTTTAATCCAAAATAATAGTCTGAGTAATCTGCCCAAAACTAGCTGTAGTTATCACAATGATCAAAACACTAAATTTGTTCCCCTCGAAAATGGCTCTAACGATTTTGATTCAATTTTGTGTAGACAGCACCAAATAACGAGGGAATACCGTAAAATTTTCGTTTGTAGGAAAATGAGAGAGCAGCACAATAGATTTCAGCGCAGTTTTGCTCTCCGCTCCAATGTTACTTGATTCCTTCGAAAAATTGTGGTGGTACTCGGCTAAAGTGCCTGTACGATGGGAGTTTAATTATGTTCACAACATATGCAGAAATTCTTGAATGCTTGAAATTCTTCTTATGCTACTCCAGAAATTCTTGAATTCCAACCACCACCGTTTTGCTACCCTTTTTTAAAAGTTCGCACTCAATTATACTAAAAAGGGTGAACACGATTCTTCGTTCTTCCCTACCTCTCTCAGACTCCGCAGTTAAAAAACGAAATTCGGGATGGGAGAACACTGGCTGCCAGCGACTGCTATGTCCACAGAGCCAGCGTATTTTCCAGCATTTTCAGGCCTTACTCTGGTTGTTCTGTTCTACCTATCATGCACTGCGGAGGCAGCCACTTGTCGTGGCCCTAACTTATAAGCTGTGGACTGTGCATTCCTGTGTTTCTATGTTTGGGTCAAACAGCCCTTAAGGCTCGAATGGTCGCTGGCCCGCTCCACCTTTCGATGGCACCCCTTCACCTCCTCCCAGGACAAGGCAGTATGAACCTTCTGCTCTCCCCGAGGTTCGGAAGGACCCCAGCAAGCTGTGGCAGAGGTCCCCCAAGCTTCTTACTCACTATTCAGGGGCTCATCTGCCGTGCATCTGAATTTTTGTCTTCTTAATGATGTCAGGAATCGAACCCGGGCGTTCTGGGTGAAAGCCTGATATCTTAGCCGCTAGACCACCACCTTTTCCCTAACATTCCTAAAAGTTCGTACCTAACTATTCCAAAACGGAAAAACAAACCTTCTTAACAAAAGTAGACAAGTCTCACGAATTTCCTGTGCACTGATTGTTCAATTATGGTCATGGCTCGTCACAAGTACGAGCAGCAAAAATAAATTCCGAAACATTAAACGCCACGAGTTTTCATGTAGAACAGAATGAAAAACGATGCAAATTATTACGCGACGGCTTAATATTCTCTTGCAGAGCTCCCCCACCCCACCACGATCCATCATCGAAAAATATCGGTAGACTATCGGTAGATGATCTAACAGCCGTGCTAATTGTTGGTTTGAGTGAAACGGGAGGCAGCGTGGGAAATGAGCGCAGGGCGTGGGGAAGCGATAACTTTCTCCTTATTGCCTCATAAGTTCTTTCATATAGTAAGCTTTGGCTCACTATATTTACGGTAATTTCACAGTTTCCCTTCTCGACCCAGTGATACGCCTTAGAGACTAATTCGATCGAAAAACACCTAGGTAGCGATAAAATATGTGACACCGTTACATAAAATTGCCAAAATTTCGTTTTAGCCTAATTTTTTAAACCATTTTTTGCCTATAAAAACCATGGGTTTGGTCTGATCGAATTGCCGAGTAGGCGAGCACTCCGAGTGGAATTTTTACGTGAAAATAATGGTTATTGTAAACCTCGTTAAAAATGGGTCAGACGGCGGACGGACATTGCTGAGTTGAAATCCCCGTGTCATGAGCCTTATTGCTGATCGAAAGTAGGTTTTGACATTTTATGTCTTAACTTTGCTAAATAAACACGAAAAGTGTAACGGCCAAAAGCGTCACGAAAATTAACCTTTGAGGCCGATTGGGCAAGGCAACGTTTTAACCCAAGTTGCAACTGCAGTCCCTGTGGAATAATGCATTAAGGCATCGGTCTCCTAAACCGGAGGTTGTGGGTTCCAGTCCCACCAGGGTTACGATTATTTTTTTCGTTGACATTTTATGTCTTTACTTCGCTACATAAACTCGAAAATGTTACGCGGGATATGTAACGGAGAAGCGTCACTAAATTTGTGGGGGGTTAAGTGCACGGTAACGTCTGTTACAAAAATGAAAAATATTTTTTGTGTTGTAATTTTATATTTCTTTATTTAAAATAAACAAAATTATATTAAAAGAAAAATACATAAAATGTCCCTCGTGGTTGCGTACTTGTACGAAAGCGGTAGTTTGTGTTAGTTTGAAGAAATTCATTCATACGAACCAGAAAAGAATGTTACGCAATCGACTGAATTTAACAGATTTTTTAAAGAAAAAGAAAAAGACATAAAATGTCCCTCGTGGTTTACTGTAGAAACGTGTTTAGTTAGATGTAGTTGTTTGATAATAATCTTCTTTTCCATTTACTTTTTATTCAGAATGAATAATAAAAGAAAATATATTTCATTAATCGCTAGGGTTAAGACAATGGCTGAATGCACGTGGGGCTGAGAAAAGTTGTGTGATGCTTCGACTCACATAACCACTCGCTTTCTTCTGGTGCAAAGCATCTCAAAATGTCTGGTTCTCCTTACATCTCCCCTACTGTATCAAGGGAAGAGCGGTGAAAATCGACCCGATGTTCATTTCTTCAAGCGCCTAATTCTGAAGTGAAACTACCCTCCCCAACAAACAGTCTTCGTCATTTCGAGCAGAGGGAGTGAACGGGGTCGTCGTCCTCAGATTGTTGTTTAGCGTTGCTCACTAATAATAAAAAAAAACACCCCAGCATGAAGAATTAGTTCAAGGCTCCCCACTTTGAGTGTTACACATCGCACTGGCAGATTTTGACATCAGTTTTTCCCACGCCTTACAGGGAGGAAATTTAAGAATTTTTTTTTACACGACTTGAATCCTTCCGCTCAGGATTATTTAAATGCAATGTTAGATTTTTGGTGCACAATTTAGCGAAAAATCAATTTTTTAAACAGTGGTCCTAATACCTATTGGATATACTAAAATTTCTCATTTATATGCCTCATGTAACAAATGATTTTTTTTAAATTATGAGTGCGGGGCCAAATAAAATTAGAAATATTTAAAGTGAGAAATGGCACTAAACAGGTTGGGGAACATTGCTTTCCCACAAAGTTGGGAAACAGTAGTTTCGTTACACTAAAAAATGAAGTTGTATTTGTCCGAGAAAGTTGATAACGTCAGAAAAATAAGTACAAGTTTTACGTATGAAGTTGTTCATCTTTCACGAGTGGTCGAATATATGGACCGATGGGTCGATAGCCCGCCCAGTTGTTTCCACTCATGTATCGTATAGAATTGATAAGAAAAAAAAAATTGGGTTATGTCCGCCAGTAGGCAAATTATTAATAAAGTTAACGTACCTGTTAGGTGAGTCCGTCTCCTCTGGCTGGTGAGTTACTGTGGGCAAGCGCTTTCATGTAAAGACTACTTTCAATTTAACAATAGCATATGCAAGATTAGGTATGGGGAACCCTACTTCGTCCATATTAACTGAAATATTTCTACAGCATTACGAAGAAAAACATGATATCAAACGCTACGCCAGATGTGTAGATGATATCATCTGCATATTAAGCCGTGATAACACTGACGATATATTACAAGCAGGTAGGATGTTTTGGTACTATTGGGCCACCTTCATTTGCCGCCTGTCGATTTCATTATTTGACATTTTCATTCGAATACCCAAAATATCAGTTGCAGAATTGTTAAATAATATATTTGTGATCTTACTTGTTACTTTTCTCTTTTTTTCCAATTCTCTTCTTATCTTCCCTTACTTCTCATTCTTTTCTTACTCCTCTTCTTATTGTGTAGCTCATTTTTCGTATTGCGATTATTTTTGTTGAGTGTTTGTCGTGATTTTTTTCGTCGATTTCATAACTTTCCGTCGTGAGTGGGGCCAACATAAGTAAAAAAATGTTCCTTACAGAAAACATTAATTGTATTATTCAAAATTATTCATACACCGAACATCTTTTAAAAATTTGATAAACGACACATGATGCTTCTCAACACCAAATGTGAAGTGTGTTTCTCACAAATTGACATTTTCAAGTGTGTGTAGTCGATAGCACCAATGGCCTGTGGCTTACTCACGATCAGTTTGTTATGAACCAAACTAACTGCAAAGACTGAAAAGACAGACCCACTCGACCAAAGTGGGGTATATAAAATAACCTGTACTTGTAAAAACACATACATAGGACGGACAGGACGAAAAATAGGGCTTTCTCTTCCTATGTAAAGACCACGACCAACTAACTGACTCTAGTACTGACTTAACGGCCAGACGATGATGTCTTTACATCGAAAGCGCTTGCCAACAGTAGACGGAGTTCACCAGCCAAAGGAGACGGACTTACGGTACGTTAACTCTAGTAACTTAAGTCTTAAGGACTTATTTCGAATTAGGACCTCATTCCACAAATTTCTCATTTCCTTCTTTAAAGCACTCGTGTGAATACGTACGTATGTTCTGCGCCACGTAAACTCCTAGATTGAAAATCGATTTTTGGTTTATTGATTTCAAGTACAACATTTCCAGTCTGTAGTATGGCGTTTCTAGTTTTTTGTCGAAATACGATGCTGCAAATTTGGAAATATGGTATCCATGTCCACAAAAATGTCAGATCTCGAAGTCTTTTCTGAATTCTTCGTTTATTAAGATTATTCCAGATTGCCAGCTTATTAGTCATTTGTTTTTGACCTAATTTTTGTACAATACATAGCAATGCAAATCTTGTTTTCGTGTTTCCAACAATTTTAATGCGAGCGATCACTGAAATAGTTAGTGCGGCGTTTTTCTTTTTAATCTCTCAGTAGGCCGCTAACAAATCGAAAATGGACGCAGTGTTGGCATGATCTCTCAGATGCTCCAAACGGACGATCACAGTGTTCTTTATGGTCCCATCGATAGTTTTGGTCATGATAGCGGCTTATCGTCCCGAAACTATGCTCTTGAGCAAACTGTTTAGAAAACGTTGATTGCTCTGAGCTGCGCACTGTTCCGCCAGTCCATATTGGCTTTGGGATTTGTAAAAGGTTAATATGTTTCGCACAGACAGTTTTGATCGCTTGTCCTTTCCATCTAATATGTTTTCTGAATTGGAGTTAGTTCTGTTTTCTTCTTGACGTGGGCCTTAAAATGCATTTCGCATTCAAAGTGTTGGCCTAGGTATTTCGTCTTGTTAGTGAATGGAATAACTTTGTCCACTCGCTCTTTCTCCTTTTCCCTCTGCATTCTTGCGTTCATGAGTTCGTTCTAAATCCAACTTGACGTATCATAAATTGTTGTCAGGTACTTTTCATCACGTGTCTAGCTTGCAAAAATCTACTAAATTTCGTAATGGGGTGCAGTTATCAAGGAGTAGGAAGCTCAGCTGATACAGGGAACGCATTCTGCTAACAAGTTATGCCGATCCCGCAGACCATCACTGCGGTGCTGGTCGGATATACCTGAAAATGCCAGTAATTACTTCAGACAATCAGGATCATTAAAACTGTGCGTTTCCTATCTCCTCGGTTCTCAATAGCTGTTGGACCGATTCTCTAGCCTTTGGCATAGCTCAATTCTTCGAGATCGCTCCATTGTGTTGGCTGCGTTTAATTTTCGGTCGTTCGCCTCTTCACCCTGAACCCCACTACTAAGTAACGGAGATTGATCAAGTTGTTTACTCTCTGAAAGCTGCGAATTTGTATTCCATGGTTTACAACAGTTCTATTTATTATCTCAAAATAACAATTTACTATATGGCCCAGTTATAGTTCAATAACTGTGTGTTTAATTATGGATGCATTTGAGTAGCATTTATCGACAGTTGATAATTTTTGGTAGACGGTGAAGGTGAGAGTATTTGCTGCTCACAACACGCGGGAAGTTGTCTCACCCAGAACGTTACTTTGGGTTATATCCAAGCCAATGCTTCTCTACAGCAACCTTGCATTCTCTCCAACCTGCCCAGAGCTCATCACCTAACATATGCTCCCGTTAAAACTAACGTTTGGGCGAAATGGATGTCCCAGGGTGAGCCGGTGAATTTCGTCTTCTACCGCGCATCTCATTTCTAGTACGAAAAAAGATTATATGGCTGGCATCACCAAATCCGCTTCACAATACCAACCGCTTGGAGCCACGCCTATGTGACGTAGGTACGCTTGTTGCAGACTGCGTCTTGTCGTGAGTTCTGTTATAAGTACGTCTCTCAATGAGCAAGGTTTGATTTAATACGCCAGCTGGGTGTGTGCACTGTATTGTTTATGTAATTCCAACTGCACAAATGTGATTTTTGTTAAGTATTGTTTACCTTTGATCGTATCTGATACAGTAGAACATTTAGAATTAACTTTAAATTTAAGAAAAAGAGCATTTATTTACAACTGTTTTGGGGGGTATCCGTTGAACGGTGATTGGCGAGAAAGGTGGGGAAATGAGATTTGTCGAAAATCAAATGACAATTTTCTCAAAAGTGGCTGTAATGATTTCTATCAATCATACAAGATACTCTCAACTAATTAGTTCGCGCATTTCGCTCTTCATAAACGTTAACGCTGAAATGTGTTGATATAACAGATCGTTTGATTCAAGGGAAAAGCTGTGTGTTGCCAATTCATCACTTAGTTGCAGTAGTTTTGAGAACATCTGAGGAAGGCTAAAAACAATATTTTTCGATTTCGCACTTTCCTTCGGCTCAAAGAATTCATGCATCAAGAATTGTTCTCCTCCGCGTTTTCATTCTTGATCAATCCTCGGTAAATATTTCGTATTTCAAGTATCAAATTGAAATACCCGTCGGAATAGCCATCGACATTAGGGAACTAGTTTTGGATTTTTGAATTTGAACCGAATTGCTCAATAGATTTAGAAGGATACGAGCGAGCGTACATGCGTTTAGGTATCTATTTATGTTGATGTGTGTTTCAAAATTTAAAGTAGTATAAGCGTGTCATGGGATACAATGCCATTTGAAGTAGAAGTTGCTTTTAAAATACTTCAGCTCCTTCAGCTTCATTACTTGCGCAAGGCTTTTCTGCGTCGAGTGTTCTGAAGAATGCACTAAATGAAGTTGAATGAATACGTGGGCGGTTTGAACGAAGATGGTTTAGAAGCAAGTAAAGTGTCGAGGACTGTCGTCAACAGTGACGCGCGCTGTTTGTATAGAAGTTTATTCGCACTATTCTGAGGCTTTCAACCGCAATATCCACGAATAAAAACCTATTTCTAGCTCCTCTCCTTCATCTTCCCTCTTATTTCTACCGTTGGTTGGACGTTCTAGCGACCCTTGTATTGTCACGTAGGGGTAGAAATTTAACACCGTTCAGGCAGTCAACCGTGGCTTTCATATCTGTCCGCACCACCATTCTTCTTCCTCTACTTCATCGTTTATTCCGCCATTTGTCAACACCGTGTGGAGCGAAGCGACGTTGCTTTCAGGTGATCACTTTAGTGGGAAGGGAGGAGGCAATATAGCGAGGGAAAGGGCTTTTATCCGACCTAACAAACCGGCGTGGTCCCGCCATGTTCTGCCTATTGTAAAAAGTCAGAAACCGAGAGAGGAGAGAGAGAGAGAGAGAGAGAGAGAGAGAGAGAGAGAGAGAGAGAGAGAGAGTGAGAGGGTGCGAGAGTGATAGTTTAAGTTACGAGGTTTTCGGCTCGCCCGCCCTGATCGTGGTTTATACCAAGACCGCACATCTTGACAAATGACGTTCAGTGAAAGGTGAAATTCGCTTGGACACAGAGAAACTATCGGCAATGTGACATTCAAGACCCTGAAAGGAAAGAGGTTTCGTGAAACCCTTTCACAACGCCTTTCTCTGCTTTTTAATATTTCGAATGAGCGACCTTCAAAGGACAATATTCTCTTAGTAGCGAATCTACGATACACATATCGGTAAAGCCCCCGCTAATAAGATGATCGATTAAAATTTGATTGTCGGAAGTCGTGGGACGTCGTGTTTACATGTGTGTGTTAATTATATAGAAGTGGACAGTCCAGTTACTGAAGAAACGTTAGCAATGAAGTATACACAGATTTTCAATCAGATGTTCATTTACTACCAGAAGAACGTTTAAACACGGAATTCCCACAAGCGGGTTGAACGATCTCCCGCTTGATGGAGCCAACCAACCTGTTCAGGCCCATGTGGTTCAGTTATTAGCTTGTTATGCGTCGAATGCCTATTGCGCACGAAACAGACGTATGCATTTACATCTACACCCTAAAAGGCTTTTTACTTTTTAACCCAATTTAGACTCTGGATATGGATATTCTATGCCTGAAGGACAGATCAATTTTTTCGTAATTAAATAAAATCCGTATTGTATTTTTTCTGTGAATAAAAAGATTGCGGGGCACCATTCAGTATTGCTGATTGCTATTGTTAAATTATTTAGCGCGTTGGAAGCGCGGAATAACTATGAACTCGTGAACTCTCCAACATGCATCTTTAGCGATACAAGCGAATCTTCCCTCTGTATTCGAAATTGTTCTAAACTAGTGTATTGTGTTGCACTGCCCTGAGGTAGACGGTGGAATTATTCTGACTAGTGAACTCACGTTCGTGTTCCCTGAAGCTCGTTCCTCGTATCATCCTTTCGTTGGACAGTGAATTCCGCGCCTTTATAAATAGAACATGGCATCCTGTTGGGCCACTTGCCTCTTCGGCCGAATCCCACTTTGTAATACGTAAGCAAGCAGTATCAGTGGTGATCAGTGGAGCCTAAGTGGTGACCTGTTCGATATTTTTGCTACGCACGTTTATTATAAGCATAAACGTAAACATTCGATGTAAGTTCTAAATTACCTTTCGATCTTGACGTAAGTTGTATCACGCACGAATGTAACGTGATAGGTCGACAAAATATTTGGTCTGCACTTACCGAGGCCGTAGAACCTCAGCGTTAGGAGTAATGCATGAGCAAGCATGACGTAATTGCGCGATTTTGATTACTTGGCGATTCTATCCGCATTAGCATTAGCGAAAGTACGAACAGCGTTGTTTCTTTCGACAATCGGAACCTAATATGAACATTTACGTCGTCGAGCGTATCAAAGTACTCGATTCTCGGACGGACCTGGTACGCGTTTATCTCTTCTTCGGAGAAATAAGAGTCTGTGAGCTCCTAGTCGGATTCCATTGCTCATAAAATGATATTAAATTGAATCAGCAGAACCCCAATGAATAATAGAACGATAATACTAATATGATAACGAGAGCACAAACGGAAACAGATCGAGGCAAGCGAAACAATCGAACATGGCTGCCAACCAACTGTACAACTATCTGATTACTGAAATAACAGGTCGGAAATAAATGAACAAAAACAGATCGAGACGAGCGAAACACATTATTTGACAGATATAACGGTTTAGTTATTCGATAACTGAAGATCGGGGAGACGAGTTAAAAATAACTAACAACTAGCGCTAACAATTGATGAACGCATCTTCGGGAGTTATTGGAAGATTTGACTTATTCAGCCTTTAGTCGAGCTTGCAAATGACATTGATTGGCCCTTAGAGTACTTTCCTGTTTAATAGCGTTTAAGACACAAGAAAAAGGAGTGAGACAGGCTGTATTGACATCAGAGCAGAGTTGACGTGATGTGGCTGAAGGAAGTAAGAATGAGAGTAAGAGTTAGGTATCATGTACTACGCACATTCGCGCGAATAGGGCTAAGGAGAGAGTCGGTCATTGAGAGGGGGAAGGTGTCATGAAATGTTGGGTGTTTCCAGACTCTAAAATGACGGAATTATTTGTGACGGCCGAACCGAATTTCAAGTGAAATCGACCAGGGATTTCAATTTACCTTTACCTGCGTTTGTTTTTCGCTAACATCTTGTCTTTGTGTTTCGCAACCAAATCTGTTCGTTACTACTTCGTAATTGAAACTTGGCAATGTCTCTAAACTGTACAAATTGTGCTGAATAGGAGGCTTGTTCACTGAGTATGCATCAAGGTTGCGAAGTGGTTTAGGTAGCATACTGGAACGAGAATTAAAAAAAAGGCGTGAAAATGGTTTAGTGTGAGGGGTAGGGAATTCGTTTAACGAGGCCTTTCTCAGCGGCTAAATACGAGGATTGAGAGAGGAGCTGAGATCTTCCTGAGGGCTTAAGATAGTGGTCATTGAGGGGTTAATGGGCTGAATGACCGTTTTGAAGTGGCAGTCTTTTTCTGTGCCTGACTTGCAAATTGTGACTGCGGTTTTTATCTGATTGTTAACCCCAGAGGAGGAATGGAAGGTTTTTCTAATTAAACTTGAACTTTAAAGCCAATCCCACCTGGTTTGTGAAACTTGACCTGATGTCATGTAACTATCAGGGAACTCTGTAATTTATATTCCTTTTTCGAATGATGTTCGCTACACCGGACTAATGATAGTAATATCTCATGGTTGGACACTTTAGTAGATTGGATTGTTATAAGCTCTCGAATTAGATTCATACGCGACTCTGCAATTGTTCCGTAGCTTTCAGATTGTGGGGCGATGACCGAAGAGCTACCGTCTCTTGTCTCTTGTTTCAATCGATCTGTGTCTTTATTCAGCCACATCCACATATCCCCAAGTTCGGCTGGTCCCACTATACGCCCCCTCCCCCCGCACCCAGTGCGATGTTTTATTCATAGTTTTCCAAAAACAGGTCAGAACTTGCATATAGATCAGGGTTGAATGGGTGGCGTAGCGATAGCATTCGGAAGAACATCTTCATAAAGAACGATTTTCCCCTTCTATTCAAATTATTCAAGTGCTGGTCAGGGGTGTTTTGTTGTTGGTTGAACTTTGAAGTTGTTTAATCTCCCTTCGCGCGTTCGGCTAGCGCTTCATCGTTCGCGCTACTAAGCGAAAGTTTCTGTTGAAAGCACCTTCTAGCGTAAGCTCTTTGGCTTTTACGCTGAGTTGAGAGTTGGGTTATATGTAGATGTACGGCTGGATGACGTCAGTCGCAACCCCTCATCTCTTCCTCCTGGTTTATACCGCCAATATACGAATGAATTAAATTCACTCATCGCTTTTATTAACCTCTGCCCAGCTAAGGTGCAAGGGCCGACGCTGCACTTTTATACGCATTAAAAAATTGCTCGACCGATTTTAATGAAATCTGATGTCGGCGAGTTTTGTTCGAAATACAATGACATTACGTTCATTTAGAGTTTTTTCAAAAGAACAAATTAAAAACCAGGAAAAGAATTCTTTCTGAAACACATTATTGAAACACGATCGAACGATAACAACAAAATGTAAGAAACATTGCTAACCGTTCTGTAATTTCCAAATTGTTTGGTTCATCAGCGAAATCAAGTGTCTGTGCATATCCAAATTAATTTCACGACGAATGGTAACTCAACGAGTTTAAATGTATTTCGACGTCATCATCAACCCTTCCACGCCATTCAATTCTCCCACCCATGATGAGTCAATCGTGCCAAGAAACTCTCTGTTTTGCCATTCTTCTAGGCATTAGTCCTCACACAGCATGGGTGCCCCATTGCTAACGAGCGGTGCGTAGCAACGCTCAACTTTCCACCACCCCTTCAAGTTCGAACACCACTTAGGCACCTATAGGCGGGCGCTATGTCTTCGTTCAACACATTTCAACAGGAACATTTACGGAGAACAAAAGTACGTACTAGTTAGCTGAGAGTACTTCGAAAGTTTGATCGAAATCGTTGGAGCCCTTTTTGAGAAAATTGGAATACCGATAAATTAATATACGACAAATCTCCTTTTCTGAGTTAACTTGGCTTATATCTCCGTTCAACATATATATATGCAGAAATAATTGTGGGGAACGAAATGTGGGTATGGGTGGCTCAAAGACCCTCTATAAGATTGATCACATCTGGTGAAGCAGTTACCCTGGGATTTACGGAAATGTTCGAAAAAACGTTATTTTCGACACATTTTGATTTTTATTTCTGTTCAATGGACTGTCAGAGGAACGTTTATTGAGAACAATATGTAGGTATTAACTATTCGAAAACATCGTGAAAGTTTGGTGACAATCGTTGAAGCCGTTTGGCCAAAAAGCGTAAAAAAACCTATTTTTGCTTCATAGGCCTATATCTCCGTTCACCGTGTTTTCATGAAGATATGTATAATGAAGAAAAGTTAGATATTGATTAGTAGAAGATAATTTGAAAGTGTAATCAAAATCGTTACAGCCGTTTTCGAGAAAAATGCGAAAAACACACACATCGGTGCAAAACATTGGTACATTTTCGTCCCCCCCCTCCCTCTCCCTTACAATCGGCCGAAATCGCCCATAACGTTATTTTGGTGTCTACAAAAAATAACGAACAAAACAAAAAAAGCTCTATCGAATCAGCCGTTCTCCCGCAAATCGAACTACAGAAACACGGACCACGCGACGAAATGAGGTTTTTTAGACTCAGTAGCCCTCAAAACGTAAAGATCTGAAGAACACCCACTTTTTTTTGACACGATTACTATACTACTTTCCTTTCCCTTTGGGGTAGCGGAAAGCGAAAACGAGCGACTCACTGACAACTCGGAGTACTATTTGAAAAGGCATTCCGTGTTGGTGAAAAGGTATATCCTCGTTGGCCAGATCAGAAAAAGTTTTTGATTTCGAGTAGTTTACGTCTAGTTCAGTAATCGCTTGGGTTCTGTATAACTGAGTAGTGTCTAAGAGAGCTGAAGCAATCTTTTTACAGGTGTAAAAAAATCCTCCTAGCTATGCCTATCTATATTCGTGCTCCTATAAAAGTGGTGTTAGTAGTTAATGCCGACTTCTGCTTCTCCCGTCAACAGCTGGTTTCCACGATCTCGGAATAGCAGGCATTTCGCGGCTGTTCTCCTTCAGATGAGGTCACTAACAAAGCTGCACCTTGTTTTCAGGGGTGGGGCTTTACTACCAACGCTAATTGAAAGTGGAACGACCCGTGTGTAACAGTGGCTTCCTTTTTATGCGCGAACAGCACAAACGTTTGGCGGGTTGTACAACCTCTTTACTTTTTTATGCTACGAACCGCCGAATCGGCTCCGAAATATTAATTAACAAATCATGAATAATTCGATCTGGAAATATCTAAAATTTACATCGATTTACTCTATCGTAGCCGCTGATAATTAGCTTTTAGTTAATATCGAGTCTTCAAGTACGTGTTTTTTGATCTCATTCTCAAATGTTCATGGTCTAAAAGTTCATCGTTGTTTAGTTGCTAGTTCACACGTTTGTCACGCCATCCTAAATTTCGCCTCGTGAATTTCACATCAGGTTTCAGTAAGCTTGCAAAAAGTTGAAAGGGGCTTCCACCTGAATGACGACGACCAACAAGATGAGAGTTGAACAGCAACGCCATTCCACAGAGAAAACAGGATAACTGACGAACCTCACGAAACAACAACGAACCGAGAGTGGCGGCAGGAGGATTCGCGGTGCGAACTCCGCGGGATCCGCCACTAGCTTTTTGCGCCCATCTCTCTCAGTTCGGGCGAGTAAACATAATGTTCCACTGTCGAAACAAAGGTCTTTCCGAGACCTTCAACGTTCGTTGAATGACAACTCTCGGAAACATATGAAATGGAGAGGAAACTTGGAACGTGTGACTACGGTCACTCATGATGCGAATCAAAGAACGCGCCTTTCCGCGAGTGAACATCGAAGAACCTAACAAAATATTTGATTCTACGCACCATAACTTTCCTTCGTGAATTCCATGGTACTCTGCACAACCAGTCACTTCAATAAAAATTTTCCTTAAAAAGTGTATGAAGCACAAAATGTACTCGCTGATTAGCGAAATGATGAAAAAGAAGTTTTTTACACGTACCTCGTACGAGTTTTTTTTTGGCTCTTCACGTTGTGGAGCCTCCGGAGTATAAATAATTAGGGAAAGTGTCCGTGAGTGGCTCAACCAGTTCCGTTTAGCTGTTGTATTTAACGTGCATATTTGCTTCCCCGCGTTTACATAAGCGGGAAAATAAGGTTTTGAGCAATCACCAGATCTTTACACTAGTAGGTTTTGTTTGCGAGAAAGTGTTAGTACTCAACTTGTCTAAAGATCGAGCTTGTCATTTAAAATAACCACAAAAGAACCGCCACTCAGTCCAGTAATCCCTGTGACATTTTTCATTAGCTAGAGAAGCCCTCCGCAAACATTATTACTGATCATTTAAACCGCCTGGAAATTCCTTGGTAGTTTTCCACCGAATTCAATAGTCAGTTTTAGGCGCCGGGAAGTCTCAATTAAACCCCCACCTCTCTCAATTGACTTAACTCAAACCTCTACTCAATCTCGTTCAAACGTCGTACCCTGACGCTTTTGGCTATGTAGTCGTTGAAAGAGAGAAAAATATGCACCGAAGGTACGTGAGTGAGAAAGTGAGTGGGAGAAATCTAAGAAAAAGAGACACTCACCGATAAATTTATTGATCAGGTACAGTTACCACTCGTCCCCACATGTGTAGCTTATTGATACCACCGTCAGTGTAATAAATTAAAATAGAATAAATTCCTGAAAAAAAAACTAATACAAACCTCTACAAGCACCTGAAAGTATGAAACATTTGCTCATAGTAAATTTAATGATTCTTTGAAAAATACGAAATATGACTAGCGTTTGATAGAGCTGAGGAGATATTGATAAGCTACTCCATCAATTTTGGAATTTCTATCTTGTTTCACTTACTGCCATTTTTTTTGAAAATGCATTTATTGAATAATACTTATTTACACATTTATAAAATTAAATGATCAATATGCTACGCAGCCCTTTGGGTGATACCCGCGCTGGGCCAATATCCTTGTTGTATTAACAAAATTAAATACAAATTATAGTGTAAATAGCTTATAAATTAATTGTAATTTATAGTATAAATAGCATATTGCATAAATTATCAACACTGAAAGTAATAGTCCTCTAGTTTATTTTGGACTTATCTAGTGTCACCTTTGTTGATATGATTTCTTTAGGTAGTTTATTATATAAGCAGACCCCATTGGATAAATAAAACCTCTGAGCCGCAGCAGTATTTAGACCCGGCGCTATTAATATAATTTTTCCACCACTTCTCGTTTGAGAGAGAACTATTTTTATGTGCAGTACCCCAACCCACAATTCCATAAATGATCAAAGATTGTATTAAAGCAAAATAAAATTGTCTCTTTAATTTTTGCGACATAAAATGTCTGACTTCCCGGCAGATAGGGATAAGTCTACGAAGCTTATTGTTTAAATTATTAATGTGTGGGTCCCATTTTAAGCATTGATCAATAGTTACTCCTAGATACTTAGTTTGGGCAACGTGAGCAATAGAGGGGCAAGTGCAATTTTCTGCACAGTTTGTCTGTACATGACAAACAATTTGCCCAGTTTGTCTGTACATGACAAACAATTTGCCCAATAGCTGGTATTTGATGAACATTTGATGACCATGAAAAGGCCATGAAATTTGTTTTAGAAAAATTTAGCATAAGGCTCTTTGTGACAACTTCTTGACAACTTGATGACAACTCATCCCAAGAATTTCTTGTCACTATCATGGCAGAGTCATCTGCTAAACACACCATGTCCCCCTGTATATCACAACGGAGTAACCCAGCGGCATATGTGATAAAATAAGTCGGAGCACTCCTGTTCATTTCTACTGTTCGTACCCAATTATTCCGAAACGGTACACACAGTTAAAAAAAAAAACCATGTGGGCAGGCTCGTGAATCTCCTCTCTACACTGACTGCTCAATAATAGTCGTGATACAAGCAGAAGCTCAACAAATTTCTGAACTTTAAGCCCCATCAGTCTTTATGAAGAAAGTTGTTATAAACTGAATGAAACCCCAATTTGATGTTGCTGTAGTAAAGAAAATCGGCGAATGCGTGTGGGGTCAAGGAAAGTACTGTAATGCGTCGCATCAGATATTTTTGAATGAATTTGACCGCGTTTCTATTTATTATCACCATCAGAAATCCGATATAGTACATAACTCAATAATAACGTACCGTAAGTGGATGAGCGGAGCTCTTTTTCATGTCGAGTGATCACGATTAATTGAAATCCGAACTGCAGAAACTAAATTACCGGCTGAGGATGAGCGCTCTCAACGGGATGTTAGTGGATTTTGTCGTGAGGAGGCGGTTAGCATCCCAGTGCTGTAACTAGAAGGCAAAACCCTCGACCCCTAAAATTTCTCGCAGTTGCTCGACGGTCGCCCGACCCGTTGCAACCCCCCTCGTCGCTATTTTCAGTACCCTTCAAATAAACAGTTGAAAATCCTCCCCGACATGACCCAAATTGCCCATTTGACTTTTGTGTGCGGCCCTCGGCTAAACGTAAGTTGGCCAATTCATTAGAATTTGTATTGACTGTAGTTTTCCTCAGCGCCCTATCATCGATTTAGTCTCCCCTTCGTATGAATACCGCTGATCCCTCCCTCGTAGCTTTGAGAAGTCACAATCATCTGTTCGTTCTTACATTAATACTGATTCGTTGATGTGTTGACTTTCGGAACTCTGTTCACGCTTCTGAAGCATGTGTCTTGAAGACGTTGACAATGTCATGCAATACAATTGCCCCCTTAACTGGTTGTAATTGTCATATCTCTCTATTCGATTTGACAAAATATACGATTCCCGTGGCATTTTGAATATTGTCATAGTTATTTTCAGGTGAGTCCCCCTCCAGTCATCTCCACCCCTCACATTTTATTGATTGAACGGCTCAATCTGTTGTCAGTGACCTCACCTTATCCCACGTTATAAACAACAGTTTTATCATCAAACGATATTAAAGAAAACGTTTGACGTTATAAAAAAAGTCAGCTTTGAAGTGACCGATGAAAACGGTGATCGATCATTGTGTTCTGTCGGTTAACCTTGAGTTTCCCAGGAAGGCGTTGCTGAGGCGGTAATGGAGCAATCTGTTGCTATGTGCAACCCATCCCGCCCTCGATCGGTGGTGGCTGTTACTATGCGTCTGTCAGATCCCCGTTTTGTTTTAAAGTTGAAGAGTTGAAGTTTCGTTTGACTGTGCAATTAGTTCATTTTCAGCTATCTTTAGTTCAACGACCAATTCGTTGTCTCTTACTTTCCAGTTTAAACAACGGAAACTAATCGACTCAGCCAGGGCAACTCAATCCCTTCGAGGAAACTCTAGCCAGATTTGATTGTTGCGAGCCATCACGCAACTTTCTTTACTCGTCAAAACTCTCCCTTTTGTCCGAAGCACTCGTTTGTTTCATTGCGTCCGAACGTCAATGTACACTGGTGGTGTACAGTTGACGAGCGTTTTCGATATAAAAACGACATGAGAGGAGGGTCCTCTTTTGATAACTTTGACCTTTAATGCCGCAAGTTTTTTATTATAAAAAAGATTCGTTTCGGGATTTTTCGGTCGAAAAGTGCATGATAAGCCGCCATAGAGATGCCAACCTTATGTTTTAGGAATGCGTGTGGGGAAGGGGCTGTTACATCGAGGCTTCCAAGAGGATATTTTGGGTGTTATTTGAGCCTAATGAAAACAGCGAAATACCATATCATTTATTGCATTAAATACTCATAGTTGCGCCAGCGTATTCGTTATTGGACTGTCACAATGCATTTGCGTGAGTAACATAGATGTGAATGGCTGTCCCTGTTCGATGGGAGCGAATCAGGAACTCTTCGTTCCGCTCCAACTGGCCTTCCTTCCCAGTGAGTTTCATAAGGGGTTCATTTTCTTATTTGTGTGTCACCTATGTGTCCCTTCCATTCGTCGCTTCAAAATAAATTCCGCGAGTGTAATATGCCACCATCAAGTTCCTATTTTCTAGTGAAAGGTCCGTATAATTTTGTATTTATTTTGATGCGAAACGGGCGAACGCTGTGGTATAACTTACTAGCTCCCACGAACGAGCCTGTTTTTGGTTTTTAATTTTGGTTTGGTATGTAATTCTCCTCTCCTCCCTTAGCGATACAGAAGAATATATTATCTAGCTCAGGACAACGGTTTGGGAGGTTTGACGAACGTCTATCGGGTCACAGTGTTGGTTTTAGGACGATCATCGTAGGCAATACACCTCTCGAAGTCTGGCGATTGAAGAAGCTTGTCTGAAGTTCGCTGTTGCGATTTCAAGGTCGCTTATCGTAGTTATTTTCATCGCAATACATATGAAAATAGTGTCATTTAAAGGGAACAATATACATATTTGGACTTATCAACGTGAAAGTTCATGAAAATGCTGCGTAGAGGGATTATGTGTTAGCATATGTTATTATTGTTATTCCTCGTTATCTCTCAACCTTTATTGAACCAAAGGTGTACTCAAGTTATAAGAATGTGTTCTTCAATTTTTTGAAAGGTTTACTGTTTTGGAACTGTAAAGTGGAGAAGACTGTGGGAAATATAATCAAACATATTGATGCGTAATTCGCGCACTACAGGGATTTTCTATTAGCTGGTGTACATATCACTACGCAATTTCCCGATCTACCTTAATCACCAAGCTTAGTGACAAGTGAAGGTAGGAAAAAGATCAGCACATTTCACATGTAAACGCCTAGTTGTTTTTCGGGAGGATAGGCTCTGCCTGAAGGCTGCTATGTTAGGCGTGTTCCCGTGAGTGGCTGTTGTTGAGCGTAGCGAGAGGGTGGTGTAGCCCACTCACTATTCTATAATTCGTTCACTACGACACGCTTCCGTCTTCCTCTGCTTGAAACCAGAAATGAAAAGACGTTTTGTCCAACACGTCTCATTTCGTTCTTCTCTTGCTCTTGTCATTTTTGTGGCGTTTGGAAATGGTCGGGACTAATTAGGCAAAAAAGTTATCAAACTCGTCGTCTCCTCAGAGAGAAAATTACTTTCTAACTTCCAGCCTCCAAAGTTGGGAACGATTTATCATGAACGGCGCAGTTGTTATTTTGGGTTGAGGTTCCCGACATCTTCAAACTTCAGCTCGCCCCGATTCTAAAAATCGTTTTTAAACGTGTGAGGATAGTGTTCTCCCTTGAAATTATCGTTTAGGGGCCTCTCTTAAGAATGGAGTGGAGTTAAACGATGTTCGGAGAACTAATCGAAGCATCTCCTGCTATTATTCTTGAACGATGTTGAATTAGAACTCAGTTAAATGTTAAAATGGTATACAGAAAAAGCTGCCCGGTTGGTTACACTTTGGTACCCCCATCCCTTGGAAACTACTCGTGATCTTATTTTTGTGACTCGATAAAAAACGAATTAAACAAGAATAGAAATTCAGCCAGCTCAGTCGATCTCCTGCAAAATTGATTACATACACGCGAATACACTTTACACCACGCGCTGAAACTATTTTACGATTCTTCAAGCCTCAAAGTATTAAGATCGGATGAAAACTATACGGACTGACTAATTGAATAGTTTGAAACCATATCTTTTGGGTGGTGGAAAATTGATAGTTTTATAATTATTCATAGAACTTTATGAATAATTATAAAACCATCAATTTTGTATATACCATATTGTGACTTAGCTATTTGATGTATCCCAGAAGAGTACGAATTACTCTGGCATAATGAATACACCTCGTTGGGTGCATGAGAAGAACGTATACAATTTAGTATGGACGAATGAAACGAGTGGGAGTAAGTGAGCGATGACGATTTCGTTAATTTAACCATCTGGGGGACTTAGGGTCATCTCTTACATTCCCGCAGGATGAATACTGCATTACAATCCTCCACTGTGTGTTACATCAATTTATCTTATTTCTCAACATAACTGCTTATTTCTCAACATAACTAAACAATAAACTCTGAAACAATATTCCTTCCCTTTTTCACAATAAATCATTTCATTTAACCACACTACATAAAGGCATAAACAGAATATAAATAAACATGTTTAACAATCAACGTAGAATGTAATTGTAAACATGTAAATGACAGATAACATTTCTTAATCAGCATAGATAATAAAAGACAGAAAACAAAAGTGTGTTGAAAGCGAGATGAAAGACCATGCAATTTTTATTTATTTATTCCTTCCCCTTCCTGAACTCTTGAATTGCGTCTCCTTATTCCCCCCCCCCCCCTTCAGGTGCTAACTGCTGAATGTACACGGGCGAATGGTTAAATAGAAGTGGAAGAGCCAGGGCTCGTCAGTTCTCTTCAACCCTGTCTCCTTGCACGTAACATTGTGTCTTTGTAAATAAAATTCAATTTCTTTGAAAAAAGTCAAACTTCCCCCCCATCAAACTTAACTTATATGTATAACTGAGCTCCTTGGACGGCAAAAGACAGGCAGGTTAAGTGTCTCGGGATTTGGTTAAATTTCCATTTCTCGTTTGCGTACTGTGCACATGTTCCATGTAGTGGAAACTATTGTATATTGGGGGTTTTTAAACTTGAGCCCTGTAAACACTTAATCGCTATGGCCAACTGTTTGATTTCTTCTATTTTTAGTCATTATGCCATTTTTCTATAGAATGGGGTGGCTCGTTCATCCAGTTTTAACCTAAAAGCGAAACGCATTGCTGAATTTTTTTAATGCCTTCTCAGATTCTCACTATTTAGGTCACTCATCACTATGATCGCGTAGTCTAGTATTGAGAAAATGAGGGCGAGTACTGGCCTCTAGTGCACGTATGTAGAGAAGTCGGCAATTCTCCGCAGTGTATGGATGCCCGGTACACGGAGTTACAGGCATCCGTGACGTGGGTGTTCCAGTTTACGTTTTGCTGAAAAGTGATCCCCAGGTTCTTGGCGTAGATCACCATTTCAAATGACATCCCATCGATGGTAATTCTCGACCCCGCGAAGAGAGAGAGGGAGAGAGAGAGAGAGATGGTTTAGGCCTACGACAGGCTGCCTCCGCAGGGTAGGTAGAGCGGAGCAATCCAACTCCTTCCCAGGGCAAGGCCTGACAATGTTGGAAAATGCGCTTGTTCTGCGGACATCATGGTGGTCGTGGGGTCGCTGGAGGGTAGCCATACCATCCCGTACTTCATTTTAAACTGAGGGGTCTGAGGGATGTGGAGGCCACCCAGTCGAAACTCCCCCAGACGTCCCCAAATGCAGAATTCTAACTGTTAATGACACTCTTTGATCATGAGATACAATAGAGATTGAGTTCAGAATAAAGTATGAAAGAGTCTGGGTTAATGCAACTACCATAGCTGAGTGCCACTGAGTGAGGGCTGATAATCAGCTTCGAAAGGGGGAGAAATGATATAATGGGAGGGAGAGAGGGAAACCCAACTGAGGTAACCATAAGCGCGAAAGACGTGTTGTAGGCTCGTGTCAGAACGCTAAAAGAATGAGAATGATTGACAGTTAGTATTTTGGAGTTCCCAGCTGCTTCATAACAAAGGCTTTAGGTCACTGAGCTCAGCCTCACGTCGGAAGGCGTCGTGAGCCCAAATGGGTTACCAATTCGGCTTGAGCTGAAACAGTTAAAGGCTTGAAACAGCCTTAACAGTTTGGTTGGAACGAAATGTATCAGTACATGGGAACAGACAGATATTGTAATAACAAGAAAAACTTTAAATGTTAACACTGTTCGAAGCAAAACGCCGAATCAGTTAGTATCAGTTTTTTGACCTTGGAGTTCCCGCACCTGCCTTAACGGGGCTCCCTGGCCCTTAGCAGCAAAGTCATTGTTTCCCCAGTTACTCCTACAGAAACGAATTTTCCGCTTCTTCTGTGCGTTCCGCAATATCGTTTACTCCCCTCTTTCACATTCCTCTCCATAACAGACAGCTCCTCCCAATTTCTTTCACCTACGGACTCTCGCGAAAGACATTCGTCTCTATGTGCTCACTCTTCTCCGATGCATTTTCCCATGCCAGTTCACGCATACTACGAGTCGTCCCCTTGCGTCGCCCTTTTGTACACTAACTCTACTCAATTCATTGCACATAATTGCTGCCAGGGCAAATAATAAACTAGGGGGGTAAAACGTGAAACACATTTGAGTTGAGCTTTTGGCTTAACTGCGCCATTAGAACTGTCCAAAAAGTATGGTAATAATGGTCATATATTCTGTATTTTGTCCCTCTTCCCCCTCGGTTTAGTAATACTACTACATTGATCGAATCGAGTCTCAGGGAACGAATTTATTTGTATAAACCTTACATCTATTTGGTGTGGAACATTAATTTTTCTCTAATACTTTTCTCTCATCATCAATTATTCTAAATGATACTTGTACCGTCCGCTATTCAGGCAAGGAAAGCATTCACGTATGTTATAGATTACCTTTTGATTTGATTTACGTACCATTTAGCAAGTGCGCCTGCTGAGCTTTTCGGACGATGTTGGGTATGGCCTGAAGAAATCGAAATCGTCAAGTACCTTGAGACAGTTGTTTCTTGGTTCCCGCAGACTTTTAAAGATTATTCCTTATTGCACGCCTTACCACGCCAAATCTCGTGTTTCTCGCTAATTGCACTCTCATTTCCCTTCATAATTAGTAGCGTTAAGTGCTCTCTCCAGCCAAACACTTGATTCTGTGTTCGGGAGCCGGCTCGGGATGTCCTTATCAATTTCCATTCTATTTCAAACTCGCTACGCTTCTAAAATCAATCCATAATTTATCGATGTCATCTGTGTCAGAACGTGTGCTACTCATCGCGACAAGGTTAATTTATGCTTTTCAGAGTCCCGCGAAATAGAAAGAAAACTCGACTGTTTCCATTACATCATCTCGTTTCAAACTCCTGCCAGGGCAAAGACGTCGGTTTAGAAAATTAATTTGTTTAGCTGTTTGCCTATAAATACGGTGAGGAAAATGTTATCAACAGTATCACCAGTTGTGAAAAAGTAATACTTTTTAAACGCCTCACCTCACGTTTTATGCTGACATTTAATTTTCTATACTTACCATTGTGATCAAAAGTGGAAGTTACTTATTTTAAAAAATGAGATTATCGGTTTTGACTAAATGTTTAGTATAGCTAGTTTCAAATAGCGAGCAGTGGATTGCAATGTTTGCACAGCACAGTAAATAATCTGACCATATTTTTTGGAGTTCGTCCTTACAACCCAATAGTGAAGTTCATTCATGCCAGTTGTCTAGTAACCCACTTATGCGATGCGAAATTAATACAGATCGTTGAATAATTATAAGCAATTCAAAAATATGGAATAAATCACGGAAATCGGTTCCGCGACTATCCTGTTTAATATTACTGAAGCTACCTTAGTTTGGGTATGAGTATTTTCACAATGACGACTACAAAAAGACTAGGGTCTACCTAATCCATCTCAGAATTTACTCTTCTGGTGATTGCTTTCCTGCTTGAACACCATTCCTACTTTTCAACACTGAAGGTGGGTCAGTATCCACTGGGGCTCAGAGATCCCTTGACTAGAAAAAGAAAAACAAATCCGCTGTGTTTATGTTACATATTTTGCATGAGCGACGTATGCGAATATTTGCTGAGAAGATGACCGAATTTCTCTGGTGCCTGAGGGAAATGTTCTGGCGTTTCTTACGTGATGTCGAGGACAGATGTTTGGCCGGTCTTGTCGCTGTAGACCTTATTGTCCGGCAGCTGAAGTATCTCAGTTCAGTTCTGCATCCGTTGTTCCTGTCTGTTGACACTTTTTTGAATACTTTCAGTCGGCAGCCTCAATTCGGATGTTCCTTATATTAAATTCTCCACGCGTGAGTACTTTTTCCCCACAAAACTAAAATCTTCTGGTTTGGATCAGCCCTTAAGATACTTGTCTTAAGTTTAAAGACGTCAGTAAGCGGTTACTGATGTATTGAAGTTGGTAAAGAGAATATTACACCGCTATATCAGCTAATGTCAATCCACAATCGAGGGCACAGATTTATTAACTATCCATAAGGATGTCAAAACGTTGCGTCCATGTGGTGATAATTCGGTTAGTTGCATCATCAATTAGTAAATGTGGAATGAACGAGTAAGTTCTCAACATTTTGACAATTTTAACATTTTTATTTTCTCCTCAACACTGTAAATAACAATTCAACTTCAACAGATCAAGCAAAATATGTGAATGAGCGTTTTAGAATGACATTTGTCCGGATTATTTGTTTGTTGCCTCGGAAACATTAACCTTTGACGATCAACAACACAGGACAGATAGAGGCTGAGAAATCGGATTCAATTTTAAACCAAGTCGCTTTGTGAATGATCCGGGGTGGTACGGTTTATCGATTTGCACATTTAATCTCCTATTCAGGGAGCTCATTATCGCGGATGAAGCTGTTGAATTCTCCGTGGATGATTGTGCCGGAGGATTAAGGGGGAGAATCTGCTATTACACCGTAACGTTCATGCGCTGCGGAACTCTTGCGTGCCTTGCCTAAGTGGAAGTGGGTTCCATCGTTCCTTCCGATTGTTCTGGTTTTCATGAGTGTGGTTCAACTGCGAGCTCATGTTCGTTGTTTTTGTGTGTGAAGTATACTCGTCTATATGGCTTCGTCCTTATCTCTCCCTTCCTTCGGCAATGTATTTGTTTTGATATCTCAGTTGATGTCTCATTGCATTAACATAATTCTTTGTTGGTTCAGTTCTACTTTGTGTTGGACAAGCTCTTAATGTGTAAATCACAATCCGAGTCGATTATTGAAAATTCAATTAATAAAGTTACATTTTCGATCAATCAGCGAGTTACTGGTTCAGATCAGGTTTTGTTTGGAGGTGCCGTTACTTTGTCCGATTTAGTGGGATTACCTGGGTCTGAACCTCCTCGCTAGAACTACGATCCCGTAATCATAGGGACATTTCCTGTTCCACTGGTACATCTGGTACATCAGGAACTCTTCAGTGAGAGAAGAACCTGAAGAACCTTCTCCTGAGACCCGCGGCGCCCCCGTCCCACATGTTCCATCATCCTCACACGGTGAGAGCATTAAGTTATTACAGTCGACAACTTATTATTGTTGCTCTTTCACCCATCAACTCAACTCCTTAGGCCGTAATGTATTACGAAAAATTCTGGAGTGTGAGTGACTTGGTTATTATTGTAGTTCTGTCGCTTTAAATACATTTATAGTGAGTTGGCCTATGCAGAAACGAGGGGAGCACCTGAACCCTTCGTTCTTTGTATACCTTTGATAGTGTGAGGCTACGAACCGAGTGAAGATTGATCATATTCTGTGCACTTACGAGATTCAGCTTCATGTTTTATTTATAGATCTGTTATTTCTGCTCGGAAGGCATTAGTGGACCTTTCCTTATGGGTCCCGGGTATGTCGGTTCCAAATATTTGCGCTTCTGCGTCGGTTCAAAATCTGCTAGAATTGCAGATACGACGACAGTCGTGTTCTCAATCGCAATTGGAAGGGATGGAACGCAGTTACTCCTGCATGTAGGTCGCTCGTTTAATTATGGTCACTAATGAACGTCGCATATATCGTTCAGGATGTTGGCGACTGCAAATCACAAGTAGCGTACACACTGAGTCAGGAGTTCAAGTATCCGTGCAGCGCCAGTTCCTGTGGTATGGAAGGAGGTAGAGGTTGCCAATATAGTATGGGGCACAAACGACATTACAATTTCTTGTTGGGAAATAACTGCCATGTATTTGAACGCATCAATCGTCAGCTCAGGCCAGAAGACAACGTGGAAACCAATGTAGAAAATGTGTTGCCCGGTGTTATTTCTCTCTGCGCACGCTAAATCTAGTCCGCCAGTGGTTCAGATGTCTCTAAAACGAAAAAGTTAAGTTCGCGATAATATGTTTAAAAAGCCTACTCCAAAAATCATGTCTGATCCTCTGCGTTAGCAAAAAAGGAGAATATATTATTGATCCGTAATCCACAATGGACCGTTGGAGCGCGTTACTGGCATGGAAACGCTGTGTACCTGCCACACGGACTATTATTAATAACATTTACCCTGTTTTTGTGTTCGAAGAAAACTCTATACGTAGTACTGTGTACTTAGACTCGTTACTACACTAGGTGTTGAGTTTCAGCCGTACGAAAGGTTTCATTTCCACTTATTCTTCTACTAACAGCGCAATCCTTGGAAGAAACACACAACTTCGCGTTAAAAAAGGGGAAAAAACTAGGCGCTTGGCAACAAGAAATAAAGAGAAACCTGCTCACGTGAGTTTAATATTAGAGTTCCGCTACAGCACTGTGAGGTGTCAGCTTGGAAAAAAGTTCATGAAAACCCAATGGGATTCGAAAAGGATGGCGAGCGAGCGGCGTGTTAAGGGAGGGGTAGAAGGCAGCTCGAACCTCGAGTGCTTCCTTTCAGCTAGCTCAAAGGCAGCTATTAATTCTTTTAGGGAACGAATATTTTACTCAGCCCCACGGCGCTTGCAAGTGTTGAAAAGGAATCAATAACAATAGCAGGTCATGGAAGGGGAAAGGGAGTGAGGGAGGGTTTTATGGTGACTGGGGGTGAGTTTGCTTCCGCCACACAAATCGGTCATCGCTTCAAGTTGTTGATGGTGTTTTCAAGACGAGAGCTGAGAATAGTGAATTCGAACGTTGTTTCGCAATAGAACTTGAGTATTACATAGCGACTTATAACTCTATATTGTGTGTAAAATTATCAGGTTCACTGATTCAATTATTTTGTAGACGGGAATTTTTCAGTTGAAGTCAACAAACTTGTGGAGATCACACAGCTTCATTAGTGACTGGGGGGTTAGGGTCACAAAACCAGTGTAACACAAAATAGCCAAAATACTACACAGGCCTTCTCAAGTAAAAAACTAATAAATGGGATCTTCGAACAGACTGCCATGTTGGGCCGAACGGCCGAGGTACGACTGTTCTCCGTGTCAACGTGTGACTTAGGATCCGTGCGTGGTGGAAAGTGGTTGAGTCAGAAGAGCAGTAAATTTTGTCACCTGAACCAAGTCTGAGCAAAGACCATTCTCTCAAGAGTGAGTGAGTTTGAGGGATTGAGAGAAACTTCTGTTACCTGTTGAAATCGACTTATGTATCCGCTGACGAACTGTACTGGTTCCTATCTAATTGCAGTGAGTACGGTCCAAAAACGTCTGTCATGTTGTTCTATCTTAGTGTAGCGCTCACATTCAAGTTTCAAGTCAGCACAACATTCAAGTTTGAGTAAATGAATCGTTGGGTCCGAAAATGACTTCTGTCCATCCGCTGGTTTACACAACTCCCTGGCAATACTTACGATTGTACGAGAGATCGATGTTGAGAGAGTTCAATAATGGGCCTCTTGTGCTTGTGCCACTTCCTCCGAAGCTCTGGTTTCTAGTTACGGGGTGATTTTTTATGTAGTGAGCATTTCTGGTTATTCATATCAATACCTGCCAATATCATTGACCTTGGGGATCCAAAGAACGGCTGTTCGTCGGTTCTTGTGGGCGTCGATGTGACGGAATGACCTCGTATTATAATTTTGTCGACTGCATGCGATTTGCTAGTTGTATGAAGTTAGCATGATTAATTAATTTCGGTTTCTTTCTACGTCTTCTGTCTCTCATACGTGTAATAGCCCTTTTTCACACCCCATCCTTGAAATCTGCTCTCGTCCGAACTCATCATCGACCCATCTCGCCTTTGCCTCTCTTTACCTTCAAGTCTCAAAGTTTCTCGTGAAAACGCTGGAGCGTTATCCGGCTAATGAACATTGTCTCGTATCATCTCGTCACTCCTAAATGTTGAACTGAGAGGCGGGCTTTCCCATTCTTAATTTTAGGTGTTTGGTTCGCAGAAAGCCTCACATTTGTCTACATTTGGAAACGGGCCTTGCTATTTCTCTCCTTCCGTGTCACGATTGGCTGTTTTTTCGCGTTGTCTCGACATTTCGAGGCGGTTACATGTTTGAAAAGTGTTTCATGACCGTAAATAAACTCCGTATTGTGCATTCATCCTTAAAGCGAAATAGGAAGTGAAGCATTATATACTTTTTGACGTTAATGTGAAGATGGGCATAAACGACTTACCTAAGTTTCAGCTGTAGTACAGCTGCAATAAATGTTTGGCAGTTTATCACCCTTGAGGGCGAATCGATTTGCCTTGTCACGCCACAGCAGTTGCTTTTTCTTTCTATCGGACACATTTTGTAAGCAAAATCACGCGGTAGGCAAGTTACGGCTTACGATCATCAAGTAACTAAACTTTTACTTGAGGGTTTTACTTAATCTTTTAAGTGGCCTTTACTCCGGGGATCAGCTCAAACAACGACCAAGGAAAGTATTATAAAGAGAAAAAGCGTTTCACAATTATATTAAATTAAATTTTCTTTGTTCCCTGGGCACCCATCCCATTTTAAATTCAGCCGGATAACTTGTAAAGTTTACCTGAAAGAAACTTTCTCCTGGCCCATGAGAAAAAAACTCAGCAAGTGAAATCGACTCATCGACTAAATTCGGTAATCGCTTAATCGAATTTGCATTGAAATACAACGGGTAGAACGTTACGCACTGTGGTCATTCGCCTGTGCGTTGATGAGTTCACATCACTTAACTCTGTTCTCCGACTTACCAACTGTACATCCATAGCATAAAAATGAAGCGTATTCTGCGTTAAACCAAATCTACTTCTATAGCATGAATACGTCACGTACGTATTTGTGGCAAAGATAGTAAACCGTCGTTCTACGAAGAAAGCCCGTGAATCCCTAAACTTCGCATTCATGAATTTAAATGTTACTTGCTATCCGATCATCGGTCCCCCATCGTAGAAACCTAGACCAATGCTATGTTTCTGTTATCTATTACTACTTCTTTTCGTATTGCCTTGATCGCGTTTGTAGCGGAATCTTTAGAGCAGCTTAGGTTGCAGTGGAAGCAGCAATAGCGTGGCGAAACGGAGATAAAAAAATATTGTTCATTTCGACTTATTTGAGGTTCGTACAGTGTTAAATTTTGTTTCTTCAAGTTACAGTTCAGGAGGTATATGTAAATAGACATCACTCACAAAACTATGCTCCATTGCTTGACTTGTGTTTTCAAATCTTTCTCGCTTCCTCACTAGTTATTCAATTCAAGCAGCTAGGTGCACGGTGGTTTTCGAGCCACCTTCCATTCTACTCCAATCGATACTACAATTTTCCTTCCACAAAGGTTTGTAAAAGCATTTTTCCATTAAAAAAAAGGTTTTTCATCCATCTGTTTGGATCAGACTTTCGATTCAATTAATTTTACGTGAAGGTGTCATTACGCGTGTCAATAACCTTGATATCTTTCGAAAGTTATAACAAAATTTGGCAAAAAATGAGCCATGCCCTCAAATTCATCACCAATGAAATAGGGTTGCGATCAGTTGTTAAATTCGTTAGGTAACATTAAAAGTTATCTAAGTCTTCAAAAATATTGGATCATTTGGGAATATTTTAAAATTTGATATCGAATGAAATCTGCACTGTATCTGTACTGTTCTAGGATTATAGTTCTGTGTGCACGAGCTCAGCCGCGCAAAGCCACGGTGATAGTAACGAGTTCAATGGCTTTCTAGTTTTCATGCTTGGTCGGTGCTGGAAGCGCTACAAGGAAAACTGTATCTTGAGCTATTACAAAATTGCTGTCTGGCTGTTTGTGAGGTATCATTCTACTAGCGCTTTATAGGTTTAAATCGAATTTTGACCTGTGTTCCTCTATTACTAACCACGCCTGGGAAATGGACTAGTTTTGAGACCTGTTCCTCGTTGATCACGAAAATTAGTTTATCACGGGGGCTGTTGATATTGCGTTTTAGATAGTTCACGGATTTATCTCACCTCGAGCCCAATTAATGGGGAATTATATATCATTTGCGAAAATGTGTTTTACTGTGTCAAAATATTTGGTTATTTGTTAGTACTGAATTTCCTTCTGCTCCATGACGAACTTCAATCGGAACATGTCAGTTGAGTAGACATTGGTATTAATAGTTGCATTTCCATCGAGAACTTATGTTCAATGTTTTTTCACGCGAGCCCTCGGCTCGTTATTTACTTGCTCCGTTTTTTTTCTCATGCAAACATGATTCAAGCCACATGAACGTCTAGAGGTTCGTAGTTTTGTTGACTGTATACATAATATCGACTGATTTGTGGGTTGTTGTGTGCAAGTTTTCAAGAAGTTAGCATCGAAGTGAGTTTTGCACAGCGTAAACTGAACGCCCTGCTCAGACCTGGCTGTAACGTGGCCACCCACGCTTGCAGGATCGATACCACCTTCTCTCCCTATCTACCTTGTTACTTCACGACGTCTATCCCCATTTCCTCTTTTCCCCTCCCCTTCCTTTTACAACCTTCCAGTTTCTCTAATAACCGACACGACGACAATGTTCACCTGGTCGAAAATCTCTTCCGTCTCCCCTGTTCATCATTCGCGTTTGTTTGATGATCATTCGTCCTTATGAAATTTTCAAGTAGCTTCGTATAATTAAATATGTATTTCTCTGCACTTATTCACTGCCTCCATGTTAATCTTAGCTCGTTCTATGATTGATCATAATACTGTTCATAAATCCGGTCATTTTATCGCAATCCTTATTTTCGAGAAGATGAATTCGAACACTTCTAGAAGAACTAGAACTCTGGAGGTCAAGAAGTGTGAACAGACTTTCTGTACTTGAACTACAGAAGCACAGAGTTATCGAAGCGCCATGTTGGATTGAAGTGCCTAACTCCTTCAAACAGAGGGTGAGTAGGTCAGAAGGATTTTCCAACAGACTCGACATCTTGAAGCCAAAGCCACTCTCCTTATTCATTCAGGAGAGACCTTCCCCCGAGCCTTCGAAAGAAGCAACTGGGAGAGTGGAGCGATTATGAGTAAGAAAAGGCATTTCAAACCGTTACTAATCGTCGATAGGAGCAAGTTTTTGATTAGGCACAGGCTGGTCATGTAGTCCCTTAGATGCCCTGAAAACTCCACGCCGTTCCTTTAGTAGCCCAACAGCAGCGGGCAGCGTAGCCTGGAGGTGGGACTTTGAGGGTGCTCGACCTAGTGACGTTGAATGTTGGCCTGGTAAGAAAAATAATAATTGTTGCTATGATTGTCATTCCCTTTAATTTTCAAATTTGCCGACGTAATAATAAATAATCAATTTAAAATAGCCTTTTTTAAACTCTTGAATTTGATAGAATGTCTTCGCGGGGATTGAGTTGGCTGATCTCTTCTTGGTGTTCATCACCTGTCGCTCAAGTACGATTAGTTCTATTGTTATGATTATGGTTAATTAACTTAAGATTGCAATTCTCTCAAATCCGAACTGTGATCAACGGTGTCGTCCCAGTGCCAGTTGCCGTGCAAGCCGTTTTATTAAATTGACGTTCGTAATTTACGCGCCTGAGTTGGTTTCTCATACTAAGTCAAGCGTGATTTGAAGCCTGAATACACAACTTACTCATCAAGCTCAAGCTTGGTCTGTCCTTGATGCAACGTTAAGCTGCGGAATTGATTCTGCGGTTTACTTCAAAGTGATCGGCAAATGCCAGATGGAAACCATCGTCCAAATGCGTTCATTTCAACTACCCAGCCAGTGTTGAGAGATAATATTTAACTTGCGCAGTTTGCTCGCACTCTTATGATTATACAGCCCTTCTCGTTATTGCGGAAGAGCCCGAGGTGGAGTCGGCAATTAATCCCTTAATTGGATGAGTTGATGGGGGAATTTTGACTATAAAATTACAAGAATTGAATGCTGCTACAATATTTCATCTAGCGTACCCGCTTTAATTATAATTAGGATCACCTGAAAAACAGCCTAACGGTAAATATTCTGCTCATCAACTTCGTTAAACATTGTATATAAGTTATTTTAGTACTGACTTGTTGGTTTAAGATGCGTTTTCTACTATATAATAAAAAAACTCTTTACTTATAAATATTGGAATGGATCTTGGGGAATTGTGAGATTTCTAAAAAAAGCAAACTTTCTTGAAGTTTTTTCTCTCTACCTATTTTAGCAAATGCGTGGTTACGCCGTTCAACTTGGAGCATTCCAATTTTCAAATTCGTTCATCTCATTTTTAAATCGATTGCGCGAAGACACTTTTCGTTCGCTAACGCAATAAATTATTATTAATTTATGCGTTATCTAATGATATGTAAATTTCCTCTTCTCTAATGATTAGTATTCATTAGAATGTTTTCCGCGTATATTTTTTATTACAGTGGTTACTTACTGATGATCTGAGAAGCATTATATATTTAAAGATTAGTTCGAAAAAAAGATTCAAGCATCTGCACTTCCAATTCAACTGCTTGAAAATATGTGAGAAAATATCTGTCGATAGTTACTAGTTTCAGTGGACATGTTATATGTTGTGTATTCGCAAATAGCAGGATAGCGACAACTTATAATATGAAATACGTAAATACGACTTTTCCGTTCATCTCGTTGGAAATTGGTGCACTTCAACACTGTCATCATCTATCGAAAAATACAACTGCTTCACAGATTCCATCTGTGCTTTGTGCGTTTCCCAATGGAAATGCTGTAAAATGTTCACGTGTTGGACAACACAAATAGAACGGTTCAAGTTACAGATGCTATGGTTTCATTCATTCGGTTCGTTATGCGATATATTTGTTTGGAAATCTAGGATTCTGCGGAGTGTTAGATTCTGATGATAAATCACTCTTGTTTGCCGTTGGGATATTAGGTTTGCAGTATGAATGGTTGATAATGGAAATGTTGGTTTAACAAAATTATCGAATGAATTAGTCTTTGTAAACTACTACCACTGGGTTTTTTACTCTGATTGTTCTCAAAGATTTATCATCATGGTCGTCGAATGAATCTTTCCGCGGCCTCGTAATGAATTGCAATTTAGATGAACCGCTTGAAAAACGCTCCCAATTTACTGTTATTGTTGGCCAATCTGTGAGTGGAAGGGTTATTATTAGAGGAACGTTGAGTACTGCATTCATGAATCAGTATTAATGGTACCAACAGTAAGACAGTTGGTTTGTGAGAAGGCACCCTACGGTCTGCAGGCCGGGGTTTTCTCCAACTTGGCCAGGTGACTTTTCTCCAACATGATTAGAAATTGCATCCAATGATTGTTTTCGGTCTGGCTTCAACGATTGACCGAGAACTATAAACCCATAAATCTGGATTTTGTCCAGGGCCGCATTGTAGATGGAAGTCAGTGGTTGAGGCCGTTTTACCTGGCTGGAGTTTAACACGGGCGAGTGATTTACATGTAAAGACATGATTGTGAAGCTTTCAAGTCAGTGAAGTTGTGCCATTAAGTAGTTTAGGGTTTGAGGAGGAGAAGCAACCTAACTGTAATATGAATGTACGAAGCTGATATCGGAAGTTCACTAATTTGGTGGTAAATGAAGTTTCCATATTATTCGAGCGAGAGTGGGAAAGCAATTTCGTTTTTAAAACTTTTAAAGGTCTTTAACTTAAATTTTTTGTGAAGTTGCTTATTACGCCAGTTTTTTTTGCACGAGGCGAGTCGTCTGATCGAACGTTTTTCCGTTCCCTTTTTTAATACCTCTATTTCCATCATCCGGCGTCTAAAAGGCTTCAAAATTTCGAATTGCGTTGCTTAGACAGTTTAATCCTCGGCAGTCAAAATATAACTGATTGGCCGCTACCAAGAAGGACTTTTTCAGAGAACGTCGAAGTAATTACTTTTAGCCTCGGGACAGGAGGATTAATTTTTTTCGGTTTTATACCAGCGAGGCTTCTTCCAGAATTGACGGAGATCAAATCCGAACAACAGACGAAGCTTCAAAACTTGCGGTATTTTATTATTGGTCCAATTTTTGTGGCGGGATATTGCTGAATGAGGGTGGCAGGACTCCAAGAAGAAAACCTTATACACCTTGGCTCAGGTTGTTGATTTCATGGGTTTAGTACGGCGTTTAGTGCGGCCTAAATCAGTAAAAATTGTAATCTATTTGAACTTGTTACTCGTCCTATTTATCGGGTAATTGGGCTTCATCACTTTCAGTTATGAAATTAGTATCTTCACTCCTTACATGCGTTGAAGACATCAATTGAGCTTTTATCTCTTGACGATGGACCCACAACCTGGCACATTCGTTATTATACCCAGTTGAACTTAGTAGGAACCCAGTTTCCACAATTTAAGCTCTGGAGCTGTTGAGAGTGTCCCTTGTTGCGAATTCCTAACTCTGATTGTGAAGTTCTCATTAAGAAGAAGCCCGCCAGCCGGAGTACAACCGAAGTCTGTTTTTCCTGACTATTGGTACACTGTTATCGAACGCGTTTGATATAAACCATGTCCTGGCCAGTCACTGTCGGTCAGTACTCGGACCTAAGGGGTTTATATCTCCGTATAGAAATTCGGGAAAGTGGACTTCGTAGAACTAATTTTCTTCAAATGTTTGACGCTGTATGTGCCTTGAAAGATGCGCAGGTAGTCCTGTTGTTATACTGTGATGTATTAAAACAAATAATTACACGCATTGTTGTTTATAGTGAAATTATGACCCCACCCATCATCACAGGGTTCAGAGGCACGAGCTGGAGATGGTTAACTAATAACGGCCTCAAATTACGAAGAAATAGAAATGATGGACTCATATCACTCATAGGTGCAAGGTGCATTAACAATAAGAAAACGTGGAGTGTGGATGGTGACTTAGATACCATAGCCCCAGGTGCGGAGATACGGTTGTGGACTTACAGCAAAGTTAATGAATCAAACTTTCGCTCGGAGGTTTTGGTGATGGCGCTAGTAAATCATGCGTTATTAATATTTTCACTCTGATAGAATTCTGTGAGGTGCACTGTAACCACCTTTTGAAGAATTGAATGAAGTGACTGAATGTAATAGAACTTGACTCTGGTTCAAAGCTACGCTTCATGGCGTAATCGTCGATTGTTCAATACATTTGATCACACATTTGATGTACCATGTAAATAGGCTACATGTCTTCCTGGATTTTGTTTTGAGTAATGCCGTTTGCAGAAAACTGAAAATCGTAATTACATCGCAAAAAAATATATGGAATTTATGAGCCGCGTTTGAAGAAACCCGATTTTGCGAATCGTGTGATGAAATGAGTTACGTTCTTTTTGCGAAATGTCCATAACATTTTGTCAAAACTTGAAACTGGACTTGGGGCTGCGTGGAATGCACACTGCATTCCTTTTTCGATTTATACTTACTTTCTTCGTACTTACGAGTTTTTTTAGTCACATTATCGTGAGTTTCTTGTTTCCATTTGTCCTTGGACTGTGTTTCACTCCTCAAAGTTCGCGTGACACCGATCGTTCGATTGTGGAAAGAACCTTTTGTAAAATACTTTAAAGAATGGCTGTTCAGCTGTTGATAATTTTTGTTACCATTTTTGCTTCTTGGTGAAGAGTTTGGCACAACATTGTTTTGAGCATATATCTAACTTACTACAAACGTCGTGCCTTTCGACTCCTCTTCACAACCAGAGTAGTATCTACGTTAAGTTAAGCGTAGGTCCTGGAAGCCCTTTTGTCGGCAGGGGGCTCAAATTAATTAACAAACCGCCACCTGTTTTCATTGGGCAGCTTGCAATTTTAATCAGACGGCAACTTCGTCTCTTAATCTCAAGGGGACGTGAGCGTACGAGCGTTTCTCTCCTGGGCAAAAGTTTTACCCTCGGGAATTTCGGATTTCCCATTTTCCGCTTTCCTTCCTCTAAAACGTGTAGACTCCAAAGGAATGTTGTTAGTAGATTAGGAGAACGGTAAACATGGTGAGAGCTGAGCTCGTTTGTAGAGAACCAATCAAGGCGAAATTAACTCTCTTGATTTTGGGACGAGAGGTGTTGTTTCGTGGTATAAACAGCTCACGGTAAAAGCGCAGTGCAGTAAACATCCCATTGAGCGCTATCGATTGAACGTTCACTCCATGTCCCAATGGTCATTACTATTGTTGCATTATTTAAAATCTCAGCCTGCAACTTCCTTCCAACATGCAGTCGGCCATTGCATACACCAGCAAAATAGACCACACGATATTGTCTGACTTGGCTTTTTATTTTACTCATTTATTTAAGACACACGGGATACTAAGACACATGATTTTCTGCATTCTGAAATCTTTGTGTGATAAAAATAGACGTAGGGAAATGAGAAACAATTAAATATATACTGGCTGCGAGGAGTAAATTCTGAACCATTTTTTAATTAAACATCCTTGAGTTATTTCACGCTGATACAGAAGTGCCCTTTGATACCGTATTTTATCTTTATGGATTGAATGATCAAGTGGGTGCTTCATAAGAAGCAGTGAACACGAGCAGGGCAGGTGAAAGACAATCCGATGATCGAAAGTCATGCAATATCGTTACTGAACCTGTGATAGAAGCTGTACCGTTGAAATATGTATGGTTCAATTTTGAGAACGGCGATTTTTGTGCTTGGTGATATAGGCATTATTTATTCATGTTATTTAGAATTATTTTAATCAGTGGCTTATCAGGGTACTCCAAGTTGACGATTTGTTCGTGATCCTCTCGGTGACGTGATTTTGTTCATACTCATACTCCTTAAATTATTCCGTACGTCGTGGAACTCCTCCCAGATGTATTTCAATAAATTTTTTAAACAAACCGTTATTGTTTCCTGATATGTTAGTCATCAAGGGTCATCGGCCGGGGGTCCTGCCTACTGATTTCAGGTTGCGTTTTTTTTTATCTCCTGCGAGTTCAGATTGGTCACCTTGTTCCGGCGTACGTGACCCGTGCAATAAAGGAGGCTTCATTCCCTCCCATCAATAAACCTTGGAATTGGTTTAAGCCCATTTAACAATTAGGTCCACTCTTTTAAATCGTTTTCGTCATTGTTTTCTCGGTTTAAACCGCACTTTGCGATATGGTTGGCCCATTCTGGATTCTGTAAGAGAGATTCCGGCGTGAGCTTTGATAGCGCGAGTGTCGAAGAACGACTCATTGTCCCCTGCCTTCATGAATATTTATGCGAGTCGCCCACCATAGCCATTGCACCGTCGTTATGCTCTCCGGTCCACCGACACGCCGTTTCGTGTCAGACTTGTCATCAGGGCGCTTCCGTCCCCCATCGCGGCTTTTACCGACAAAGCCCTTCTATTTGACAGCTGAGCATAGGGCGGGGCTTAGATTCATGAGGGCCTTGCAGCAGTTGTAGGTTACCGGTTGTCGATGCATTAATGAGTTGTCAGGCGGCACTGATGCCCTAGGTGAAGGGAGAATTGCAGCGACTGTAGTTACGGTTCACTTATTAGGAGCGGCGGCGCTCAAATTAAGTGCGGAAAATTTGTCGAAAGCATAAAACAAGTGAACATTACTAAGATAAGTAACTCCCGCGACGTATCACTCAACTTCCCTCAGCCCCATATGCTACTCAAGCATTTTTGTCGTTCTACTGAACGTTCCAATCTGGTTTTGCCTCAAATTGATTGAACGTAAATCTTCACGTTCCATGAAGACTTCGTACCTCCCAGTTTATTGACGGTTCGCTTGTTAGATCTCGAACTTTACTGAGTAACTAACGCGTAGATTTTTTTAAAGAAGGTTTGCATTTACACGAAATTGTGTGAAAATTGATGCGCTAAAAGTAGTTTGAACACAGACAGCAAGTGTCGCGTGAGTAGAATTTATTACTGTGCTAAAATTGATTTTTTTTTGTCGAACCATTTGACAGTTTATTGTGCTGATCTCCTCATTTCCTATCAAACAAAAATGCTATATTATCGTCGAGGTGTTAGGGAGCAGTCTACACAAAGAATCGTTATAGCAATTTTTAAGAAAATAAATATTTGGGATTTTGACTAAACTACAACTTAGCTGTGACGCCTCGTGTTAATTTACTGGCAGAATTATCTAATATCAGCCGATTTTGTTCTGTTGCTCTCGCAATCGTGCTGACAGACACGCTGACCATTTTCACCAATGGTTTTTTTACTTTCAGAAAACTTAGAACGTAAAGATCTGTAGAAAACTAAAAACTTTCATTTTAAAAGTAATGAAATCTCTTTTGCTCCATGGAGTTTGTAAAACATCTCGCGCATTATCAATTGTTCCTTTATTTTTCTTTTTTCCTCTGTTCGATGTAACTAACTTTGTCTTTCTTTGTTTTCAGGTACGTCCATGGAAAATTGAAGCGCTTTGTCACGTAAGTCGGTAGTGTCCTTCGCTTCTCAACCTTCTCTGCAACCCATCCTTATCCACGTACCTCCACGCTTTCGCAATCCGCTATCCCTCCCATTTGGATTCAGTTCTCATTCTTTCTTGCCGATTTTCTTTGTACGTGTCAGATACCCGTATCTCCGTGCACCTGCTGCAGCGCCGAACGTCATGATTGGTCTGTGCGCATTTCCTCGCCGTTTCTTTGTGGACTACGTTTGGGTTATTGTTCAATAGCTATTCATCATCAATCGTCGTCATATTTGCCACGAGGCGAGGTAGAAATTGCGGTTCATAACTAACAATAAAGTCTGGATAAGTATCGGTTACGTGGAAGCCCAGGTGTAATTACTCTATTCGCGCTATGGATTCATCATGTCTCTTCACGACTGTTAGTAATAACTTAAAATATCTGGTGCGATGCATCATACAGCTTTCCTCAGTGCCATGTGCATTCAGCTATTTTTATCGTCCTAGGTGCTAATCAAGTTGTTATTTTAGTTAATATCAACATGATGAAACATAGTTATTTATTTTTTGAGAACGGAAGTTACGTATGAACGGAATTAGTAAGAAAAAAAACTGAGCTAAAATCAGGTTCCAATAAAATTTTGGGTAATTTGTTGTTCTGCACACATTATTTCATGAAATTGTACGATGGTGTCATTAGAACTGTCCATACGAATAATGTGATCGAAACCGATACGAACCAGAAGTCAATAATTCGTAGGTATATATAAATGAATTGAAATGAACACTGTATGGCAAGCATGGTATTTTGACCTTCTGATTCTTCGATTACGTTCAACGATCATAGGCGCTGCGACAGATTGTTAAACAACTGTGGGCTATATTTTAACAAGGTGCAAGCCGTCATCATTTTCAATTAAATTTTGTTCACTGAAAGGTGATTGTTCGGCGCAAAACGCCGAATCAGTATGAGTTTTTTGACCTTGGGATTCCCGCACCTGCTCTAATGGGTCTCCCTGGCCATTGTTTCCCCAAAGACCTTCGTTCTCAACCCCTTTTTGTTACCTTTGGAAATTCCGCCTGTTAATTCCAATTGACGGATTTTCCTTTTGTCTAGAGATTCCGAAATATCGTTTCCTCCCCACTTTTCACATTCCTCTAGATGACAGACAGCCGCTCCCAAACTCATTTTCCTACGAAGGTCCACGAAAGTCGGTCGTTCACCCAATACACCTCACGTCAACTAACACCTTTCGTGATAGGGTAGTCTCCAATTCTCCCAATGGACACTTGTTTCACTTCTCATCAACATCCTTCCTTCCTCGTACAACCAGTTTCACGCCTTCACACTCCCCTCCACCCTTTTTCGCGCTTATATATACAAATCATATCAAGTCACCTCTTCTTGTACATCTAAGACTTCCAATCTTGTGGCATACCAACTCTTCAAATTACAAGTTCGTGCTCAACTAAACCCATCTCCGAGATTCATTCAAGTCTATCCCGGTCGAAACAGTACTATAAGTCAAGTTTGAGTTACTCACGTCGTCCAAAAATTTAATTGGCTTTTTTTTTATGTGACGGTGATTTCCCCGAATTACGAGTACGGCGAGCGTGTGTTTGGTTGCGGTTTTAAGTTCAGAGCTGTTTAACGCTCCCCAGTGAGAACCGAATATCTACTCGTCTCTTTTAGTCTTCGCAGTGCATTCAAAGTTTTTGTGGTCACGGGAGTTCAGAGCGTTGAGAAAACCTCAGGCGTTGGCATTCTAAGCATCCGCCTTCCCTACCCCAGCTTATCTTCCGACCCGTTTCGCATTTTCTGTCGAGTGGTTGTTATTTCCGCCTAAATCGGGGCAGGCGGGCAGCTTTTTCCAGTCTGTAGAATTTCCCTAGCGCTCTGGATACACAAGTACACTCTACTATATGCTGGAGGGTAGCATTCAATTTTGTTCCGTTTGGAAAATTTAGTTGCATTGGTCGTAGAGCGACTCATTTCGTACTGAAATTTGAATTACCTTACTGCTTGCCTTGATGTACTAATACTTTTATTACTCCTATTGTGTCGTGAAGAACTCCTTTTTTTATGCCTGAAATCTTTGAAAACCCGTTCAACTGTTGAATTGAAATTGTATTTTATAGGTGCAGTAGTGTATCTCATTACGATTGACGACCTTAACTAAGAATGATCACACAATTTTTCTAATTCCCTTGGCTGTTTGTTCGAACTATTTGAAAACGTTCAAATCTTGTCAAGCATGAAATAAGGGACTGAATATTCTAAAAATGTGCAAATTTAATGAGACACAATGCGTGGATTGCGATGAAATTCCTGCAGATCTTCGCCACTCATGACTTACAGAAAATTACATTTGCAAAAGTCCATGGAAGTTATGCTCCAGAACTGATGGTAATCGGGCGAGGCAGAGATGGTTGTTGATGAATTTGTTGAGACGCGGAGTAGTGTAATCTTTCGTTCATAGAGTGTAAAATAAAGCGAATATATAAATAAATACGTTGTACGTCAGCTGTTTAAGATACAAATAAAGTGAGTATCGCAAGTGGTTGAAGTGAATAAATAAAACGAGGAGTGCGGACCCAAGACATTCATTTTACTTTTGCGCAGTTTCCTAGTCAGTTTTGCTCTCTCCCGATTCACTAACCAAGAACCTTTCTTTCGTCTTGCTCCACAGGGCACTTCCCTCCATACTACGTGATATTCTGTTGGATCTTCACACTCCGGCGTACTTCCTGCTTTTTTCACATGGGTTTTTGCCTGTTTCTTTACTCTCAAGCTCTTCTGCGACTACTTTCAATCAGAGCTTGTTTCTACTGTAGTTACGAAAAACGTGACAGGTCATGGCTCCCCTTTGGCGGCGATCTCCTTTTTTTCACTTCTTAATTCTCTTCTACCTCTTCCGCCACTTATTCAAACGAAGTTCTCTCACAGTGAGAGAAAAGTGCATAGAACTCCTCCAACCTCTATCAGCCCGCATCAGCACTTAACCCCTACAATCTTGTCTTCAAACGTTTCCAATCCTCGAGAACTGTGCAGAATGAAGTGCATTGAGCTCTGGTGCACCTCGTTGGCGAAGCTTTCTGCTTTTGAAGTGTTTTTGATCTACTTGATAATTCATTCTGACTTCAAAATGGCTACGGAGCGAGTAACGCGATTTCTTATCAAGTGCGAAACACACGCTCGAAGTTCGCTAGCAATTCCTATAAGTTAGGTCGGTTCGTCTCCCTCGCAAGTCATTATATTCCCGCCAACTTGCGTGTGAGAGAAGCGTGAATAGCTCTTGATTCAATTGTTCGGAGCATAGTAAATTATTTTGGATCACTGACGATGAACGCCTCCTTCCAGTGTAAAGTTAATGGAATCAAGTTTTGAAGGCTGTAGGGGGTTTCGCCTCCGTCCTGAACTTTCCTAATTTGCGCCTGAATTGTTAAACTAGTGAAGTTAGTGCCGTATTGAGTCTAAACTCCCGAATCATCTATTGAAAACAATTTCTGAGCTGTTGAATGATGGATTTCACCCAATTCTGGTTCTACCTGGGCTCATTGACGTTGCTGTGGGGTTCGTTACCTTTTCACTGCCGAGTGACCTAAATCGTGTCATACGAAGGGGGAAGCAATACCTAAGTGTTTTCTCATTAATTATGACGGTTCTTGTCTGTCATCAAACGTGATATGCCACGATGTATGAAACTTTTGTTGCTACATCCTTCCATTGGAGGGGAGTGATTCATCATCTGTTTTCGATGGCTCAATCCCATTGGTTATTCAAGGGATCTAGAAATATTATTTGTTGTTTTTCAAGTTGGAAAGCTATCCTTAATCAGAAGGACGTCTGCTGGGAGGTGGTCGAGCTGACTAGCCCTCGATTCTTTAACTGCTATTTAGAAAGAGGTTGGCGTAGACAGTTTGATTAAATTCACTCTGCTGATAAATCCGGAGCTTATTCTCTAAGGAATAGAGAGAGAGAGAGAGAGAGAGAGAGAGAGAGAGAGAGAGAGAGAGAGAGAGATTGTGACATAGCGGTGAATGTTTATCCAACCAGATTTTGCACACAAAATGTTTAATACTAAGAAATTATTGAAATAAATTTATCGTTGAGCTCATAAAACATAAGTAGAAAATAAAAGTTACTGCTCGTGAAAAGTCTGAACCGAAAGCAAATATCTGGTGCGTTGCAACACACAACTTTCCTTAGCTCTACGTCAATTCACTTTGTACATGGCTAATTCTATTTAATCAATTCATTTATCACTCAGTTAATTTGAACTTGGTCAAACTACACTTCACAGCAGCTGAAAGCGGTAGCGCTTACAGTTCCAGATTTTATTGTGCTGCTCGTACTCATTGCAGGATCATCATTGAGCAATTGGTACACAGATAATTAATGAGGCTGTAAACACGATTTTTTAAAAAAAGGATAGTAATGACTTTTGCAGAGTTATTGGGTAAGAACGTTTAGAACTGGTAGTAAGCGAAACGGCAGTAGTTGAAATTCAGGAATTTCTGGAGTGAGCCCCATGTATCTCATGAGCGTTTTTAAACACTCACCTTTAAGGTATATGATTGGACTACAATACCGAATTTTTTTAACATTCTACAAGAATTCCAGCGGAGTTTATAAGGCAAAAACTGCGCGAAAAACGCTTTTGGTCGAACATTTTGATAATTTATTGTGCTGCTCTCGTCATTTCCCCACGAATGAGAATTTTATAGTATCATTGCCTGATTGAGAGCTATCAATATAAAAAATGTAATTAAAATCGTTAGAGCCGTTTTTGAGAAAAAAAATTTGGTGTTTTGATCTCTATGATGACTATAGTTAACTTTCGGTGGATTTTGCCCATACCCTCACTATTGCGTCACTATTGCGTCCCATGGTAACTCGTAGGCTAGACATCAAGTTTCAGCTGATTTGGTACGGTGGTTTTCTCTAAAAACCGCGTTAAAATGGATTTCGTCGAAAGTTTTGGTAATTTATTGTGCTGCTCTCGTCATTTTCCCACAAATGGGAATTTTATGGTATAATTGCCTTATTGAGAGCTATCAATATAAACAATTTAATCCAAATCGTTAGAGCCGTTTTTGAGAAAAAAAATATTTGGTGTTTTGATCACTATGATAACTATAGTTAACTTTCGGTGGATTTTGTTCATACCCTTACTTTGGCGTCCCATAGTGACTTCCGGGCTAGATATCAAGTTTGAGCTGATTTGGTACGGTAGTTTTCTCTAAAAATCGTTCACAGACAAACTTTAGTGACACACACACACACATACACACGCACAGACACACAGACCATTTTCCCAAATAGTGTTTTTCGGACTCAGGGAGTTCTGAAACGTAAAGATCTGAAGAGAACTCAAAATTTTTCTTTCAGCCGATTACATAACTTTCCTTTCTACTTCGTAGAGCAAGGAAAGTAAAAATAAGTGGGTACTTGGCACAAGTTTTCTTCGATCGATGTTTAACGTTCGTGCTTCTATTTTGTCCAATAGGCCTTCGGTTGCATATTAGTCCAGGTATGGTGCTGGTGGACGTGCATTGGTCCAGGTAGGGCGCTGTTAGAAGTTTCCTAAGTATGTCGTCCAGGTATGGTGCTGGTGGACGTGCATTGGTCCAGGTATGGCGCTGTTAGACGTGTCCTAAGTATGTCGTCCAGGTATGATGCTGGTGGACGTTGAGTATAGGACTTGCGGGATACTGCGACCCGAAGAGAATGATAACTGCTCGTTAATGATGAAGTTCACTGCAAAGTGAGGAAATGGCAATGAATAACTAATATAAGCAGTTTTAACGTGCACGTGGCGGTACGCAGATAGGTAGAATTGAAAATGGAAGAAAATGCCGCATGGAGCTGGTGATCTGGTGATGGCTGGTGGGCTGACGTCACTCACATCGAAACGAAATGAAATATAACACTTTTGAGTGTAATTTAGTGGATATCATAAGGGGTGTAGCTGCCTGAACAACAGAGTTCTTTTAAAAATAGATCGTCTGTTGGGAAAGCGGGAAGATACGCTCTATTACCGAACCTGTGGCGTTTATTGACATAGCGAAACTGTGTTTCTTAAAACTACCGACCAAAGCACCTAATTTGAAGACCGTTGACAACATTGAAAGGATCGGATTGGTAACTATAACGTTGTGTTGACGGGTCACAATGTTATAGTTGCCAGTCGATGAATGAATATTTGTACCAAACAAACTGTTCTTTGAGATTGTAGTCACAATCTAGTTGGAGAATTGGGGGAGCTTTCGTTACTAATTAATTTATATAAGGGAAGGATCTAGTTATTTGCAACTCTGTTGTAAGTTGCGTTAACTCGTCTTTATGTAACTAGACTAGTTAGCAAAATGGATTAATAACTACATACCTACGTCTGACGCGGAAAAGGGATGATTGGTTTGTTTAGGGTGGGCAGTTTGGGGAGACAGGAGCCAAATGTCGGAGCTGGCTCTTTTTAAAGCGCTAGGTTACGCAGTATGCGAATACTTGGCTTGTGCGAATACGCAATTGAGCTTCCCGCGTGCGAGCAATAAGTCATCCCCTGTTTCAGCGCCGACAAATCCTCTGAAATCCAACTGAAGGATCTAGTTGAGAAGTTGGTAATCCTTTCAAGACTCGACAATGGATGGGCGGGAGCCTTCAGAAACTCGAGACTTTGTAGACAGCTGGAGGCACAGTCTGGGTCTATATCAGAAGTTCTATAGCGTTGGTCTTTCGGCAGCCTCGGTCTCCCTTTGAAGATGGAGGCACAACAACGATATAACAAATAGTGGAGCGATAAGCGGAGAAGAAGACAGATATTTAGTTGATAGGAGGTAGTTTGTAGTTGCTGGTCGTAGAAAGCTTGGAATCCCTCCAAGATTTGCGGTGTGCGAATCATGGTGCACGAGGTTCGCCCATCTGTTAGTTAGTTGTTCTCTTCTTAGTTCGATCCTGCATGACGTTTTATCGTTGGGCCGCGTTTCCTATTAGCAAGCTCCTAGTGTGCACTGTTCTGTTAGTTGCGCTATATATATCTCTGTATTGCCCAACTGACTGTCCATATTATGTTAATTTTACTTTGAATCATCCGTAGTTTTCCTTAATCTATATATCGCGCGATGAACTGGCCTATACTCCGTAAGCTATCAAGTTGTGCGAGAGTTCTCATTTCCTATCTGCCAGATTTGTAAATACATCGCCCTTCGAGGCAATGGAGGTTTTAACGGAATACAGGTCGAAATTCCTAACATTAGCAAAGATTGCTTAGTTTTCTACGTAATGCACCTGTCTCCTCGTTTCTTACATTGCGTACTAGAACTATTGCCATTACTGAAAAGTTCGGTGTCCACTCGAAGACTGTGTTGGCTCGACGTTATAGGTGTCAGGACGTGCCTTCCATCAATTTTTCCCTTTTTGTTCATCTGTTTGAGAGCTGTGTATTAAACAACGTCGCTGTTAAGGAAAGGTTACTCTTGCTTTACTCCACAGCTTATTTCATAAGGTTTTCAACTTGAGAAACCAATCGTCAATTTTTTAAATGCTTCCCTGTCAGACCGCACAGCTCTTTCCAAAAATGGTTCCTCGACAACTTTTACTATATGGCTGTTCACATGGTGACTACAATGCGCTGCTCCACTTCTTTTCTATCGATGACTAGACTGCACTCTGCACGCCTTCCGCCGAGGAAACAAGAAACACGTGCTGCTTCACTGTTTGTCTTACAGCAGTAACCTACTAGCTTCGACTGCAACTAAGGAAGCTTAGCTACAGTTGTTCTCTCCCTTTGAACTTGACACCCCAGTAATAGCTAGGTCACTTGGGGAACGAGAGACTCCTCCCAGATGGTACGGTTAACTGCAGGGTCATACCTCCGGGTGATAACATGGGCAACAGCTCTCTGCCGGGAGACTGGCTAAATGACAACCTCCGTACCTCCACAGATGTGAGTTCGGTGAATGATGAGAAAGTCGCAGGGCTCTGGCCAAACGTGGGCATTTACGGAGTGATGAAATAATTTTAGGTTTTGATAAAACTTGCGATTTGTTGAAGTTTCGTTAAAATTCGTGTAGTTCCCAGTTAACAGAAAGTTCTGAGCAAGGCCACTTGTTAAGTAACAGGAGCAACCTGATCTTAGTGTTGAGATACCTTTAGCTGTAAAGCTCCCGCTCCAGCACCTTCATTTATTTAGAGTACTCTTTTTCTTGCAGGTTATTTTCACGTGGAAATTCGGTAATGTATATTTATAAATCGGATGAAAAATGTATCGATTCCTTCACTGCGGCGAAGTCGCGGTCAGGAAGCTCATTAGTATCTGATGACCTCATCAGCTGCCTCTCTCTCTCTCTCTCTGCCTTCCTCGCCAACAAGTTTTTCTTTGCGCTGCCCGAAGCTCTCGGGTTTTTGCTTCTTCTAACCATTAGCTGAAAAGATAGTTTTTTCCTCTCTCTGCAAAGAAAAAGGTCGGAGGCGTCCATCGTTGAAACCTTTTCGGTCGACCACTATCTATCCTTAGGAGTTTGGCTCTACAACAGACGCGTTGATTGTAGTTTTAGCTTCGATGCATAGCGATATGTCACCCGTATACAGCTTTCCCAATGCCACTCATCGTATCGTGACGAGTAGGAGAATTATATTATATTTCCATTCGCAAGTTGAGTCAAATGAGTCAAAGATTCTTGCACGAGTTTTGCTTCGTGTCCATCAGTAGTAAATCTCTTTTATATATTTACTCAACACGATCTGCATTTCGTTACGTATCTGCATTCAACCTCGCAACGTTTTTTGTACTACCCATATGCGTTTCATGTGACGGTTGATTTTCAGGAACTGCTGCTTGCGATTCCTCCTGCTACACGTATTGGGGAACAATATCGTCTCCCCTTTTTCACCAGTATTCATCTTCACAAGTCTGCTTTATCAGTAACTGTCTCACCTTCATGTAAAAATCGCTAAATGTGCGTGATGCCGAAGAAAGGTTTTCATTTTGCTTGTATAATATTTATTGATATTAGTCATAATGTGATTAGAATTTTATGAGTAGGATTAGAGTTAGTCTCTTTACGTTTAGGTATTTATTTTTTAATTATGAATATAATAGTTGTAAATTGATTGTATCGACGAACTGCATGGGGACGGAGGGCTGATGCTATTTTGTTATTAATCGCATAGTGATTTTAGCTTATTTTACTAGAAGAGCTGAGTTCCGTCATCATCTGGACTGTCGACAGCCATATCTCATTTCGCATTAGATCATTTGTCAACTTCAGTTACTGCAGTCGTATCATTATTTGCTAATTCGGGGTTTTGACCGTATGTCAATAATATATAGTATATTTGTTTGGAGTCTAGTATGGCGATATTCATATCCGGATTGGAGGCTAATTTTGAGTTTGATAGAAATGTTACTTAACTTATATGTTATTTACAGGTTATCTTAATTTCTCATTAATGTTTTCTTTGTGTAGGTGTACGTTTTTGTGCGCTGGTTTAGTTATACATATATTTAGTTAGCGATTCCTAGGATACTCGTGACTTGGGTTTCTTTTTCATGATGCTTTGCTTGGTCGCTCATGTACTGGATCGTGTGTTACTTTGTTATCTTTGTTGGATTCCATTTTATATTCGGTGGTTATTTAGGTATTCTTTGTGATAACTGATGGCTCTGTATTTGAGTTTGGTTAGCTCTTGGCGTACTCGCAAATCGATGGAGCACGTGTGGACCCGAGCGTTGAATAAGAGGGGAAAGAATGAAAAAATAAAAGAAAAACAAAAACAAAAACTGGTTTGACCGAGGGAGCACCTGACGGGGCGCGACCTCCTCCAGATTGGTAACTCTGTCTAGTTCTTGGAAGAGAGGGGAGCTTGTTGACGAAGGCCAGCGTTAGTTGGGTCTTGGCGTCCGGTCTGCTCCTTGTCGACGATTGTTATGTTTGTATTCGTGTGTAAACTTTCGCGTTAATTTGCCTGCAAATGACGATGTAGCTTCGGAGTAAACTGCCACTAGCAACTTAGTCAAGCAACGTTGTGGCTATTTCTGTTACGATTTGTGTATTTTAGTTCTGAGTAAGTGATAGTTCGTACTAGGAATCCGTTCGTAGGGCCACGAATGTCCGGATAGCTTCAAACGCTTTCAATTATGGCATCCCCCGACGGTTCGAACAGTCCGAGCTGGCAAGCGATCGATCACCTCGAAGTTACCCAATCCTTCAATCAACAGTTATTAATCGGAGTTGACGTTGTGTAATGTCTGATGCTGAGTTGTTCCATTCTCTCATCGCTCCGCCTCGGTTTAATTATGAACAATATCCCCGACAACTGAATTTATCGGCAAGCGGTTCGATGCCGGATCACCGATAGCTTCGGTGCAGTGCAAATAGCGAACGTCAGCTGATAGAGTCGCGTTCGCGGCCGGTTAGTGAAGTGGGGATAAGTGGAACCAGTGCGCCGGGTCGTTATCATAGTTGACAGTGGCTGAAATACTAGCGAGTGTGTGTGACAGTTAATTGAGTTATACTTCTGACTAAAGCTTTTCATCTTGCGGGGCGTGTTCGTGGAAAACCAAGTGCTATGCCAGCAGCTAAACCCGCCGTGAAACCACAAGTTGATCGCCGTTGGACATCCCCCAGTTATCGTCATGTAAGAGCCAAGGTCAGTTGGTACATCGTTTCCTTTTACTCATTAACAGCTTGGTGAGGTAATGCAAGAAACACGGTTAAGCCGTTATCACTTGAAATGTTCCAGATCAGCCCATTTATGAGTGGCTTTTTGTCTTTTAAATTATTAGACCAGTGTGTGTCATACGTCTTGTAAACAAAAGGTACAGCGATGCGCTTTCAACGTTTCAATCTTTGCCGCTCTGTGCCATAAACCGTTTGTTTGCGGCGTTATTTAACTCCTGCACGGTTATCAGCTTTTATTAGAGACTAGCGAGTTGTTCCCAGTGATGTTCTTTTAAGTGTAGGGGAATCAGAACTACCAATGGCCTCTACCAAACATACTCTATTTTCACACACTCAGACAGACTTGGCGAAGTAGTGGAAAATGTTGTTATGACTCGGTTATCGGCATTTTTTCGTTGTTTTGAATCGACTTTACGAATACGTAGTCAGCTTTACACCCGTACTTTCGTTACGAAAAGTTATCGAATCTTTTTCCATGGCAGTGCATCAAACTTACATCCTCACCAGGGGAGTTTCAGGGTTGAAAATCATCTCCTCGCCGATTTCGTTCACAATGTGGAATTCTTCAGTGCTGTTCGAACTCAATTCTTCTCCATGTTTCCGATTGGATAGTTGTTTTGTCTCCCATTTGCATTTGCTGAGGTGATAGTTTCGTTGTTTTAAATGTATAAGCCCAATAATAAATTATAATAGAAGTCGCCACAACAGACTCGCAACTAGTACGTAACTGGACGAGAACGCTTAAGGGCGTAGAGGGCCTGTGTCACGTTAGGTTACGTGTCCCCCGTTATGATTTTAGCAATGATTCTCCTTCGAAACAGATAGCGCTAAAGGTTTCAGAATTTATTGAAAATCTCCTATTTAGGCCACTACCGTTACTGTATATCCAGTGCTTTGGTGATTCATGAGACTGTCAACTAGATTTTTGTGAAAGAGGGGTCAGTTAACTGTTTTGGAATTATCGGGTAAAAATTGTGAGAAGTGGAAGTAAGTGGTGGTTTCGATTCCCTAATTATATATTATAATTATAAGTAAAAAGACAGACTTAGAGGGTTTTAAGGACAAAATGTATGGAAAGAAATTTTAATTAGTTGATTAGTTGCTTAAATGGCAAAGTTTGGTCAACACAGAATTAAAGGGCCATTGAGTAGTCGTCTTAGTTTTTTAGGAAGGCTCCTCAATTATTCGCCGACTGCGGAAATCTGACAGTTCCATCTTTCACTAAGGGCCATCACAAAATCCCGCAATATTCTTAGTCCAATTGAAGGCGGAGCTTGAAACTGAGAAATAAATGGATGTGGTGAGCGTGAATAAGGACTGTATTATACTTGACAGAATAGCGTTATCAGCCAGGGACTCTAAATACACGTGAATTGGTTGTGAGGCACTAAGTGGAGGGGGAGAGAGAGTGATAGAGATGAGTTGTGAGTAACGCGAGATGATAGTTGGGAGAACTGGGAGACGACTGTCTTTCGCAAGTGCTGATGTATGATTGACTTGGAAGAATCTGTCTGTAGAGGAGAGAAAAGTAAAAAGAGGAGTAGGAAAAGGGTATTTGTTGGAAAATCCAGGAAAGGGGAGAAACTATTATCTCTTGGAAATAACTGACTGAGTGGGAGTTCCCACAGGTACAATCAAACGGGGGGTTGGGGCTCAGGGGAAACCATGACTCAACTCAGGGTCAAGCGTGGATGTTCGGAGCTCGAAACCCCCCCCCCCCCATTTAATTCACCCTGCCGAACAGGAGTCATTCTCAACTATCACTGTTCTAATAATGGCACAATCTCAAGAACATCAGATCTCTGATCTTTGTCTAAATCCGAAAAACTGGATTCTACCTAAAAAACACCCAAAACTCGAAAACCCTAGATGTTTTTGATGCGCTGAATACGATGCCACTGTCGTTGTTCTTTTTGTACACGTCAGGGTTTTCCACTGTTCTCAATGCAAGCCAACATGCTTTAGCCGAATCCAACGCGAGGAACCAACGAAGCAACCTAACATAATACAATCCAACCCAATACTACTCAGACGAACCGATACGGCCTCCACATAACATTACTGTACATCTTCCTGAGTCCAGGAGATTTTTACCTCTTTCTTCCGTGTCTGGTTCTTTTTTATTTAAAAGATCTCTGCAAGGGTCGATTGGGTTGCTCAGATGTCGCTTCAGATTCCATCAATAGCCCTCCATCATCCCTTTGTTCCTGATATGAGATCTGTTGGATATCTTGATGAAAACGCTCTCCTTAGTCCTTGCTTTAAACCCCGAGGTTGTCGGAATTTTCGGAAAAGCAGGAAATCTTGACTGACTATATATTAGAAAACAGAAAACTATATATTAGTGCCCCAAAAAACTGAATCCAGTTTAATTCTTGTTAATTAATGTATTTATTATTTTTATTATTATATTATTATGCTGCGCCAGGCGTTTTGAGAGTATGTCATCCAATCGATTCAACTGCTTAAGGATAGTCGGTCCCTCGTATGTTGACACTCCCCTTTTCTTCTGATTCGTGCAGTTAGTATTAGAAAGAACGAGTAATGACCTTAACTGCTTTCTAGTTCAAATATTCGCCGACTATTGATCGGTAGCCACGGTATTTTTTCACATAAATATGCAAACACGAAATGGGGGTTCCCTGTCGAACCAAATCCTTTCATCTCAGGCCCTGCGAAGTAATACTGTTCTTTGTTAAAATGTTAATGTTGGATCATCGCAGGCCAATGTAATGCCGTTCCTTTATGACCTATGTAATGAAAACATTGAAACTGTGTACAAACATTTTTCATGTTTTTACTTCTTCGTTTGAACTTGGAAAATCTAGCGATCGCGCCAATCATTCTATTCTTTGGGAGCAGTTGACCTGGAAAAACGGTAAATACCCAATTCCCTGCTCTTTTAGGCACACGCAAAGTATTCCATTGAAACGCCAAAGCAGTCTGTCTGGATCGATTTTTTGACCGTTTCATTTTTCACTCTGGTTGCATAAGACGACAAAAGATCAAAAGATCTTAGAAAGATTAAAGAACAAGTTGGCAATACGAATTTTGAAACCTATTAGACAAAGAAAATTGAAATTATGTGGTACAATAATTGTTGATTGGTAGGTATTCGAAAAATAAAATATTCCTTACTTCCTGCTCACTGTCACTTAGTTTCAAAAGCAGTTTTATATGTTCTCTAACGTACGGTCTGTTCGGTAGGCTGCATTAGGTGGGTCTTTGACCTTCGAAATTTCCACACTAGCCCTAAGGGAAAGTCATTTTTCCCCAAACACCCTTTCATCTCAACCCTTTTTGTTTGTACCTGTAGAAGCGCCTCTCCTCAATTGTTTCCAATTGACAACAGATTTCCCCTTTTCCTGGAGTTTCCCATCCCACAATTTTAGATTACTCTTCACAGCAGACAGCTCCTTCCAAGTTAGTCATCCTTCAGTGCTCATGAACGACGGTTGTCTTCCCTCTCTCTCTCTCTCTCTCTCCGTCTCCACTTAGTTTCCCAAGCCACCAGTTCACGTGTATTTAGAGTCCTTTGTACGCGTTTATATACTCACGCTCAAATTGATATCGCTGTTCTGTCAAGTATAATACAGTCCTCACTCACGCTCACTACGTCCATTTATTTCTCACTTTCAAGCTCCCCCATTCGTGCGACCAAAACGGCAGATTGTACAAGTTCTTTGGCGTCTAAACTGTGTCTAAACTTTTATGTAATATCGTGCCAGAAATTGTAATTAAACTCCCTTCTCAAGGTGTGAAAGGATTCCGTCCCAGAGTGCTGTCTTAGCCTTCAGGATTTCCCTACCCTAGCGTTTTTTTGCCGAGGTGATCGGGCCTTCCTCTCTCTTGGTTTTCCTACGGTGGGTCAGGCATAGCGCGCGTGGAAGCATTTTTAGCCGACTACCACGTGCCCACTGCACCACTCTGTTTGAATAGAACTATAAAATAAAAATGCTTGATCTTTGGGTGCTACTGTAGTTCCAGCCGAACCAGCGAATCACGAGCATACTCCAACCCTTTGTCAGATTCAGCAAGATATAAGGTATTCACTTTGATACCGAACATCATGAGGTTTGATGTGAGCATATAATGGCTGACCACTGAGTAGTCACTGTAGAATGAGTTCTTCAAGGTTTCCAGCACATCTTTGTTATTACTACTTCGTTCAGCCCCACTTATCTGTTAGAAGCGATTCGAATTTTGTAGTCAGGGTAAGCAGTGCAGAGATGCAGCTAATGACAAATATCAGGGTCTTTCACTTTCGGTATCAATTTACGATTACTATGTCACACTACATAGATCCGGGAATACACTCGAAATCTGAGAAATCAGTAGCGGAGCGTGATTCATATCCGTGGACTTCTGGATTCATGGGCCCAACATGCTAACACTGCTCCAAATCTTGCGGCGTGACTGTAGTTTCCGCCGAACCGGTAAAACGTTTGTCAGCTTCAGCAAGGTGTTCACTCAGAAGATATGTAGGTATATATTATCGTTGGAATTCACGCGGTTAATGTACCATTCAGCAGTAAGTTACTATGAAACCTTCAACGAAATCAGTTGTAACTAAGTAAACTTAGTTCGATTATTTCGGAAGTTAGTTAGTGATAAACTAATAAAGGAATTCTTAATTTAACTTGGTTCCATGTTTATAAACATTTGAGAAAGAGGAGAAACATTTTCTCAAACTCAAGCTTTAATTTGGTGTAAAAGTTTTGACAGACAATCCCTCCGTTTTGCTGATTTGATGAAAGTGTCTAATCATGAATCTACTCGGTAACTCCAACATTAATTTGTGTTTTCGTATTTTGATTTGGACGAATGAGCAAATGACAAGGAGCTTTCAGTCGAAAGTTTCGCCGTCAATTCGGCGGAAGTATTAATGAATCGGTTTTGTTGCCGTTAGCCTTCAAGATTGAATTAGTGTGGTAGTTCTGACTGGGTCTGACAGCGTCCATTAAATTGCTCGCTATTCAGTGGAAAATTATTGATGTAAAAGTTAGTCGAGTCACGAATTAAAATATTAAACTATGAAGAATTTAAACATCGGCGTTTCTTCTTTTGTTGGTTAAATGTATAAACACGGTAAATGGCGTACGTTCGAGACATGAGCGAGTTGGACAATCCGTCTTATATTACTTATGTAAGGAATCGTCTAATAAATTTTACTTAGGAAAGAATTTGACTCAATGTTGTACCGATTGGCATTCCTAAAGAGTTTCCCTAAAAAGAGTTAAGCTGGATTCCTTGGTTCCCTGATCGACCATCTAAGCTTCATTGCTAGTGCACGGATGTCGTCGACCCACTTCTGTCGGATGAAATGGCTGTCATAAGCTTTTGAATGTTGTATTCGTACGAAGTTCAGCTATTGTTGCCTACCAAATCATGAGGGGCTCCACCACATTTACTTGCTTTAAATGACGGGAAGGGTTTTCCGGCTCGGTCCCTCTTCCTGGGTGAAATGACATTTGTGAGACATTTGCAAATTCCCTCATCTCCTCCGTCAATCGTGTCGTTGCGGAGATCACATCTCATCATAGTTGATTTACATAATGCTCCTGGCACTGTAACTGCTTTGGGTTTCCTCCTCCCGTTTTCCGATTCGGGGCCTTCCCCTTTACCTTCGTGACTTCAGAATTACCTACCTTTGTCCCCCTAACTTTCTTCATTTATCAACTTGACCTAACTCGACACCCAGGAGAGCCTCTGATAAACCTCATAAGCGGAGTGAATTGAGAAAATTTACCAAGTTAGTTCAACGCTCTAACTGGGAATAACTGAGATTATAGTTATTCCTCTCTTTAGCTCTGCTTCTAGAAATAGATTGGGTCTCTTTCAAAGTTCAATGCACATTAACTTTAAATGAAGGTACATAACGGCAATAACGAGGTAGCAGTGCTTCCCCTGGCATTTAAATAAATTGTGCCTAAACTGTAAACTGATGGAAATGTCCCTTTTATGATCCTAAAGCAGGAAAACGCTACTGTGGAGGATGTGAGCAAATTTTCTTCTGTTAATCCAATTCTTATATTCTTTACTGAGGAAAAGTACCTTTTACGTGAACTTGAAGTTTCACTATGAGCGTACTTCGCAAATTACCGAGGTGAATTTTATTATTCCTTGAGCGATTGGATTAGATGGTCATCCAGTGTACTATGGTGAAGTATGGAAAGCTCAAATACTGTGTGGTTTCAGCAGTGTAGAAATCAATGACGAGATATTATGAGCGATTTTGAAAATAAAGTTTGAGAACATTCATCAATAGAAAGGAACGGTACAAGTATAATAATCAGTTTTGGAATTTCGTGGTACAATCGAGTCTCTCTACATTCTAGGAAAAGAGGTGGTGGCAGCAGAATGGCGACGATTCGTGGTTGTTGGGAGGTGTGTTGCTATAGGATTTGGAAGTCCTAAATGACACCCTTGCGGCATAACACGCGTGGGGAGTAGAGTTCTGTTTACAACCGAATGGGATCGATATTTCGAGAGCTTAGTTGTCGTGTGTTCAGGAAAATTCGAACTCATGCTGCTTCACTCAGCTCGCGCCTTCGAGAAGGAAAGAGTAGAGCAGAAATTTCTAGGCCTGGGGGCCGAAAACTGGGCAGGAGGGAGCTTTCAAGCGAAGATTGAAGTGCACAGAAGAGAAACTGGGAGTGAATCTTGCGAGCCAACTCAGCAGTGTGAAGGTTGGAGACCGAGAGAGCGATAGATGGTTTTTTTTCCTGAAAGCGCGGACGAAAGGGAAAATCTTACTCCCGAAATGGGGTTTGAGATGAGGTCTACTGACGTAGCTTTATGGCATCAGAAGTGTTACGTTCTTGTTCGGATACGTAATTACTTTTTTTACTGTTCCTACCTCTACGAAGAGAATGCGAAGTTATGTACTCAATAAGTTTTCTTCAAATCTTCGAGTTCCCTTCCATAAAACACCATTTGACAAAATATGTGCTGCTACATAATTTTAATTTGTGTGATAAGGTCGAGAACGGCGCCATTAATGATGTAGGGCGTAAACCGATTTCATCATCTACGAATGCTGCTGAAATATGAGCGCTCAGTAAAAAATCATGTCTGCAGTTCAATAACCTACCTACACGTTGTTCTTTTGTACAATGATTGAGGCCCACGTATCTAATTCCGGAAATAATACTACTATTCACTCGTTTGACAGCCCTTCCCCTATAATTTCTGAACCGGGAACACGAACCAGTGTTGACAGCCCAATATTTCGCCGCAAAAGCACTGCTGGGTTTCCGCTAACTTCTTTCAATCCTAAAACAATTTTTTGCGCGAAATGATCTACAATATTGCTATGCATAATTCTACACTGAATTTCCTCGAGCTTCATGTGGCTTTTGCTGAGCAAGAAATTCAATGTGGGCATTACATGAGCTGAGTGGAAAATGAATCAATTTGTAGAGCGATAAAAATTGCAGACTCTGCCCGGCGATGAGGAAAGATGAGAGAGAGATACGTTCCACCTGATGTTTTTGGTATGGACTTGCTGTATCCAGTATCCACTCTCACGGTGGCTATAGAGTGCTTCTCAATTCCTGGTTTTGTGTTACGTCTTATTCTCAAAGTTGTCAAAAAATTGATTAAGCGTTCAGTTCTCAAAGGGGAAAAGAAAGCTACCTGCAAATCCCAAAAGTTGATCTGTTCACATTCTTCTAAAACGTTGAACTAAATTCCTAGTGAAGACACCAGCGAGTGTAGTGTAAAACAGAAGTTTATAAAAGAGTAGTTATTTACTCATAATAACAATGTCCTAATAGTACATTTAATTAAACCGTTCTTTGGTTTTAGTGCTGGTAAAGACTGTTGAGACACTTCTCATGTTTCTTCCATAAAAATGATAGTCGAGAACCGCGTCGACGTTGAGTGAGAAAGGGAAGCGGTGAATTACCACCTGTTAATGACACTGCTGCGCTGCTCGAGACAACCGACAAACCTGCAGGTAACGTCAAGGTTCATTCATTCGCCTCGAACAACTCCTCGTTTAATTAGTTCCGAAGACTAGATCAAGTTGCCTGCGTTGCTTTAAAAATAGTCGCCGTCGACGTGGAAAATTGCTGTAGCCCAGTGAAAATAAGGTCAGGCTTTCGCAGCCCACGAGCAGAGTGTGACGAATTCAAGGAGCGAGGCGGTTATTGTGCCTTTGCGTTCCTTTCTAATGGCTGTCAGGGTGATATCACGTCGCATATACAATTTCGCCCTTTAGAGCGGAACTAGCAGCGATGAAATTTCTCTAATATCCACTTGTAAGAGAATCTGCTGTCTCTGTTTTCTATTATCTCTATTTCCATCGCAACCTCATCATATATTGTATGTCAAATACCTTTATTGGTCGTCATGCACTTCTAGGTCTTTCTGCTCTCATACGATTCGCGATTTCTACTCTCCACTAGCATTCCCTGCGGTTTCTACTTTTTCACTACGAAACCCTCCAAGTTATGTACAATTTTTGTTACAATCATTGGGAGGAGTTTTGTGTTGAAATGCTGCAAAAACTAATCAACGAAACGCCGTTAGTTGGAATTACGAAATTTCTGTGGTTGCTCCTAATCATCGTTTAAGCGTTATTAAAGTAGTTTATTGGACTACCACCTTACTTTGTCTGAGAATCGTATCCTATGAGCGGAATTCATGAGAAAAAAACGCATTTTTCTTTGACGTTTTTGATCATTTTTTGTGCTGCTTTCGCTCTCGCAAATTGTCTTCTATGAGTTCATCGCGTTCAAACACAAGCACACTCAGTTTGAAGAAGGATGCTCTAGATTTTTTTTTCCGGCCGATTACATAACTTTCTTTCTACTTCGTTGGGGTTAAGGAAAATGTAATGGTGAAGGTGAAAGAATCATAGTAGGCCAAAAAATTGTGTTTGAGTTTTGATTGTTAAGAGGCTTCCTCCGACTGCTGATGTCTTGGAGTGTCAAGTCCTTGGGGATAGTTGTTTAAAGTTACTACAGAACACTTGCAGTTAAATAGAATATCGCTGTCCCTGGGATACTCCCGAGAATGGTTCCGTTGTCCAGGTTTAGTCGAAGTATGACACACACAAGTGATAAGTTGAATAATTCCTTGAAATCAATGTCTTGTTCCTATCATAACGGGTTGTGTGGAAATTAAGATAGTCTGGAAGGTGTTTCAATGTGGATGAGTTGGTAATCAACTGATTGCTTTGTTGCTCTTCTCTTCTTGCACTCGATTCCACCGTACCAGCGTTTAGCTATTCAATTAATCATGACGTGCATTCAGAAGTTGCGCCAAATCGGTTAAGACCTTGCATCATTAAGGTGTTCGTTAGCGGGAATGGCAGCGTTCTATATTTGTGTTGCTGGGCTTCTCGGGGTTTTGATTTGCAGAACCAGAAACTCGTAACAGACTATTGGAAATCCTATGTATGAGTTACAGTCCAGAGCTGTTTCAAAATTTCATTGGGAATGTCTAATCAACGCAAAATATGTTGACTTGTAAGTTCAACGCTTAGCGTAGTTTTGGTTGGATGTAAAGGGACAGTATTTATCAAGCTCTGATGTGCTTAAGTTATCGATAGAAAGCTCGTGAGCTGATGTTTCAGAGTTTGGGTGCTGTCCAGTAGTTCTTCAGCGCCTTGCAGGATGCTTGACTATCAGTCATTATGTGGCTAGTTTCATTGCTACATAAAACTGTCATATAACTTGTTCAAACCTGGTGGGTGCTGATATTGGTATCTTGTCGATACTTCCTCCATTACTTTATGGCTCGGTTTTTCTGTTAAAGCCTCGATACAGGGTGAAATTTTAGTTCAGATCTTTCTAATCAGCGCACGTGTCCAGCAATAATGGATTTTTATTTGTTTGATTCGTCGTACAAATCAACGTGACTTGGCTTTGTAAGATGATTACGCACTTGCTGAACTTTCGAAATCCAAGTAGAAAGATCGAGTAGACTTCGGTTTCACAGTTTTTACAGTTCGGTACGAAGTTGAGGGACCGCCGCATTGCCTTGTTCTTCCAATTTCGGCGAATAGGTGAAGTGTGAGCTCAAAATACGTAATTATTCACTATTAAGCAGCTCGACATTACAGTGCCAATCTATCTCAGTTTTTCATGAAAAGTTTGGTCCCATTAATAATTACGATCATTTTAGTTTCTCGCGGAAAATATCATATTTTCAGCGAGAAATAATCTTTGTAATTTTTGTTTGGAGACCCTTGAGGGCTCGCTACACAGGTTCGAATGTTTTTTGCGCCTATTGTGAAACTGAGTTGAACCGTTTAAACAACTCTGCTTCGTCCATTCGTACTCCGGCATAATAACAAATCTTAATATTGTTCGTCCGCAATATATATTGGCAGCGAGACACCCCATAACTTATTTCCTCACCCCCGCAGAACTTATTTCCTCCGTTCGTACGGATTTTTGTCGCTCTGTGAATTAATTCTGTAATGTGAAACCCGTATTGCTCATCAACGAATTTATTACAAAAGGATATGAAGAACAAAATGTAGTTATTAGTTAGAAAGAGCTAACCTGTATGTGACAAAACAGTTCTGGAGAATTCCGTTTCCTGCTGTGTTTTGGCTGCCATGTCCGTTCTGTAGATGATTAGTAAAACGTTTGTGCATAGTGTCGATATCAAGGGTTACATCGTTAGTTCTATCCAAATATGATCAGCAGTAAAAATTGAAGAATACATTCTTGTTTACGCGTTGACTTTGCCCCGTTCGCCTGATTACCCATGGAACCATTCACGAGCTTGCTTTCGGCTGGTAGAAGACCGGTGAATTTGATGGAAACCGCGAGAATTGTTTTCGCTGCACAGTTGAATAAGTACTGGTTTTGCACCTTGTGTCCGTGCTGCTCACAGGTTTATGGCGATGTTCACACTCACACCCTGCGCTGAGTTCTGATATTCAGAAGAAATTTACTAACGTTGACATTCGTAGCTGATGGTGTAAAGACGCCATCACCGATTATCCACTGTACAGTGTACAAACCAAGCGTAGTAGACGGCCTTACTCAACAGGTACGTTGACTTCGATACACCCCTGGCGGTCTTAATCCAGTCACCTTAATAGTCTAAATTGGCGAGCACTTAACTAAAATGGCTTGAGTGGCTTCTCTCACTATATAATTTAAATCCCCCATAAGTTGCAGAATTATATATAAAGGTATTAACTCGTGAGGTTTGAACTCCTTAGGAAGAGCTGCGGGCAATACTCTTCCTCCGTTCATGGTCATTTCAGGGACTTCACCTTGAGCCTCTTTCGCCGGCCTCGAAGGTTGCATCACTTCTAAATCTACTCTTGAATACAGTCTTAACTTCTTCCAAGGCTGCGCTGTGCACAGCGTCAGATCGACGATACCTAAAGTAAGAAATGTTTGACGTCGAGCGAACAAGTGCATTCGAGAAACGAAAACATTTATTTGAAGATTCCTGGGTAAGGCGTATTTGATCCGAGAAAACTAGTGAATTGCCAGGTGATGGAGCGATGGAGGTTCCTGAAATGATCACCGTTTTCCCTTTTAGTAAAGCTCCATAAAGCACCAGAGTCGACTTCTGACAAGATACCAGTTGATTGATGGATTATTGTTACTAGTTCGAAATCCAACCTCTCCCTCAAATGACGACTCAATCAATCGTACAATTAATAGCTCTCGGCCGCTGCCATTGACGTAAAGATGATTAAAACTGCATTATCTTTGTCTGTAGATGTTATAGACTGCACCTTTTGACCTCTCACATTCGCATCCATTATCGATCACAACATTGTTTGCCGTTTATCCTCCACCTAAAGAATTTTAGAATGAAGAGGAAAATTTGTATCGATTGAGCTAACATACGATTTAATAGCGGGGGGGGGGCGTACAAGTTAATATAATTATTCGGGTACAGACACTAAGAGATACTGTTGTGCTAATATTTTGCACCTGGCCTTTCACCCGGTTTGAAAATTCAAATATGACCCTTCATTCGAGTTCTTAATCAATCTATGGGCAGGTACTTGATGTTCTAGACACCAATGTTTTTATCTAATCATTACATACCTAGTCTCACTTTCTCGGAAGTTTTATTACAAAATAGGCATTCGTTGAAATTGTATAGATACCTTGCCATCTATCAAGTAAGGAGTTTTGGGGTGTTATTTAAAGCTTAAAATTGGCTGAAAGTTTCCCTCCCAACTCAAGACCCTCCACGTAACCAGGAAAAACCATTCGTGGCAACAACTCCTCTTCAAACACTCCCTTGATACCCTTGGGAACGCAGTCCTTCACTTACCTCCCCACTTCTTCTTAACATTGCCTCTAAATTCAGTCTTCCACTTCTCCTGCTCACCTTACTGTTTCACTCTGGTATCTACACCTCAATTCAATTCTTTGATAATTATTTCTAGTTGTCAGTTTGCTAAAATGTATTTGTTCTTACAATCTATAATTTTCGCGTTCTTCACCCTCGTTATCCTCTATGTCATTTCTGCTCGTAATTTTACCTGTTATGAGTGATCTGAATTGTGAATTAGCCTCGAAATTGTAGCTAGTTTTGGTTTTATTTTGAATTTCGAATACGATGTTATTATGAGAGATTAAGTTTAGATAAGCTGCATTTACTATACATATCATTGTATAATGATTTCTACAAAGGCAAAACGCTGAATCAGTAGGGGTTTTTTGACCTCGGAATTCCCTCACCTGCCCTAATGGGACTCCCTGGCCCTTGATGGCAAAGTCATTGTTTCCCCAAAGACCTTCATCCTCAACCCCGTTTTGTTGCCTTAGGAAATTCCACTTCTTCCATTATTTCTAATTGACGACGGATTTTTCTTCGACATCTGGACATTCCGAAATATCGTTTCTTCCTCTCTTTTCACATTCCTCTCCACAACAGACAGCTCCCCCCTAACTCATTCTCCTATGAAGTCTCGCGAAAGTCATCTCCAGTTCTCCCAACACAGTCATGTAACACCTCTCGCGATAAAGTCTTCTCCTAACAGACACTTGTTTCACCTCGCAATGACATCTAATTCGGATTTCTCCTTCCTTCCCCCTACAACCAGTTTCACGCCTTCAGAGACCCTTGTTCGCGCGTCTGTACTCAAATCATATCCTCTTCAAGTCTTTCTACATCTAAGTCTTCAAATATTTTGATATACCAACTCTACAAATTACAAGTTCGTGCTCAACTAAAACCAGTCTTTGAGATTCATTCAAGTGTATCCTAATCGAAATAGCCAGATAGCGTATACGAAGCATACGAGCTGCGTGCTCTCTGTTCTGTGCTTCGGATGAGTAAGAGAAATAGGATATTCGTTTGCCAGTTTGCTGAACTCTTATGCTTCTCCCTGCATTTTACTTTTCTTTTTTTTAATGCAAGCACTTATTTACATAATCCGTTCTGTACTGAATGCAAATCTGTGCAAACCATTGTAGTTTTGAAAACTTGAACGTAATGATTCAGCTAATATATATCACTATGAATGATACCCTGTTCGGATTGCAAGGATAATTAGTACTGTGTTTTTCCTCTATTAAATATGGCACCTTTTCCACAGACTTTCTTTCTTAATATCGATGAGTAAGTGTAAGTTTCTTTCTTGGCTAAGACTGATTATCATTTCAATGCTGTGACACCATAGTTCACTGAGTTACCAATTTCCCAATTTTGGAAACTAATCAAATCAGTGAGTTGGGTCTAATTTCAGGTTCTTTAGTTTATTATTATTATTTTTTAATACCAGCAAACGTCAGTTTATTCGAGTTTTCTGGTATAAGTTCTCGAAACCTTGTTGCTGTGCTCTCAGCACATGTGTTACTTGTTGTGATTTCTTCTTTCTCCTTTTCCCGCTATTTATATCACCAAGTACTTATCAGGAATGAGTCAAAGGTCTGTTTTTACAGTTTATAAACAGTTATGTGAAAAGGAGGGATAGGAAAGTCCTTGAGCGAACTACTGTTTTAACTTTGTTTTGTGAACAATTTTAAAAATACCTTTTTACACAATAACATTTAAACAAGTAATAAGCTGTGTGATACTGATCGTTCTTCCCAAACGGTTGCTTCCTGGTCGATAACGCAGACGTCATTATGAACGCGGTAAACAGAGGGAGTTGCAGAGAAGCTTTAGAACTAATTCAATCGTCCTTGTAGCCCCAAAGGGAAAGTTTTCGGTAAAGGTCGAACTGTTAACGTTGCATAATTTTTTCTCTCCAAAACCTATGATAAGTGGCATAGAACATGGGAAATGAGATTCTCACTGCGCTATCTCTTGGCTATCTTTTCGTGCGTTGACAGAAGGCCTTGATCTTATATAATGACGGAGGTATTATTCGCGAATCATTAGTCGAGACATCCGTTATGCTCAAAGATGGAAAAGTTTCTCCAACTCTCAATTCTCTGGGTTAGAAAGCCTAGAAGCAATAGATTCGGATATTATACGAGTGCCGAATGAGCTCATGTGCGATGAATATGCATTTTTAGTGCGTAAATCCTTTGGAGAACCTGTACCTCTTCGATAACTGATGAAATGCAACTTCATCATGGGGATCCCCTTATTGACTTCGGTAGATGGGTCCTGGAACGTTTGCAGTTATCTGTGCTTCTGGTCGAGCTTCAAAGCAATTGTTTCAGGCCGAATAAATCAGGTTAATACTCTCCGTAACTCGCGGAGGTAACAGTGGCAAAGGAGGCGGCTGTTATCTACGTATTTACGAGGATAGAGAAGAGCCGACGTTGCATCTACGGTTGCTTTCATTAACTACCCGACGGTGCATTTACAAGAGATCATGCCGCTCATTCTTCGTTCCGTACCAATGTGAGGAGCTCAGTTGGACTAGATAACTATTTCTATTCGGATATGCAGAATCGATTGAGTCATTAGAGGTTGAAATACGGTTTGGAGTAGCTCGATCCACTGAACATTGAATCCTCTTCTTGTTGCGCTCGTCGATGATCCTTGAAATGGTTGATCATCCTCAGACGAAAGTTTCATCGTCGAAATGAAAACAATATTGAACACACTTTTCTTTTCTTGCACCGAGTCGTTTGCAATGAGTTTGAAATGTTTGGTTTGTTCTGGAATTAAAAACAAGAAACTTTTAAATCTCCCCCGTATTAGAACTCCTCACCCCCAAAGGCTATAACTCTAAAGTTTATGCCACAATGGCCTTGCTAGCTTCATTGTTAGAAGGAAACCATCCTCATTCGCCTATTCATTCATTTTTTCTCCCTGGAGTCAACAATTTTTACTTTTACTTATCCAAAAAAGCCTGAAAATATCTAAAAACTGGTGCGCAAGGGTCGGGCTGTAAATTAACCCGTACAAAACTGTATTGGTGGCTTTCATGAGAGGGGAATAGATGTATCGTATGGAGCTCGTAGACGTGGGTGTGATAGTTATCGAGCTATGAAAGGTGACGAAGTTTCTAGGTATTACAGCGGCCTAAACGCTCATCCAGCAACACACACACCTTGGTCCCTATTGCGAGTAAAACCATTTATCGAAAGCATTCGTCTGGGTCAACAGAACAAATGAAATAAACTACCAAGGATAAGAAGGATCTCTTGCTTATACATAATAGATGTCATTTGAAGAAAAAGCTGAAGTAACTCTTCTCGTCGTTTCGAGGTTACAAAAATCAGAAGAGGACCTTCTTACTCGAGCGAGAGAAGATGAGAAACTTTCAGTTCATCTCGCTTCCAAAAATGATCTAGGCAAGATATCTACACCATGGATGACCGGATCTCCTGGGCAAGGATCCGACAGAATTCCATAGTCAGGGCAGGCTGATTGAGGATTCACTGTACGTACAGTACGTCCAGAAAGGGTGCTAGTTTTGTATTGGCAGTCTCTGCTTCAGATTCACCCTGTGAGACAAATAAGGTGACTATTACAACACATTACCTTTCGATTAAGTCGCCCTTCTTGAGCTTACAAGGTGCATGTAACTTATTTCAAAGTCTATGAAGCCAGTCATACTACTAACCCTTCTCTTGGGTCCCTACACCCACTCGACGTTCTTGTGAGGGTTTCTCAAGTTTCTCCTGTGCCGCCCAGTCAGCTTTGATGACGATAAATCCCTGCTTTTCAAGTTGTACGAACATGGAACAGTAAAAGAGCGAAGAATAAAAGAGCTCCGGGGATCCATCGTTTGAACTTCCGCTTTTTGATTCCAAACTTTGTTGAATTGCGAAAGTGTCTCCGCTTTTCCCCGGCTTTTCCGTCCGGAAATATTTTTCAGAGCCTGCAAATTGTGCGCGCGAGCTCCTTAGTGTTTCGAATCACCGGCAAGCGGAGGGAGAGAATGAGGGGAGAAGATACCGGATGGAAAAGGACGAAGTGGCACCAAGTTGAATTGAAGTCTTGCTAGTCGAGTTTATGATCTATACCCTCACCCAAAGGTCTTCTACTCCAAGTCGTAATTTCACTGGCATTCATTCTTCTCTCCTGTTTCGCTGCCTTTAATCACAGATACGCGAAACTGCACTCAGCTCCCGCTTTTCCTCTCTTCGCCCTCAGCCTTCCAGCAATGGACAGTTCTCCAGTGAAATAACCTCCCCCACGTTTTGTCTGCACTCATTCATCCAAATTGACTCTTCTCCATTAGTAGCTCTGCCCTATGTCTGCGCGTAATGCACATAGGAAGTGATTATTCGAAAGGAAATGTCTACTTTACATTATGAGGTTATCGTATATTCGTGGAAAAATAATTACAATTTGTGAAAACATGTTAAAACGTGACCACTGAAAAAAATATCCGACGAGAAGCATCACGCACCTCAGCCACCCAGCCACCCGTTTACGACAAAGTAAACGGCAAAGATGCTACTCACGCGGAGCTGAAGACAAGACTGACTAACTCTTCGCTGATGGCGAAATCTTTTATTGTGAAAAAATGTGGTGTCAGCGGTATTAGGGTAAAGGACCTGATGCGTCAAGCGGTGTCGTGGGGTACGGAAACGTAACTTATATGCAATCTATCATCGTTGTACACATTTTTACGGAAGCGTTTACGGGGGGGGGGGTGTAGGTACTTGTCAATCGAAAATACTCGGCGAGTTTGGTCAAAATAGAGCTGTTTTTGAGAAAACTGGAACAACTAACGTTCTGAGAATCTCATTTTCAGAAGTATTTTGGCTTCGATGTCCAACGGCTAATTACGGTAAAAGCTGCGGTCAACAAATTGTGGGTATCATTTACAAGGAGCCCCTACGCCAAGTTAATCACATTCAGTTTTGTAATTTACAGCTACGGTAAACGGTAAAAAAGCTCAATTTTTGCAACTTTTTGAGTATTTCCGTTTAAACAGAAACATTAATAGAGTGCAATGTACAGATATTGGCTATTTGAAGACACTTTGTGAGTTTGACGTAATTGTTAGAGCCGTTTATCTAATAAGTTGAAAGAAACAAACACTTTTTGCTTCATTGGCATATAGCTCAGTCCAAACCTTTCATGGAAATCAACATTTCAACGTGGAAACTGCTTATAACTTTATCCACAAAAAAAAAGAACGAGCTAACTCAGTTCACACACTAATGTTTCCCGATTACCGAAGGCCTGGTAATGTTCTTGGACTTGGCAGTAGCTTTTAGCTATCGTTGATTGCTTCGGAGAATAGAGATTTGGTGAAATTTTTAGCACTACGAGCAAGAATTCTTCGTGTCACTAAGGTTGAAGTCATCGGGGTTTGTCTCAAAATTAAAACGGGACTGGTACTGTGGGAATAGCTCTGCTTCATAATATGTAAAACCGTAGCTGTGAATGAACGGTACTTACTTGACTATTGATATATTTTCTTTAGTCATTCAGCCCCTTTCCCTCTTCCTTTGATGGGAATGCGAGCTTAGATATAACGAGAGCACTCTCCAACGAACGTTAACAAATGTTTTCCGATCAGTTTGTAGTTGGGATTCTTTCGGGTTTGGCTCGTTGAGCTGAGTTTAGGATGAGTTAGTCAGCTCAAAGATGCGGTCACAACCTCTCGGTTTTTAATTTTATTTCTAAGTGCGGCGCTGTAAGGTATAATTAAACGCCTCTTCCAGCGGCACCCTCGCCCAGAGCACTCTTGTCCAGTTTTCTCATGTTCGGCCGTTTTCGTTAGTAGTGAACAGCCTTGCCGTCATCAATCCCTTTTTTGAAACAAATTTATTTCTAAAGGTATTACTTATTCGTTTATTTCTGAAGACCCATCCAATTTCGACAAGCTAGTTCGAGACACCATATTAATCGTTTTATATAAATATAAAAAAAGGCGTTGGTAGTAAGCTTGAAATTGACCAGATTTATCTTGATCTTGTTAAATTTGTTCACGTTGGAGTGTCAATTTTGCTCCTTCCACTTTCTCTAAAGTTGTGGCTGTTTGTACTCCATTCACTATACCCGTTAGTAGTGAGCCGCAATTTGCCCTTCAATATCACGAATGTAGATCAGTACTCAGTGCAAGGAACTCTAAGAATTCCGTGTGATCATCGTTTAGTATTGCAATAATTAAATCGAAAAAACGATAATACGTGTACAGAGTGCATCGCCACTGGCTGTGATGTATTGAAGAAACACACGGATAGACTCGTAGTTAAGACTCACAGGCAGTGCGATAGCAGCGTGAGCGGTCGGAGGAACGAGTGATGCTGTGGGATTTGAACAAGGGGTAAAAGACATTACTAACTCTATGTAGGCGACCTGATTAAGAAACAGTTGAAAATTCCATAGGCTTCTTTAATGTATGCGAGGTTCTGGGAGCCACTACAATTCCCGGAGGCGTGCAAGTGGACGCCAGAGACTATTATTTAGAAAATAGGGGGCGCTGAATGCAAGATCTAGGACCTTTACAAGTTGCAAAGGGCAGAGACGATTCTTAATTGTGAAGAGTTCGATGGGCGCGAGTGTCTAATTCGAGAAATTCACCAGGGGAGGACCAGGGTAGGTATTCCCCCACAGAATTGGACTTTGATCAGCTCAAGAAACGAAGAGTGAAAGCTACTAACGGGACGTCCGTTACATGGAATTGACAGTGAGGGAACGATAATTAAGTCGGAGAGGTTGATTTGAACGGGAATTGGTGTTCTGTGCTGCACGACAGGCGGGTCCAAGTCAATTAGTCCTCATCTTGGAATTCTGCAATTGAAAACAGGACTGAACCAGCAGCTGCGGGATTATCACGATGCTACTAACGGCTAGTGATTATTCTAGCATTCATTTCATTCCGATGTTTGTAGTGATATGTCATAAACAAATCTGAATTTTGTCTGATTGAGTTGGAACGTTGGATGAAATGAGGAACGTTCTGAATGATTGTGGTTATAGAAATGGGTAACTAAGGCTGATAAAGTTGGTAGAATAATTTGAGGCCTATTACAAGTAAATATGGTGACTTCTTTCATACATTTTAATTGAAAATTCACTACTCAAAGATATCTCCATACAAACAGTCATCACTGTCTAGCTGAGCGTGAGATATATGCACCCTGGTTGCGTTAACTATTGATCAAGGAACACTGGGATGTGGCGTACACATTGTTGTTGCTCACTGTCTCAGCATCTGACTGCTTTCTAGCGCGCTTTTAGCAGTCCTGACCACGCACTATGAGACGAAGATCGTAGATAAAAAAAACCTTTGACTCTACCCTATATATTTATGGATACTACTGTAATATTTATGGAGTAATGACCAGTGGGAAGCAGATATTAGGTAAAGCCACAACACAGTGAGCCTCATTGTAATCGCATACGATCTTTTTACAGTCTTCTCACAAGCTCAGCAGCACGCACAGTCTTCTGAGGCGCTCCCGAGTGAATAGAACTGTCGTACCTCGGATACAGAGACTAATGAAACTTACCAATCATGGCTGATAGGGTCGAGTGATTGCTGGAAAAGTGTTGGGTACAGTCACATCATCCTTAATTAACCTAAAATCTTCTGATGAAAATTTGTAACTGCAACAACCACCATATCGGCAGTGGCTTCCTACAAATCCCATCTTCATAAGTGGAGATGAGGCCTTAGTAGCGTTGCTGAATTTCGTGCATGATTTCTTCTTCTGTATGCTTTCGGTCAGCAGTGCTTGAGAGACTTAGAGCGTTCTCCTGGCCGCGTTGTGAACATTTCCGCCGTATATAGCAATGAGGAAAAGTTGTATTCGGAATAAACTGAATGCGGCTCTCCGCTCGAAGCCGAGAAAAGTTTTATGTCACAAAATGGTAGCGCGGATATTACTATTGGGATTAAAAACGTTCCAGGGGGAGGAAAGGAGATGTGATTTGCGCAACCGCCATCTCGTGGAGATTGAGCCCGGCAAAAAGAAGCAAATGTAATCTAAGCTGTTGGACCGCCGGTTTCTGCACTGTAAGAGAGCTCGACAGTTATATAAATATTTCCACTTCGTATCAACTATCCAAATGTCACACAGTAGTTATTTACGCTCCGCGATACTGATGAGTTTTTAATTGTATCCCGGTTTTTTAGATAGTTCTGAGAACTCATTCTGGATTTATATCCCCTTACGAACACTACAACGAATACACCAGAGAAAATCACGGTATTTAATCAGTCCTATTAACTTTGAAGAAACACAATAGCTCAATGTGAAGCATCAACAACCGGTACCAAGACACGGTTCTCATCAATCGCCAAAGGATTAAAATCTCGGCGAAGGGTCTCAATAATTGTATACAGCCGGATCATTTTTGCAGAACACTGCCAGCTCTCCTCCACAGAAGCAGGTTCGGAGTTACGAAGGGCTCACAAGGTTCACTTGGGGTGATTTTAAACTCGCCACTTTCTCAGTTCTTCATTTGATGTATTCTTCATATTTATAATAAGATTTTCTTCAGTAGGATTCAAAGAAATTCTCGTTTAATGCAGCTTTGTTCGGAATGAAACCTCAGTACAGGATGAGGTCTGTACAGAACTGTTTGCCCGAACGCTTTACAAAATCGTTCTGAACTGATACTTTCACTTTCTACGCCGCGCAGTCATCGCAGCGAGCCTAAAACCGGAAGCGAACTTACTCTCACGTTTCTTGACCCGCTGAATCGTATAAGTCGTGCAAGTATAACCAAGCATGTTGGGTCAATGGCTTCTTCAGTATTAGCCGTATTTGAGAGCCTGTTCTTCACTTTGCAATGTCAACGATAAAAAAGAACGAGAAATCTTGTCGATGGATTCCTCAAATCTGAAGCGGAGCATTCTAAAAGACTGGGCGTGCAGTAAAACACAGTTCTAATCGTGCTCTTTTCTTTATTCGTTATGAATAGAAAACATTCAATTTGTCTGGAATAAATTCTGTTTCTGTTAATAATTTATTGTTGTATAGTCTGAAAACTTACGAGTACAAAAAAATAATAATAAGGTGCAGTACTTGATAGTGGGCATAATGTACGTCCAACAATGTATGTTTGGATGTAGATTCCCTTTGGTGTATTCATGTTAAGTCTCGTGGGATTTATACCTCTGTACGGGCATAACCCATAGTGGGGGAAGTTTGTGATCAATCTGTTCTTCGAGATATTCTATAAAATATAAATAGATTCCTAGGTCCTCTCAAAACCAAAACGCTACCGTCTATATGCCTGTTATTCGAAGAACAAAAGTCGTCGTTAAGTATATTTTTAGCGATCTAAGGGCGATTTGTCTCGCATCAAAATTTGCAGAGCTGAACTGGAGTCTGATTTTGTACTGTCAAAAAACACATTATATTGACGTAAACCTACCATTTTCTCATTTCATGTAAAATTAGATTTTTGAGAGGCAAAAATGCTTTCAAGTTTGAATAATCGATCTATTTTGGAAATGAGCTGTATGCGCTTCTAGATTGTAAATTTGTATCTTTCAAAATCTGTATATTGTTCATCTGTTTATCTTCACACGAGGTAAAATGCTTCTTCTACTTCAGTATTAGCTGTTTGGAAAATTGAGACGGAATAAGAGGACACATCTTATCATATTTAAGCCGTCTGTCCCAATATTTAAATAATATACAAAATTAACGCTACTGCTATCGTCGTAATGGGCTGAATATTATGGTATGCCCCAGAAGAATTGTGCACTTTTGTTCGTTCAATTCTTGCCGACCACTTTGATTGAATAGAATTGAGGAGTTGTGTTGAAGTATATCGTTCAGTTTCGTGTCTCGTTGGATTCGTTTTGCCTTCGTCGCGTATTTTAGCTTTTGCTTTGATCGTGACCTCTTACGTCACCTCTTGCACCCGCTCGAGTTCCACTTCCCTTACTTGGCGTTTGAGCGAGAACGTAAAGAAAGGGACGTGACAGTGAAGCCTATAGACTTCCTTTGCTGCCGACTACGGTGGTGGTTAAGGAGCAGGCGTTTTAATCGTGTCGTTGAAATTCGCTGAGGTAGCTCGTTATTTGGAATTCAGCAATTTATCACCCGGTGGATTGATGTTTTGTTTTTTTGAAGATCCAATCACCGTTTCGTCGGAGATTTTGAATGGATTTCCATTAATATATTAAATTATTGAAATTGAACAATTGCTAAACATTGATTCAGCATTTAAATATGGCCTGAACAGCATCCAAGAGACGTTTCGCCGCCAAATGAAGATCATTATGAAAAGTTGGTCACAACCTATACCTTAATTATATTATTTTGTTCTTCTAAAGTGTTCACAGAACAAATTAAATGTATTGATGGATGAAAAAGTTGGTTCATTTTTAAAAAACTTAGCAGATATTTGCTGTGTTGTCAAAAGTCTAACGAACTGAGGGGGTTCCACCGAATTCCACGAGGAAAAATATTCAGGTAGCTCTCGCCGAAGAATTTGAAAGTTGAGAGGAATGTACGTACAAACGTGACTAACGATATCACCGCTCAAGTTATCGATGCTTCGTCGATCTCTTTCGATTCTAAATAAAAACGTCGGGTGCAATGCATCACACAACTGTTCTCACTCCCATGGAAAGTCGGTAGCACGCCGTATAGACTGGTTCTGTTTTGTTCTACACATTTTTGCAAAATCGTTTCTGTAGACCGAAACGGAGGAGAAATTGTTTACTTTCCTTAGTTCTGCGAGGTAGAAACAAAAGGTTAAGAACCAGATTTTGAGTTATCCTCGATCCTTACTTTTCCAAGTTTTCTAAGTGCAGAAAACACTATTTTGGAAAATGTTCTGTGTTCGTTTAAGTGTGTACAAGATTTATGGAGAACGGTTGGATTAAATCAGCCCGAATTTGATATTTATTTATCCAAAACGGTTTATCAATCGATAGCTCATTGTAATGAAGAAATGTTACTCGAACAACAATTGTACTAGGCAGATTGTTGGTTTCCTTAGCGTTCATAGTACGCTACAATGTTGACTACGCGGTTGAAGCGTTGATACCCTATAATGTTACGATAGAACCCGCATATTCAAGCCATGAAAACTAATCTTCGTAAGAGTTTCGAGATCTTGCCATACGAATTTTGCGTCGAAAGGACGGAGCTGAGAGGCTCGGCAACCATTCCATACCGCAAAGCCATTTGGCCTTAATTTCCTAACCTTGCTGCTTCTCGAATCATTAGCTCAACCACAAATCGCGGTTTCCTGCTAGCCCCGCTTTCAAACGTTTAATTACTATCGCCTATTTCCGTTTTGTGCTTTCAGCTGAGATTTTTGATTATTTGTCTGGAAGCCCGGCGGATAGGAGGAGCGTGGCACTTGATATGATCGTGTCTGAATCACGTAAATAGATTATGAATTGCGGTCGAATACTAATACGCAAACTTAAGAAGGTGGTGGAAAGTAACAGTTGATTAAATTGTTGTTAGTCTGTCATGAACGCATACTTTGATTTCTTCCGATCATAACATTTCTAACCTTCGTGAGTTCAGAAGTTCCATCTACGAAAATGGTCTCAGTGTACATGTGTCTCATTACTCGATTGAAAGAGAATGGCTGAACCATAATAATTCAAATGTTATATTTAGCGTGCTGAGTGAATCCGTGGACGCAATTGAGAGAAAACGGCTGAACCAAATCGATTCGAATTTGTTATTTGGCCTCGCCAACACAAAGGTGTGTGCGAAATCGGTTAAAACTAAATCAAACCTCAGAATACATTTTTTCTGAAACCCCGCTTTAAGGATTTCGATTAAATTTTTTGTATGGACAGTTCCAAACAACATAATCGTACCATTAAATTCTCATTCTTGGCAAAATACGAGAGAAGCACGATCAATTATCAAAAACGTTCTAAGAAAAATGATTTTAGCGTTGTTTTTTCGTATAAATTCCGTTCGTATGATACTTTCTCAGAAAAATCAGGGGGATACCATAATTACTTAGTAATAATAAGTAGGAGCAACTCGATGAATTCTGGAACCTTAAGCGTTAACAGTTTCCATGGAGGACGTAGTGCTACGTTGTACCAAGTTCTTGTAAACGGAATGAAAAGCAGATTTGGATAGTAGCTAAAGCCGTGAAAATCGGCTTATGTACATGGGGCTGAAGAAAGCGATACTTCGCCCCAGATGTTCTTCTCAACGGCTGTAACGCTAGTAATCAAGTTTTTTGTATGAATAGTTCTAAACAAAGTTGCTGCGATGAAAGTTTTCATTATTAGGAAAACTATAAATAATTAAATATATCTGATTTTTCACCAGTTTCCTCTACAGACCATGACCGAGTGACAATAATCAGCCGGTTGATTCCGTCCTATAACAATTTACAGCACTAAGTGATATGCGCTATTACTATTCTACATCGACTTTTCACCTACCTTCATGTTTTGCAGAATTTAAGTATGAAATTGATTTTTCGGTCTCGTTCGTAACGGACGTTTTACGTGTTTGATTATACAATTTAGGCGTTTATTGTTTTCGTACTCGGTCGACAATTATTTCTTTCAAGTAGGAACTTTGTTTTGTTGAGGTTTGTCAACACCTCATTATTTTTTCGTAATTAATTCGGAATTCCGTCAAAACCCCGCCCTAATAACTTAGTTTGCCGCTAATCAAGTGGAAACTCTGCGGGAGTTTATTCAGTTGTTCAAACTCGGATGAATTAGGCCGCTCAACGGATGTAAAAAGTGGAATTAGTGCGTATCTCGAAATTTCGGATTCTCAATGCTCAAACACTTTTGAATGAATGACGCGTAATTTGAAGGTAACGCGTGTTGGTCGAATTGGGTTGTTAAAATTACTTTTTTCCTCTAGGACAGTAAATAACAGGCTCTTGAGTACACCTGCGAGATTGTGGTATCGGCCATTTTACAAGAAAAATCTGTGAAATGTGAACTACGTTGGGAATTGGGTGAAAGAAATCGTGGAATGCTGTACTATTTGCGGTGGGTAAAACTTGTGATGTTTGACGCACAGCTTATTGAAATGATCCTGACTCTTGAATCAAGAAAAATCTTTCGTAGTTAGCAACTTGTGTATAAAAGTGACGTGCTGCCTTGAAAGGGAACTTCAGTTGAAAATTGACTAACAAGAGCGCACAGATCTTCTGAAGAAGAGAATGAAGTTGAAAGAGAGAAGACACAAGGGGTCGTGTATCTGAGTATTTCTTCTGGCCGGTTGTGGGGTGGATACCACTCTTTAGACCGCAATCCACAAAGGGGTAGGAAGGAGAGGAAGCTGACCTTAGTAGAAAACCCAACTCTATTCGCGGTGCCTTTGAGATTCACGGTTGTAATTTGTAGCCACTCGGCACAGGTTGTTCAATCTTCCCCGACTATTCTAAAGTTGGTGGCGTGTTATTTCATTCCGGTCGTCGGGCAGTTCAAACAACTTTACTGTGAATCTGGGTGAAAGATAACTGAATATAGAGATACACCACTAAAGAAACTCAATGAATACCTTTTCTTGCCAATAATAAAAATATCGTAAACATGAAGCACAAAATAGAGTTATTTGGTGATTTTCACAAGACCAATTTTACGAAGAAATTGAAACCCGCATTCAATTCTCTCATTAATTCTCTTTCTACATCTAAGTAAACTCATATCTGGTGCGACACGTCACACAACTTTCCTCAGCACCACGTACATTCATCGAATTTTATCATTTTGCCAACTAATTCAATATGTTTCTGTTTAGCGTATGGAGAACCAGATAGGCCATACTTCGCTACGTAGAAACGATCAATTCTTAACGCTCCGAAATTTATTGAGTAGCTTCTCGTGTCTTTTATTCAGGATTAGCGCATAGTTATTTTATGGTGCTGTCAACATGTTTTTGTTGTTGTTGTTGGAAAGGTTCGTGTTTACTGATGTGGGCAACACGATAAAAGTTAGTCAAAGAGACGACATTCTTTTTTTTTACAACTGGGCCTATTGTGTGGACGACGTCCACGATATGTCCCCGCCATTCTCGCACGAAACGAAAGACAACCTTGAGGTTCTTCCCTGCAATCACCTCTAGCCGCTTCTGATGAACCTTAAGCACTGCGAGGCGCACTCCGTTGACTCCAGCTTCGCCTCGCAGAATCTCCAATTCTGTACCTCTCACCTTGGGCTTAGTGAACCCACATACCATCCGTGTACTATCTCTCTCCAGACTGAGGATATCTTTTGTTCGTTCCCTGGAGAGTCTGATAAAAAACCATGACTGCCTGGCACATCCCGCCAATAGGCAGCCCTGCACTTCTCTTCCCACTTACCTACGTCCTCGATCAAGTGGCTCTTGATGGTCCCTGTGAAGGGCTCAAGTCCCACCGGGAGAGGTGCAGATCCTTTCCTCGCCAGTTTGTCGGCCCCCTCATTCCCTTCTATTCCTGTATGACCTGGCGCCCAGCACAGTGTTAATGTGTTTTCTTTTGCCAAGGTCTTCAGGCCAGTAAGGCATTCCCAAACCAGCCCCGACGTGATGGTATATGAAGCCAGGGTAAGTGCAGCCTGACTGTCAGACATAATGTACATTCTTTTCCGCTTCAGGTCGTGCATGCACACTGTCACTGCGAAGAACTCTGCTTGGATACTGTAGCCAGTGCACCGAATGGTATTGCTGTCTGGATCCCTCGGCCATAAACTCCTGCGCCCGCTAGGCTATCCCTCACTAATTCTCCTTCTGTATTGTATACCATAACCCCAGCCTTAAGAGAGGGACCAACCCCGTTACATCTGAACAGCACAATTCGACTCTGAACAGGCCAGGCTGCCCATTTGCCCCTAAGATCGAGCATTTTTGGGAAATCCTGGCCATTCATTTTCTCTGAACAGCTAAGTTACGCGTTGATAGCGTCAACTTCGACGCCGCGCACAATGAATGTCCTCGAAATGGGCACAAACGCGTTAACCGGGCGGAAGAAGCGTTAAGGGAAAGGTTGACTCGGAAAGAGGGGAAGGCAGAGAAGTGAGATTTATTGCCTACCAATGACACTCAACCCGAGAGGGAGCCGGCTAATCATAAACTTCATTAGCTGTTCCCTCGTGTGATCTTCCTTTAACCTGCGGCAGGTTGTTAATTGACTTACGCCAGGGAACCAACATCGTTGGGGTTCGTAAATGCCGAGCGATGGGAAAAGACGAGCTAACGTTATCACTTTCGAAGAGGTACCGGGTGCTGTTTAGCGTTTCACATTAGTCCACTGTACGTTCAACAACAAAACCGAAACTCACGGGACAGCGAACATAATCGAATAGACGGCGGTAATTCTATTCAGAGATATTCTGTTTGAACGTCGAATTAAACGGAGAAGTTTTAAGAGAAACCGGATGTTAGTTGTCGCATTTGTTCACTACGGATTAACACTCAAAGCGAGAGGCAGTATCATATGTGGTGCCTTTGATTTCTTTTCAACTATTAACAACATTGCTGTTAAGCATTTATTTTACAGACCTTCGATTTTAGTCGCACTTCCACCTTTGGCAATTATTATTGTGATGGGACAATAATAATAATCCTTCTGGCCTCGATAATGGCATTTAAAGACGAATGAACTATAAGAGAATTAATGTTAAGGTTATTGTTTCGTTTTTTAGTAGTATAACTCTCTCATGAGGGTTCAGGAATTGTCATATTGATTAGGAAACAGACCTGTTTTGTTTATTAGTTTTGCCGTTTCTCTCGCCCTGTACGTTAAAGCTAATTGTCTATAAGAACGCCCTGCGAAAAGACTATCAGTCTTACTAAAGTTAACGTACCTGTTAGGTGAGTCCGTCTCCTCTGGCCCACAGTAACTCACAAGCCAGAGGAGACGGACTCACCTAACAGGTACGTTAACTTTAGTAATTTGCCTACTGGCGGACATAACCCAATTTCTTTAATACTATCAGTCTTGTATAGCATTTATGTTCCAGTATGCTGAATTTATCTACCAGCTTCTCGGCAGTGTTTCAAATAGGACAACTGACAACGACGTTAGCTTCAGCCGCCAGTGACCTTTCAACTTATGTTGAGCTGCTCTTCTACAATAGACGTGATCGATTTTGTGCGAATGTTCACTGAAGTGGTTTCTTGGAAGGAAAGCGCGTTGCGTGACCAACCTACACGTGTCGTTAAATGAGGCGAACACAGATATAGATATGGACCTAATTCGCTTGAATTTCTTTACTAATAAGCTCTTCAATGCTCTTTGCACGCATTCTACGAGTTTTCGTGTTTCTTTTTTCTGTTACGATGTTCGTTGATTATAGTAATTGAAGTAGCCCTTGAGTGAAAATCCGAGTGTAATTTCCTGTACACTGTTTCTATCGTCATTGTTGATCTTCACGTTTAGCAGTCAACAAAAGTAGGTTGATGTCGAATGGCGTCTTAGTAAGCAGTAGGCGATTGTTTTCAGTGTGAAACTTGAAAGTGAACCTTGAAGCCAGATGTCAAATATGTGGAATGAACGAGAACAGTAGACTACTACAGTCGGATGAATTAACAAAGGAAGATTCTCAGGTTGGCATGTGTAACTGATTGAATAGTGACACTTTTGGTATATTTTTGATATCGATTGATGATCAAACTCTCAGACCAATCCGCAGTCTTACGCAAGATTGGTAAAAATCGTGTCGTTCAAAAATGTGCGTGATGTGCGAGTTCGGTTGATGAGCCATTCTTTACATTTCTTAAACGTTTGGCCTCAATTCGCTTGAAATCGGGGATCGAACCAGCTTCCATCACCCTTAACTTTTAAATGGCTCGAACAAACAAACTTTACTCCATTATTAGGTCGCGACATTTAGAGCTAAAATGTCATTAAAACCGATTTGTCGGACATGCTTTACTCTTCATCTTGATGGGCAAGGAAAAGGTCTCTTCGCGAGTGAATTGGGCTCAGCGTCGGAAGAAGATAGCTCAGGAAATCAGGCTCGAATGACTACCTTAAAGGCCACCGTGGAAATGCCGTTGAATGCGTTTCTTAGCGTTGTGAGTATTGTCTTGATTTTTGAAGAGTACTCCTCTTTAAACCCGATATTGTTCTGAAAATTCTTCTCTCCGTGCTCTAAATGTAATGGTAAACAATACATTTAAAAGTTATTACAACTTAGAGATGCTGGAAAAATGATGTCTTGCATGTAAACCATTTCAATTTATCAAATTGGTCGCCTTGTCATTTTTTTCTAATTTATTTTACCGTAGTTATATCACCCTGTAACTTGAAATGTAATTTATTTTCCTCGATTCGAGTGATGTTTTCGTAAATCGATGATAGCACGGGTTTCGGCTGTTAAACGCGTTCATTTCGTCTCTTGCGAAGGATTCCAAATCTGCAATGTCCGCTCACCATCCAGATCATATTTCACTGGAACTATCCATTCTTGAAATGTCTCAGCGTATTTGGCAGTGTGAATGAAAAGGGAAGGTCTTTATTAGCTCAACCAGAAGTCTCATAACTTCGTTGATGAGAATTCTTTCAGTTATTATGATTAATCACTTTGTTATACAACACTTGTGCAATCTGACGCTCTGTACTGAACAAGGGGCTACTCATTCCTCACAGTCCTCGACCACACGTGGTAATGTAGACAGAAAAAAGAAAGCCCGGTAGCAATTTTGTATACTCGTATTACGTCGAGCGAACTCGTTGTTCCAGTCGTGTCAGAATTAGTTGAGTGTAACTCCTACCAAACGCTCCTTCAAACTGGTGTTCATTTCTTCTCTCCTATTACACTGTTCTGCTACTATAGGATCTGGTTTCAGTTTCGGAATTGAATTAGCTCGTCGACGTAGAGGTGGTGGCTAACTTTCCACGTGCCTGCGGTTTCGCCTTTTCGGTAAATCGACACGTTGTTGAAGAGCCCTTTAAAAGAAAATTTGATACTACTCGTTAAAAGGTTGTGAAATGTCTTTATAATATTTTGTCGGCTAATGAAAGTATTTCATTGCCTTTTGTTAATATCTCATTTATTTTTCTGACCTTCGCTGCGGAGAAAGTAACACCGAACAAAAAAAGTAACGACCGAAACTAAGGTCTTTTTTCCAATAACCTTTCAATAGCAGTCCGAAACCAAAATTACGGGCCAGTCAGTGTGTATGTCAGCACGTTCAGAAAAGGGCTGAACCATGGATAAGTTCTGCGCATCAACGTTTAATAATAACGAAATAATGAGCAGGATCGACAAAACTAATCACTGGCAGTGATCACTCAACTGTTTTCTCTTGAACGATTTGCTGTTCAACATATTCTGTCTATGCTAAAACCGAACAAACTTGCGAGTTATTCAATGACGATCGTTAAATAACTACGGTTTACCCAAACAAATCGTAAAAGTTAAGCTCTGCCGAGTTTTCCCGCTATAGCAACTCTGGCTCTTCATCAATATTCAGGTAAGAATAAACATTTTAGGTACAGGAACTACAGATTTGTAGTGTACGTCACATCTGATGATTAAATATATTCTTGAAATAGGTAAATAAATACGGTTGAATATTATCGGTTGCTGAATTTTTTTAAACTTTAGTGACGCCGAACATAACTCGTAGATTACTTAACGTTTTACAATACTTGACTATTTATTAATTAATATAAAGTTGTAAAATCGGGTTACGACGTATACATGGTACCCTCTCAACTTTCTTATAATTTTCAAGAAGTAGGTTGAAAGTTCAAACTAATTGCGAAAATCAAACCATATGCTAGTTAAAATCGGGCTAGAAACTGTAGTTTAGTCTTATCATTTCGCTATTCGGAAATTAAATGTCTGTGAACATTAAAATTTTAGGATTTCCTTTAATTGAACTTCTGCGCACAATCCTTAGTGCGACTTGTTCATCTTGATTGCAATAGTGACATTCTATGAAACTTTGATGTCACAGTTCATGCGTCGCTTGGAGTAAAGGGTTTCCTGTATATTCGTGTGCCTTGTTCCCCGAGTTGATCGGTATCCTCTCCTTAGATTAGGCGTTTTTTTCATTCTTTGGGTCATTTAAGAGTTGAGTGGGCCCTTTATCTATTAGAACTATCTTCTTTTTAAATCAGAAAGCTTCATTGTAAAATACGTTAACCTATCTGTACGGTGACGTTAGCAGTAAACGTGATGAGGGAAGTAAGGTGTAACAATAGTCAACTTCAAAGCTAGCGGGTTATTCGGCACTATTTTTCCCTCTGAACAATTCAATGGCTGCGCTCGACATCCTTGAATGAAAAGCGGATTCGTTAACACGTTACCTACGGGGTTGGTCCGAAGCTTTATTGATTCAGAACCGACGAGCCCATCGGACGAGTCGTAACTGTTGTTTTTGAGTCGTTTCCTTCGGTGATTTGGTAACCAAATGCGTTGGTCATTAATTTTCCCCTAATCCTTTTGTGTTCTGTATGATATATCAATCTCATCGCAGTTACTCAATAAAACTTCTACTCGAAATTGTATTGATTTGATTCAATCCTTCATTCTCCAGTATCTTGTTCGCGACCTTACGACTGTTGTTGCTATGGAAGTCCTAAGCTCGAGAAAAAAGTATCGAAAATCCGAGTGTTTTTTGCACATTAGTGGATTGATAACAGAATAATCCAATCGTCGAGCTCATGAAGAAATTCGAAGACTCAATAAGATGGAATGAAAGGGAAGAAGATTCCACATAATTTTATGACCAGTCTGAAATTGCTTTCAGAGCGACAGTAGAAGTTGTTAAGTATCGAAAGCATTCTCAGGAGCCAAGGGAGGATGAATTACGATATTTATACGTTGTTCTTCAATTGATGGACTGTTTGGTTTCAATGAAGTTGGTTTTCTAAAAAATATTAGTACGTAGAGCATGTAAGGTATATTAGAGGCTAGTGGAATGGCGGTGGAGGGGGGGGGGCTTATCTTGTTTTGATCGCCGCCAGGGCAAATTCCTGTAACCTACTGCAGGTCTAGACCGGGAGTATATTTATGTTCGCTGGTGACATGGATGAGGTAAATACTGGCAAAATGGGCGAGAAGTGCACAAGAAACCGGAGTAGTACCATGGGGAAGTGGATGAACGTCAACTCTCACAGTGAATATCTCAATCTACATTTTAGTTAACTTCTCAAGAAAATTTGTTGCTGTTTTTTTATTGGAAAATCCGTTGACGCTACACCCTACTGGGATGCAGAAAGTGGGTTAATCGCTTACTTCGCCGGAGTGCCATTTGAAGTGAAATACTCTCATGAATAATTTCAAAAAATGAAGAATCTGCAACTATTCGAAAACCTAAATTTATGAAAATGTGTACGTAAACGCCATTCAACGGATACTCGTAGAAACTGTTAAGGGGAACAAACTGGTTGTAGGTTGCTAACAAACTGGTTAAGTTCAATTAGTAATAACTGTGAAAATTTTGAAAATGTTGAGAAAACACGTTTTATCTCCTTTAACGCACTATTAGAGGAAAGTTTATGCATTGAAATAAGTAGTTTGTTCAGATTATTTGAAAACAGTTTGTCCCGTGAGTTAGATATAAATCTTAAGAGCCGGTTTTCAAATAATTGAAATATCCTCTTTTCTTCTTGTATTTGAAACCTATCCGTGTTCGCATTGAGAGCGGTACTTTGAATAAAAGCGTTCTCTCGCAAATCTGACTACATGCACAGAGCATGCATCTCCAAAATTGGGGTTTTCCGATTCAGGAGGCATCAAATCGTAAAAGTTGTGATAACTCGCCTTTTGCCCTCTGGGTTGCGCAAAGTAATACATTTCGTTGTCAAATTCGTCAAATAAATGACGAAAAGCATAAATGATGATGAAGCATATTATGGTGGGCCGCGCGTTTGTTTCCAGCCACTATATGGGTTCACTGAGCGTTATTATGTTGCGGCCAATCTAACTAAAGACATTAATGAACATTGGAGCATGAAATAGGTTAGAGTGTTAGGAAAGGCTCCGCGTAAATTAACCTTTCTTCACTGCAACGTTCATATACGAATGCTTCGGTACAAATACAAACCTTAGCGAGGGAATGTGTGTCAGCGAATGAACAAAACGGTGGTGTTTCTGTCTTCCACGTCGAAATGAATGTCTTGGCTAGCGATGTGAGCATTTAAATTAGCCACCTACGACAGTGACAATTTCGTGCCCTCCGGTTGTTCGCGAGGTCCCATGTAAAGTCATTGGAGAAACCCACTGGCGATAAGTTACTCGAGCTCCGGGTTCTGGGTTGCGAATAGAAAGGGCATTCACTCACTGTTGCTACCCTAACTTGAAGCATAGATTACTTGTAACGGCCCTTGGCCTTGAGCCATGAGAGTCGTTGTATCCCTCTTGTCTGGATTACATCTTTCCTCAGTTCCCACTTCTCTCCACTAACCTCATTTTGTCTAGGTGCTGGAGTGATATTAACTTCCTCACGAAACTAATCTCACAATTCAGTCAACTCGTTTCAGATGGCAATTTAACGCAAGGAGTCCCGAGTCGCCTGTGCATCGCTGAAATAATAAAATATCAACATCATTTTTGAGATTCGTACATACTTTTTAACCTATATATAACATCCCCTCACGAGATTTAAGCTGTTTTTCATGCTCTTCAATTTTACATACCTCTTCCAAGGAACCTTTATTACAATTTACCAGCTATGCACTTTTTTAATACCATACCTAGAGGATGAAAAGGGTGGAAACGTTGCTAGAAGACACTATCAGGATGATCAAATTCAGTCTTACACTCACTGTGGGAAGCCTGGGAACGTTAACACGTTGTTTAACTGTTGATGTTGTATCTCCTAAGTTTGACTAGTGAAAGACGCTCTGTGATTTTGATTTAAGTCGTTGGAGACGCTATTGCATATGATTGCAAACCACCTGATTTCAAAAACAAAAGTTAGGTATGATTAGTAGTAGTGGAATTTGCATAAAAGTTGTTTCAACTGTTTTCGAAAAAAATTAATAACACGACTGTTTGTTATGTTGTGGTATGTGAAAACCCCTCTTCTTCTCATCAATGGGGACGCTTTTTTTTCGCACCCACGAAAAAAGTATACACGAAATATGAAACGAACGAGCTGAATCGGTTCAGCAATTTTTATCAGTCACCGACGTCACGGGCTGTACTTGAGTTTTTAACTAAATTTACAATGTTCCATCTAAAACTAGTCTGGGAAAAGGCATTTGAATTGAATTTTTGTTTCTGCTTGTGTCTTGAGAGTGTTGTGCTTTACTATTCAACCCAGTTGTCCGTATATCGTCTACGCGTTGCACTAGCATATCCCTGGGCAAACGGGCTCTTGTCATTGTTATTTCTATTCCATCTCGGAGCGACACAGCGCATTGTTGTGCGGGAGATGTGGCGGAACATCCTTTCCGGCTGAGCTCCCCGTGGACCGGGACTCTCATGACGAAATATCATAGAGTATATATTCAAACCCTGGTCTATGTACTGGGAAGTCGGAGCAACTGACACGAGCAGCGACGAGCTCTTTGAAAAGGAATAAAAGCTTCTGGCGGTAGACTCCTTGAGCAAACGGAGCTGATTAACATATATATTAGGAGGCGGGAGCGGGATTTCCTTCCTTTTGTCTGTTGTGGAAAAGGTCTTCGGAATGTTTTTCTGAAGCCCTAACACGCCACTTCCTTACTTCGCTCTTCCGTCGGAGGCTTATTCCTTTTGACTTGAAAATTTCTCTAGGGCCGTAAACTACTCGCTAACGAGTTTGTGTCACGTTTTTATTATTTAATCAGATTGCTTCTCTTTCGGAAAATTTTCCAATTATTTGGAGTCCACATTGTCTTGCAAATCAGATTTTGAGGGCCCTTGGTACTGTACATTTCACGTCGAAAACACAGCTTTTTAGTGAACTACAAAAAAAACGTATATTCACTGGCGGAAAGTGTGCCTTTTTGGTCCCAATGTAAGATTTTTCGTTCAGAATTAGGAGACCTTTTGATACAAGAGGAGAACGACGACTTTTTTGTCTTAGAATTTCCGGATTTATTTGACCTCACGCTTTGATTTCGTGTATTCGCCTTTGAGAGCTAATGTGAAAAATCGCTGTAAGTGTTCTGCAACAGTTTCGTAGTACCAAGCAGTGGTCGTACGTATAAAATTTGTAATGTAGCGGCAGTGGTGTAAAACTGAATTCAATTGGCTAAAATAAAATCACTGAGCAAATTGATTACTCATTGAGTATTCTATTGTGGATTCTATTGAGTATATCTATTTCTCACAATTGAGCATCATTGTGAGAAATAGATTACTTCTTGTTTCAATTTTTGTTCCGTGACAGAAAGATGCGTTTCGCTCTATTGAACAGATACTACTTAGAATTTTGTGAAAATTAATAGTTAAGTATTTGGTTTTGAGGACTTCAGAGAAATTGAGCGATGGTTGAAAGGAAACATGTAAATACTGAGTTAAATTTTGTTCAAACTGGTTAAATGTTCGCGTCAGTAACTGAAAACGTAATGCCCTGAGATGAAGTCAGACGAGGCACGGAGCTCAGAGAAGTATGAGAGGGGGATGGGGTTGGAAATATGCAAATAGATTAAAGGATGGTATGAATGCAAATTAGTAGCGCTTAACTTTCTGGCATTTATTTGAATGCCGCTACTTATCTCCCGATCTTTCTATAATATTCAACCTATATGCACCTTATGTGATACCAACATGATTTTCGTGGGAACGTACGTCAATTGAGAGAAATTTATACGGGGAACATTGCAGAATATTCGCTTTTGCCGAAATCCTCGAAAAATGATCGAGCTGCTTCGTCATTTTCCCACGTGTGAAAATTGTCAAACTGTTGTTTGGCACATTGCATTCAAAGAACGTCTTCAAGCCCGTTGAAGCAGTTTTTCAGAAAACAGTGCCTGATGGGTTGATAGCTGTCTACATTAATATTTTAAAACTTGACGCGTACAGAAATGAAAGTTACTGTTTATTAAACGAGCGGTGCGTAGCAACACACAACTTTCCGCCACCCCCGTAAGTTTGAACACCACCTACATATGCGGGTGCTATGTCTTCGTTCAACGCATTTCCACAGAAACATTTATTGAGAACAAAATGTAGGGACTAGTTCGCTGAGAGTACTCCGTAAGTTGGATCGAAATCGTTAGAGCCGTTTTTGAGACAATTGGACTACCGATAAATTAATATTCGACAATTCTCCTTTTATGAGTTAACTTGGCTTATATCTCCGTTCAACATATGTATACAGAAATAATTATTCAGAACGAACTGTGGGTATGGGTGACTAAAAGACACTCCATGAGAATTTATCACATCTGGTGGAGAAGTTACCCTGGAATTTACACATTTTGATTTTTATCTCTGTTCATTAGACTGTCAGAGGAATATTTATTGAGAACAATACGTAGGTATTAACTATTTAAAAACATCCTGTGAGTTTGGTGAAAATCGCTGAAGCCGTTTTGCCAAAAAGCGTGAAAAACCTTTTTTTGCTTCATAGGCCTCTATCTCCGTTCACCGTATTTTCATGGAGATATGTATGAAGAAGAAAAGTTAGGTATTGATTAGTAGAAGATAATTTGAAAGTTTAATCAAAATCGTTACAGCCGTTTTCGAGAAAAATGCGGAAAACACTAGTTTTTGGTGCATTTTTGTCCCCCCCCCCCTCCCATCGGCCGAAATCGCCCACAACCTTATTTTGGTGTCTACAAAAAATAACGAACAAAACAAGAAAAGCTCAATCGGATCAGCCGTTCTCCCGCAAATCGATACACACACACACGGACTACGCGCCGAAATTAGGTTTTTTAGACTCAGTAGGCCTCAAAACGTAAAGATCTGAAGGAAACCCAAATGTTTTTCTTGACACGATTACTATACTTTCCTTCCCTTCGGGTAGCGGAAAGTAAAAATTGGATTCCGTTTGAAAAGAATTAAGACTGATTTCGGTACTAACTTCGGGCTGGTGTTACAAATTGCACCAAGCACTGGCATCAGTGCTGGTCTGGTGGAGTTTCGCTGATCAATAACTATTCATCATACGTACGAATGCCACGTCGGGGTGGTTTGTGCAAATTAATGTCGTTCACTCCGTTAACGAGATGGCCTTTAGATTAATTGTCGGCTAGTGGCACATTCCTCTCTAATTACTTTGATTTAATCGTTGCTGAGCTGTGATGTTATAGTAACATGGAAGGGGAGAAACCGGTGGCGGTTCAATGGAATTGAACCTCGTAAACTTGGAACCCATTCGTTACTGCAAATGGCCTTGTTCTCGCTGGAGTCGAGTTACATTCCTCATTTGTGGTTTATTGCTTCGGCATGACTGTGCATATCTGGCTACGTTCAATCATGCCAATTTAGTACTGTCGGGCGTTGGTTAAATTTGATTCTTGTGAACCCTACCCCCAAAATCTGCGATTAATGCCTTTGTGAATGATTGCTGTGACGTCGAAGCTCGGAGTGACGATGTGAACGATTCATTGAAGGAAGTCGATGCTCCGTGTCCCAGAACACGAATACGAAGTATGGACGATAATTTATTTATCAAACTTTGGCGTTCAATCGACTTGAGGTCTTTGTAAATATTTTACGAATTTTGAATGAGTGACAAATATTGTAATAACACCTCACTACTTGTTAGCTACGTGCTAGAAACGAAATAGGATCAGCATCGTCTAAGTATTTTACAAACCTCGACCCACTCCCTGAAACCTCGACAATTTCAGAGATACAAGTTTTAACCGATAAAACGAATCTAGTCTTGTCTGCCATTAAACGCCATGCCACTTCCTTTGTGCGGAGCTGCTTGCTCATTCATTGGTGAAAGCAAAAGCCGTGTCATACCATACAGATAGCAATGAGCACCAATTGTCCTGCAAATGCCAAGTTGGAGCTTGAAGTTAGAACTGTGTAAATCTGGTCAGAGGGAGTTGCCCCCCTTTAACCTCAGTTGTGGTATTCAGATGATTTTTGTGGAATTCAAACCCGAAAAACTCCTACCAATTGTAATTGGTGATTTTTCGTACTAATGTCGAAAACCAGAATTAAATTATTCCGACATGGAAATTGAAGTTCGAATTGAAAAAGCACGATCCTGCTTACAGGACAGGAAATTAATGTATATTTCGGGTTATCAATCACGTAGACAATGGAATAGCTTCAGTTCAAATGGAACTATTCCGATTGTGTCAAAATAGAGCGCAAATGTTACGTATCTCTCGTGATTTGTAATTGCCGTAATGTGGGTATACGTGTATGTCCTGCGTCATTTGTGTCTTTTTAGGCTTATATCGCGACGAGTGCTGCGTGCCTGATCTTGTTGTAGTTGTATTAGATTTTTGTTGTCGAATGCCATTTTTAACTCGACCTCATGAAGATATGGGTTGAAATAAATCATTTTCAGTTATATTATCGGCTCAAAACACAGCAGGCGTTATGTGGACTGGAACGCATTTAATAACGTGGCTTTGATGTCGCACTGTTCGAAATTGCGGAAGGAGGTATTGAACGTAAAATGATTACCACTTTGTCGCAGTTCGCACTTTGTCAACTCCACTTCGGCAATTACCCTCAACAATCGCAATTCGTTGGTTGATAACCTGCCAAAGGGCGTATCCTAATGTTATTTCGGCGGTTTTTTTTACTGTGCCCATAACGAGACGAGGACTCGAGTATTTGGCAGAACTGAGCTTATCTCCGAGACCAAGATTAGTCGAATGGCTGAGGGTTGGGACGGAGGGGCGTCTCGAGAAACTGACTGTAAGTGGATAAATCTTCCAAGTTAAGGCTTAGCCGGAAATTGAATATTAGAAATTGCTGTGCCAAGTTTCTTGAAGAGAAGTTGGTGGGTAACATGTAGATAATTTATTGTTGAAGGAAGGCCGCCCGTTGAACTGGGGTGAATATTCATAGAGTCCCCCTCTGCTTACGTTGCGCGCTCCGTCGTTCCTCTCTCCTCGAAAATTTCATACTTGGAAGCATTCAGCCTAAGAAAGCTGGGCAGTTTGTTTCGTATTTGCATAAGGCATATGTACGTGCTTATCACGGAAAAGCTAATCTTATGATACATATGTCCCCCATTCCCTTAAAGATCAACGAAAAGCGTTTTCTTAAATACCAATTTATTCGAATCTCATATTATCAAAATGATAACACCTCATATACGCTAACTTAGGGGGGGGGGAGCGCTGATATCAAAATTAACTATAAACGTTGGACCTAGTCATGTGCCAGATATATGCACAGCTGAGAAGTTACCAGTGACCCCTGTCAGGGATTTAAGTTTTAGGGAAATTAAATTGGAAGAGTGTACATCCAATTCTTTGCTATTTATGAGGTTTTATTCAGCTTACTTACATAAACAATAATATGTTTTAAGCCAATCAAATACCGAGACGTTCAGCTCCCCCCCCCCCCTCGGATAAAGGGTGAATCAGACCATACCCCTATATATCTATTTCCTTTCGATGCCTTCTCAACCAAATCCCTCTGTGATATATTTTCCCGTCCTCTTTAGTTTTTAAGAGGAAAAAGTGGAAAGCTTCTTTTTGTAGTCTCAACTCTGTTACTGCCCTTTAGATGAGAATTCACAAAGCCTTTTATCCTTATCCTCCTATCCCGCAAAGAGCTGTCTTTTCCCTTGTCTGCATGAATATTTTACGTCTCAACTTCTACTTTATCTTACTCTTCAGTCACCTTCAGCCCTTTTCGCAGGAACTGCTGCTCGAACGAAGGGAAGAAGGCTCAATTTGTTCTAGGGTTGGAAGAATTTTATCTGTGCTTTTATCCTTTCCAGGCTTCCTCAGATACCAATGTTATACTGTGTTCAGTTAATCAGTCACTCAGCGGTTCCATCGAAATTCTTCCTGCGAAATATTGAACGCTCAGAGATTATACTTTCCCCGTTCCTTGTCGTATTTTGGCAATTTTCGACCCTTTGGTGTCTTTATTAGGGGATCTTTTCCTAATCGACGATTTTGCGACATAGTATTTACGGATCACATTAACGTTCCTTACTTTATCGCGTAGCTCATTACCTAGGGACGCAGCACGTGTCACGGCGCACGCGATGGTTAAGTATTGTAAACTCGAGTTGCCTCAGTTCAAAAACGTGGAAACTTTTTTCCTCGGATTTATGGAAGCTCGGAGCACACTTAATTATTAATAAATTTATAATGTTCATCTAACAGAGGGTTCCACTAGAAAAAAGGAAAAAAAGTGTGTAGTAGGTATTAGTTATATGTTTAGCAGTAGTTATTACAACAGCTTATATAATAATTGTGAGGTTGAAAATATATTCCCCGTCCGATGCACAGACTGAGTTCAATGTCGTTACACTTTTCTATTAAAAAAAGAACCTCATGCCTTTGTCTCTGCAAAACATAAATTTTACTATGTTCATCGAACTTGGTCGTGTAATGTTCAATAGTACGAGCTTCTGAAGTTTCGTGAAATGCTGCTCGATGTTGGGAACTTCCACAATTTACCAGAAAACAATTCTAATTAAGGTTTTTGATAAATTCGCCTCAGCATACATCAGTAGATAATTAGCTCATGTGATAGAAATTGAAATGTCATCTGCAATTGTCGATATGCTCACGAAACTAACTAAATGATTACTTGAATCCTCGAAGTCATCCAAATGATAACCTAGTACAAAATTTGGGGATACCAGGTATTGAATTGAATGTTTAGTCCAATTTTGTGATGGATGGAAGAAAATTAAATTACTCTGTGAGAAGCTGAAATAATTACGTAAGCTCGGATTTGAAATGTTCAACAGTTAAACAGGCATTAAACAACCGATCAATTCAGCTTTGTGTGACAGTTTATGCTAGGAAGAGAAACTCGTTTTACACCACTGAATGAATAGAGAATGATTAAATGCACTGTAGAAGTTGAGGTTAGCTTCTTTAAATGTTCCACGGGGTTTGTTGGATAGCGCCGTTGATTTCGACGGCAGAGTTGAAATCAATCAACGCGACGATGCAGCTCAATGTCAACTTTAATTGATTGCTGACAACTCTCTGACTACACCCTTCCTTTACACCCATCACATGGACATTACGGGACGGGACGTACAGTTTTTTCATTCACGTTCAATTGTTATGGAAATTCCCATTGCCAAGTTATTATAATTTATGGTTTAATATAGTAAAAAACTCAAGTGTGCAAATGTGCATGAGCGCATTTTAATACTAATAGTAATTTATTCTTGAATCGAAACGCTTTTTTTTAAACATATGTTTCCTTTTTACAGGTAGGAAAAATGATGTTGGATACGGCTATCCATTCTAACAGGAAAGTGGTGAGTAAAGTATCATTAGGCGTCTAATATTTTCAGACTGCTGTTTCAGAAAACGACGTATTCTTTTTTTGCGATTTGTATTATCAAACTTTTATCGATGTACGAGTCGAGACTGCATCCCGAGCAACACCGCTAGTTTACAGTTGGGAAAAGTTTTCTGGGCACGTTTGTAAGTAATGGGAAAGGGGAAGGCGGATGGAAAGAAATCTGCTTTGGAGAAAAAAAAGTTTCCAACCAGTTATTGGTTTTGTTCAGGCTTCCTACTTCAATCTTGGGTTTAAAATTGTCTTGGACGCCTACCTTCCCTTCTTGTTGGCAGCTGGTAGTTTTTGTTGCTGCCCTAGTAAGGCCGAAGTTATCGCATTTTTCGGCTTATTTGTATTCAGAGAGAGCACGTAGTTTCTTACCTGAGTATGAAATCATGTCGATATTTGAATTGATCGTCTAGTTTCATAATCATTTATGAATTTTTATCTACGTTGGGGCTTGAATATTAGTTGCTGAAATGATCCAATGCTATGATTCCATTCTAGAAAAGTACGAAGAAAAAAAGAAGAGAGGCCGAAAGTCTTATTTCCAAGACTCTCGTACGTTTCATTAATTATTTCACGGCGGAATCGAAGTGTTTTCACTCCTGAGGGTGAAGATGAAATATTAAAGCTGTTGGATTGAAAATGGTATACTTGTAATTGAAATTATTATTGATACTCAAGAATGACGAACCTTTCTATCATAGTTACTCAATCATGCTTGCATCGCAACTAAATAACTTATTTCAGAATCAACTTCACCATCATGTTTACCCCTTGAGTGGACATCACATCGTTGTACACCGTGTGTTAAAAACAACAACTTATCAGACTCTAAAATTTTGATTGTATAGTGGGTTGCCGCAGAGCGTGGGTGTCACGAAGAGGGGTGCTGTAACTCAAACACTCGGGATCTTTGACTTATTTTAGTAACTGTATAGTATTATAGAACAAAATACCAATGAGGTCGAGATTTATTTTGCAGCTGAAATAACACGAGCACACTAAAGTAAAACAAATCAGCATCTTTTTTGAGCTACTAGAATATTTATGTCGATAAAACAACAACACCGCGAAATATACACAGCTTCGTTTATAGCACCACAATATTAGTTTCCTTACTCCTACGTAGTTAGAAGAAAAGTCATATAATCGGCTGAAAAAAGCACCTCATGTTTTTGAGGGTTATCGAGTCCGTTGGTTGAACCGAACGTGCCCAAATTTCCAATTTACGCCACGGAATGCCAAAATAAGCAAAATCGGTCTAAAACTATAGTTATAATGATCAATACACCAATTTTGCTCCACCGCAGAAAACGGCTCTAACGATTTGGATTGAATATTTTGTGCGGACAGTTCCAAATGGGAACCGACGAGAGGAGCAAAATGAATTAAACTTTCGAAGAAAAACTAATTTGGCTTTAGTTTTCCCTTTATAAATCCCACTCATGGAATAGTAACTCAAAAAAAAATGGAGTCGTAGTGCAATAAACTGCGCGATGAGAGTTTAGTAGCACTTTAAGGTAGCTCTCAGCCAAAACAAACGACAGTAAATGTGTTTTTGTTAGACAAATAAGCTGATTGTTACGCTCCCCGACGTTAAACCCAAAACGTAATTTAACGCTTAATATACCCTAAAAAGAAAAGACACGCTGACAAATACAACTCTAAGCCCGACCAGTTTCTGAATAGAACATTTAGTAAAGACGGTTCATATAAACTGACTGATCATTGAATTAGTTGATACTGCAGATATTTTGTTTAGGGTTGCTATTACAATTTTATTTCTAAATGTGTTTCTCAGTCACCTTCTGAACGTTTAACGACTTTTATTTAGAAGCCTTATCTCTTCAAAGTTGACGTCTACACATACTTTTTCTGTTTCTCGCGTTCTCATTTGAAAACGAATAAATCGGACGAGTTGATATCGTGATATCCCGTCACACTAATAAGAAGACAACGAAGTTAGAATCTCACGTTAAAATTATTTCCAAGACATTTTCTCTTATTGTGGTAGTTGTGATATGGCACCGTGTAGATATTGCTTCCGATCGGCGGAAAGAAATAGATGTCAAAATTTGAACGTTGGCTCTCATTTCTGTTTGAATGGGAGCACCGAAAAAAAAATTAGTGGCAGCGTTTTCTTCGACTGTTCTAATCGATTCGTTGGTCTCTGTTGATACGCCAATTCACGAACGTCTTGCGGACTTTAAACCGTTCCAACATCCTGTCATTTTCTACGAGAAATACGTGGTTTTGTTGTTCTTGTGTCACAACTGTGGACGTTTCCAGGCAAAGAGTGCAGTTTCGACAAAAAAAAAGTGCTTCCAACAAATTTCATTATTCCGGTTGGTTTAATGCGTCAACTGGTCCCCGGACCGAGTTATAAGCCTAATTAATAATTCCACCAAGGTTTCAGTGACTTCTTTCCTTTTTTTTCTTTCTTTCTCGGGCAAACTGTGTCAAGTATGCGAAACATTTAAAGTAAAAGGCGTGGTTCGTCCAGATCTTTTTGAGTTATTAGACAAGAGTGTAATTAGTTAGAAAAGCGGAGGATTTATGCCCTTCGCAACTTGGAGACCGCATCCCGCACTCTTCACAGGAGCTTAACCATCTTTCTTCCGTTTCGCTTCCCAAGAAGTTAACAGAGCTTCAAAAGTTTCCTCATCTCCTTGTCTACCTTCACCCTTTCCAACTAAAGCATCATTCGCAGCGATCACCTGACCTCTGGCAACGACCAAGGATCCTGACGCTCAAAGCCAGGCTGATGATTGAAGAGCCTTGAAGAAAATGTTGAGGTGAAACGTCCCCACCTACACTCCTCTCGCAATAACCTCCAATTATTGATGGGAGTCCAGCAGTCAGTGTTGGGTGTTCATGATGATGAATTTATTGTAGAATGAAAACTGAAAACATTGCCAGTCCCATAGATGTCCATTTAGAAATAAAATCTCTAGCCTGTTACTGCTTTAGTATAAAATGGTTTCTTTCTATATAATAATAACGACTTTTCATGCGGATAGAATGTTTGAGGTATGTGGTGTGCCTTCTGTGCAGAAATGTCTATTTTTTCACACGGTTGACATATTCCAGTAAAGTATGCCCGAGCATTCGAAAACCTACCCTACAGTCGTGCTTCAACTCATCAAAGCCCAGGTTTTGTAGTGTGCAGAGCGGTAAAGTTATAAGAATTGGTAAGTAGTGGGATGACTGTAGTTGGGGCTGCGATAGGCAGTGAGAGGTAAAGTCGGCCTCGAAACCCAAGCAGGTTTCATGTGAAGATAGCACGTTAAAACACACCTCTAGTCCATGAGATGGATTCTTCGTTTTTCTCACATAGCTAGAGTACATAATCTAGTCGTATGAGTCACACACAGGTACCCTCAGCCCTTGCGTTCAGCGATTTTTATCGTAGTGCTTTTAAGCTTAACGTTTTACGCATGAACTGCTCGTGCTGGAAGGAGTGCAAAGTTTATTTTGGGTTGCTCCCGCTTAGGTCACAACTTTCATTGAGTAGTGATCAACGTATAGGTAATAGGTGGTATTTTTTTGAGGCTTGATATTGATGCATATAAGTTATATACTCTGCGCCTCATAAGTCTGCTGATGCAGCATTTCAACATTATAAAAGCTCGCTCCAAACGCTTGGCTCTTGAGTTGTTTTGCCTTCGTGTGTTGCGGCTGTTCCGTTGTCATCCCCAAATTGTACATTTCCCCAAGTATCAGTTGTTTTGTGTACATTGACGATATTTACAGACATACGGCTGTCGATATTCCAATCCTCGGCGCGTTATACAAAACAGTGTTTTTCGATAGTTCTAGAAAATCTGGCTGGTGAGGTACTGTGGTACTGAGATACTCCCCGCCCCCTTCCCTGCCGCTACGCCATCCCGTTAACCTTTCTCTTCTTATGTAAAGACCACGACCAACTAACTGACTTTAGTACTGACTTAACGGCCAGACGATGATGTCTTCACATCGAAAGCGCTCGCCCACAATATCTCGCCAGCCAAAGGTGTCGGACTCACCAAACAGGTACGTTAACTTTAGTAATTTACCTACTGGCGGAACTAATCAAATTACGTACAAGAATAATAGAAATAATAGTAGGTATTTATCGCTCATAGTAACTCGTTAAATTATGTGGGGCTGGTGGGGGATCGTGAAGCTCGGCCGCACGATGCAAACGATCGTGAATAAATTAAATTTATAACTTATTTATCCCGTGCTTTCCTACCCTTTTCAATCTTTCTTCTTTGAACTGCCTTCTTCTCGTATTCCCTACCTTTTTTCGTTAGTCCTTCTAACAAGTCCCTCTTACTTTCTTTTCAAAACTTCTACCTCTGCTTTCATATTTCCAGACATTAGGTATTACCATCGCTCTTGTCAGTTAATTGGTAGATATTCATTGTATGACTTCTCGTCATTTTCTTCTTAATTGACTACATTCACAGGAGATTCTTGCAGGTTTTGTAGTGTAAAGCGAACGTTGGAGTTAGAGGCACATACCACTACCAACCTCTTAATAATTAAGAAGTCTGAGGTTTCCTTTATATTGAGATGGAATTCTCGTTTTTCCCTAACAAGTTGCAGGAAGTAGAAAAGTGCAAACGGAGGGGAGCAATAAGGCCGCTTCAACGTTTCTCAGAGTTTCGTTTATTGCGCTAGATAGGTTATCAGGGCTTCTAACGAGGAGTAGTTCCTTGCACCCTTCTTAGCAATAACGTTCAATTTCCTCTTTCATTCTCTTTTATTGTTGATAACTTTTATTCCAATTTAATCTTCACTCAACTGTTATTTAAAAATGAAAGATTGGTTCAATATTCTCACTCAGTCTTTGAACCGAAAAGAAAACTTGATTATGGTAGTTGTTCCATCAAGTTCAACCGCGAATTTGACGAAGTTGCGATTAAACGCAGTTTGGTGTCGAACGTGCTGCATCTTTGAAAATTGTACTCGATGGAAAACTTCGATATAAGTCGTTGCGATTTCAAAAGACAACCCGGGAAAATTACGCAGTTTTTCCGAGGCACACCAGGCGTTTTCTCGGAGGAAAGATGAAAAGAATTGAATAGGATCGCCCGTTAAACAGCAGAAAACCTTAAAACTCCGATGCAAGTTGGAACTAACTTTTTCGAAAGTGTCGAAAGCAGAGAAACTTGGTGTATAACCTCAAGTGTTCAACGCCCCAACTTTTTCGCCTACGGTGCGGAGATCCTGCACCAGCTTGCACATTCTGGAATAAAAGCGGGAAAATGCCGAGTGGTTGCGGAAGATGGCCGCTCCCGAGAGCGAAAACAACGAACGTTCAGGGGGAAAAGTTTTTCTTCGCTTCTCTGAACAAATTGGTTTCAGTACCTTCAACGTTGAAACTATCGTTCGGTTGGTGAGAGAGCATCACTCCCCCGTTGGAAAGAAAATCGATCAGAAGCTACAACGAACGGATATGTCGCTGCCGATAAGACGGTTTCATATTTTTGCAGCATACCTTTCTATTGACTCTTATAACTAGTAAAGTCCGTTGTTGTACGTTCAAAATGAGCGAAATTAGTTTCAAAGATCAGCTTTAGCTGGTGGCTAACAGCTCCACAGTACACCAAAATCGGCAAGTCAATCGCGAATACCTTAACTACAAAGGCGATGGTGACTTACAACATCCGGAGCAACCCATGCGCAACGGTTTTTCTTCCTTTACCTGCAACTTCACCTCCGAAATTCGCCCCTCCTACTCACGTGTCTCTACAAAGTTGGTTCGTTTTGGTTGATTACGTTATTAGGTCCGACGTTAAACAATGTTGTAACATGTATTGTTCTCGTTACTGTCGTGATAGCCACGATTTGAAGTAAGTCAGTGGAATATTTTGTACGAGGTCCCTGAAGCGTCTAAGTGACTACTAACTAATTTGCCACCGAAGTTTTCTTTAGTATTCATTAAAAGCACTGTATTTATGGTTTTCTCTAGTATTCATGAAAAGCTCTGTATTTATGGTTTTCTCTATTTGAACGTTATTTTCACTTTTAGTTTTGGATGGGACTTAGAATGCAGTATAACACTGAATGACGAAAACTTCATTTTTTTCATACTGTTTCAGTAATTCAGGGTCTTGGTAAATTTCAAAATCCAGCGATATTGCTTTCAGCAGTAAGTTTACTTTGAAGTCCCATTTTACGCTCACTTACTCCACTTTAAAAAGGTCTGTGCGTTACTGGAGAAATGAGAAATTTAACGTTGTCTGGGAGTTATGATCGTTTTAGCGGCAAAAATTCACGAAAGGCGCTTAAATCGCTAACACGTTAGAATATAAGTAGTAAAAATTTGCTATATGCTTTGTGAAATAGAACCATTTTTACTTTAAAGACTTAATTATATAATCCATGACTTAACGAGCGAAATAATTTTGCCACTTAAGTTGACCAGGGTGTATGTGTCGTATGTAGAAATATGCTTTTACACCGTAACGTGAACGTTAACAGCAATTCTTAACCCCCAAATGTGCGATGATATACAATTAAAGACGGCGGTTGAAATGCGAAAAATTGTGTAAATTCAATTGATTATTGATTTACCGAAACAGCCGAGTCGAAGTCGAAAGGAATGCGTGTGAACGCTAAATTACAAGAGATGTCGTAATTTACCCCCTTCACTCCTGTTGGCTTACCCTTCTCGGGCTTGTGTTTGAATTACTTGAACATTTGACAATACTTGGTTTCTCTTACCGTGTATAATAGGCTTCCCTGTCTCCTTCGAATGACTTCTTCATTTCCCACTCCTTCCATCGTATTTTCGTTACCTTGGTCCCTCCGCGTTTATCCGATCTTTTTAATTCAGTCACAATTAGAGAGTCCGCGACACATAACGATTGTTATCGCACAGTGCACGTGAAGTTTGCCGCACCGTATAGTTTTACACCATAAAAGAGGTAGCTCTAAGGCGTCTTGAGCGCAAAAATGTGCAGATCGCGTGTTTTGGTAGATTTCGCGATTTTTCAAGAGGTCCAGATTACAAACTTTTCAACATCGCGACTAATTCAGTTTTGCTGGCTTTCCCTCCACATGAGAAGTCAATATGGCAATATGAAACCTTCAAAGTAGCAATTTACTCACAGATTAGGTTAAACCGACGTTGGTGGAAAAGATTAATCAGCGTAGGAAATTGTGCCAAGGACCTCGCGTCGACAGTGATGTTCTTAGTATGCAATTACTATCACTTTCTAAAGCTTTTTACCGTCGTTTGCACGAGTATGTTGATTATCACTACCTCGTAGTTAGGTAGTAATATGTGGTGTGATCCGGTACATTACGAATATTACGTCATTATCTGATGAATAAAACTGTCACGCTTGGTGTTTTCTTGCCCACAATGCTTTATGATTCATGTGTGGTCTTTTGGGCTGCAATAGTTTCATCTAGGTTCTACATACCTTAGTTCTCATTGGCCACGTCTAGGCTCGAAAAATGTTCACGTTTATTCCTGAAAGGAGAAAATTTAATATCAAAAGTAATAGTAATTACAACATACAATTTTTTAAATCTTTTCAATCTTGAATTATAAGAAATCAAATAACAGATACTGAGCCAAAAGTCTCCACTGCGTGTTTTCCCCGTTAAAATAACTTGAAGCTCAGCGGGTTGTCGAACTTGGAGTTGGATGTGTTTCTTTGTGCTCAAAAAGACTTCCTTCGCAAGTAGGTCATACTAGAATGCTTCTAAAGGGTCAACCCGGTTTGCTTGTAAGGTTGCCCCAAGCACTTATCGATTATCTCAACCTCGTGTGTTCCTTACTTCCATCCTTATCTAAAATAAGTTGCGCTCCAGATATAATTTGTTGAATCGCAATTTTCTTCAGAGCTGGGGTCGCTTGTTAACCCTTTCCAAATCGATGTAAGCGATTTCGAGATAAATGTATCAAGCGGGGAGAAATTGTATGGCTCTCTTCGTAAAGATTTCATTCAAATTCTACACTTTGTTGTTTATTGCTTTTCCTTTAAATTCTCGTTCGCAATTACGTAAGATTTATTCGTAAAGACCTTGCCAAACGAAGAGCGATGGGACTCCCCTGATTTCCAAGTCAAATCAAGGGATTTACATGTTTTAATACATCACGAAAGGAATGGCAGCTGCTGCGGTAGCAAATATCGGAGTCCTGAAAATTCCTCAAAAATGTGATTCGGTAAGAAGCATGTTTATTCTCGTTTTATTGAAAGATGGAAGCGTCTGTAAAAATTGTTATTGGGTTTGGAGATCACAGCTTCCCAAGCAATCCCTCATTGTTTGAGGATTGGGAAACCGAAACGTTTCCATGTTCGTTTGAAGGACTCCGCGGCAATGCTAGTAAACAGTTTTAGTTTGTTTACGAAAGTTTTAATTGTTTGTAAATGGACTATAAGAGACTCTTAAACTACAAATAAAGCTGGTTTATTGTGATTGTGCTACGACGTTTGACTATTGTTGATAACAGTACGGAGCCCTGTAAGTGGGTTGAGCGTCGATCGTACTCCATACCCGGTTCTGTTTCTCGATTTTCCGTAACTAAAAATATCCTATTATCCAAGATTAAACTGAAAAACTAGTTCAGGGGCGCATTTTAGTGTTAGTCAACAGCGGCCATTTACTCAAACTTCTAATTCTCAATCTCTCAATGCCAAAGGTTATACGTGTTTACATAAGATTTAGAGTAGGGCAGTTGCCGAATTGGAAAGCTAGTGTGGCCATTAAAATTCGGTCTAACTTTACCGCTACTGTAAGTCAGTAAGCCTGCTGGTGTAAGATTCAGAATTACTCAAATTGCTTCTAGGTGCATTGCTTCAGATCGTGACTTGCAAGGAACGAAAAATAATGTTAATAGGTTCACTGTGTACGAATTGTTGAAATCAGCCAGTCTTGAATATTTCAGTTCGTATTCAGACTTCTTGATCCTGATTGAGGGGTATAGCGAATTGGAAAATCGACATGCCCTTCATGATGACTCTGTTTCTGTTTCTCAGTCAAAATAATGTCAGTTCCAGTAACAAGGAGCGCAATCATTGAGGTATCATCGTTGTTCTGCATGACATTTTAATCTGAGCAGTGAGCAGAAAACTGGGCCCCAAAAGGGCTTCCAGAACTTTCACGTAGTGTACTTGAAACGTGTGCGCAGTATGTTAAAAACCGAGACAACTAAACGGAGATTCCCTCCATTTTAGATCTAATTTAGATGTCCCTCGAGCTGATAATCATCGCAGTGTAGGCTTCCATTGGTCTGAATTAAGCTTAGACTAACCTTCGCCCCGTTCCTGCCTCGTCACCATCGAATATTCGTGTAATCGGGTACCATCGCCCCTTTTCACTGATTGCGTTCCCCGTCCGTGGAACGCTTTCGAACTCGCTATTTAATTATCGTAGCGCCAGGGAATAATTACTTTCCGGACTTTGTGACTTTCCGCCAATCTGCTCCGTACAAGTTTTGTTAAAACCTCAATCTACTTGGTTAAAGCACGAACGAAAAGATTTTGCTGATACCAACTTGGGAAGTGTAATCACGTGTGAAACATGCTTTTTTTTAGTTCAGCTACGCATATATAAACCTATTGGACTAACATTACTTGCTGAATACGGTTTTTCGAATGAACCGAAATCACGGTAGGAGCAGTTTCAACCGTGGACGAGAGGGTACTTTACCTTAACATTAGCACATGCTGCGTTCAATTCGTATCCTCTTAATTTGCTTATCGACATTTGTTTCATCTCAAATGGTCTGTTGGATGTGATGCTTATGAATGATAAAATAGTTTTCTGTTCAAATTATTAGATAGCGAGAAAGTGTAACCTGTCTCCCACACCGTTCTTCTAAGAACTAGAAAACGTTTAGGACGTTTGTGGGTTGTGGAGTCTAACATGAGCAGGAAAAGCTTCATGAAACGTGAGTAAAAGCAATAGCTATCGTTGGTGGTGAGGATTTGTTTCCCGCAATGGCTGAATTTATTACGGTGGCACGTCTTTTTTTAGCATAACTTCAGGGCGGAGCCATCTAGCTACTAAGGTTAGTGGGACCCCGTACAACAACGTGCTGTTAGCTATGGATGGCTGAAGCTCCCCCATCGCATTCTGCAGTGCGGGGTGCAGCTCACCTGTAGAATAGCATTCCACTCACAGCACTTGCTGAAGGTCTTCCTCTTTCCTCATCTAGTGCAGGTATCTACGGAAGTTGCTGCACGATTGTAAAAATTCATCTTGCCTTTTTTTGACGTGTGCAAATATGGGAGATAAGCATTGCTTTCCACGTCCTCATTTCTGTCTCCACTCGAACATAACAAACCAAGAACGCTGTCTCTTTAACGCTTCAAGTACAGCCTTCGACACTCTGGGGCCATAAGGGAAATGGGAGTGACTCTGACTGGCTCCCTGTCCAGATTATCATCGTCGCTCGATCCGAGGCTCTGGGGTTGGCCCAACCCTCAGGGCTCCCCAGGTTATACTAGTGCGCTGCCAGAGGGGCACTTCACAATTCTGCTCTGTACAGCAGTACATCTTCCTTCGCACGAAGAATATCCGTAATATAATCCACTGGTCCTATCCAAATACCACACCAGGCATTGCTAAGCAGGTGTTTGTAGGCCTTATTCCCGAGGTCTGGTCCTAGAAACCAACGCTTTCGTGTCTGTATACTGCATCTGCCTATCTCGCGAGGCGAGAGCACTTCAGCACGTCTTCCCGAGTAACTGGGTTGCCAACCTTCTTATTATTCCCATCGTTGGCACGTATCACTGGGAGACATGATGGAGTGGGGCTGGAATAATACCGATGAGAATGTTGGCGGTCATTTCATTTCGCGTTAACTAAGTGTTATTTATTTACGGTGCCGCGAGCTCCTTCAAATTAACGTTGCACATACCTAGGCGTCTACCTCTTGCCTTTATGTCTCACTTTACTAACGAGATTCCTTTAACTGTGTCGGTTTCTTTCTAAAACCGCTTTCAGGGAGGAGTTGATTCAGTTCTCTGGCTGAAGTTAATTATTGAGCTCGTTTGCCTTTTGTTGGGAAGCGGCGAAGTTCTCCGCGGGAAATGAAACTTTAAAGTGAAAATGCTCTCTCGAAGTACCACTTTCCTTCCCGACTCCTATTTCATGTTACTTGCCTCTCATTCTAAGTTCATCAGGAAGTGGTAGGGAAGTTAAGGAGAGGTTTGTGTCCTCTTATCTTACTGGCCAATAACTTCATTTAAGTAACTACCTCCGACCGATCTTCTTGCAAATGGATCCTGTGTACTGTTGTTTTGGAAGTTTTAGAAATACTCAACGTTAGATCGATGTTTGAATTATTCAACACTCTTCCGAGGGTCAACTTCTTCTGAGGATAAATATCCTCAGTTGGGTGGTAAACTGAGTATTGGTTTTTATGTTGAGCTTGTTTAGATTCATTAAACAGGTCCACAAAAAAGTACCTAGACCTTTTTATAAATCCTTGTTTTTGGTTTAGTTCTTGATATGTTTCATTCGACTGTCCTTATTATAATCGTTTCATTTGCAAAACCCAAACATACCTATATTTACCCACACGCTGCACACTATACGAAACCAGCTTCTTGTTCAGAAACTTGTGCTATATCTCGGAGCGTCAGAACCTGGCATTGGATACATCTCACACTCCTGGCGTTCAACGTTTCAATCATGACTGATGCACAAATGAAAACATGATTATTATGTGTCAGCACAATAAAAATATATCTTTGGCCCTTTCCAACCTTGAGGGATGCTTCCTAGTGGGAAAGAATGAAACTATGAACGTTGGCCCGAATGTTGGCTGTAACGAAGTCAGTTCGATTGTTGCAACTGACTAACGAGTTGAATTAGTACGTGAAGTTTTTAATTTTAGGAGGAGGGGGAGAGGTTGCGGATTATAAGCGACGACAATCGTTTAGGAAGAACGAGACCGGCGAACAAAATAATCGCTGTATGGGTTTTAATTATGGGGTTTTGATTTACTGTCGGGATTCTTCCTCTCCCATTTCTAGAGCGGGCTAGCGTCTAGATTTACACTTGAATGAGAATGATTTACCTGCTTTAATTCCCCGCGGACACCGCTAAATTTCCCCTTCGCCTTTCCCCGGTTGGATCCCTCGCGCCCTCATTTCCCAATTTATTACTTGCCACCAGCTTTTCCCTCGGAATTTCAAACAACATCGTTACATGAGATTGGTCATGGGTGGGGTGAAGAGAGTGAGAAGGGGCATAGTTCCCAGGGATCGAGTGCAATTTTTCCCTCGCACAATTTCTCTCCGTTTTCCTGTCTTTCTTTTAACGTTCGAATGTGTCATGTAGTGGTTAATATTGGATACTCAGTAATAATTTCAAGAATTTATTATCTGTGAGTGCGCGATATTTCTGGCTTGGTTCGGTTGGTTATTGATCATGGCCAACAGTTGTCACGAAACTAAGTTGAATTGGAATGTGATCCCCAGCGCGAGGCATGTTACACAAATACGGGTTCAGGATGGTCTAAGACTAATCGTCTTATTCTGTTTGTTTTTCGCTCAACGTTGAGTTGTCCCTCTCCCCATTCCGTCCAGATTGAATTCACATGGCCACTGAATGAAGAGAGCTGAGATTTTTACCCCCGGTTGATTCCCCGCTTTGGTATGAAAATATTCCGTACAGCTTTCGACTCGTATATTTCTCCCGAATGTCAATAAGAGCGAGTTCGAGAGTTTTGTGCATCTGAATTACCCAGTCGCTGAATAGTTCGGCCGAAGTTGCGGTTGTCGTTGTGTTGCTCTTCTTATGATATTGATTCGCGCTGCTGTATGTTCCGTTGAATTATTCCGGCGCGGAGGGGAAAAAAATGATGCAGTGTATTGAAGGCTTAGAGGGATATCCATTCCAGTCACGATATCTCAACTAAATATTGTCGAAGAGCGGGTAGCTAGCTAGCTACCTGCCAACGTTTGCCGCTCTTGTATCCGACGGATGTAAAAAAAACTCTCCGCTGGAATCAACTCTATCTGATCCTTTGTTTGGATTTGTACGGAGACGTGCTACACAATCTGATTCGTGGCTTCAATTTAATTGCAAATAATATTCCCCACCCGATTTCTGATTCTTGTCGACCCTACGAATAAAATTGTGTTAAAATCGGCGAGAGAAAAGTCTAGTTTTTATCACTTGTTTACATTTTAAGGCCTACTTGGTCATTAACTATTGATATCAGGGTTTGTGAATGATTTGGCCGATCCAGCTCGATAATGCCATATTCTATTGTCGCATTTGCATCTGAGTAAAGGAACAACATCCCTTGAGGTGAAATAAACGTTACCATTATCGTAGGGGCGTTTGATCAGACCTTTCGCAACATTCAAGATATTGTACTCGTATTTTGTTCTTAATTAAGTGTCATGAGGAATTTTGTAACGTCCTAAAGCGAGGGCCTACAAACACAATGTGATTACTAATACAGTGGTAAACTCCTTTAAATGCATTCACCTGTCTAATTGTTCTCGGGCAGTCGGTATCTTAATAAAATTAGGCTGTCGATGAGCTCATAAATATTTCGGGTTTTCCCAAAAAGCCAACCATATGAAAAAGAATCCAGTCTAACTCTGAAGGGCTGCAATCCTCGACTCTGGGAAAGCCGAACTACTTATTGTTAACACTTAGTGTTCATATAAACGACGATTTTAATTACAGTTGTTTGTACGTACACGTTACAACAGAAATTAGTTCAGTAGACGAAAAATATCGATTAGATTGTCGGTAAATTTACGAAGAGTTAATGGACGTGATTAACGCACCATGTTTGCTCATCCATTTCGTGCGGCAATGTTTCCTTTTCTTTCATCAACTGATGTAATTACTGCATCATTTAAATTAATCGCGTCACAATTTGAGGGAAAATATTGTTATTCTCTCCCACTTTGAGCTATGCGTTTATGATAACGTGAAGGTAAGTGTTTAGGACATTGTACAGTTTTGGGTAGTGTGAAAAATTGAAGTCGATCGAGGCAGAAAACTATCAATGTGTTAATTCAAGCCCTAATGTCAGCATCTTATGGAAGAAACGTAATGATTAATCACTACAGGCGTCGGAACTAGTCGATGATTCTGGAAACCAAGACGTTTTCTTAAGTAATAAGTGACATTTTCACTCCCACCTGGCTCTTCTAATTTCTGACGAAAGAGTTCTGTTGACCATTCGGTGTTCCCACAGTCCCGATTCAAACTCTGCGCAATCAAATGTTTGTTTTTACAATATTTAGATAAGTAGAAGGAACACTCATTGTCAAACACCGTGAGGCTGAAGACGATTTCGAGTACGTTTTTTTGTATTCTTGATCAGAACTTACGTATTGGAAAGGAATAAAGCACTTGTTGTTTCTTGAAATTGCATAATATAATCGAACTATTATCGAAGACTGAAGATAGGAAAAGTATTTGAGATACGATAAGGTAATACTTATTTATTAATACTGATCAACTATTTGGCAATGATTTCCAAAATTTGTTGCTTTCATAATTGTGACGGTGTAAAACTCGCTTGTGTTAGCTTTTCCCGTTTGTTTGGTTCGAGTTTTGCGATCGATATTTAGATTTATAGTGCCTTTTGACATCTTTTCAGCAATCATTAAAGTCTTGAAACAAGTTCGAGTTGAACTTCTCTGTCATCTAATGCTTACTAGCTCCGAGCAACTTAGGGGGCTGTTCAAACCCATCAATCCATTCGCTCGCTCCCTATAACAGTAAGAAACAGCAACGATTGTGATGATTTACTCACCGTGTAAGGCCTTGTGCCGGCCTGTGTGTACTATACCGTGTTGGCTTTGCTAATACGTGCTAACCTTGAGTCACCTTCCGAGCGTCTTGGATTGGATGGTAAAATTTGCTTAGCTGGACCACCTCATCAATATTAGGTTCTCCTCTCACCCACCCCCCCTTCTGCTCCTACATCAACATCGGTCAGTTCTGCTCATTTCTGTAGCAAAGGTTAATTAGCTTCTGGATGAGTCAATTTGGTAGGAGACATTCCAATTGTGAATCCATTTAGCTTAATATCTCCTAGCGCTCAATATTGGTTTATATTCATTCTAAATAGTACTCATTATGTTTTCGCCCAGGAAAAATTGTTAGTGACCCTCCTCACATCCCCTTCCTTCAAAATTTGTCACTTTACGTTTCAAGGCATGGGGATTCCAAATCCGTCGTCCACCGTCCAACCCACAGCCCACGTGTTGCCTTTAACGTGGTCCGTTCTTTTTCATAAAAACATCATTTGGGCCCGCCTACTCGGTACCCGATCGGATAACCGAATAACCCATGGTTGTTATGGGAAAAAAATGGTTTAAAAAATTGACCGAAAAAGACATTTTGGCAGTTTCATAGCGTAATACGCCGTGTTTGGTATCGTTCCGTTGGTATTTTTCGATGCTGCGACGAATGGGACGATTCTCAGAGGTGTACGACTGCGTCTGGATCCACGGTTCTCAACCGGTAGTACGTCAAGGGTTATGCAGGGGTACGCATCTCAGCGGTATAAATGTTATTGTTTCAATGCGTTAGTAGTAATTTAGTTTTAAACAACCAAAGAGTTTGAAGGAGGTCGATACGGCGCTGCGTGACACAGTCTGTGGACAACCTGTGGGGGTAGTAGCTTTTAAGAAGCAAGAATGGAGAGCAACGTGAGAAATTTCTGGCGCAGTGTGCTTAACGAATACGAAGTTTGAGTGATGCAGCGTTGTGAGCATTGTTGCATTTTCCATCAACGTATTCGTGTGAAACTGCTTTCACGGCTTTGACTGCAATAAAAACTAATTAACGAACCCAACTTGAGCCTGAAGGGGATGTTATACTAGCCGTCACCTACATCCTCAAATCTTTAATGGCACAAAAACAAGCCCAAGTATCGCGTTAGAAAGGTAAGCGGACGCCATTATGGAAACGTGAGGTGTACGAAAAAAGTTGAGAACCGTGGGTTTAGATGGAAAACATCGTGGGTGTTGTTGGCGTGAGACTACGTCAAGTTGTGCAAGGGAATAATACTGTTGTATTGTACTGTTGTGTAATACTTTGCAGCGTTTTTCTAATTAATTGTCTACGTTTGTAAAACGCGTTGAATTTTTTACTGTTATTTGTTCTTTATTCAGGCTTGCCAGTACCGTTGGAATCGGTTACATTTTTACTCGAGGTTTTTCTCAGCCAGAGGCATTTTTCAGGTCAGAAAATGTGATGAAGATGAAAAGTGTATTTTTTTATCTTTTTTCCCTTAGTCCTCGTTGCTTCCACGATTTTTCTTGACGTGATGAAAAACATCTTACCAGCCTTTATATTTTAAACGTAACGGAGAGATGAGAGCGAAGAGCCAGTTCCAAATTGAAAGTGTGCTTCATATTACAAAAATTCTCGTCTCTCTCCCTCTCTTTTATTACTGTTTTTAAAGCATCCTCTTAGAGAGTGGAGCCAGGAGCCACAGCTTATGCTGCCCGAAAATGAGAGCGTTGTCTTTCCAAGAAAATAATGAGTTCTATTATTAGAATGATCCCCAGCGAGTTAGGTGTTTGTCTGTAATGAACAGGAACTGGTGCTGATTACATAGTCTTCAGAGCCTTATCCTCTTTCGTACTTTACGTCGTAAACGTTTTATTGTAACTCGGCATTAATTCATCTAAGCCCCTCTCTGCCCCTTTCAATGTAAGGATCTGAATCAATCTGATTCAAAGCGGATGAGATTAGTGTAAATTCAGCATTACACTTCCCGCTTTCTCACCTGATGCGACCGGCAAAATGATTCATTCAACGTTGTAAGAGCTTCGGCTTGACTACTTCCCTCATCGCTATGTTAGTAGCTAAAGACAAACTGTGAGTCTGAGTGATTCGTATCCTTTCTTCGGGATTCCGTTTCGAAATTGTTGATCTTAGCAAAATGCCCCTCGCTCATTTAGAATGAAGACTAGTATTCTCTCAATTGCGAAGATCAGTATTACATTACAATGGAAAGTACCTAAATTATAATGAATTATGTTACATAAGAGAAAATGCACCAGTTGCGCCAACCACTGAAAACGCTTGAACGTTACAAGGTGCAAGGTGAATTCGCCGTTGCATTTAGGCATTAACGAGCGTTAGTCGGAGACCAATTCTGCAACCATTACGTTATTAATGCCTATTTTCGAAATTAAGTCGACGTTTTAGAGAAATAAATTCACACAACGGGCAGCTTCTCACGCGATTACACAATAATATTACATAATATTGTTATTCCCTTGCACAGCATGATTGTGACCTATCTTGTTCAATCCATCGTCGACGAATATTAAGAGCGTTGGCTATATCCACAATCTGGTAAACAACAACTCATACGCAAACGACAATGTTTGTAGAGCACCTCCGAGACCCATCCCATTCGATTCAGCATCGAAAAGTACTAGTAAACGATACGATACGAGGGTTAGCTATATTGTTTTGCGAGTTCGTAGAGTAGAATTCGCCTTTATATTTATAGTAATTTCAATGTTTTCCACCTAGAGGCAGGCCCACGCTCACGACGCCTACGAAACGGTTACCCAACGCGACGTAATTAAAATGAAACTGCCAAAATGTCACATTTGGTTAATTTTTGTGCGACAGGACGGACTTTTTTAAACCTCGTTGAAGGCCAAATATGTGTGGCCTGGACGGCGGACCAACATGGAGATTTGCCCTCCATGCCTCGAAATGCTGTTAAAGTGGTTGTAAAAATGTGTTTTTACTAAAAAACATGGGTGTATTATTCAGAATGAACAATAAACTGAAATTGATGAAGGCAAAAAAATTGTTGACTGTTCGGTCATAAATTTGCGTGGCTATGGAGATATATAGTTGATTTGGTCCAGCGGCTTTCTTTCAATTTTCGAGGCGAACCGCGCTCACTCTAACTATTTTTTGACGTTGGAAAAATGGGCGCTTTATCGTTTTGTCTGCACTCACTTGGAGATCAGCACTAAATTGTACGTTATTACACTAATGACTTAATTGATAACAAAGGAAGTTATAAAATAGATTTGACAGAACTGAAATTTATATTTTAAATTTTGTTATGTAGTTGTGAGTGCATCGTTTTCGAAGTAACTTATTTAAACCTAATTTCCCCGTTCAACCTTTTTTCTAAGTTTTGGCTTCTAGAATGCTTTTAATCGGGAATTTTTAGGATTCACTGCGAGTTATTTCGATGACGAGATGTATGACGAATTAAGTCAGTCGCTGTCACCACTGATACCCGTTTGCAGTTCGCTTTACCGCGAGTTGGTCGTTGCTTGATGAAAAATTTGAAATTTTATCGTTGTTGAAATGAAAAAACACGATCCGTAGCAGGTTTTTGTAATGCGATTGAACCCTTGGAAATAAAAGAAGAGGGTGTTGAGAATTCAAAAGTCAATTTGTTCGTCGAAACGAGGGTTCGGTTATTAAGAGATAGAAAAGGGGGGAAATTGTTTTCCTTCTTTTCGTATTTCCTTCCAACCATTTTTTCCCCCCATTTCTCCTCCTTCGAAACGCCTGAGTTCTTCCAATAAATCGATTTTGGGATTTACGTGGGCTCCTAATTCTATTGAGGAAATTGAGTAGCTTCGTCATGGGAAAGGTACTGAGGAAATACTAATAGCAGTTTGGGGAAAAAATTACAAGGGAAAACTGAATTGAATGAAAGTAAAGACCGAAATGGATTTTTAGGCACTTGAAGACCGGTGGCTCAAATCGAATGAAAAGATCCTTGATGAAATGAAACACGAAAAGAAATTACTTTTCTTGGCGAGACAAGAGAATATCGTCGACAATCGAGCTCACTTCTGGAAAGGATGTTAACTTTCCTTAACCCTTCTAATTAGAGAGGAAAAATACACTATCAACTTGTAAGAAAAATTGCTTTGAGTTTTCATCGAACTCAACAACGCTTCAAGTTCAAAGCCAACACGCAGTTTTGGGGGACTTGGTGTAAAATATGTTTGTCTATAGACACGAATGAGAAACTCGTGAACGACATTAACTCTAATTGGTATGGTATGGTACATGAGGTTTAAAACAAAATCTATTGAAAATCAGCTACAGCAACTTTCCCTATTTTTAGCATGAAACTATTTGCGATATTACGGCGCATTCATCGGCTTCTAGGCACTACTGAATGTGCTCAGAAGTTCTCAATTGCAATGGTCGTTAATCCCCCAGTCTAGAAGGCAATGTATCCACTGAATTCCTAACTTCCTTATTAGGTCTTCACATTTTACTTCAGGAACGTTTTATTCTACGGAATTCTCCTCTGTAGCATCAACCTGCTACAAACCTTGTTGTGATATTCTTCATTCCCCTCGTATTTGTTGAACCAGTAGCCATGCAATTCTGATTGAAGTTCTCCTTTGTTCTAATTTCCAGGCAAAGAAGGTTAAGTGCCATATGTGATACTGAATTTGATTATTGTTTCTGCTATTCTTGTGTTTTGGCTCTTGTATGTCCTCCACGCAAGCTGTGTGGGGCTGATTATCCGAATTAGCTGGGAAAGTTGTCTGATGCCTCATTTATGGTGTGATGATTCCTACCTGATTCATTGTATAGTGTGATTAACTGACCTGTTCAGATGTCTTCAGGTTCAAGAAACCATACGTACTGGGTGTTATTATGAAAAATGATTATTGATTTGTATCCTTCAATTATAATTTTGTTTCTTAATTATAATTTTATGCGAGCACTACTGGACGGCCACTGAAGCCCTCAGTCTTTCTCAAGGTGTGTTCAGTGTGATTGACATTGAAAAATCATCTTTTTACGTTATGTAAAAGCAACGGAGAATGAGGTTTCATGATAACGCTTATTCACTTATTGAAACGTCAAGTTATGAAACATTGACGTATTTGAATTGCCTGTTGCCACAACTTCTAATTGTTAATTAACTGCTTTAACAACTTTTCATTTATTTTCCAGGTGATCGCCTTCATCTGTGGGATTATGGTCATTATCCTACTGGTGCTGGCGCTCGTAAGCAACGATTGGCTGATGGCTCTAGGGTGGAGCCAAGGATTATTTTACCATTGCATTGGGGAGCACGCACCAACGCCTCTCCCGTTCAACGTTAAGGCAATTGGACCTGGCTGCTATGGAGCTCGGGATGTCAGTAAGTATCTTCAGCGTCAAACCATCACCGTTCAAACCTATCTGGTATCAGTTGTCTGCAGCCGTCGATTCTGATTGTATTTGTGGCTTTCATTAAGTTTAGCAGGATTGCGATTGTAAGTGTAAACCTCTTCCAGCGGTTTATCTCACGTGAAAACCTCGTTGATTAAAGTTATGATTTAATTTGTGGAAGTTCATGACGATCGGGGTTCTAGTTCTCTTCCGGGAGCGTAGCCACTTGGAACTCCAGTGTCTGATTATCTTCGTCAGTGAAGCGTAATTTTACGTATGTTATATACCATTGTACTAGTGTGAGGAGTTGAGATCACTTCTGCCTTTTCATCCTGATGTGAGCCTTTTGATGCTATTCTCCCAAAAAGAAGGGGAGCTAAAGCACCGCGGCACTTATCCCGCCTAAAAAAGCCACTTTCTGGCCCAAAAGTGACCAATCAAATGAATAGTGGCATTTTTCGATCCATTGAATCACAATTTTAGATATTTTAGGTGTGATCTGTTTGACTGGTTTACGACGCTGTCGGGGGGAACTTGAACTGAACTTCAGCTCGTGATTCATACTCGTAGGCAGCTCAGTGGGTCAGCAGTCAGCAGCCTTTCGTATCCTTTTGCCCTACGGCAGTGATCCCCCCTTCCCAACATCATTCAGCCTTACTCCACTAGTCTCCTACTGTAGTTTCCCGTGATCCTACCTATCCACTCAAAAAAGATTCCTCCTCACAAATTTATGACTTCAATCGGTTTGTCAAACTCGCTATCCTTTATACTTTCCAGTGGTGATTGCTTGAGGCGCCTCTTTTCAAAATGTGTAGGCTTCCGTAAAAACATGAGTTTTTAGCTTCTTGAGAGGTATTTATAGAGAGCAAAGCGTAGGAAATAGTAAAAAGAGAAAAAATCATAGCGAAAGCTCCGGAGCGTCATCGGTCAGAGTTTAACAGAATTGTGTGTCTCAAGTCATTGTTAAGTAGAAGGCAAGTGCATTTTAGCCTCCCATCCCTCCCCCATCGATGGGCTCAGTTCACGGCCCTATATCAGAGTATCGTGCTTCTCAAAAAAAAAACAAAAAAAACTGAACCTAGTTATGTCGTGACATCAAGTGCAATGGTGATTTCACGCTGCTATCGTCCTTAACTGCCCATTCTGGGACATTTGACATTGTTCTCTGAAGTCCTACTTCCCTAAGTGCACCGATTAGAATGTCTCTCTGAAAGAAAGACTTGTCGACATTCTGCTTAAAGCTCAAATCCAGAATTATTACATAGGTAAGAGAGAAGGTTGACCTTTTGTTCACCCCTCAACTTCGTGGATCCAATTTAAATTAAAAGGTCCAGATAAATAGTCGAGTAAGTTGTTGGAAAAGCGGAAGACCAGCGCCCTCCTCTTTTGTTATCGGGATAAATTATCTCGAACTCATTTGGCGTTTTCTGCTTTTCTCCCCCTTGGGCTCCTTTTTGCTTTATGTTTGCTCTGTTCATTTAAAACACCGGCAAAATACCTATGTTTACGAAAAGGTCCCGGACTCCCTCTCATCTCAACCCTTTTTCTCCTTCAGTCCCTCCCGTCTCAGGTGGAAGAGCTGACTGGAATTGTTTATCGCTTCTGGGATTCTACGGACGGTTTGCAAGAAAGTGATTTATCCTCTCGTTTGCCCCTCCTTCTCTACCCCCCCCTTTCCATGTCTTCTCGTTCGTGCTTGTTCTGTACTGCTCTTCTCGTTGCTCGAAAGCGAAGCGCACGAATCGAATTGATTCTGCTCTATTTGCCCGGTCGATTGAATTTGCCGCTTCCTGTATAAACAGCCTCTGAAGCCCTGGGATTTTACTAAGGAATCCAGAAATAACTCGGAAGGAACGAACAAATCTCTTCTCTACACATTCCCTGCTTGCTCCCCCCCCCCTCGCGGCCTTACCGATAGTCTCCTTTCGCCCTGTGTTGCTTACAACTGGCTCTCATTCCACCAGAACGTGTTCTCAATCGTGTTTCTCGTCAGTTAACGTTCCTGTTCCCACATCCTTACTATTTATCGAACAGCGCCTTTTATTACCACACTTCCAGCCGCTTTTCCTCTCCACCCACCCATCCAGCTGAACCTTCTTCAACAATCTGATCTAGACTTTTCTTCTCGAGATTATCACTCAAAACATTGACACTGTTTTTCCGATAAATTTATGGATACGTTAGGACTCCTGATTAGCAGTCGTGCGTGGTGTTGTATTTAATCAATTTATTATTTCCTCCCACAAGAAAGAAACTAATCAACTCAACCAACGACCGCAAATTGTAAATCAAGTAAGGCGTCTCACATTTTACTTCTATATCAAGCTCATTGAAGTTTTCCCTCTGATGGTTTCTTGGGCGCTCTGTGGTTATTTAGCAAATAAAGAGGTCCCGATGTTAAATGCAGCATAATTTGTTAGCGTTTGCTGGGACGGGGTTCATTTCATTCCAGATGCAGGTAGAAACATTGAAGTGAAAAGCCCCAGATTTACCACCAACGCGATATTCAATGCGGCGACTATACTTTTCAACAGTGAGACAGTGGGTTTTGCCTTTCCCGCTGCGAAGGGATCGTGAAAGAATATCCAAACTTTCGTATTTAATAATCAGCGTAAAGGAATGGAAATGTCCGTCGTACGGGATGGCTACTAAATCGTCGGAGTTGGCAAGGCGCCCACTTTTCAGGTTGTCGAGGAACATAATTTATTTGAATACCACTCTTCAGCTATTCAGACCGATTATTAAATGTATTACTGAAACGGTTTTTCAATTCAGTTTCTGTATTCCGGTGATGATTTACGGTACCATTTTTCTAGGCAATGCAGAATTCGTAAACCTGAATGCTGAATATTTTACGCACAACTGTATAATGTAATGAAGCTGAGTTAATTTTTAGGTTAAAATAGAAGAATCAGCACTTACATTAGCAGTATAAAATCGTTAAATAGCTACAGCTTTGTTCTGTAATTTTTTGAAGCTGAATCTCTGCTTCAGAGTCGATTGGTCCACCTGCAGCCGATATGAAATTCTTTCAAGTTCTTCACTTCGCATCATGAATACACAGATCCGCCTCGGTGGGTGGGTTAGGAGCTTCAAAGAAGTCTGTATTGACAATCGTGATAATGACGAAATGATTTGCCTTGACCTTCACAGCCCATCAACACTATTCAAGAAGTTTGCCCACTCAAATCACAAGGCCTAAGGAAAGTGTGTGCAAAATCTGAGCCAAAGTGGCCGATTCCCGAAACTCGCGTTTTAGCTTCGCAGGAATTCCTTTTGCGTTGTAAAATGGAGGGTGACGCTATTTTGCTGGAACTAAAACTTGGCTCACTTCACTCTTGAGTCAGCAAAAAAAGTCTGAGTTTTCGCACCTGTCGTTTCGGACAGGGGATCTATTGGTGGATTTGAAGGCTATGGTCACGCTTACTCATTGTGTGTTACTGTGGTACTATCCTCTCCTCTCCTGAGATTATTACTCGGTCCGAGGTCTCAGAAATTACGACTGAAAACATTTTTTCGATTGTGAGAGGTGAGACACTTTTTGCACTAATAGGCAGGCCCCTGCCGAGATTGATGACGTTGCCTGCCGGTACGACATTGCACATTCGAATCATACGAGCGTGAAGGCATTATTTAGACAATTAGGAATCTCCTCTTCAGAAAGGTATCCCAACCGCCTGGAAAAGTTCTATCTTATCCTCTGAATATTTTCGTTTTGAAAAAGTTCACGATAACTTTGCACTTGCCTGAAAACGAATGCAATAATTGTGGCGTATTCATCGGTTTCTGCTTCCTAACGTAAGTTGTTGTACATATCACGGTGCATAGTCTTAGCTGTTTAACCAGTATATGCTGGTAATGCACTCGTTTCCTTCGTATTTAACCTACTAAGTAACAGTTTGATTGTGGATTACTTGAGAATATTTCCTCGGCTCAAGATATTTAACTATAAAATTACCTCACAGTGGCGTTTACATTTCCTAGCCAAATATAGTTTTTGGCATTTCCATTCCGTTCCTTTATCATCTGGAACTTGTGGCTAAGAAACAGCTTACACCGAAATTAATTATTCTTAACCTTGAGATGAGAATTACAAAACGAAGAGTTCAGACTGAAACTTTTCCGGATGAACTACTTTGTCTCAAGTTTCTTGAAAACTTTCCTCGAGATATTCGGGGATTTGTGCTGTCGAAGGTGAATGATTTTACGTGGGAACCGGTTGAGGACCGCAGTGGTTGTTCTAACACGTCACTCGATAGAGTGATGGTGTACCTGAGTAGAAAATGAGTTAACTACACGACCCAGTGCGGTGGCTAACGGCTGTAGCGTCGACACAGAGCAGCTGAAGAGTTTTATTGCAATATTTATGGATCAATGCCTTCCAGCAACCCATTTATCGCTTGTTATTACGGAATATTAACAATATTTCGTCATGGATCATACTATTGTCTCGTCGAGACTAACATGGGTGTTTCAAGCTCCTGACAACAGTCCTGGACAATTTGAAGGAAAAAACAACGCAATTGCGTTCTTGTTACCGATGCCGTAACCGTCGACATCGACATAGCATTGTAACTCCCACAATGTCAAAGCTTTGTGTGTTCCAACAACTTCGTCGCAAGTGATTTAGTTCGTAGCTGTTGCCATTAATTATGGGGTTCTTAATCTGGTTTCCGACCTGATCTAACTATTTACACGGGTAGCAAGTTTCAAAGGGATAAATCAACTTCTCCGCAAACACGGGGGAAACGATTTAAAGCTTGCTTAGTAGCAGTCAAAGCTGGAAGGTTGGACTGCTTTTTCAACGACCGTCGCTCACTGTAACCCATTTTGGAGCAGCATGTGGGTTCTTGTTTCCTCTGCAGTGGAGGTGCGAACGATGTTTCAACAGCACACTGTTAGAGCGAATTATTGACTGCATTGCTAATATTACACTCGCTTTGGGGGAGCTCATCGACCTTCACATGGGCCCAAAGTCTCCGGAAATCCCACGAAACAAATTTTAGAACACGTGTGCGTCCGTGATTTTGGAAAATCGTCTATGAGAATACCTGAGGTTATTGTAAAATATTCAGCACCTGGTTAATCCAATAGGGATCCAGGTACAAAGAGGTTATATCTATTTATGGTAGTGATTAATCCTCGTATTTATGCGGTTTGATGCGCTAAGCCGATTAGAATACATTTCTTACTCTTCTGATTGAGGAAAGTAATTAGGAGTCACGACAGGTTATGTGTAATTAACTAAAAGTGAAATAATCTAATGGAGAATGGTAATTTAGTTTTCGATTTGGCACATAACGCTTCTGCTGAAACCTTCGATTCTATCGTAATTAGTCGGTTCTTAATTACTTAAAGTTATTGATCCCGTCCAAGCAGCGCCGTTTGTGTTGTAACCCGCCACACCTTCCATTTATCCCCCGTATTTTCGAGATTATTTCTCGGAGCGTTTAGTTCATCGGTTAGGCGCTTTGGCCCAACTTGGGTTGGATCGTGAGAGGGAGCACAGAGGTTGCTTGGGATATTGCGGCAGATCCAGAGCGAATTAGCTTCCTTTAATTAATTGGTCCCTTGTCCTGCAGCGAGGGAAGTGGTGAGAGAGAGAGAGAGAGTGAGACGGGGAACGGGATCGAAAAGGGCGAGAGTTCCGCTGGTATTGGCGGAATTGGATAGTTTGACCGCATCTGTTGTGCTTCTCATTCTCAGCCAAACCCTCAGTCTGTTGTAGTCAACTTGGTAATTGGGATAACTTGAGCTTCCAAACTCTAAACTCAGCAGCGGCTTCCGCCCATTAACAGTTTAGTGAGCCCTGCGTTGATTAGCAGGCTAAGAAATCATCAGCTTAAGCAGCCTAAACCAACGGAAAACTAGCTCGAATCCTTCATCCACTATCTTTGCTCTCATTCAGAACTAACGATGCTGCCAATTCATTTCATCGGGTTCGTGCACGGAATTAATTTATTGTGCGTGGCTAGTAGACATTATCATTTGATGGCTTGCGCTAGTTCGCATTAATTTGCAAAACTCCTTGAAAATTACCTCAGTTTTTGCAGGTTACCGAAAAAGAGTTGACCACTGCATTGCTGCTGTGAGTGTGAGGTTTATTTGCAAATACTGAGAGTTTTGCGCTTCATAGAATTTATGTTTTTAACCGAAGGGAAACTGAGTTTAAGAAAAAACTTTTGAACTTTATTACGGAATTGCTAGGTTTACAAAAGGCACAATCGTCGGCAGCTAACGCAAAAGTGAAGTTCCTCAAGTGGTGAATGTCTAAGGACACCTCGTAGAGAGGTGGATATTGCTGAACTAGTCTTTTAATCCCGAGAATCTCCGGGTTAAAAGTCACCTACTACGCAAATATCGCCTCGTAACTTAGATAAATTGAAGAAATGAGGATAATTGAGGATCCACGTACGTAGAACCAACTTATAGCGTTTGGGAATCAGACTTGTGAACGTATGTACAGCTGATTTTATATCATTCCCTAGTTTTACTCATAGTGTCCTTAATTCGTATTACCACGCTTATATTATTGTCTATATTAGTTAGTTTCAACATTGGCGTCCTTCATTTACCCATTCGCCGGAAAACGCAATCAACAGCATCTTATAACTGGCCCAGCTTAGTGCTAAGCTCTAAAAGCAGGTGCTAAAAGCTCCAATCAAGCTGAGTAAGGGTCCACTGGTATGATACCACACAAATTCGGCGTGCCAATTCTCCCAAGTTCGACGGACAGGTTTCCCCGTGAATAAGTTGCCCTTTGTACAGTATACGAACTTGAAAATAGGATATTTCGAGCGTTGTTTCAGTAGCTTCAGATGAAGTACAGAGATTCCATCGGAAAAATACACAGATGGTGCTCATCTACAGGCTAAAATTGGAGTGTTAAACCGTTCGATCTAATGGTGTTTGCTGGTCTTATTCGGGTTGAATTTTAAAATACACTAAGCAGACGAGCCACCCAACGTTCGCCCCTTGGTTTTTATGAACATTTTGATTTTGACTTTCCTTGGCTCTACAAAGTAGAAAGGTAAGTTATGTAATCGGCTGAAAAAAAAATTCTGAATTCTCTTCAGAGCTTTACGTTTCAGACCCCCCTGAGTCCGAAAACACTATTTGGGAAAATGGTCTGTGTGTATGTGTGTCTGTGAACGATTTATAGAAAGAACCACCGTACCAAATCCACTCGAACTTGATATCTCGCCGGCAGGTTGCCATGGTACGCCAAAATAAGGGTTGGAACAGAATCCACCGAAAGTTAACTATAGTTATCATAGTGACCAAAACACCATTTTCTCAAAAATGGCTCTAACGATTTTGATTAAATTTTTTATACTGATAGCTCCCAATATGGCAACTATACCATAAAATTCCCATCTATGGGAAAATGACGAGAGCAGCACAATAAATTACCAAAACTATCGACGAAATCTATTTTACCGCGGTTTTTAGAGAAAACAACCGTACCAAATCAGCTGAAACTTGATGTCTAGCCTACAGGTTACCATGGGACGCAAAAATAAGGGTATAGGCAAAATCCACCGAAAGTTAACAATAGTTATCATAGTGATCAAAACACCAAATTAGTACGAAGGAGGTTGTCGACCTAAACGGAGTTTCCGAGGTCGCGGTGATCCGTCTGCTGGGTTTTCACCGTCCTGTTGGTTTTGCAGCAGCTGAAAACTACTGGCAAACCTTGTCAATCAACGTCTTTCTTTCGCAATTCCAAGCACGCCGGAACACAACGATTACTATTTCCAAAGCCACCGACGTACGATGTACTTTCCCAAGTACAAAATTTCTTGATAGTCCAGTGGGATTTCTTTTTTCCCCTTATCTCTCTTCCCACGCCTTGCCACCTTGTTGCCACGCTCGCACTCATTTCTCATCCGTGCTCTAACTAATCTAATTATAATTTGTTAAAATCCCTCAGATATATTAAATTCTGAATAAAGTGTGTGGAGGGTTTGTTAAGCGAAATTTGGATTGAAGCGTTTTGTACAGTCTTCATGAAACATAACAAGTTCCGTAATAGGCGTGTTAACAAGTTGCTCCCTAAACGCTAACTCTGCACTTAATTAGAGAGGGAACTGAAATACGCAGTTTCTCCTTTTAGTAGGTGATTCCTCCTTAGTTCTTAGAATCGCGTCGATCTTCAAGTTAAATCACACGTATCTTTGATAGTTTTAAAGGGTTATTGTTGGCATTCGACTGTCGTGGTGTTGATGGGAAGGGGGGGGGGGTGGTTAGCGTCTACTTTTGGTCACTCTCTGCCTGCACTCGTCTATCCTGTGTTAAAAAAATCGAATAACTGCAGTCGAATTAAAACCAGAAATGCGTTTTTCGAAACCCACGTTGTTCTGCTAATAACAAAGGAGTGCTTTGACAACTGATATTGATGTAACTACCCCAGTCTGTTGTATTGCGGTGGATTAAACTCGCCCTTGAGAAACTAGTGGCATATAATTGCGGGGTAGTACTTCGCCTATCTCCAGGGACTGACGAAGAAAGTTTTTTTTGAGCAAACGTACTCAGTGACGCTGAAGCTCTTCCACCGAACGTTTGACGCTGTCCGTTGCAGTTGCAAACAATGATTAATTTAAATCAATTTATGGGTTCGTCGAGTCTGCAATGTTTGAAAGTGAGAGTCAAGAAAAATTCCAACGTGAACTTGGTGAAAGAAAGTGGAGCTCTCTCATTAACTTTCAGTTGTAAGTCGAACGAGGCAATAAGTTTGTATATTAGTAGTTTGCTTGATTTTCGAACTTTGAAGCTGTCGGTTTTCACCGTACAGTTTAGAGCATTAACTGGATGTTGTGGTACAGTTGGTGGTTTTATTTCCACCTTGTGGCCAATTTCAGAACGTTGGAGGCTAATGCCGCTCCAAGATCATTGTTAGGTGTTAACTAACTCCTCACTGATAAGAGGAGAATGGGGTTGGTGTACAATTTTGCTTTCGGTTGGACATTAACAAACAAAAATTGCTTTCAAAAGCGTTCTTTCTTTCAATTAACTTTTCTTCAATTAATTTTTCAAGACGTTAGCTTTTGTTTCTGTCATTTTTAACTAGCTCCTTTTCTTTTCTTTTTTTAATTTTTGTTATTTTTCAACCAGCTTAATGAGTTAACTGCTTTTCCCATTATTCTGTTTGTTGTGAAAGCCGTTCTCTGAAGGCTCGTCCCACGACCTAATACCCGCGCTCAAATTCTTTTACGTCGTAATTACTATCCACATCAAAGGCAACAACTGACTCTAAATGCCGAGCTCCTAATAGCAGAAACGCCCCTTCCAACGTTAAAACGGAAAAGTCTTTCCTTTTTGAGTTTCAGCTCGGGAGAAAGAAAACCCCTTTCTCCGGAAGGGAAAGAAAGCGAAAGAAAGATTTTTTTTCTCTCTGAAAACTCCCTGGCGTCCACCTGAATGAAATATCAAGCTGCTTTCCTGACTGAAATATAACCAGTTGCAAAAGCGGAAATGCATTAATTACCCGCGAGTGTTCGGTATTTTTCTTAATTCAGTCAACGCTGTAAACTCTTAAAACAGGAGTAACTACTGTGGCCGGCCGTTTCTGAGACACGGTTATCCTCGAAACAATCAGTCCAACGAAAACAATTCATTCCTACCCACATTCATTCGTATTCAAAGCCTCCTATATTTTTATTGTGTAGTTTGGCAGCAAATCGTGTCACCTTACTGAACATGTAAGAAAAGCTAATATCGGGTTTTCGTCCTTCATCACAAAATGCGTGTACTACTGAAATGGTTTATAAATAAACCGAAACATTGGACAAACTGATTTTTTTATCCTCAACAAACCACCACGTACCGTGTAGACAGTTATATGACTAACTCATAATAACTCAGTAATTCTGTAAAATCGCTCACACTTTATAGTTAAATTCTGAGTAAATATAGTAAATTAAATTCAAACGTTGAAGCCCTAGTGAAATCATCCGAAGACCAGTCCATAATCTTTTTTACTTTCCTTGGCTCTACGAAGTAGAAAGGCTGAAAAAAAAATTTTGAGTTTTCTTCAGATCTTTACGTTTCAGACCCTCCTGAGTCCGAAAAACACTATTTGGGAAAATGGTCTGTGTGTACGAGTATGTGTGTGTGTATATGTGTCTGAGAACGATTTTTAGAGAAAACCACCGAACGAAATCAGCTCAAAATTCATATCTCACCGGCAGGTCATCATGGAACGCCAAAATAAGGGTATGAACGAAATCCACCGAAATTTAACTGTAGTTATCATAGTGATCAAAACACCTAATTTTTTTTTGTCTCAAAAACGGCTCTAACGATTTTGATTAAATTGTTGATATTGATAGCTCCCAATATGGCAATCATACTATAAAATTCCCATTAATGGGAAAATGACGAGAGCAGCACAATAAAGTGCCAAAACTTTCGACGAAATCGATTTTAGCGCGGTTTTTAGAGAAAACAACCGTACCAAATCAGCTGAAACTTGATATCTCGCCCGCAGGTTACCATGGGACGCCAAAATAAGGGTATGAACGAAATCCATCGAAATTTAACTATAGTTATCATAGTGATCAAAACACCGAATATTTTTTTCTCAAAAACGGCTCTAACAATTTTGATTAAATTTTTTATGTTGCTAGCTCTTAATAAGGCAATTATAGCATTAAATTCCCATTCGTGGGAAAATGACGAGAGCAGCACAATAAATTATCAAACTCCTTTCCTTATAAACTCCGCTGGAATGTCAGTAGAAAGTTAAAGAAAATTGGTATTGTAGTCCAATCCAATACCTAAAGTGTGAGTGTTTAAAAACGCTCATGAGATACATGGGGCTCACTCCAGAAATTCCTGAATTTCAACTACTGCCGTTTCGCTTACTACCAGTTCTAAAAGTGTTTACCCAATAACTCTGCAAAAGTGATTACTATCCTTCTTCAAAAAATTTGTGTTAACAGCCTATATAATTATCTGTGTACCAATTACTTAATAATGGTCCTGCAATGAGTACGAGCAGCACAATAAATTCCAGAACTCTAGGCGCTACCGCTTCCTGCTGCTGTGACGTGTTGTTTGACAAAGTTCAAAGGAACTGACTGATAAATGAATTGATTAAATAGAATTAGCCATGTACAAAGTGAATTGACGTAGAGCTAAGGAAAGTTGTGTGTTGCAACGCACCAGATTTTTTTTTTCAATGTTAGATTAATTTGTACAATCGTTGGTCTGTTCAGTAACGAAGCTCGTCGAGGACTATCCAGTAAAAGGCTCTCAAATTCGAATCTGCTTTATTGAAATCAAATTCTAACTCTCGGGGCTGTGAGTTTGAAAATTTGAGTCGTCCGAACAGACCGCACATGTATATACTCCGGAAATTAAGTAGTAATTGTAGCTTTAAAGGCATCCAAAGCCCAAAGCGTTTCACCGCCGAGATGGAGCGTTTTGATAGGCCTGGGATGCCGTTGAGTCGACCTCGTCGAGCATCAAGCCCGTCCGTGTCCATGCGTGAGCAACTTTCCTCAAACCACGGGAAGAAGGCTCACTAATTGTCTCACTTGACTCACTATGAATGAACATACCTGAAAAAAAGTCCAGTTCAAACGCCTTTCCAACGCTTCTCACTTTATCTCCCCAGGACATTCACTCATCTCTATTTTTACCCCTTCTACCTCTCAATGTCCCCTCGTCTGGCCCAATAATTTCTCTCGCCCTATCAAACCTCCCACACTTGAGCAATTCTCCCCGACTCCGGGAAATTATTCACACGGTCAGTGAGTTAAAGCTCCTTAACTCATTATGTTACGCCCTGTGCAAGTTCACACTTCGGTTTAGAGTTAATAAAAATGTATCATAAAAACTATTCTAATCAGTGCTTTCGTGTGTGTTGTTTTAAACAAATATTTATCCTCCTTTAATTATTTGTTCCGTTTGTTCCATCAATTTTCGATTTAGCACGTTTAATTTAACAGCTATTAATTATAGTTGTATGTGTGTTGACTATCATCTCACGCTTGAAACTCGGCAGTGATCGGACGTCAATTTGTTTGGCAACTTCCACCAAAATTTAGGGCAAATGCCACACCAAACGATGATCATAAACGTGTGTCATAACAAACGCACATCGCTAATGTTATGTAAAGTAAATATGTCGTGAACTATTCAACATTGAGTTTAGAATATGTAAGGGAAGTACCCAATTGAATCAAATTTGATTGCTGAATGAAATTCAATGACTTGCAGGGAAAGATTATTACTGTGTTTGCACCATAACAATGCCTCATGAGATATTATTACAATCTGCACTCAGTTCTTTGGCTCATTTATGGATTTTAACGCTACATTTTTGTTGACTGTGTTTAGGTATACTCACATGTGAAAAGAAACATACCAGCTTTACCAGTTGTATTGAAGTCTTGTTATTCCTGCAGTCGTAAATGTTTACAATGGTTCTGCTTATTTTTCAGCTTACATCAAGGTTGCGGCTGCTTTGTGTATCGTCGCTCTCGTGACTGATGCCATGGCTACCCTTTTAACCGGAATCGGGTTGCGAACCTCAGACCACCGAACGAAGTACAAGTTCTACAGAATAGCCGTCTACGTTATGATTCTATCGCGTAAGTAATTTTTTTTTTTCGTGGGTTTTTTCGGTCATTGATTTCTGAAGTGAGTACGGACCTGTATGTATAAGTTAATAACGTTTCGGTGTAAGTATGTATAAGTTAATGACGTTATGTATGTATACGTTAATGACGTTTCGGTGATATAAAACGTTTACGCAGAATTAAAAATAGATGCTAATTAGCAGAAAAATTCCGTCAGCTTGGCTTAAAGTTGTTACGAGAAAATGTGAAAAACAAGCTTATTGCTCGCATTCATGCAAACATAGAGAACCTACGTGTTTTTCACTTATCCGGGTTTAGATTTGTGTGAAACGAAAATTCGTATTTGTTTTTACTCTCCGCTACCCCAAAGGGAAAGGAAAGTATAGTGATCGTGTCAAAAAAAATGTTGGGTTTTCTTCAGATCTTTACGTTTTGAAGCGTGCTGAGTCCAAAAAACCCAATTTCGGCGCGTGGCCCCTGTGTGTGTGTCTGTCGTTCGATTTTCGGGAGAACGGCTGATCTGATTGAGCTGGTTCTTGTTTTTGTTTTGTTTGTTATTTTTTGCAGACACCAAAATAAGGTAATCGGCGATTTCGGCCAATGGCAAGAGGGGTGGGGGACGAAAATGTACCAAAAACTAGGGTTTTTCGCATTTTTCACGAAAACGGCTCCAACGATTTTGATTAAACTTTCAAATTATCTTCCTCTAGTCAATATCTAACTTTTTTTCTTCATACATATCTCCATGAAAATACGGTGAAGGGAGATATAGGCCGATGAAGCAAAAATGGGTTTTTTACGCTGTTTGGCGAAACGGCTTCAACGATTATCACCAAACTTTCAAGGCGTATTAAAATAGTTAATACCTACATATTGTTCTCAATAAATGTTGCTCTGACCGTCCATTGAACAGAGATAAAAATCGAAATGTGTCGAAAATAACGTTTTTTCGAACATTTCCGTTAATTCCAGGGTAACTGCTTCACCAGATGTGATAAATCCTAATGGAGTGTCTTTTAGTCACCCATACCAACATTTCGTTCTGTATAATTATTTCTGTATATATATGTTGAACGGAGATATAAGCCAAGTTAACTCAGAAAAGGAGATTTGTCGAATATTAATTTATCGGTATTCCAATTTTCTCAGAAACGGCTCTCACGATTTCGATCAAACTTACGGAGTACTCTCAGCTAAATAGTCCCTACATTCTGTCCCCTATAAATGTTCGTGTAAAAATGCGTTGAACGAAGATATAGCGCCCACATAAGTAGCTGGTGTTAGAACCTAAAGGGATTGCGGAAAGTTGTGTGTTTCTACGCATCGCTCGTTTTTAATAGTTGTGGGCTCCACCATTCTAGACCAATTCTATAAGGTTGTTTCTTTAATAGATGTAGCCTTGCAAGTATGGTTAATTTAGCTAAAAGTAAACGTAGAGACGTGATGTTCGCTGTATTGCACTATTTGTTAATAAATGTATTTCTTTTCCAGTAATCAGCGTTCTGCTTGCCCTTGTCATATATCCAGTTTGCTTCGCTGCTGAATTGAACCAAGGTATAGATCATATTTTGTGCATTGATAATTTTATCCAATTTTATAACATCAACCGGTAATTTTATCTATTACTGAACCTCCCACCTGGGACTTTTGTTTTGCCCACAGGCAACAGAACGGTCTGGGAATTTGGGTGGGCTTATGGCGTCGGCTGGGGAGCAGCCATATTCCTTTTTGGAGCCGTTGTCCTCCTCTTGTGCGACAAAGAAAGCGAAGAGATCTACTACAAGGAGCGCAAAGTAGGAGGTGCCTAGTGCGCAGCGCCCCTGCCTGATCTTGTGCTGTAGCCAAGTGGCAGGGTGCCTGACATCCAAAGCTAGCCTCTTGGGGCGCGTAACAACTCACTCTACAGATTCACAATGCCACCTTACCCAGGTCACTGACTCAGGTTGAGGTTACCCCTCCCTTATCTGCTTGGGCCGTATGTGTGGTTTCAGGAGTAAATTTCCTCTCCCTTAGTTACAAATGCTGGAGTATAAATATTTAGGGCCTATGAATAGCCGTATATCAAATGTAAATACACTAGTACTATAGGGATAACGCAAAACTACAGCAGGGTAATTTTTTTAATATCTGACAAGCGTGCTATGGAATAATGGCGTGGGATTACATTCCAACTTTTGACTATTTCCAGCATTAGTTAAATATGTGATTGCAATGTATAACACTATTATGTTTAATCAATGCATTTTTTATGTTGGAGGCACTGTGTGTTTGTATGGCGTGACTTAAATTGTATACACTAACTGAGGGATGTTACTCAATTACATTGTGAAAGGCCGCATTAAACTATTGTTTATAATTCTTGAGGAACAATTTTCGTAAGTTATACCACAGATTTCAGTTGTTATACCATCAACAATATAGTACATGAGCAACCAATGATGCTTCTGTAGACAATGAAATGAAGGGCGTTAGAGGCCATATGCTCCTTCCATGTTGCTAACTTCAGTGAGATTTTTTTTAAAGTACCCCCTCTCCCCAGTTAGACTCCAGTTTGATGATCCTGCGTGATTTTCGATTGAAAACTTCCCATAGGATTTCTTTGCTTTGACCTTTCCTCTCTCATCTTGGACTATTAGTAAGCACTATTCTCTACAGAGTACTGCTATCTAAGTAAGATAATTGCATTGTTCAGGCAGGGAAGCCACAATATATTCGCTTCGTGAAAAGGAACTGATGTGCCCAGTTAAATCATTACACATATACTGCAGGAAAAATTATCTAATTGTCGATTCAACAGTATTGGAGTAATTGAACCTGGAACATATGCTATGCTGCATGTGAGAGCCTACAGTCACGGACCCTGTGCATACCAATCAAAAAGGAGTTTTGTGTGTTGGAAATAATGATTGATAACAGGTTTGTGGTGTGCTTACCAAGCTCTGTCATTCAGCCATATTTTGCTCGGAGCTTTCATCGAGACTGAGCTCTTAATTATTCTTTCAAGATTCAAAAGGCGGAGACATCAAACAATACCCCAACACCCCAACTACTCTTTCTACTTCAGATGTTATGTTCTCCACGAAAATTGCACGCCAATGAGAATCATTGTAATTTAGATGAAGCATTTCCACGAAAATTACAAATGCTGATTTGCTCTGTTTCCTTTCAACCCTGGGAGGGTTCGGCAATGAAATGACCAGGCTCCAATCATTGTCTCGTGGTTAGGCAATCATGTCCCTGATCCACTTCTGATTTGTGAATGAAGCCAGTGGTTTGCACAGTGCATGGTGTGTGAATGAGCAGCATTCAACTTGCAGAAAATGTATATATGGTCTTTTCAGTAGGTCAGGGCAAGATAGAGTGCTCATAGTGGCGAGATTTCATGATCTGCCGTAAAAGGCTCAATCAGTGCAACAACAAACGGTGGAAAAATCATTTTCTCTGTATTAGTGATTTTACTGTTAAAACTTCGGATTGCTAGCCAATTAAGCGGACTAGAACTCAAGTTGTCATCCAGATGAAGCATCACCTTATCAAAACTTTGAACGATGCTGCAGCTGATGCCAAAAAGAAGCTGAATGTCCATGCAGGATGAAAAGTGTCAAGTTGAACCGTTGGTTTTGGAGCTGATTAGCAAAGACGTACTTCAAAATTGAGCGAATTGTCGTTGTATACAGAAAGGACTGCAGCTAAGAGGTTAAAAAAGAAGCCCCCTGGCATACCACACTAGGATAGTAGTTAATTTTGTAGTTGAGTCTCATGTAGGCGTCCAGCATCGTAGAAGACTAGAAGAGTTTAAAGTGCACACATTTAATTTAATGTTAAAGGACTTTTTTTAATTTTTGTTAATGTTCTCACCTCTTATTTCTAATTTTAATGTCCTAGCTCATGCTGCATTCCGAGCTATTTCTGTCCTCTTCTTCTCCTTAGTCCTGCGTTCTGCTAAGTCTTGATTGCTACCTGCACTGTCTGACATTCTGTACTATTTGAGCGAACTGTCAGGCCCTTCGTTCATTGTCTACTTAATTTTTTTTTTTTTTTTTACTCTTGAAACCACCTTTTGTTTCCTATCTCAACCTGAGTCGAACATGAGTGAAATGAGGAGGATTGTGAAAGTGCCTGCGCTCCTCGGGTCAAACTTGAATTTTCAAACGGACTTACTTATTCATCCGTGTGATTTTACTTGGTGTACATAATATGGTCATCCTGTAACATTGTTGTGACCCCCTCCCCACCTCCTAACGAGCCCAACTTATGCCAAATGCATGTTTTTACATTATTTTACGTTTAGTGGAAGTACAGTTTTGGTTGGCTTTTGTGAAACCAATATGTGAACTACCTTCGGGCTACAGCTTTTTTCCAGGTCCTATCCTCAAAGCTATTGCTTTACGAGTATGCTGCTGCGTTCAGTTTCGTGAGGAATCACAGTTAATTCGTTGTTACCAGTGCAGTGTATAAAGATTGTTATTTTATTCAGAGTATAGGGTTCAAATTGAGTTATGGAATCGGGAAGATTTTACGTAAATAACGAAGAAATCTTAATTCAGTTAGAATGGATGTGCACGACCATCTGTTGTGATCTGTAAATGAAGCCCCGTGGTAAAAGCTTGCGATGGGTTGTACAGCAGGCCCCTGGCGTGTTATTCTCGTTACATATCGATTACAGGTACTTCGCGTGCCTTTTTGTTTTTTGTGACGTTAATTTGGCTAGTTGTTCGTGAATCATCCAAATTTGGTTTTTCTGTCGCTCATTAAGTATTTGGTTAACGAAGCCTGGTTAACGTAAAAATGGTTCAAAGTCGAAGTCCGTATATATAAAATGACTATCGTTTACAAAATATCCTGAAGTACCTCTTAGGTACCTTGGAATAAAGGTTTCATTGTTTTTTACATCAAAATGCTCAAGATTATCGAATAAACCATAATAACGAGGGACAGAGCTAAACAAAACCTCCAGGAACAACAACATTTAGTAGCAAAACGAGAGAACGACCTGAAATTCAAACTCAACTGAGCACCCAAGTTTTATGAAACTTGAATTGTCACCTTATAACTAACAGTTGCTTCATTGTTTAACGCGACAAAGGCGTACGGGACTTGAAAGTTAATATAAAATGGAATGTAACGATTAACAACTTGTGGTAATGTGTACAGGTGAAGATTATACAATTACCCGTTGAGGATGGATAGTAAACAACCTGCAACCCCTGGAGTTTGGTGTCAGAGGTTACGTAAAATCAATATTTATTGTGATGGAACTAAACAACCCCACAACATCAATAACCAATGCCGAACTAGGGGCTTATTCACTTCATTTGGATAAACAAAGTTGATGTAATTTGGGGTATATAGAATTGTGAAAACTGTACACTTTGTCTATTAGAAATCTAACGGCAACAAACAAATGAACTTGTAGACTTTTTGTGCTCTATTCGTACTATAGCTAGACTGGGCCTCTCCAACCTGCACGAAACGAAAGCCCTTGTCGCTAAACGATCGTTGTTCTCGGTTGGAGGCTGTTAGAAAGCAGTGCGGCAAGATCTGTTTTCCACGTTAATTCATAACTTATGAACCGTTTGTTTGACGAGGCCCTTCGTATTGTGCAGATCGCACGTTGGATGGTGTCAACTTCTCCAACTATTGACCACGTCATGTCATTCGGTTCATTCACTCATCCGGGTCTTCTCTCTTGAATCTGAAAATCCCTTTTACAAGACGTTATTTGAAAGATTTGAATAAACTGGTTGTGTTGATTTCGTTTGTACATTGGCTTTTCCAAAACGTTCCAGTAGTGTAGCACTCTGGCTGAGCAAATTTCCGTTGATCATCACAGAGCCAGTTTCAACACTGACAGAAATTGGTCGTTTTCTCAGATCTTATCGATCATTCAAAAAATTGGCTACGATCTCATTCAAAGTGAGAATACATGAAAGAGACCATGGAATGATACCACTCTATTTAGTGCATAGCGCTTTCTGTAGCTGCAAATGCGCTGTATTAACTTGGAAATCGGTCATTTTCGCCGTTTTAAGTGGAAGTGCAGGGGTTGTATCAAAATGTACTCGTAAAATCCTTTAGGTAACCCCTGATGATGGCGTTTAAAAATTGTGGGGAACATTCTACGCACGAAACACATCTTAACAACCCTTAAGGCTTTTATTCGACAATAAATCTAATTCGATTCAGATTTGATAACTGCACCCGCAATGATGTCGCCTCATCCAAACCCAAGTTTTGTCGAACGTTCAGAGCTCAACCTAGAGAATTATATGTTGTCAAATGAGTACTCTTCCAACTCAAACTGAATGTTATCAAGCTTAATGCATCATAACTTGTAGTAAGATGCTTTCTTTTGGAGTATTGCTAGATAAAACACACAACACACTACAAATACATTAACTGTTCAATGTAGAATTGGGAGCTCTGTGTTGACAGGAAATGAAGTAGGTTTGTTGAAGGGTGTGGAATAGGATGGATTGAGTATTTGGAAGAGGTGGGTACCAATAAAAAATTGCAAATGATGATTTAAAAACCCAAAATTGAAGAGAAGAAAAATTATGCTGAGTTGATTAAATGAAATCAATGAAATAGACAAAATAATTAATGCATGATATCAACAGGACTCAAAACTCTGAGAAATGATGAAAACTACTTTTGATGGACTAGCTTTGTACTGAGGTAATTTGGAGATGCTTTTGGAGAGCTGCTGACTCAGGCAAAAATTACGACAAATTGCGCAGAGCTCCGATCCACAATCTTCGACATACGTCGAGAATCCCGACACACACGTGTAGTGGATCGGAGCTCCGGCGCGATTGCCGTCATTTTTGCCTGAGTCAGCAGCTTTTCAAAAAGCATCTCCAAACTACCTCAGTACAGCATAATTCCATTTATGATAAGAAAAGTGAAAACAAAGATGCTTTGGGCGTGTTCGAAGCAACACGTTTTGTGGGTGCCGACATTTTAATTTCTCCAATGTTTTGCTATCCGTTGTTCCATATGCTTCAATAAAATCCAAATGGCCATAATTGAGGTTTTTTACAATCGACCGGGCCACAGTTCATCATAATCCGTTGAAATATCTGTAACGATGCGTTCTACGCAATTCCTGGCAAGTAGAAAGGGCTGATAAAATATCCCAAGTACGCACACGATTGAATCTACTACCGATACTGAGGGAACGCTGGTATTTTCAATTACCCGTCGCAAGTAATTCGACTAGTGTCCACGTTCTTGTCCCTGTTGAGAAATCGAATTATCTATCAAACCGAATCAGGTGGTTACCGTAGCAATAAATTTAACCGTTTACTTGTAAAATGATCCCCTTTCTTCCCTTACCTCGTTCATCTAGCACATTTGTTCTGGTGTCGACAAAAGCTAACAAATGATAATGATACAATACCCAACTCGACGCCACACAATTCCACTTGCAAGCGCCTCTCATTTATTTGAAGCCGTTCTCACTGTTTCTACTCACCTCATTAAGAGGGATTTGATAACATTCAAAAACGGCTCTACTCATACTAAACCCTCGTCGTTACTACACACCTGCGTCGTTAATACACTCTTATTTATTTTAGCGAATCTCCTTCGCTAAGCGCTTAACAAAGATTCCTATGTTTTCTTGTAATATATATTATTATAAGTTGTTAAATGTATTGTTCTCGCAGATCTTTATTTTTTTACTTAATTTTATCTGAAGTAGCTTTTTAGATTTTGCTTAGTCTTTGTACATTGAGTTGCCAACTTACGTTCTCTTGCATCAAAAGCGTTTCTCTCGAGTACCGAAGAAGTTGAGTGCACTGAGTCGCACACACTCAGTTTTGCTGTATAGGTGTTCCGCTTTATTATTATATGTTCGTAACGTTTGGTATTTGTTAATAATCGATAATTTATTGTAATCTGAATAAATGGGAGTATGATATTTTATATTTTAATTGTGAATATTGTAAACTTAGTATGGAGAGAGTCTGTGTATTGACTTTCTACACTTTTTTGTATTGAACAATGTTACCTCGTCTTCGGTTGATGGATGTACGTGTCCTCGATGTTGTTCATAAAATATTTCCGCAGTAATAATAAATGTGTTTTGTGTTAAGGAATTTCTCCAAACTAAAGACTACCGTTTACGAATCTCTACAACTGTCTTCGCATAAGAATGTTATGGTTTTCGTAATCATTTCGCTTCTTCTGTAATATTTATTTCATTATTTTTTCCATCGAGAAAACATTTTTCTTAGCGCTGTAACTTTTCAACACTTCTCTTCGTGTGTTAATTTTAATAGTAGAGCGGCACCACATGGCTGTATCAAAAATTGTACAAAATTAAGAGCTTTTGTTGCTGCACGTCAAATGAGAGACTCGATTTTTGGTTCGTGTTTATTGAAGAAGAAAACATTTTTGGTGGAACTGGAAACTGTTGAGTGGGTAGGTCTTCAATAGTACTTCCTGAGGATCGTGTGGAAACTGAAGTGAAATAATGCCTGTTATTGAGCATTTGACAGCTTTCTTTGTTCGGCTGCTGCAAAGCGTCTTATCTGTCGTACCTGTTTCCCTGAAGATGGATGGAGCCGATATAATGTCTTGGGTTCGTATGTTGTCATTAGGAAAAGCATTGTTCTTACTCTACGACCATATCACGAAACAAGAGGCCTCAGCAAATTTTTTTCTACTTACTAGTCAAGGTATGGATGGAAAATTAGTTTCATCGGATTTAGAATGAAAAAATACATCCAAAATGATGCCCTTCTAGATGATGAACTTCAATGTTCGAAATTTAAATTGCTGTGCTGGCCATATTCTTCTGGTTAACGATCTTGGAGTGAGTAACCTAAAGAACTATTGTCCCGTAATTTTTACGCTCTAGCACGATCCCTCGGAAAATAATCTAGCACCTAGTGTTCATTTCAGGACGCCAAGATCAGTTTTCGACGTATGAATTTTCTGAGGCGATTGCTTCATTTTGCAGTAAACTTTAACGAAATCGTGTAGGAATTACAATATTCCCGGGAAATTGACTCAAACTAGCAAAAGCCTTTATTACTAGTGAAATCAATTGTTCTTCGCCAACAGTTTCTTATTCCACTAGCAGCCAGTCAGGTTGAAGTTCTACTTTCTCAAAAGCTTGTTTGTTGTTGTTGGAGTCTTTTGTTTCAGTGCAGCCATGACCTCAGCTGAGGCAAACGTATTTAGTGGTGAGCGCGAAAAGTTGGAAGCACAAAAAAAATGACGTTGGATTTAATTTCGCTTTGACAAAGCGGAATTCTGAAATTTTGCTTAATTTACTGCGTTGTCAGCTGAGGTCTGAAATAAGCGGTCCCCTCTTCCATTTTCGCCACTGTCCAAGTGCACATTAAGAACGCAAAAGAACAATAAGATCGTTTTAAATTATTCGAAATTGAGAGTTTTGAGTATTTATTTGTGTTCAAACGTGATTCGTGTTTCTCGTTCTATTTTAAACGTCAAATTTCCCTTTAAACCTTTTATTAGTTTCGCACAATGTCTGGGGCCAGTATGGACGATATTTTTGAATTATATGTGGGGTTGCTCTTGAAACTGTGTCACTCCCCTTTAAATCTTCCTCCAGTGTAATAAACCCCTCATCGACCCGCCGTTAAAAGTTAGTCTATTGATGCATGTTAGTTATTAATGTTAGTTTCATATGAATAAAATATCTAATATATGGGTAAGTTATTTCTTTCGTTTTCCTATTCGTTGTTGTCAAACAATGGGAAATTACATAGTACGAATCGAGCATTTCCGCCGGAAACATAACGTTGTTTGATTTTTGTGAACTGAAATAAAAGAAAATTAACTGTCATTTGATAAAGTGTGTTTTATTTACCATGAGCGACTGAGGTGGTATCAATCTCCCTTCATTTACTTGAAAGTGATCTGGAAAAAAAAGTGCATGAGCTTGGATACCATTCTGCAACTACGGGAATTTTCGTTACTACGTCAGATATTTTGGAGATTCCCTGCTATGTACCGTTAAGTAAAGAAGGGAGTCGCTTTATAGTAGGCTTTGATCGAATCAAATATTTTAGACCATGGTGTGTTCCTCGAGCCCTTCCTCTCATTATCTTATTAAATTAAAATCTCAAAGAGCAAGAAGAAAGCATTTCCAGACGTGGCAACAGTGAGTTGTTGGAGGGGACCCTTTGTAGCTTACAAATATGTCTTTACGTTTGAGCTCACCAACTGTTAGTTGAAAGGTTTCCTCGCAATGGTTAAAAAGTTAGAACATTGGGTTGAAAGAGATGCTGTATCCAAGAGACTAGTTATCCTTAGTTTTTACATAACCAATTTAAATGCAAAAGTAGATGGTGGTGTAGAAATTCATCATAAGAAGAAAAGGGGAGCGATAGGTGACCTCAGCAAGAGGCAAATGCTGGAGAATTTCCTTAATAACGCTGAGTGTACCATTAGTATGGTGAAAGTACAGAGATTGGGAAGGAGTGTAAGGATAAACCCTGTAGCGTGAGTTATGGCTGTGATTATAGCGTCTAACCACAGTTGCTGATAACACATACAGCTACGGCAACGATTATAACTGCAAAATATCAAATCAACCAGAAAACGTCAATGAATTCACAACTAATGAGCTCAACAAGAATTTCTTCAATTAGCTTTGATGAAAAGGAGAGGGTTGCCTGAAGTTGAGGAAACCAGTGACAGTAATTTTTATGGTAAACAGATATGTACTCATGGGATTTAAAGCTTAAATTAATACAGCTTTTTGGAAAGTTCAATAATGTACGGATTTATAACCAAAGGTTAGGGTTGTATGTAGGTCATGTGGCAACTAAGCCAAGCAGCCTCTGCCATAGCTGATATATATATACATGAAACATAAAGGCAATAACGATTTTATAAGAAGTCCCATTCACAATTTCATGCTGTCATTCTCTAAATTAACTCTCTGCCCTCACCTTAGGTTTAGTAGATGGAACTGATATACTGAGCTGTTTGGTTTGTTCATTGAGGTCGACTTGAATGTTAGTCAAATCTGTGAAGGGTGGTAACTCATAACGTCGCATCATGTGTCTCTGAACGTACCCTCCTCCAGTTTCTGTCACTGTAGCCAGAGCTTCAATGACCAACCATCCACTCTCGACTTCAACTGTGATGTTTTCTTTCGCATATCCGCTGACGTCCAACTTAATCTAAAAATAATAAATATTTGTTGAAATTATGAAAACTTGAAACACGATGTGAGCCCACCAAAAATGTATACAATTCAGAAAGTATAAGTTGAGGAGTCGAGAAAAAAGTTGATGTAATTGAGAATGAAACTCTGTTCCAATTGCATTCGGCTTGAGATCGTACTAACTTCCCGGCTCTCTTAGTGTGACATCGCTTTCAATATCAATCCCCGCTGTAACATTGGCGTCCAACTAACTAGTGGTCGAACTTTCCCTACACAAGTTCGAGATGCCGGCCATGCAGAAAAACTTGAAGGTTCTTCTATTGCGATGGGAATTTTTGATCCCCCACCTTCAACTTTTCTGCCCTACTGCTGTGACCTACTCTCTTGCCCGTCATTATGTTCGAACGTTGTCCAGTCTTGAGGAACAGTTGAACACAACTTTGTGTTCAATCGACGACGGCTGCTTCGAGGAAAGCAGGACAGATCTAAAGGAGCTTCTGATCTACCAGCATCTCACGCACGTCTTACCTAGCATCTCAGTATAAACCTACTAGTCAGCGGAAACCTACGGACTGTTCATCTCACAACGAATCCCATCATGCATCAACATCGACATCTTCCTGCGTGTCTGTCCCCAAACGACATGCTCTGTGTTCAAACAACGAGTCCAGGGAAACCACGCGCCTTCTAAAAGGCCTGATGAAGACAAAACTCCAGAGCCACATCCCTGCCCAATCTGCGGCAAACATCATGGGGTAAAAAAAAGTGCCCACGTTTCTTCAACTCCAGCCAGGAGGCTCGAAAAACCCACGTGGAAGTGCACAATCTGTGTACGAATTGTCTGCAGCCTCACACACGCTCAATAGCTGCCACTCAACGTATACGTTTGAATGCTGTCAACACAGGCATCACACCCTGCCCCACCTCATGAGCCAGGACGCTGCACTTGTTCCCAAAAGTGCAACTAACCACTGCACGGTAGACGCAGCATCTTCGCTCTGCACTACTCCTTCTGGAACACCTGAGGGCTAGTGTCCTCTGAGGAGGAAGGAAACTCCTACTCCCCTTACTCAGAGAATCGTCTTTCGCCAAGAGATGGACAGATTCTCAGACCCATGGATGTCGCAGCTGCGTGGGACGAAGACGTACGATCCACACATCCCAAGATGTGTACGTCAGAGACATTGTGAGGTGACTGTGTATTTGCATTTATTCAATACTCTCACCACAAACATAGGCACCTTTTTGGAACTTTAAATCATAATTCTCGCTCGCTATGCTCAAGATTAGGTTTCCCTTTGTTGGGTAAACAGCAACGCCCTGAACTGCAGTGTTCATGAGTGCCTGAGGACACCGTTCCTCGTCGCCGTGTCAACCGTGTTCGCTCGCTCCCTCTCAGTTCCCTGTCTGTGGTGGTAAAACTTCCCCGAATGTAATTGAGAATAAAACTTTGTTCCAATTGCATTCGTCTTGATATTGTACTAACTCCCCAACTCTCTTAGTGCGATATCGCTTACAATATTAATCCCCCCGGTAACACAAACTTTCATGTTTAAATAACGGGAACAAATGTTGTTGTTATTCTGAGTAAAAACTGTTGGGATATCGTTTAAAAACCGCAAAAACACACTTTATGAAGTATAAGAATATGGTTAAGGAGCCCAGTATAAACAGTTAGGTGAACACGTTTGGGTGTTGTAAGAACATTGTGAGAGTGGAATACATAATAGCGGTAAATGAAGTAAGCAGTAGGTAAATCGCATATAAACCATTATAAAATAATGTTCATATTGATGGCACAGTCAAACTAAAACATGAGAAAATTGTGCAAATTACTAGCAAATAAATTAAACGCCCCAAGAAAAATCATCAAATTGAAAGTCATTAAAGTACAAATTGTTGAGATTTGTGAAGATTTGCGGTTGAAGTTGAGACTTGAGTAATAATTGTTTTGCGTGCAGTAAGCGTCATAGGGAGTTGAGTGAAAAGTAAATCGGAAAGAAAATCGAAGCGATATAAATTGGGAACAGATGCCAAGAATGAGGAAGAAGTCGTGCTTGGAACATTTGGATGTCTGTAACATAGGTGTTGTACACTGTTACGTGAAACAAAGTGACTCACCGTGATTCCCTCTTTTGACTGCACCATAGAGTTGTTGTAACGCACTGGACTTGACGCCAAATCCATCAGATGTCTCAAAATCAGAGGGAACAGCCGCGTGTTCGACGCTTGATACAACGTTGTGGCGCTCGTTTTTACGGGCGAACATGAGACGAAAGTGGGGATACAGCACAAGTTGAACGGAACTGAAGGTCTGAACGACGGAAAGACGCCAAACGAAAGAAAAATTCTGTTAACCAAAGAGATTGGAGCTGCGGCAGAAGACTCTCGTACCGTTTCCTCGACAAGCCCTAGCGCTCTTTTGAGTTTGTTCGGGAAACTTTTCAACAATCGAAGGGCCCCATCTACTCGTTCGGAACGCTTTTGTAAACTATTCGCTTCTTTCGAGCTGAGCACTTTGTTGATGAAGTTTTTAATTCTTGAAATTCGCCGAGCCTCCGCAGCAAGCAGCCTGGCATTAGTCAGCCCAGACACTCTACTCTGATCGATGGAGTTCCTCCAAACTCCTGGCCCTCGTAGCAGAGCTTCGTTCACTTTCTTTTGAGCCAGTTGTACTTTCTTTCTTCTGTGTTGGTCGATCTACAACAGATAAAAGGTTATCAGTAAGCTGAAATGTCCTTACTTAATGGCAAAGTGATTTCACATGCCAATGAAGCTAAATACATCGGCCGAACGCTTGTAAGCAAGTACCGATGGAGGACGTTAAGGGAACAAAGAAACAACGCTTTACGGCAGCAGGAAGCGGTAGCGCATACAGTTCCAGATTTTATTGTGCTGTTCGTACTCATTGCAACACCATTATTGAGCAATTGGTACACAGATAATTAATGAGGCTGTAAACACGAATATTTTTGAGAAGGATAGTAATTACTTTTGCACAGTTATTGGGTAAAAAGTTTATAACTGGTAGTAAGCGAAACGGCAAAAGATGAAATTCAGGAATTTCTGGAGTGAGCCCCATGTATCTCATGAGCGTTTTTGAACACTCAATCTTTAGGTATTGGATTGGACTACAATACTTATTTATTTTAACATTCTACAAAAATTCCAGCGGAGTTTATAAGAAAAAAACTGCGCTAAAAACGCTTTTCGTCGAAAATTTTGATAATTTATTGTGCTGCTCTCGTCATTTTCCCACGAATGGGAATTTTATGGTATAATTTTCTTATTGAGAGCTATTTATATACAAAATTTAATCAAAACCGTTAGAGCCGTTTTTGAGAAAAAAAAATTTGGTGTTTTGATCACTGATAACTATAGTTAACTTTCGGTGGATTTTGCCCATACCATTATTTTGGCGTCCCATGGTAGCCTGTAGGCTAGACATCATGTTTCAGCTGATTTGGTACGGTTGTTTTCTCTAAAAACCGCGCTAAAACCGATTTCGTCTAAAGTGTTGGTAATTTATTGTGCTGCTCTCGTCATTTTCCCATAGATGGGAATTTTATGGTATAGTTGCCATATTTGGAGCTACCAATTTAAAAAATTTAATTAAAATCGTTAGAGCCGTTTTTGAGAAAAAAAGTATTTGGTGTTTTGATAACTATAGTTAAATTTCGGTGGATTTTGTTCATACCCTTATTTTGGCGTCCCATGGTAACTCGCGGGCGAGATATCATGTTTGAGGTGATTTGGTACGGTGGTTTTCTCTAAAAATCGTTCACAGACACACAGACCATTTTCCCAAATAGTGTTTTTCGGACTCAGGAGGGTCTGAAACGTAAAGATCTGAAGAAAACTCAAAATTTTTTTTTCAGCCGATTACATAACTTTCCTTTCTACTTCGTAGAGCAAGGAAAGTAAAAACTTCACAAATGTGAATAACGTACTGAATAATTGGTAAGCTCTTGCAATTGTCTATTAGGAATGAGCTTGTACTTTACATCCAAGTCCTCAAGCAAATCTCTATTTATGGAGAGCAATTAGAACTTCCGATTTCTAAAACCCGTCCTAAAAAAGTGGTGAATCGGTGGGGGTCCAGAAATTGTGGATATAATTTTTCTTAGTTAGTTTATTAGCTTTCTTATGTATTAAAATCAAGATTAATTTCCCGTTTTTACTTTCCTTGGCTCTACGAAGTAGAAAGGAAAGTTATGTAATCGGCTGAAAAAAAATTTTGAGTTTTCTTCAGATCTTTACGTTTCAGACCCTCCTGAGTCCGAAAAACACTATTTGGGAAAATGGTCTGTGCGTATATGTGTGTGTGTGTCTGTGAACGATTTTTAGAGAAAACCACCGTACCAAATCACCTCAAACTTCATATCTCGCCCGCAGGTCATCATGGGACGCCAAAATAAGGGTATGAACAAAATTCACCGAAATTTAACTATAGTTATCATAGTGATCAAAACACCAAATATTTTTTTTCTCAAAAACGGCTATAACGATTTTGATTAAATTTTTTATATTGATAGCTCTCAATGAGAAAATTATACCATAAAAGTCCCATTTGTGAGAAAATGACGAGAGCAGCACAATAAATTATCAAAATTTTCGACGAAAAGCGTTTTTGCCGCGGTTTTTTCCTCATAAACTCCGCTGGAATGTTAGTAGAATGGTAAAGAAAATTGGTATTGTAGTCCAATCCAATACCTATAGCGTGAGTGTTTAAAAACGCTCATGAGATACATGGGGCTCACTCCAAAAATTCCTGAATTTCAACTACTGCCGTTTCGCTTACTACCAGTTCTAAAAGTGTTTACCCAATAACTCTGCAAAAGTGATTACTATCCTTCTTCAAAAAATTTGTGTTAACAGCCTATATAATTATCTGTGTACCAATTACTTAATAATGGTCCTGCAATGAGTACGAGCAGCATAATAAATTCCGGAACTGTAAGCGCTACCGCTTCCTGCTGCCGTAAAGCGTTGTTTGACCAAGTTCAAATTAACTGAGTGATAAATGAATTGATTAAATAGAATCAGCCATGTACAAAGTGAATTGTTGTAGAGCTAAGGAAAGTTGTGTGTTGCATTGCAAAATCTTCGTGGGAAAATGACGAGAGCAGCACAATAAATTATCAAACTTTTCGACCAAAAACGTTTTTCGCGCAGTTTTTTCCTTATAAACTCCGCTGGAGTTCTAGTAGAATGTTACAAAAAATTGGTATTATAGTCCGATCCATCGTGTTTACAGCCTCATTAGTTATCTGTGTACCAATTTCTCAATAATGGTCCTGCAATGAGAACGAGCAGCATAATAAATTCCGGAACTGTAAGCTCTACCGCTTCCTGCCGCCGTAAAGCGTTGTTTGACCAAGTTCAAATGAACTGACTGATAAATGAATTGATTGAATAGAATTAGCCATGTACTAAGTGAATTGACGTAGAGCTAAGGAAAGTTGTGTGTTGCAACGCACCAGATATTTTAATTTTCCTTTCAATCTCTCTTTCCTGGTTGTATCCATAAAGATAATAACTGTCACAACATTAATAATACCCAGAAACAAAAAATAATAAAATAAGCGTTCAGTTCTTCGCTCGTTAAGGCAGTTTGTGAGAAAATGCCTTGTTTTTCCTTCAACGGATGAGTACGGAAGTTGTGGGGAACATAATGAGTACCGTCTGCTGAAACCGAGTCTACATCTAATTGATCAAATGCAGTGAGTGTAGTAACCATTCATTGTTGTCACAGTTGTTGTTCCAGTCGTTCAATGGCAGTCAGTTAGTTAAGTCTCCTTTAAGCATCATGTCGTAGCAGTATTATGTCTCAGTTCTTATAGTATAATGTCTCACTCAGTGAAATAAAAGTTAGTTCGTTTGTGTAGTGTTTGTCTGCGGCCACCTCGAGTCACAACAGTGAGGACATTTATTTCTTAGTTAGTATGTACAGATCAGGTGGAACACTTGCAAACGTTTTTCGGCACTTTCTGGGTTTTATCTTCGTTCAACAGGCTGCTATAAACTTTTGGGGACAATATGTATCGGTAGCTATTGACTCGTGAAACCCTAATTGTTAAAGCTACTTTTGGGAAAAATAAAAATAGAGAGGTCTTTGGTTTTACCCGATTTTGCTCTCATTCTCTATCACATTCACAGGCACATTTCAGGTTCAGAAGCCTGAAACGTTTTAATACGGAACATAGCTTTCACGCAGCTCCCATAAACCTTAACGTTTCATTGGAACGGTCATTAGTCACAATCCCCCTAATAAACGCAAGAAAAACCAACTAACATCAAAAACGAGAAATAGGTGTTCCTATCGAAAATAGTTTATCTAAACGACCCAAAACCCCTCCTGAAAGGAAGAAAGGAATTGTGCGAATCTATTGAAAACACAGGTTTAACCGAAACCGTGCAGAAAGAAACCCATTTCGACAACTAAATTTATTTCGATTGGGTTATATCCACCAGTAGGCAAATTACATTGTAAATAAACACCACGACTAACTGACTGACTCCAGTACTGACTTAACGGCCAGACGATGATGTCTTTACATTGAAAGCGCTTGCCCACAATAACTCACCAGCCAGAGGAGACGGACTCACCTAACAGGTACGTTAACTTTAGTAACTTTATTTCCTTCGTTTTTTTTTTTACGTTTTCAACAAATTAACGTTTCTCGAGCGCTAGTGAACGTTCACTGAACGTTAAATAAAGAAAAACAGATGATAGACTGTAAGTCAGAAGACCATAAAAAACCCTGCAAATTATTACACAATGGTTTATTATTCTCATGAACAGCTTGACCTAGTATTAGTGCTCCCCCATCCCATTCGATTCAGCATCGAATACTAGTAAACCATACGAAACATGTCCTGGCTACAATGGAACTACGGAAACAAAACGTCTGTTGATTTTGCCCCGTCGTCGGGGAAATTGGAACGGGGGCGTCGAAGCGAACCCGTTCCGAGGCGAAAGGGGAGTTGAGTGGCAGCGTCGTTGGGAGGCAAGCGAGTGGGAGGCGAGCGAGCGCGGTTGCTTTTTTAATGAGATGGGCGGAGAGGGAGGGAGTTCAAACGACGAAACGCTGTAGCTCCCGCGTTGTACTGCGTTTCGTTAATTTTTTTAACCGTTTTTTGCACATTACAACCACGGGCTTCGTGATTGCCGAGATGGCGGGCACAACTAGATACCAAATCGGATTTTTGGGCGAAAGAACGAATTTTTTGGACCACGTTAAAGGCACAAAACAGCCCGGACGGGGGACGACGGATGGCAGACGGATATTGCAAATTTGGAATCTCCAAGTCTTGAAACGTGAAGTATCAAATTGTAAAAATTGGGATTGTAAAAAATTTTTCGTGACCGAAAACATAGGGTTATTATTCAGAATGAATAATAAACCAAAATAAGTACACTGTCTGATGGTCTACGCATTTCTTGTCTAGTCTCACTGGATCACTCCGTAAAAGTATAATACTTCTTGTAAATCATTCAAGTCTAATGGGTGCAAGATTAGGGTGCTGCTGGAATGAAAAATATGATTGGTTACTCCAATTGGGAAATGAGAATAGTGATAGAAATAGAACTACAGTCACCCGACAAACACTTTTTAAACATTTCCCTGAGATACGTACAACCACAGAATTGAGTGCTTTTCAGCACTTGGCAATGCACAAATTTCTATAAATTGTCTATGAAAGAATGAACATCACGAGAGTCCTCCCCTCAGTAACTATTAGAATTTCTCCTCGTTCTAAATAATCAAGGCAATCCGCTTACCCATGATGTGGCGATTTTGGTTGCTCCTTGCCCCTTTTGGTACCGTGACATTTGAGTGGTGTGGAAATGTTTGCAAGTTTTCTTCGAAACATTAAAGAAGTAAGGAATCGTGCATTTTTAGTGACGCGGAATTTGTTGATGGAGCGGCTAAACAATTGTTGTTTACTGAGCGTTATCATGTGGCCGGTTCCTATGGAATTTGGGTGTAGCGGAAGTGGTTCACTACAACTACTGTTCCCTCCGTATTTTTGGGGAGAACGAAGAGTTATCGAAATCGTGACGCAAAACTGTCAAACGTACTACGTATTTTCTATTAATCAATGCTTAAGTTTTGTTATCGATAAACATCTCTGCAAACCAAAATCCAGCGTAGAAAGATTTTTGTTAACTTATTACTAATACATCTGGCCTAGGCATCATACAACTTTCCTCAATCCTACGTACATTCGTGCTAGGAACTAATCAAACCCATTTTCATTCAGTCTACCCAACCTGGTATTAGTTACATTTCAGTTTATACCTGAGGAAGCTTAATGTAACCGTTTTTCCTTGAAATTATTAATATATTTATTGTATATCTATTTATTTTTCCTCGGGCGAAATTTTATTCAATGGCACCGTCCTTTCATAAAACTTAATCTAAATTGTGATAGCTGTGGAAGAGTTAGTTGCAATGTATCACACAACAGTCCTCCGCCCTCCATCGCCAATGATTTTTATTTCTGCGGCAACTCAAGCCCAACCTATATTTTAATCGGCTTGTTCGCGCATATCGTTCTACATTGACTGTTAGCGCTTAAGGTTCCGCTTTATCGCTGCAACCTCCGTTGAGTTACCAGTGAATAAATTATTTATGAGACTGTCAACAACGGGGATATAGGAGGTTCGTGTTTACTGTTCCGTAGTTTGGATTCCAGAATTCCTGAGGTCGTTCTTAATTATCATACGTGCACTATTAAACGTCCATCCTGTAGGTTGCTCATAGTATCCGATTTTTTTTTTTCTCTCGAGAACTCCAATGTAATATGAGCAAAAACTGTTCTAACATGCTAAACTAAGCTTGTGTCGCAATTCACACAGTTGCACCAGTGAGCACCATCCACACAAAACATTAAATCTAAAATCTTTAGATCCGCTTTGATGAGAAAAAAATGTACTTCGTGTTAGTTTTAGACCGGAGTAGGGGGAAATTCCTCCTAATGACCGGTTTAGCTCAATCCTTATTTTGGAGTCCCGTGCTGATCGTCTGCAGTTTGAAGTGATTTTATTCACCGATTTTCTTTCAATCGTTTTTTAGAATAGTCGACACTCGATGAAGCCCAAAACGTGCCCGAAGCCCCTGATTTTTGGAACGTTTTAAAATCGTCCACATTAAATGCTGTTTTTCGCTTATTACCCAAAAAAACGGCTTCATGATTTTGATCGGAAGTAACCACATTCTCGTTCAAATAAGAGTTTTTGTAGAACTGTATTGAACAAAAATTCCGCGAATTGTAAGTAGTTATGCGTGCTCTCGACGAAATTATTAGTTAGTCGAACGAGCAATGCCTCGCGTTAAACATCAAACGGTTCGGGTTACCACTTTATACGGAACCCCATAAATTTAAGCCCGAGAGCGCGGAATTAAGCGTTTCATTCGATTGCGTTTCTTTTCGTTTTTGTCCGAACAAAGCATAAATTGGTCGAAGTGTTTACGTGATCTGAACTGTGTGAACGTACACAACAGTAAAAATAGAGCCGCTCCCCTTAGCCATTCTGTTTCTCGTTGGGACTGAGTGGTCAAAATGAGACTCTCTACCTGGTACTTCACTTTTTTCGCCTTAATCACTGGTAATTTCGTTTTCAATTACTTTCTTTCGCTTATTTCAAAACGTGAAACTAAATTTGATGAATTTGAATTAACTCGTTTTGCTTGCAAAGTGATTAACGAGCGCTCCAACTAATTTGTAAAATTGTCCCTCAAATGACTAACGAGTGCAACCTCAACTCAATTACTTGGAAAACGGCCCATTTTCCCAATTTCTCTGGCTGAGTGTCGTTTTTCTTTTTCCCTCTTAGTGCTAAAAAGTGAGCAGGAAAACCGTGTAGTGGTTTTATTGGTTTCTTAAGTTTTCTACATTTTAAAGACTTCTGAATCTGAAAAACGCCACTTAGTTCGTGAGTCTGCGAATGCGATTGATAAGGGACGGTCGAATAAAGTCAGCTCAAATTTGGTATTTAGCCCACAGATCAACAAGAGACGCCGAAATGAGCAAAATCGGCCCAAGTCAAAAGGGTATTGTATTTTTGCGCCCTGAACCTGAAAATTGTAACACCAGTTTGACTTGTGTTTACCAAGCTGTTCAGTTTAATGCACTGTACCGATATCTATATCGGAACCCATTATGTTCCTATCAAATATTTATACCATGTTACCACTTCTTTGTGTCTGCAAGTCGTTTATTCCTGTCTTTTGACGTGTATTGCATAGCCAAGATAATCGTTTTCTGCTCCTTTTTTCCACCTTCAATGTTTCCCCAAAAAATGAAGAATGTTGGAAATCGTAGCTTTCTCTCTGTTATATACTCGTATGTTGTGGCTTGAGGTGATTTATAATGAATACACGGACACACTTTTGATGACTTGTGTTGTATTGAGAACAATGTGAATGACGGTATAAAAAGAGGCAACATGTTAAGGAGACAGTAGCAGAATGGAGACTAACTAAACACTGATAAAAAGGAGTTGTCTGATATGAGAACCTAAGCTCTGACTGTTCTCTGGAACTGTTCTTCACTACACTCGTACGTCCAAGATAACCATGTTTTTGATAATTTCCAAGCGGCAACTAGCGTCCTAACGTGTGTTCAACGAGGTATGGCCGTTAGCGATATATAGCATAACCCACGCTTCCCGTATACCACCTCATACCGAGTACATACTCTTAACGTCACTGGCGAAAACACTGCCAGTTTGGGCCCAACTCAACAGCCAGCATCATCTTGCTGTACCTCAGGTTGGCAAGCGTCGCACCCCCAACAATATACTCAATCGCATACACTATCCAGCAGGATTGCATGCAACACCTGTCGCTAGTTAGACAAAGGAAACGACCAGTCATGGCCAGTTGAAAAGAACAGCCCTTTCAAGTAACGTTGTGGATGTATACCAGAGAGTGAGCAATATTTTCTGCTCCAACTCTATGCTACGCCTAGTGACCATTCAAACATTTCTCTTCTGTTGGCAAAGGACCTCTTCGCATATGCTGTCTCAATTTCCATCCATCCATTATACACGTCTAGGCCTTGACGTTGTAGTTGTATTCGTAGAACGACTTTGCCAACCATCTTACAATAACTCTACACACACCTCATCACATTAACGATGATACAGATGATAAACGCCAAATTTTATACTACATTTGCGAGACGTTACCCAAATGAAAAAAAAACAACAAAAGACTGAATCAATCACCAACTGAACCAGTTGCCAACAAAATAAATGCCCACTTCGCCATTCTCCTTCTAAACCTTAACCACTGCCCGTAACTAATGAGTTCATGTCGACGTCTCCTACCTACCACTAGCTACCACTACCAGCCGGGGAAGATGGAACATTGACTTTGACCCTAAAAGGGGTTGGTTCACTTATTTTGAAAGATTTTCAATTGTCTAACAGGCCTCAGGCAGGCGGGCAGAGGATATAATTTTGGAACTGCTCACACCAATCCCATCTCCCCAATAATTAGCTCCCAATAAATATCGTTGTACTCGGTGTACTTTACAACGTTGACAAACATTTGTATATCCATTCTCTTCAAACTATTGATCTTCTGAACAACTACCTACCCCAACAACGTCTTCCCCTTAGAGCATCATTTTTGGTTTGGGATGACTGGAGGATTGTGGGATGAAATGTTTGAATGGTCACTAGGCGTAGCATAGAGTTGGAGCAGAAAATATTGCTCACTCTCTGGTATACATCCACAACGTTACTTGAAAGGGCTGTTCTTTTCAACTGGCCATGACTGGTCGTTTCCTTTGTCTAACTAGCGACAGGTGTTGCATGCAACTTCGTCTCAAATCATCTTTACAACTTTTTAGCAACCACATAATAATTTGATGATACTGGTACGATTTAAATATCTGTGCCACAAACACCATTGCTTCACAACAATTTCTTCCCAACTTGACTCAACCTTTTATTAGGGTTGAATTTCTGTGTAATTAAGCCCCTTCCAATTCGAGAAGAACTGAATTGAAATATTCACTTTACTATTTTTCCCTCCTGTTAAGAATTTCTCTGTCTGACAATAAATTCAATTCAGTTTAATTTAACGTGACGACAATATCCTTCGCCATCATTGGTACTTGCACTTCTGCACTGCCTAAGAGCAGAGCAATATTTTCGATATAAAGCACTCTTGTGTCATTCAAGCTTATTCGTCAACCAACGTTCGTTTCGAAATTGTATTTATAGTTTCAATAATAAAACTACCGTTTATCGATTGACTCACCAATCATTCCGCATATAATAGAATTTCTAATTTTCTTATTCTGACAACAGCCATTATATGCGTTTCTAGTGTATTTTTGTTTTCTCTCACCTACGATTCCGTCTGAAGTTTAAGGTGTCTACTCCCAACTTGTCATCCTCGCTGGGACAACCTATTTCCAAAGCACAGAGAAACCACTGTACCGTGGTGCTTTCCAGTTGCTGCTTTTGAAAGGATAGAATAGAGCGACAAAAGTGTGGTCTCACCTTATTTAGGGTGAGATGGAACTGAGAAACAGAAAAACAAACAAACTAGTGGGAGCAGGTTATCGAGGCAGTTTCTCAATTCTTCCGCATACCGTTTTGGGCAGTGTGTGCCCAGCAAGTATTGATACCACCCGCCAGTCGTACAGTTGCCTCTCTCTATATTCACTGCTCCAACAGTTGCAAACCAATCCTCCTCCGCTCGATCCCTCCACACCCAAAAAAATATTAATTTTTCAATTCCCAGAATAAAATAAATATATATGAAATAGGTTATATATTTGCTTATATAATAGGTACCCTATAATAGGTACTTTGAAACAATACATGAATATTCCGTGCTTGTCATTAGTCGATACTCTCAAGGTCAAAGGATATTGTGCACTGTTTTTTTTTTTTCTTGGTCTTTCAGGGAGTTATCAACAACGCAGTGCTTGTCACATCTTCAATAAAATTCAATCAGCGACGCACTCACTAAAGCACTCACATTCAAGACTTCTAGACACCAAACTTCTGATGTGCATAGCAGGTCTTCACGACTTCAGTTCAGATTATTTATTAAGTAGCAACGATTCGATTGATTTTGACCTCATTGGGATACTTGGTTTCAACATCGAACATTTACGTTTCTGCAGGGCAATTCCTCTGTCTCCAAGGGATGATGATTTACTGGACGATGTAACCTGCTACATGACAATCAGAAAAATGCGAACTGGTAAACTACCTTTGTCAGAAAAACTTTGCTCAGGAGTACTCTCACCTTCAGACACTGCACTCCTAGGCGTGAAATACGTTACTGTAAATTGTCAAAATCAGAGCCTCCACGTTCCTAATGATCGTCTGAAGAGGTTGTACCTCATGTTCACACAGAAAGGGGTAGTTGACAAATTGGTCTCAGCTCTCAAATATGGAGATTTCAGTGCTAACGTCACTTACTACGATAGTTACGTCTACTCGCATTTTTTCTTGGAAAAATGGTGGAGATTTTTGAAAAAGTTTAAAAAATCCTTGTTAATTTTGACAAAACGTCCTGTGCGGTTGTTTGTAGCAGTGGTGATAACGCTTTTCATTCTTCTCCTGTTCGCAAGATGTCTGAAAATGGCCGGAAATAATTGTGTAGACAAATTGATTCGTTGGAAAGAGCGCATTAAATTTGTAGGGGGTCAAGAAACACATAGGGACGTTTCGTAGTGTTCAGATTACAAGCTTTAAGATGGGCACCTCATTCACTGGAGTTTTAAACGTATCACAAATTACCAGCTCATCAGAAGCATTTAGTTGTAGTTTCGTTACAAATTTGACTGTCCCTTGTTTGTGATAACTATTGTGCTAGTCCTTGCCTAGATTCCCAAGGAATGTCAGGTATTTCCTGCCAGAGTCTTCTTTGATGTCCACCCTTGGAGAGCTTCTACTAAAGACCAAAAAATGCTCCCTCTCAAGCCTCTGGTACTGTTAGGGAGTTTCCTCATATTGATGCACCACAGGGTGTCAATTATGCCCATAACGTGCATGTGTTTGTTCATTTTGCAGTATCCCGCGGTGATTTCCATTATCTGCTTTATCCTTCCTCTCCATCATCAAAATGCAACATCTTATCTCGTGCGTTGGTCCTGAGATAAAGTGTTTGGAGTGCCTTACTTCTGTAGGGTTCCAGACACTCTGATCTATTCTCCCAATACATGGCTGGTTGGTCCGCCCTCTCATTTCCGGTGATTACTTTATGCACAGTAATCTAATAAACATTACCTCTATTAGAGTTTGCTAAAGAGTTGAGCCGCTTCCTTTGCCAATATTTTACAAGAAACTTGACTATCAGTCATTATATGATAGTTTTATCGCTATATCCTGAATTCTAGCCACTTAAGGTATTCATAAGAACAATTTGCACCTTCGTAAATTGAAAAACTGTATTTTCAAAAATACAAAACCTATTCAAAGCCTCATTACTTTACTTTAATTTCCCCAGTGATTCACTCTGCAGCTCAGTGAAAGCAGCCTTCCCACATTGATCAAACAAATAGTGTTGTTAGTGGGGGTTTAAGGCATATTCATAAATCAACGCTTGTGACTTGGAGACGTGATTTAATAATTGTGCATTAAACACCAATGGTTTGGGTGAACTAAAGAACATGGACCGACCGCTTGATAACTACGACTGCATGTATCGATAGTTCGCTCGAACTCTACGACTGCAAGTATCGATACGCGTCACCGGCGCAGTTGGTGGGGGAGAGCCTATGAGCGATGTCTGGCATATCGATAACCTGACCTCGGTCGTGATATATCAATATATGGCCTTACCAGAGGGAGCGGTCCATATTATTTGCTTTTACCACCGCTTCTGCCATCACCAAACTTTCATGCCTCCAAAGTTTCAGTTCTGAAAACAACTTTCAAATGAATTCAATAAATACGTATGTCGCTGAATGGAACTTTACAGACTGTCACATACGTCATTGTTGATATTATAAGTCGGAAGGAAGGTTACTTGTACTTTATCTCAGCGCAAACACCCGAGATACAACGTAGCCTTCTGATGATGGAGAGGAAGGACTTAGGCAGATAGTAGGGATCATCACGGGTATTAAGGTAATTGGGTAATGTTAACATCACGGGATACTGCAAAATGAACAAACATGCTATGGACATCGTTGAGCCCCCCCCCCCCGGTACAGGGGGTGTGGAACAATTAAGGAAACTCCCTATCACGTCCGATTTTCAATATAACTCTTCTGAGGAATTAAAAAAATATTCTAAGCCTCAAGGATTGACACCTCATTGTTGTATTTTAATGAAACCCTCAACCTCGGACTGAACCTTCCTAAAGTTACCAAAGATGATTGGAACTCTCAGAGTCACATTGCTATGTGCCTATGTAAGTCAGGGGCAAAGGGCAAACATGTACCCTAACAGCGTTGATGAAGCAGTTCTAAGAGTTTATTTTGACATGTACGTGCACTAACATTACCTTACCAAGGGTTAAATGGGGAATTCTGTGGAACAGATTAGAGTACAAAGATTTTTCGGACATTCGCACTTTAACGTTTTGCTCCAGTTGTGATACCTTAATTTAAAATGAATATCGGCTAAAAATAATGAAGCAGTGATTGAGTAAGCTGTTTGTGGTGTTTTACCGTCTACTAGGAACAACACTTTTCAACAGCCTTCTGGAAGGGTTTTTCTGCCCCCAGATGGATACCGGGAAACCTTCTGCTCGATATTGATAAGATATAGTGACCCGACGTATTTTGGTGTCCCTTCGCGATATTTGTTTTGTGTGAATTATTTAACAGTTTGTATGCCAATAAGTCGTATGATGAAGTCCGGGTAGCGATTTGGAGTCCTTCAATAGGGTGTTGGTCCCTCGCCCGTTCAATCTTCGTGATGGTCCGGTTACCAACAGGTCTGTCAAAATGTTTCATGTCTCATTTCTCCTCTCATTTGGATCCCTCTGTGATTCTGAGCGTTTTGCAACCAAAGCACGTTCAGTATCGACAGTTGAAGTTGGCTTTGCGGTATTCTTCGGCAAGTCAGCGGGAACCCCCGGATGGAGCACAACCTGCCATGGAGGCCCAGGCGGCTGGGCTCGCTGCCACTAAACCATCGTCTATTCCAGCGTCTGTTTCCGTCCCACCCCCGTCGCCCACCGTAGACACCAAACCGGTGACTCCCGTTGAACCTAAAACAGTCAATATGATTAAAGAAGCAGTCACTAAAGCGGTCAGCAAGCGTCTTCGTGTTGATCTGACTGCTTCATCAGTCGAGCGCAATTTTATTACTCCTGCAAAAGCAATGGCGGATTTTGCTCTGCGGCCCAAAGATCTTGAAAGCTTGCGAGCGACGAAAAGACGATCGCCTTATGAAAGTGAACCGCCTATTTCGGTTTATTGGCGAAAAGACGTCGAGGCGAAAGCCTTGGAAGTTTTTGGGTCAAGGGAAAACCTAATGAAAGAGCTTCTGAGTCGGGAGTTGGAGAGGAAGCTGTACGTACAGAGCGTGTTTTCCAACAAAAGACGGCTTCGAGACTACAGGAGAGAACTCAACGAGCAGGCAGGGATAGCAATTGGGAGTGTGACTGAGGGTCTAAGTGGATCATCAGGTAAAGTTGTTTTGACTGCCATAGGTATCAACGGGTGCAACTTCCTCTTCAAAGTCGTCGCATGGCTATACACAGGCTCCCACAGTATGTTTTCTGAAGCTATACACTCATTGGCAGACACTATCAATCAGTTGATTTTGGCCTATGGAATTCATAAGTCAGTTCAAAGAGCTGATGAATTACACCCATATGGCTATACCAACATGAAGTACGTTGCATCTCTCATCTCTGGTGTGGGGATATTCTGCGTTGGAGCCGGCCTGTCTGTGTACCATGGCATCACAGGCCTCATCAATCCTCAGCCGGTTGAATCCTACTTTTGGGCATACTGTATCCTTTGTGGGTCCTTAGTTAGTGAAGGTGCTACCCTATTGGTTGCTATAAACTCCATAAAGAAAGGAGCTGCAGCGAAGAATATGAGTTTTAAGCAATACGTTTTGAGAGGCCAAGATCCATCTGTAAATGTAGTACTTCTTGAAGACTTAGCAGCAGTTTTAGGTGTAATCGTCGCCGCTGGTTGCATGGGCCTCACTTCTGTCTACCACTCCTCCCTTCCTGATGCCATTGGATCGATAGTCATTGGAGGAATACTTGGCGCTGTTGCCTCTTTCATTATTTACACTAATGTTGCTGCACTTGTTGGTCGCTCAATATCTGCTGAACACCTTGAGCGTATTAACGCCTTCCTTGAGAAAGACGTGATGATAAGGGCGATTCATGATGTCAAAGGCATCGACATGGGCAACTCTCTAGTCCGTTACAAAGCAGAGCTGGACTTTGATGGCCGAGAACTCGCTCGCTCTTACCTCGACAACCAAGATCTTCAAGGCCTTCTAGCTGAAGTGCAGAGCTTTGCCAACGTTGAAGAACTGGAAAATTTCATGTTAAAGCACAGCGAGTGCATCATTGACAACATTGGAAGTGAAATAGATCGCATTGAAATGAAGTTACGCAAGGCATTCCCTGAAATTAGGCATTGTGATCTTGAATTGCTTTAAATTTTGTAGTTAAGGAAAATGTACCTGATGAGTTGTTGGGGTACTACAATCTGTGATAGGTCCTACGTCGGTGTGCTATTTTTTATTTATTTAATCAATAATTTTTCAACTGAGATTAATACATTATGTGTTGTCATGTAATTCAATTTTTACTTGAAACCACTTAACGAGTTCACATCCTTGTGCTTCTACCCATGTGACTGAAAGCAGAACTAAAGAACACAGGAGTATAAAAAAATCGTATTTTCAAAAACTTGAAACCATTTCAGTACGAAGAGTAACATTTTTAAGCCTCTGAATCTTTCTGTAGTTAATTCAAACCCTCAACTAGGTTTCCAATTGACCAGCCAGACATCGACTATCAAAGGAAGGGTTAGCTGCCGGAATGTTGCTTTTCTTCTCTTGCGTATGAGTTTGTTGATGCTCAGCACAGAGTTTAATTTTCCCGACGTCACTTAATTTTGGGTAGAACCCTAACTGCCGTTCAACTAATTTATCTAGAATACATGTTATACGTATTGGCTGGATAAAAATACTCGGTAAGTTTAATCAAAATTGTTGAATTCATTGTTGAGAGAACGCGGAAACTTGATTGGAACACTAAATTCCGGGCTATTGTCTCTTATACTACTGTTCAACAGATTGTTAGGGAAATGGTTGTAAAGAACCACTTACAGGTGTTGTTTGGCAGTAGACCATCAAGCAAGCCTTAAGCTTCCTTCTCAGGCATGAAACTGTAGAGGGTTCTCCTAGGTGACATTTCTATTCTTGGTACTATCACATCAAGGCTGATGTTTTTCTGTCCAGGATGTTTTTTACTCTTAATACCAAAATCTTGACACGTCTCTCCTGGTCTCACAGTCACCTGATCTCCAACACTCAAGTCACTCTGCCATAACCATATCTAGCAGTTTAAAATAAAAATTGTGGATAAACCATTTCTGCTCTGGCTACTCTTCAGTACCCTTCCTGACCCTGCTTGGTTTTCCATGTTCATAAAACCAATTCTTGCTTCGACTGTTTGGTTCATGACATTATAATTGCCATTATGCCGCAATTGCACCTCAAAATTAATGCACATTACAATACGTACTGCCATCGAAGAAAACGAACCCAAAGGCAGGTGTATTATTGTGTTAATTGAACAATTTGGAAGCTGTATTCAGAGTAAAAATAAGATAAAATCCTGAAATCTTGCCATTGATGTTATTCGGTTCATATTTTGTTTGATTTAGAACGTAACTCAGTGCCCGAGGATATCGAATTAAGTGTCTCCCTGGGCTGTAATCTCACACTTTCGTTATCAGTACAAAGCACATGCAATCCTCCAGTCACTTGAATGAAATCAATCAGTTTTGTAGAAACTATAATAAAGCTGTTGGAAATAAGTTGAAGCTATAGCATTTCTGGACGTAGAAAAAGGGTTACTCTTTAAGAAGTTTGTAGACTCTGTATAGCTTATATATTTTACTGAGATATTTTAGTATTCACCATTTCAAGCTAACGAAAAAAAGTTGGGAATAGGCCAAACATAGTGTTTTATTCGCCCAGAATCCTGTGTGCATATTTTGTGAGCTTCATTCCCTGAGCCTCCATGTAACACTAAAGGTATATTTTTAATGTAACGTTTTTTGTTTTTGTCTTCTTCCTAGGACGCGAAATCTAATTACAGACAGTAAGATAGAGACAACTTGTTGACAACAAAATGTTACGATTTTCCATTTTAAAAAAAAGATTGTATTTATCGAGTCAAAATCTAGCAAGTAGGACTCAAGTCACCTTCAGCTGCTCTCATTTTTGGACAGTTTGTCGCACGGCTGTCACCACCTTCTTACAAGTAGTATATCAAAAATCGCGTGTAGTTATCAGTTTGACTCGCTGAATTATGAAGTGCAGCTGTGCCAAGTGTCGTGACATGGTGTGCGAGCAGGTTGCTGGTGCATTGCCATCTGAAAGCTGGGAAGTGGAGAGGGAGCCGCAGTTGTGGGTTGCCTCTGGAAAAGGGAAGGACTGAGACTTTACACTGTCGTGGGTTGCCTCTGGAGAATGGAAGGACTGAGACCTTACACCGTTGATGTTGGTCCCGACCATTCTACAGTTATCTTGGGTGTCCAGTTAGTATCTGGCAGCCATCTGGGTCTTAAGCTAGCTTCGACCGTGCCCTGGCGTGGCGTATGGTGCAAGAAAATTGCTGAGGAGATACGTCAGCAATGTCAGCATTTTACGAGGTATCACCACCTGCATGTTGCTCAGGTCGCATCTGAGTTGGTAGTTCTATCTTGGAACATCCTTCTTTCCTTCCTCTTCCAATCCTTCTCCTTAGGGTCAGTGTTAAGTAGTCTGGAGTGGTTCTCTCTTTTCTTTTTAATATTTTGATATAACCCAGTGGGATCCACATAATTTTGTGAGTACTTGACTGTGCAGTGCCAGAAGTTGAAGGAACTTTTATCAGCATGTATAGCCCCACTCAAATCGAGCATTAATAACATTCCCTCTTGAGAGTGGCTGACTGAAGAAACTGAGTTGCTATTGATTTGATACAAGCTAGTAGAAGCAGCTAAGGGAGCTGGTCATTATGATACGGCGAGTTTGTGTGATGGTGTCTCCTAATACGAGTACAGTGTCCTTTCAACTTTCGGATACCTAAATGGTTAAAAAGGTATTGTACGTTGAAAAAACCTTGATTTGTATTAGATCTGAACGTTTTTAGACGAGTCTAATTGTTGAAAGTTCGGTTTACAAAAACGTCTTTAATAATTGTAAAGTCAATGTCTTCAGTTAACTCGTTAAGTCATTTTGGTCTTCATAGACCTTCGTAATTTTTTTTCTCAAGACGGTGGGTGTAGGTGATCCCCTCACTGCAGCCACAAATGGGCCTATTGTAAGGGCGTCCATGATCCTCAGATCATGGCCCCATGGCAGTGGTCTCACTTTGTGTGAGGTCAACTATGCGCCCCCACCACCCCTGCACAAAGCGGAGGATATCCGCAAGTTCTGTGTTCGCTACCTCTTATGGCTGAAGAAAGGGCCTGCCAAACACACAACAGCGCGATGCACATGCTCTGCCATCTCTAGCCCTACCTGCATATCTGTAACTCGCACTTGCCAATATTTGCAAGGTCGTACAGTGACCTGTGAATAGGCCACATACGATCCTCATATCCTTCCTCCCAGTGCAAGCACCTCCTTGGCCCTTCCTCTGGAGAGTCGGATGAAGAGTTTTGACTGTAAGGCCAGGCAGCCCTGCACCTGCCCTCCCATTTGCCAACCTCTCTATGTAGGTGGCTCCTGGTAGTCCCAACAAAGGGCCCAGGGCTGATACGGATTTGCGCCGATTGTAAATATAAGTTGAATGAAGACACAATGCTGAATATTGTGCATCGTGGCACTGACAGGGGCTCAGGAAAGTCGAGTGATGCTTCATACCAAATATTTTAAAGTGGTCGCAAAGAAATCCGATTTGGTTTTCTATATTCCAAATCTAGTGTTTCGTAGCGTTCGATCAAAACCTTATTCTGCGCTGTATTCATTCTTTGAAAATTATCTGTACATGATGATATTGCTAAACAACATACGGACTGTTTTAAAAATAATGTAATGTCTGAAAGGACTTATCTCCAGTTCTGGATTTTGTATATCCTTTTGTGCTAAAAAAGAGAGTGGCCAGGCAGGGTATGTGTTACGAGTCATTTTCTCTACATCGACGGTTAACTCAATGATTCATTTTCTTTTTGTTGTCTAGCATCCAGAGTAGCTTGCCAGTTATGCGACAGTTTTTCTTTACAATGCTTGTGCTAAACCTTTGTTGCTCAATTAAAGGTAGGTTGTTCAGTACGCTTAGTGCTGGGCCTCGGAGAGCACCAGCTAATTGTTGACCTTTCCGGACTTTACTCCAAAGTGTGATCTGGGAAATGCTTCGAAGTGACCTGTATGTTCTTCTCAAGCGACTCTCCCATCGTTGTGGCACTGCAAGTGAAACTGCAGGCACTTTGGGTGAAGGCTCGTCCAAAACAACAGGACCATCATGCTGCTTAAGTACTTCAAGACCCTGTCAGTTGCTTAATGGGGCACAGTAGCTCCAATGATAGTTTAAGTTCTTGAAGTAAGCTGTTTGCTTATAGTATCAGATGCCAATGGTGAAGGCACTGACACAGGCAGTGATTCCGGTGCAGCATTAGTTCCACCCTTGAACATTGATGTAGCCGACAAGTATATATTATTTAAAAAATGAATCCCCGGCAGGCCCCAAATGGAAGAATAACGATAATTCCGCTTTGTCTAGTTGCAAAACATGACCAATTTTTATATCCCAACTCAGTGTGACAGCATTTTAAAATCAACAACTCCACTTTCTCTGGGGACGTTTCCAAATATGTCGTTGCTTTCTAATATGATGAGAGAGCTGCAGATAAAACCATCAACGAATTTCCAGAGTCGTGAGAGGCTTTTACCGTTTTCTTGAGTATCACACACCTCGAATGATCCCTAGTTAAACCGTATAACGCCTATAATCGAGCCTTTAACGTGAAATCCAACGTTAATTTCCCCGTTAACATTTGTGTAGTTTATAAACCTATTCCCTGGATGCACTGAACGCGTAGTTTTTACCATGTGTTTTAGTGCGCATGAACACTGGATTCGTTTACCTACTCTTGTTTCTTTTGGTACACTCAGCGCTTGGTGAAAATTCATTGTGATTGTCTAATGGAGCGATAAACTCTTGTCTTTTCATACTTTAATAGAACTCTTTCCATGATATGTGTTGTGTGGCATAGGCACCAGAAGTTACCGATCAGTTATTTTCATGTAGTGGGAAAATTTACTTGATCAGTACAGTGTAGCGAATTCTGACACGCGATAACATGACGAATGAAATGAAATAATGATCGTATGAAACACTAAAGAATGTGTAACTGACATGAAAATACGCTTCCAATTACTTCTTAGTGGGTGAGACGTTCTTTGAAGTGCTGCATCTCACTAAGGAACTATAGTATTCATGCTCAGAGCGGAGCTACTGTTTTGTGATTTCTGCTGAAGACCGTTCCCTAAAATTAATGCGTTAAACTGCAAAGTGTGTGATGTGAATATGCTCGCAAGAGAAGTGGGGTAAAACTCAGTGAAGTGCCAATATTGGCTGACTTGTTATCGTCTATAGGTTTATTAATTAGGTGCTTCAAATCCAAGAAATGCGCCATATTGAGGTTTAGCAACTTTTCTGTTAATTTTCATATTAACTAACAACTGTTTGCATATGGCTATTTTGCGCGCTTTAGACACCAGGATATAATCAACTGTTACTTGCTTCTATAAAATCGGCTTACTCAATTCAGACAATACAATAATGCAGTTTTTTATTGTTGATAATTCGGTAATTATTAGTGATAATTACGTGTAATTGATGTTTGTTATATATTTTAACAGTCTCGTTTGTAACATGAGTGTTGAAAAGAGTGATAATTTATTCTTGTCAAGTACATATACTGTAAATAAAGGTGCATGTCGTATTATTTTCGATTGTGCAAAAGAGAAAAGCCCATCATGTTTTCAAGCAACCCAACAGGAGTTCTGAGTTTTTTGTTCAGCTCTTTAGTTCAGAAACAAGCTGTTTTGGATCTAGCAATTGTTTTTCTTCCTCCACAGTGAACCTCCTGATGAAGAAACATGTGGAGGTTGAGACCATGTTCTCATCTGCTACTTCTAGGAGAGGTACAGGGATAAAGCTGTGTGGCATTCTACAAGTGCAGTAGTACCACCTGGTGATGGTCACTTTGTGACATAATGGGACGAGGAGAATTACGGGTGCGTTCCACATTACACAGTCTTGAAGGTATCCATAATGGTGAGTTATAGGATTATAGGTTTTACGTGAGACAGACGAGGCATTGTCCCCTGAGGTAAGGCATTTCGTGACGAGGCAGAAAAGTGCAGAAGGTCCATTTGAGCTTGCTTATCACCAAGTTCACCATTGGGGTGAGATGGAGCAACACACTGAACTCCTGACAGAGCGCGAACATTCCCTCCAATGAAAAAAAGCTGGAACCATTCTACGGCCAATACACTAGACAGTGGGGCAGCATGTGCTGTTTATAAAATAGGAATCAGAAAAGCGGATAAGCATTTTTTTGTTTCAAGATTTGTGAGTTATTTGCCTGCCACCCGTGGAATAAATTTCGTCAGTGCCTGCAGAAGGGGTAGGAGAGTTCCAACCATCCACAGTCAGCACTGACTCCCATTGTGGGCACTCAAGCGGTTGTAGTCTAGTGGTAAGATGAAGGTTCATAATCCGACAAAAGTTGGGCTATTGGATCAGAGCTCATGATCGATGTAATTTTTGCCAGAGTCAGTGGCTGCTCAAACGTTTTCAAACCATCCTCATAACACAAGGAAGGCGAGTGGGTCCATCGGTTGTCCAGATTATGCTCCATAAAAGGAGAGAAGAGTTGTATGTGTAGCAGCATCTGGTTCTCCTAGAAAGCTTGAAGAGATATAGAAGCTATGGCTCCACATCCACCCTGAAGGTACGCCAGAACTAAGAAAAAAACCTTCACACACATTACATTTTTATTACAGGTTTTATAAACTTTTATTTCTTCATGTTGCTAGTCACTAATTACCGTATTACTACAACCCTCCCTTATTAATTTAATAGATAGGAACACGAGAACTGTCTCAACAGCTTAGTAAAGAACTTCTAGAGGACCAAAGCATCTTTCTCCACTCTTCTGCACAGTATCCATCAGCTCAGTTGATGCAAACCTGGAGTGAATCAAAGGTGCCTCCTTGATAGGATAAAATAGTTACCATGGTTCAGCAAAACTGACAACCATAACTTCTGAGGCAATCTCATCCGCTCAGTGATAGGAAAGGATGTTACAAAGCTCAATAATAACTCCTAAGCCCCACACGTTAATAAATACTCTCGAGTCTTTCAAAAATGGTGAGTTGTGCATTACTTTCCATCAAAACGAAAGTAGAGTTCTGAAAAAGAGCTTCAATGCAATTCTGCTACTGGTTTTCGCAATGAAGTAACCTTGTTATTGCCCTTTTCAATATTTATTATATTAGCCTTGATATGTTCTGTTTATTTCGCTGGGTAAAAATAATCATTTCGGAATGTGAAATTGCCATCCTGGTAAGTCGTGTGAAGGCAGCCAACAACATGAGTGCCACGGAACTACCTATCTCTTCTAATGGCCCCCATCTCTCTGAATTGCACCTAAGTAATTTTCACTGTCCAACCATCACCGACGTTCTTTGATTATTCACTTATTATTCTTCTCCGCTCATTATTTTGACAAATTTGATATTTTCTAAATCTCCATTTCTTTGATTTCCAAGTTTTATATTGATATTTTTGAAAGCCAATACTCCCTCAACACATTGCTTTACGTTATTGTGTGTTACCTTACATACTACATGCCAGAGGGTCTTTGAGGCCTATACGTGAGTTTGACAAATTCTTTTACATTTACAGCTGTTTTTATTCGTTTGGGTTAATCTTGTTTAGTTGTAAGTGGGCAGAAGGTCATTCTGATACAGAGGAGCTCACAGAAACACTACCGTTCAGACACATGTTAATAATTACCTTAGTAATTAGATTTATCTACGGAATAAAATATAAGTCCGCCACTGAATGTTCCTATTAGAGGATCATCGTGGAGCATGTAATGAATTTCGATTATGGTCTGTCCAGCTGGTTGTGCACGAGTCAGCAATCTACTTCTTTTGAAGCTCTTCAAATACATAATTATTAACGAGTGCTGACACTGTTCCTTTATATTCTCTCATACGTCTGGATGAAACAGCATTGCCTGATGAACGCGAAGGCTAGAAACATCAGCTCTTGTATAGCTTAAGGGAAGGGTCACCAGATAGTCAAAGGCCGACCTCTGGGCGTCGGAACCAAGCATTTGTTTTTGGGAAACCAGAAAAGCTTTCAGACGTGAGTGCTCAAGTTTCAATTTTGTCAGTGTAACTTGTGAAACTTTGTCTCTGAGCCATGCCAATACACCCTGCTGTGCCGTTCCAACGTGCACTGCTTGACAGAGCTCAGGATTGCTGTAATTGCAGAGTACATGCGTTCTCGAATGGGGTGTTCATCTTTTATGGTCCTCTGCTCTCAATTAATACATTTTTCCATCTCTATTTCGGTATATTTGCTTTTCATGTGAATGGTTTGTTGTGCATTTAGTTGTTTTATTTATTTAGTCAGTTTCTCCAACATACAACTACGTCTTGCACGACTCTTGGATTTTGTTTTATTTCATGTCATTTCCGATTCAATCGATTTTATTTTATTTGCAAAAATGTCAAGTCTCTGGTAGAGTGTTGGAAAGGTTTTCGTTCTTTGATTCACACAGAACCTTAGTACAAACACACTAATCACGAAAAAAGGTTTTTCGGAACTCTGATTTCGCTAAAATTCGTCTTATTGTACGTGTCCAGATTAAAAAAAGCCCAATTCGTAAATGTGGAGGAACTCTAGGCTAACCTTTGTGACAATTTAGTTTTGAAAAATAGAGAAATATTGTATGACTCAGCTGTTCTTATTATTCTCGTATGACGGACCCAAACATAAACTATCGCATTTCTAAGTATATTGAAACAAAAACCAAAACTTGGTTGAAAAACGTGAGTTTTTCGAAGTTTGGTTGTAAAAGTATAATTAAAAAGTAAGAAAAGAGAATGATGAACGAACAAACAATTGTTACTGCTTAACTGCTCAAAACTTGGGGAGCGTTTACACAGAAATCCCATGTGAGAGAAAATCTCATGCACAAGTAACGGCGTCCTGCTGCACCTAGAGAGTACCGGCGGGTTAAGATAACATTATGGGAGGGAGGACGTAAGTGAATGGGGAAGCTTCAAGGTGTAGTAATTTTTTATTTACAACATTTAAATATCGTAATGGACAATTATTCTTAATAATAGGACTAGACTCGTTTCATCATCGACTGATGAGATAACGTTGTAAGGTAGGAGGATATGTGTCACCAAGAGATTAATAACTTCTACTCAAATGGTTCTTGGCAATCGACGATTTGAAGTTTTTTTTAGCGAGGATTGATTGTGATTTAACTGGAAAGTAGTCCACCTTCACAGCTTACGTGTGTAAAAATGTTAATTAACTATAAATAACCTTGATTAGGATTGACAGAGCAAATTCAGCAAGTATCTTGCACCATCACTCGACACTATTTCTTCAACAATTTGAGAATATCTTATTTACTGGTCAACGTTATGAAAACCATCCTGATCTTTTTTCTTTCAATCATTGGAGCCTAATTATTGCAGTGCAGCAGCATCAGAGATGGAATATATGAATTACGTTGTATGGGTGCCAAATACATTCAGATTAAATGTAACTAGTCTGTGAACACATGTCTGCAGTGTACTCAGAGTCTGTACTTGATACCCTTCTTGGTACATCCATGCCTCTGACAGATGACTGACTTCATTTGGAAGTGGTTTATTGACATTGTCAACAACCAAATCAAGAGATTAATGTACTATGTTTCATTCTCATTCAGACCTATAAGGCTTCTTGCACAGCAACATATTTTTTAAAATGTTTGCTCAAATATTGTTGCTACACCTTAAGTAGCTTCGAACATTCAGTGAGAATGACACTTACGTATTCACTTTTCAAAGGAACCCTGCGAGTTGGCTCTGAATCCCAAGAGCTGTTTTCCCAAATCACACCTCAATGAGCTTAGCTGTTCCACTCTAATAAAATCTAAATTGGAACAGATACGATTCTTCACATTAAAACACGGAAATGGTGAGACTATCTATCCACAGGTTGCTCAATTGGGTTCAACTGTAGTGGGGATTTTAGTAATAAAATCCGAAATCCTTAGTCTCCAGAAACACGATGTAGTGGATGCGAACATAAAGTGGAGTTGCATCAAACATTCAAACATTCATGGTAGCACCTCGTACTATAAAATGTTTGATGAAATACAGCATTGTGTGAAATATGTTGATGTGTAAGACGCCCTTTAGTCTCCCCAACATTTAATTGATTGCAGCTTCTAATTCGAAATTATGATTTCTACTTCTTTCTGAGACATTTTCTCAGTCGAATTACAGCTGGTCTAACAATTTGCTCGAGGAAGAAATTGTGGTCCATGTAATCCTAGAATGCTAACAGATGTCACTGATGCAGTGGAGGGAGAAGACTTGTCTTTGGTTGGAGAGCTTCTTAGTCCTAAGAGTGGCCGTTATTTGTTCTAGTTGGATTTTCCTCTTCATGGCAGCTTTTGAGTACAGATATAAAATGCACATTACATAGACAATTTGTACGAAAGAGGAGCGCAGGTAGATTTTGAATTTTAATAAAATTGCCAGTATTCAATTATTCTTTCACAGGAGGCTCCTAATAATTCCATGGCCTTGTAATGCAGGGGTGCTTCTATCAATGCAGAGTGCTCACTATTGAGAACTGAACAGAATCTAATACGTACTATTATGGAAATCTGAATACTCCTCAATCGTACAGTCTTCATAAAATATTTAAGCCTACCTGTTCACACATTTGATATTCATTAAGTTTCTGGACACCTAAGCTACAACCAGTGTGAAGAAGAAGACCTTTACCTACTTTTTACTTTCCTTGGCTCTATTAAAACAGGCTCTCCAAGGTTTTGCAAGAAGGATTTAGCAAAGTACCAACTACCAAAGTCTACATATGCTGCATAGGGAACCTCATCATGTCAAAATCTAACATTCTTGGCCACAAGTTCTGTGATCTGGTTTCATATTGTCACCGTCAATGAAGCTAAAAAGAATGCTGCGTCTGTATTCAACAGGGTTGTGCTGAGCACGCCACTTGTGTAAAGGAAGACTACAGTTTTATTGCGATCCCAGATTCTGAAGTCCGCGCTGATTCAGATTTTGATCTTCCCACCAATCTGCCTGTGAGTAGAGTTAGTGAGACAGTTATCAGTTGGATTCAGACCCTTATAATTTAAGTATGCAGCCGTCACCTAACGAAAATTATGCTTTATTTTTCGGGGACTGGGACGAGAATAGAGCAAGAGCAGCTTAACACGGATCTGTCTGAAGGAGGACTGAGGCAGGGCGTTGCCATTGTCCTGACCAATCCATTGAGATCTCACATGCATACAGAGTCTCTTGAAATTTTACGTGCACTTGTCTGATTCCAAAGCCGTGGCATGACAGGACGGAGCTTAAAATGGCAGTGTCAGCCAGTGGTGGGGAGGAGATTGAGATAAAATGAGGGTTGTACCCGTGACTCAACCCTACATTTTTTCGCCTGTTTCAGTATCATCATTCAACTTTATAGTGCTCACTTGAAATTAAAAAACTGTTACATCATCTTATAGTGTTTCGTAACTCTCCACAGTTGGTTCTCAGTCCCTTAGAACTGTGGAGCAAGGAAGCTCTAAAATATGTCAACCCTATGAGTGAGTTTCGTATTGTCATTTACCTCTTCCACTCAGAGCATTTCAAATGATTACTTTATTGCAGAACTGCCTCTTGTCCTTCCTCTTCCGACCACACTCTTTTTACAGCTGGAATTAATAAGCCTCCACTTCTATTTTTCGTTTCTTTTTCGCGATAAAAAAAATCAAACTCACGATAAAAAAGTGGTTTCTCCTTTGTTGTGGTACGTAGCCAACAAAATACAAATTGGCAGTATTTGATGTAAAGTCAAGTGAAATACCTGTCACACGAATTTACACAATATAAAAATGTTTCAATACATAAATGATAAACTGCTCGTTAATGTTAACAATCTGGTGCTCATCCAGGTACTTCTCCATGCAGTACAAAGCGCTGAACTTTTCTTATCTCCTACACATCCTCCATACAGAATCTCATTTGTAGTGTATTTTACAAATCAGTTTTTAACACACAAGCTAAAGAGAACTATGCCGAGCATTGTTTCGTTTCAATTTTTTAAAAAGGTTCTTTACTCTCCTGAATATTTTACGAAAACTTCACGCTCTGTAGGCCACACTTTTGTAAGTAACTGTTGTCTTGACTTACTCGCAAAATATTTAATAAAAAATCTTTACCGTCTAAAATAGCTAGGTTCGAGATCTTCTGCTAAATTCATCAGATCTTTGCTGGTGTTTCTTCGTACTCCTCCATCTTTACTCAAGAGCCAGTACGTATCCAGAACTCCTTTTCCCTAAACAAGTGAAGAAGTATGAGGTGTTGCTTAGTTGAAAATTAAGAATGTTGGTTGAGTGCTAAAAGAAAATTTGAACCACCGTACAATTACAATTTATAATAGCTTATTGATAACGTTATAAGTATATGAGGCGATAGGAGTCAAAATAAAAAGGGCAAAACAAATACCAACTCTGATATATCAAAGTATGTGGGAAAAGTAGGAACTTGAACAGAGAACTCTGGACATTGCCAATGACACCAACCACCAGGAGGTGAGATGCTGTACTTTCTGTAACTGACAAAATACCATAAATGATACACAAATTGGCCTTCAGGTCACTGGTTTCTTTGGGCTGGAGAAAGTGCGGGTACTTCAACAGTTTTGCAGGAAGTGAGGATGAGCAGGTTAGTAGCTCCAGGGGCTTATAGCTCTAGAAGTTATTGTTGCAGCACTTATGTGCCTTATGCTGGTGGAAGGGTTTGGTAGGAGCATGAGGGATGAAGCTTAGAGCGGCCATTAGAGGATCTTGCAATGCTACAAACTACTAAGGTTTTGTACTTAACCTCTATAGGGAGCACAAGTGAACCTGGACATCGTTCATTCTCTTACAACCTCTGGGAAAATGCAGCTACTTAATCTGCATCCTAGCCCACAGGAACACAAACACTAAAAACCGACTTCCTTGCCAGACTCTAAGCTGCGTTGCCTGCTCAATCAGCAATCAGCTCCAGCATCTCAATCCTTAATTGGGACAAGGAATCTGCGGCTGCTGGTTCCCAAATCTGAGATCCCAGGCACTATTTGTGGAGAATGAGCCCTCCAGAAGCTGCTTACACTTGAGCTTCAGGTGTAGGGCATTCTGATGGCTCCTTCTATATTCCTTACTGTTGTCTCCTGTGCATTAATGCTCTGTAGAAACACAGACTATAGGTTCGTTTAAAACCTGTAGTCCGCTACATTTGGTTCTGATTTCATTCAGTTTCCTTTCGGTTCGTAGAACCTTGGGTTCTCAAAGCTATCGGAAAGATCCCAAACTGCTCATTATACCTCAACAGACATTTTTTTGGGCAACGTTTGCTTACTGCTTGGGTCAGAACTAGTATCAAGTGGTTAGCAAATATTATTTACTAGGCAAGTAGTAACAAACCTTTTTGAGGCTCTCATGGGTTCCCTCTTTGCTTCTACTTAAACTTAAGATGTTGACCATCTCCCGCACTATTCATATTATTTTCTTGACACTTCATTATGTTCTACCATGCAAGACACTAATTTCAATGACGTTTTCCACTATCATTAGAAACATGCTTTATTACTGTTCAATGATCCCAGTTTCTGCTCTTCATTGGAAAAGAGTAGCACTGTGTGTTTGGAAATCCACCACCCTCCACCATTATTATATTGGTTCTTTTCATCCTGATATTTTCATAGGAACTACACCAAGCTGCTTACAATAACAGAACCACCAAATGTTTGTCAAGAGGTACAGCATCTGCCTTTTTTACTTTGGCAGCTCTTCAATTTGTGCTGTTGTGGCTTAAGATAATTTTCCCTGGTTTCAGTGGTAATAAATGTACAGTACAGTCTTTTATGTTGAGTGGTTCAACATGATTTAACAGAAGGAAAGCTGGAATTTTGGTTTCGTTGAAATATCTATATATAGATATATTTAGTTGTCGATAGGAACATATATATGTTAGTGCCCCCTTCACGGGAATCTCCTCTTCCACATTTCCTTCTTGGGACATTGTTTGATATTAATACCCCCACGAATATAATGCCAAGCGGTTGTGTTTTCGAATATACGCCTGTTCGTCATTAACTACTCGTCATAAATACTAGGTCAGTCCTCGCCTTCTATTGCCCCCTCCACCTTGCATTCTCCAGCCCTTCTGCCATAGTGGTGCACTCTGGTCGGAAGGACCTTAAATGGGGGCTTGTCAGGCCTCCAAACAGCTTGGCAGTCGAACATCTTTGGGCAGATGCACTGAAAAGTGGTGCACACTGGAAGTAAGTTAAATTGGATGTTTGGCCCGGGCTTCACATATACGTCTTATTAAGGTATTAGGTCAGCAATTGGTGAAGGGAAACTTAGTAGATGAAAGGTCTCTCACAGGGTGCAGATAACATGGCTGCTGTGTGTTGGAAGTCTTATTCCAGCTACTAGCTTCACTCTTTTTTAAAGTTCTTACTAAACATTGTTAGAACTTACTTTAATATCGACAAAACCCCTGTGTTCCGTTTTGAAGCCCCCGACTTGATCCAATGCATTTTTCATCTCCAAGCTGATGTGAATTCGCAACGCTAAGAAGAACAATAAGAAGTTATAACGAATGATTTTATGATTTAAATCTACACCAGCTAATACACATTAACTCATAACCTTCTCCAGTGGATTCCATTCTTGAAGCAGTGTTAACAGTATCTCCAAATAAGCAGTAACGTGGCATTTTAGTCCCAACTATACCAGCAACTACTGGCCCTGTATGGACTCCACTGCGGATTTGGAGATGTTCCGAAGGACGATGTGGTATGAGAAACAACGTCGAACCGTCTAACAAGTCCAATGCCATTGTTGCAATTTCAGTGATGTGTCGTTTTCCTAGGGGTGTAATTTTTCATTCATTAATAAACTGCATATCCTGTCAATCTACATACAATGTTATACAACTTTCATCGTCGTATTTTTTACTTCATTTACCGACAGCTCAATGTGGAACAGTTTGTCAAAATAACTCAGTTTATCGACGATTTTTACCAACTTTTTTAAAACGTTTTTTTTTTTTAAATTGTTTCAACTCAATTTACCATTTGTGACTATTTTCCAATGCATTTAATTTTTCCTTGGTTTCTCCCCTTAGTTGGTTTATTTCCTCATTACGTTGAGGCAATTTCTGAACTACTTTTAGGGGGTTTTCTCAACAATTTTTGTAAAATTTCCCAAATAGTTTTACATCATTCCAAACAGCCTTTTCACAGCTGTTATACGGTACTGCGGCAATTTTTCTCGAATTCCCAACTGTTTTTCTGCTTCTTCTCTTTTTCCCAACTATTTTGTTGTTGCTTACATTGCTTATTCAACTATTTTTGGTCAATTTGTCAACTATTGCGTTCCGTGTTCTGGGTTTCCCAACCCACGACTTTTTCAAATGGCTCCAATATCCCTACTAACTTAACTACAATTTGTTTTCATTGATCGTTTACTCCTTTTTAATCATATTTTGTCTTGATATCCCAACTTATTTATTGAGCAGTTCCCATTTTGAACAGTTTCCCAACGTTGTTTTCAGACTTTTTTTACTGGCATTATTATTCGATTTTCCTCCATTTTTTTAAAGTGGTTAACCGATGTGGTTTGCGTTACTCGTTTTTTGTACCGTCTTCTTCTGTGCTTATTGCGAAATATTTTTTATACGACTTCTCAACGATATTCACTCTTATTCCCATGTTTTGATTTTAACTCGATGTCCAAATACGTTGAATGTTGTCCAAACTGTGCTTACTGGTTATCTCCATCCTTTTTTAAAATTAAGTTTCAGAAATAGTTTTACCCTATTTCGAGCCATCTTTTCACAGCTTATTACAAACTCTTTTACTCAATGCCGTAACAATTTTTAGTCCAGTTCACAACGATTCTGTTACAATTTTCTAACCAGTTTCGTTCAACTTCGCTCCAACTATTTTTTCTCAATTTCCTTGGAAGTTTTTACGATTTTCCATGAACTACTATATTCACGCGGTTTCACTACTGTGACCGAACATAAATTGTCCAAAAAGGTACCATGAAGTCTTTTTACTTTCCTTGCTCTACGAAGTAGAAAGGAAAGTTATGTAATCGGCTGAAAAAAATTTTTGAGTTTTCTTCAGATCTTTACGTTTCAGACCCTCCTGAGTCCGAAAAACACTATTTGGGAAAATGGTCTGTGTGTGTGTGTCGCTAAAGTTTGTCTGTGAACGATTTTTAGAGAAAACCACCGTACCAAATCACCTCAAACTTCATATCTCGCCCGCAGGTCACCATGGGACGCCAAAATAAGGGTATGAACAAAATTCACCGAAATTTAACTATAGTTATCATAGTGATCAAAAGACCAAATTTTTTTTTCTCAAAAACGGCTCTAACGATTTTGATTAAATTTTTTATATTGATGCTCTCAATAAGGCAACTATACCATACAATTCTCAATTGTGGAAAAATGACGAGAGCAGCACAATAAATTGCCAAAACTTTCGACGAAATCGAATTTAGCGCGGTTTATAGATAAAAGAACCGTACCAAATCAGCTGAAACTTGATGTCTAGCCTACAGGTTACCATGGGATGCCAAATTAGGGGTATGGGCAAAATCCACCGAAAGTTAACTATAGTTATCATAGTGATCAAAACACCAAATTTTGTTTCTCAAAAATGGCTCCATCGATTTTGATTAAATTTTTTATATTGATAATTCTCAATAAGGCAATGATACCATAAAATTCCCACTTGTGGGAAAATGACGAGAGCAGCACAGTAAATAATCAAAATTTTCGACCAAAAGCGTTTTTAGCGCAGTTTTTTCCTTATAAAGTCCGCTGGAATGTTAGTAGAATGCTAAAAAAAATTGGCATTGTAGTCCATTCCAATACCTAAAGGGTGGGTGTTTAAAACCGCTCATGAGATACAAGGGGCTCACTCCAGAAATTCCTGAATTTCAACTACGCCCGTTTCGCTTACTACCAGTTCTAAACATTTTTACCCAATAACTCCACAAAAGTGATTACTATCCAGGTATTAAAGCAATAGGGTTATGTCCGCCAGAAGGCAAATTATTAAAGTTTACCTATCTGTTAGGTGAGTCCGTCTCCTCTGGCTGGTGTGTTGCTGGTGGCAAGCGCTTTCGATGTAAAGACATCATCGTCTGGCCGTTAAGTCAGTACTGGAGTCAGTCAGTTGGTCGTGGTCTTTATATATGAAAGGAAGGTAAAACGGGATGATGGAGGGTCGGGGAAGGGTCGGGGAGAGGAGGTCATGTACCTCAGGGGAAAACCCCTAAGGTGAATGGAACGTCTTGAATGATCTGTCAATTGTGGAATTTCCGTCTTTTTTCTGTAGGGTGGTCTGTAAATCCGTCAGTTGGTTGTTTTCGTTTGTGTAATGTTTTGAGTGGTGTGAATATGGTGTCGCATTTTGTGTTGATTTCACAGACAGATCATTCAAGACGTTCCATTCACCTTAGGGGTTTTCCCCTGAGGTACATGACCTCCTCTCCCCTACCCTTCCCCGACCCTCCATCATCCCGTTTTACCTTCCTTTCATATATAAAGACCACGACCAACTGACTGACTCCAGTACTGACTTAACGGCCAGACGATGATGTCTTTACATCGAAAGCGCTTGCCACCAGCAACACACCAGCCAGAGGAGACGGACTCACCTAACAGATACGTAAACTTTAATGATTACTATCCACTTCAAAAAATTCGTGTTTACAGCCTCATTAATTATCTGTGTACCGATTGCTCAATATGGGTCCTGCAATGAGTACGAGCAGCACAATAAAATCTGGAACTGTAAGCGCTACTTCTTCCTGCTGCCGTAAAGCGTTATTTGACCAAGTTCAAATTAACTGAGTGATAAATGAATTGATTAAATCGAATTGGCCATGTACAAAGTGAATTGACGTAGAGCTAAGGAAAGTTGTGTGTTGCAACGCACCAGATATTTTGTCAAATTTTCGGCGTTTGATTACTGTGAGTTGTAGTACCGTTTGTGATAGCACAAAATGTCATGATTGATTACTGCCCGGTAAGTGTTGATTTATAGCATCTGCTTCAAACGCTTAATTAAACTAATTCGTTGATAAGTTCAGGAACGACGCTTACCATTTTTCACAGGCAGGCCAGAAGCAACCATATAAGAGTCCCCAATTGTTTCGACTTTATACACATCGTATTTCTCTATAAGAGCATCAAACAGTCTGTAGACTCTATTGAGGAATCTGACGACCTAAAGCAAAGCGTTTCACACAGTCAAGGGGAAGACTAAGTAACACGATGATATTCCTAGGTTGTGACAAACCAACCTCTAATGGAGTACTGATAGCAGCGATTTCAGTAAAGCCCACTATGTCACTGAAGTAAATGGTAACTTGTTCGTAGTATTCCGCTGGTACCTGCAACACGTCTGAGCATTACTCACAACCGAACTGTAGTTAATCGAACAGTTTAAAATACACTAATTCATAAATCCCTGTAATTGAATGTGATGCGATTAAATAACAACACAACAGGTGCACAACCGAGGGATCTATGTGAACAGAACTCTGAAATTAATGGAAGACTGTGAGGAGACGAACCTTAAAAATCTAGTTTCAAAATTGTGGGTGTAGAACTAAAACCACAAGCATTATCCAAAGGCCTGCTTATACAATAACTGCGAATTTTATCAAATGTGAAATTTGGAGAGTGGAACTATAGTATGCAGCAGACTTACGAACTAACTAATGCCAGCTGTAGGGGATTATTGCAAGAGAGAAGGAAAGAAGAGTAAAAGAAGAATCCTCCCAGCGTAACACCTGAAGCACCTCTCATCTTGCTCCCTAAGTACTGCCGGGGCTCTTCCCCTGGACCATGTGGTACTTCAATCCTGCATTAAGCGGGACGTCCTAGCAGAGCACTGTTGTGCGCTCTGCGACCTACTTCCTGCACTCCTTCGTGGCGAGTGTGCTGAGAGCCCCCCTCTGACATGCCAGGTGGGACGTGAGCCCTACTATGAGAGACCTTCACAGCATCCCTTTGGTATGGGATCACCTAGATCTGAGGTGGTGGTGGCCATCGTTCCCAGAGGTGCTCTCGGACTGAGCCTGTAAAAAATGTTTGGAGGCAGTTGGAAGCAAACTGTCTCGGTGCTATTATTAAAAACGCTGCTAATGATTACACAACGGTTTATTATTCTCTTGCAAGCTTGATGTAGTCTCACACCTCCGAGAATAACAGTTTTCTTTCCTATTGCAACGCCACGTGGAAGGAGTTTCCTATTGCCAAGCCCTCGATCGTCTGATCCACTCAATGACTCTGGCTTTATGTAACGAGAGAGGGGAAGGGGGCTCTGACTGTCCTGGAAAAAGTTCAAATCGGCCTTTAGAAAGTACATATTGGAAGGTTATCCCGCATTATGTTCTAACTAACTTATGCTTGTCCTGAGTTTGCTGGCCTAGAAATCCTAGACTTTCGTTTCACTACTAAAACACACAATCATTATATTCTCAATTTGCACTAAGTTCTGATTCAACGTCCACTCAAGTGCACTTATTTATTTAGTATGCTTTCAACACATGATCACTCTACTCATTTTTACTGTATTCCATTATCGAATCAGCTCTACTCTGCAAAAATACGGTTCATTTTTCTCATCTCTATTTGTACTACTCGTTTGTTCGGATTCCTCATTCTGTTTAAAAATGTCCTGGTGACACACAAACTTCAACCTCTTTTGGCAGTTGTTTGATCTTAAGCTGTAAGGAAAATATAGCTTGGGCTTCTTTTAGTGTTTTTAGGTGACACTACTCTTCTCATTTAGCATCTGCTGTTTGAAACAATTACGTTTAGTTGTCTTTCGTTAGCTGCGGCGACAGTGACCACGTTGGCTGAAAGCCCGCACCTACTTATAACAAGTTGCTTTCTGATGATTCAAATTGAAGTTGGTGAGTTATTCCTTTTCCGTAAGCCTCCACCAATGGTCTATCCACTTATTTTCATCTTTTCTATATATAGTTTCATTCTCTCGTGGCTTCACATCGTCAGTTTAGTTGACTAGAGTTGAACGTAAAAAGGTCACTCTACCCACGTGTTGCGTGTTCTTCAAACGCTGGGCCACCGAAGGAGGTAACATTTGGTAGAGAAGAGAATCGCTTCTCATCTTTTCTTGTTTCAACTCGCTAGCTTTAAGTGCTAGGTGTGCAGAATAGATCTGAAAACATAATGACAGTTTGACTAACAAAATCTCATAACAACACATAAAGTTTGCTCCTATCATTAATATTCACGCATTTTTGTGTGTAAAAAATCATAATACCTGAATGGTTGCGACAGCATTTTTTACCAAGATTATTATGATTGGAGACACTAAAAGAACGATGATGAGGATTGTGATCCCAACTGCTTCCTGACTGTTAGCGTCAGCCAAATCTTCATTAACGTAGTCCCTTGAACAACAAAACGTGTGTATGTAAGGAGGACATTTTAGTTAGCTCAAATGCCTGTACATGGCTACAGTGAATACTATTCCATGTATGAGTAAACAACGAGCTTAAAGTGGTTGTCTTTATCAACTGCGTAATGTTTTTGCGACCTGGACTTTAACTTATTTACCTTATCTTTCGCCTGACTGTTTTCTGCAGTTTTCGTAGTTCCTCTAAGTAAGTTGACATTAAGTCAAAATATTTCTTTGCTCCAACTCTGCTTGGGGCTTGTGGACTATTCTCCAATATTTTATCAGTGCTGAAAAATCCCAAATAATGTCGTTAAAAGCCTACCCATATACAAGTAAAAATACGTATACTCATATCTGCGTGCATTCGAAATCGGTAGTTGTGAAAGACGAAACTTAGAATAGAAAAAAAAATCAACTCAAGGCGGGAATAGAGTTTGAAGATGGATTCACGAAACAAATGTAGTACCCTCTAGTTAACAAAGTTCAATATTCCCCGTGGAAGGTAGGAATTCGTCAAGAGACACCTCAGTCATTGCCAAAAGTAAGTGGACTACTAAATCTCTTGGTGGCACATTCACATCTGAAGCATAGTAAACGTTGGCAAAATGATGACACATTTGAAGACATACTCCCAGTTTTCTCTCCGTCACCTAGGGTTTCCTTATTTCATAATCCCGCACAAGCGGCGGTTTTCGAAGGACCCGAGTTGAAGAGTGAAACTTGATAAATCCCATGACCTGCACCAAATAACAGAGAATTTACCTGATCACGACTTCAATCTGAGCAAGATAATATGAATGTGGCGGCCAATAGAAAAATCGCTCGGCGGCGGTTCCCTTTCAATATAGAAATGTGAAGTTTGTTTTTAATTTTTAAAACCTTTTCTTTGCTTTCTACCTTTCTTTTTTTCAATTCCGTATTTTTCTTACACCTACCTCTCATCATCTGCCCTCCTTAAAAACGTACGCGTTCCATTACTGTTATAGCTGTAACAGAGTGAGAGCGCAGTTCCCAAATGAATTGGAAACCAAAACTGGGGTCTCGAGTTGCACAGAGAAATTTCAAAAGTGTCGCGAGTTTACCCATAACCTTCGTCAAAAAGCAGAGAATTTATCTGATCACGACTCGATCTGATCATACCAGTCCCCAGAAACTCCTATAACTATCTGAGAATTCCCTTTGAAATGCAAATTCACACTCATTCCCAATAGTGAAACTAATAGATTACAATGACACAGTTCTCATATTTTGTTCGACGCAGTTATTTGTTACTTCCTACCATCTCAATTTAATTAAATAGTCAATTACTTGCGTTTGATAAGCGTGTAATTTTTCCCCATTTGATGAACAATTGAGCGATAGCGGATGCGAAGTTCTGGCCAATATGTAAAAGAAGCATTCATAAGGTCTTGTCCAATAACTGTGTCTTTGACGAAGCCAAGGTAGCTGTCGCTACTCAAGTTTCCTCTTCCGAAGTAGTTGATGCCATTAACCATTGATATGCCAATATGCTCAATGCTCCGCAAAAGGTTTTTGAAAGCTATAAGGTACCTGTGAACAGAAATTTTTTGTTCTTTCGTAAATATTGTAATTTTCCCGGAATAGTTGATAGAACTATTGCCATTGTTCAATATTTACATGAAAACTCAGTGGGTTTAGATCGTGCGTTTGAAGCTAAGTCGGTAAGGTGTCGTCAATAGGAGGGATGCCCTTGATTTTTTAATTTTTACTTTCCTCACGTTGGTAAAGCTTGTTGCAAGTTGGACAAATTGTCTCTAAATATCATAAATTAAAATATATCTCTCAGTTATCGCCTCTCATGAGAGAACAGCGTGTAGCCAAGCACAACTTCTATCTTCCTTCTTCTCATAATTGGGATGCCAGAAATACGAGTACGAATCGAAAAGTCGAGTCTTTGGGCTCTAGAAGGGAGCTGGGCAGCTACACAGCACAGGACGTAATTGACTGGCTAGATGAGATGAAACACGATACGATACAATACAATACTACACTACAACATAATCAGGACAGATCTTGCAGAACCATAAGCGATTGGAAGGGTGTCTCAACTATTGTTTGAGCTTTTGGAAGATAAGGCGCTTCTCATTCAAGTACAATCGTCAATCGCCAGATTTCATTGTACGAGCAGTCATCAACGTGCCTCAATTGTGCAGCAGTGGACATGGAGACTCCGAGGAACGTTTTTCACATCGATTCAGGACCTGGTCAAGATCCAAGGTGAGATGAGGAAAATGTCGCTTCTCCCTTGGACGTAACATTCAGGTGAAGGCTAAGCGGAGGCCAGTCAACCAGGTATTAAAGCAATAGGGTTATGTCCGCCAGAAGGCAAATTATTAAAGTTTACGTATCTGTTAGGTGAGTCCGTCTCCTCTGGCTGGTGTGTTGCTGGTGGCAAGCGCTTTCGATGTAAAGACATCATCGTCTGGCCGTTAAGTAAGTACTGGAGTCAGTCAGTTGGTCGTGGTCTTTATATATGAAAGGAAGGTAAAACGGGATGATGGAGGGTCGGGGAAGGGTCGGGGAGAGGAGGTCATGTACCTCAGGGGAAAACCCCTAAGGTGAATGGAACGTCTTGAATGATCTGTCAATTGTGGAATTTCCGTCTTTTTTCTGTAGGGTGGTCTGTAAATCCGTCAGTTGGTTGTTTTCGTTTGTGTAATGTTTTGAGTGGTGTGAATATGGTGTCGCATTTTGTGTTGATTTCACAGACAGATCATTCAAGACGTTCCATTCACCTTAGGGGTTTTCCCCTGAGGTACATGACCTCCTCTCCCCGACCCTTCCCCGACCCTCCATCATCCCGTTTTACCTTCTTTTCATATATAAAGACCACGACCAACTGACTGATTCCAGTACTGACTTAACGGCCAGACGATGATGTCTTTACACCGAAAGCGCTTGCCACCAGCAACACACCAGCCAGAGGAGACGGACTCACCTAACAGATACGTAAACTTTAACCAGTCAACCAGCTTTAGGTTTATAGGTGTTAGGCTTACAACCATATCATAATGACGCCCAGGTTTCGACCCCTGAGCCCATAGAGGCTTCAGTAGTCGAAGTTTAAAGACAAGCAAACGCCAATGTAGCAGGCAATGTGCCCCTTTCCTTCATAAACCTGAGATTTAAAAAAAAATAATAACGGCCATGTTTTTTACTTCCCTCGACCGAAAGGGTTTTGCACTCAAAGCAGGTCCAGATTAGAATAGAATATAAAACGTTTTCCTCAAAAAATAGGATACGTCAAATACTAAAAATGTTTTTTTAAATTTTTTCGCAAATGGCAAGAACGTTGTTTATTATAATTGCAGCATATTCCTAACTATCCTATATCCGGTTTGTTCCCCATAACCCTCTCTGTAGAAATCTATTGATCAAATACACATCGCCGTAATGAAGCAGCGCATTATTGAACAGCCTCGAGGGACAATGCTTCAGTTGTGTGGTGCGTCGCATCCCATATTTATTTCAGTAGTGACTACTGAAGTCATTAGCCCGAAATAATGCGTACTTCAGGGAAAACTCGATTGATTGGCATATCTTTTGCTTAGCAGAAACGGAAAGAAGAGCAGCCAGTGGCAATCAATTGCTTACGGCGATTAAGATACTTCTTTGAAACCCCTTCCCATTCATAACTCTTACTTAGCCAGGATCCAAGTTTTCACCGCGAAAGAGAATGTTATATGCTTTCAATATTCTTACCGCCAAACTCCACTATTGTCTGTCTCTTTTATCTGATCCGTTAGATGAACCATCATTGCGTAGTTGAAAGAGCTGTACCATTGTAGCGCCTCTCGAACGGTGCTCTCCTCATTGCTAATATTCCCTCTGCAACAGGTCAGGTCAATGCTGAAGTACGTCGTTATTGGAAGTAAGAAATAGGAAAATTCTTCGAGTCAAATACTCGTATAAAGTCTAGCGTATAAAGTTGAACCTAAAAATTATGACGATTGGTGCCAATGAAAACATTTTTTTAAATCTTCATAAGACACCTTTTTGTGTATAACTCTCAAAATATTTAAATGGTAAACAACTAAGTAACTGACAGAAAAACAAATTCTGAAAACATGGAACTTGAAACATGGAATATATTTGAATCGTGATTTGAATTTACCAATGCATTCTCACGTACTCTCCCAATATGCTCCCTTTATATTGAAGTGTGTACATCTTTTGCAATGTGCTACATTCTGATGGAAGCACAGAACGCCAAATATGCCCCCACGCTGCGATTGAAGTGATCGATAGACGCAATATTTAAAACACACATTTGTTTTTTTATTTGCGCACATTCATTTCCGACATTTACATTTTCGGTTTTCACATTCTACAGTATATACAGAAATTCTACTTTCCCTTCTGTGCTAGAGGAACGAAGTATGTTTTGGGTTTTGTCAAAAATGTTATTTTAGGTCCTACCTGATTCGTAACTGTCTTTCTAATGGTATCAGAAAACGTTGCACAATTCTAAGAAGAAAAATAGTAAGTTCTCTAGTAGTTAGGAAAATCAAGTAAAATAGCTTGTTCATTTCCAGGGTCAACTCATAGCAAATGATTTATAATATCTTCATGCTCGAAGTGTTTGCTGTTAAATTAGTTATTGATCTGGCGGACTAAAGATGCACTCTATACAAAAGAACGATCAAGGACAGTGTTTATCTAGCTTCAGGTCTCTTAGAGATACGGAACCTTGATCTTGGCATGTTGACGAGAAATGTATGTATTATATGGACGCCACATTAGTAGGTATACACAATATTCTTATCTTCACCGATTCATCTCCCGTTTATGCCTTTTTACTATCCTTGGCTCTACAAAGTAGAAAGGAAAGTTAAGTAATCGGCTGTAAAATTTTGAGTTCTCTTCAGATCTTTACGTTTCAGACCCCCCTGAGTCCGAAAACACGATTTGGGAAAATGGTCTGTGTGTGTGTGTCACTAAAGTGTGTCTGTGAACGATTTTTAGAGAAAACCACCGTGTTAAATCAGCTCAAACTTCATATCTCGCCCGCTGGTCACAATGGGACGCCAAAATAAGGGTATGAACAAAATCCACCGAAAGTTAACTCTAGTTATCATAGTGATCAAAACACCAAATATTTTTTTCTCAAAAATAGCTGTAACGATTTTGATTAAATTTTTTATATTGATAGCTCTCAAGAAGGAAATTATACCATGAAATTCCCATTTGTGGGAAAATGACGAGAGTAGCACAATAAGTTACCAAAACATTCGACGAAATCGTTTTTCGCGCGGTTTTTAGAGTAAACAACCGTACCAAATCAGCTGAAACTTGATGTCTACCCTACAGGTTACCATGGGACGCAAAAATAAGGGTATGGGAAAAATCCACCGAAAGTTAACTATACTTATCATAGTGATCAAAACACCAAATTTTTTTTCTCAAAAACGGCTCTAACGATTTTGATTAAATTTTTTATATTGATAGCTCTCAGTAAGGCAATTATACCATAAAATTCCCATCCGTGGGAAAATAGTGAGAGCAGCACAATAAATTATCAAAATTTTCGAAGAAAAGCGTTTTTATTTCCTTTTAAGCTCCACTGGAATTTTTCCGTTAGACATTCAATATTATCAGGGTTTTTTGCTCGATTTGATTCAAATCTAAATAGAACAAAAAAAGAATCATGAAAATCTTTTGAAATTTGAGCAATTTTTTTTTTTAATTTCATAGAATTATGAAATATATCAGGGTTTTCCTACAACGAGACAGAGAACCGATTCGAGCGAAAAAGAATCATTGGATCATCACAATTTTCTATCGGTTGAAAAACGTGGACACGTTTTTGACATGCACTCTAGCACCGACAGTAGGCATACTAGATTTTCACGGATTCGGTATGAAATGAATTTCTATTTTTTTGAATCTCAGCCATGGGTTACCCCCCACCACTGTGAATGAAGTCCACGCTCTATCTTTTATAGACGAAACCATCACGATGAAAAAAAGGTCAAAAATTAAAACCGTGTTAAAATAATAATTAAATACCGCGTTGTAGGTGCTGTAATTTGTGCAATGTATTGCGAACGAGTTTAACACGAATTAAAGTTTCTTCCAAAGATGGAAGGCTGTTCCAAATTACTGAAACTTCCAAGTTCAGATTCCTCGCTTTTCACGAAGTTTAACCAGTTTGCGACAGTGAACTTGAATCCCGTTGAAAGATATTTTAAACTGCGCTGTTTCGAACTAGGCGAGGAGAAATGATGGATGAGAACCCAAATGAGTAGTCCTTCCTCGGGTTCGCCGTTAATTATTTTAAAAGGAATTTTCCAATTGGAAAAATTAACCGCTTTGCGTCAACAAAAACATTCAAACGTAGAGAGCTAAATTGAATGCCGCGAGTTGAACTTTGATGCAGAAATCTGTCATTTTATACAACGTCGTCATTATGAAATGATATTTTCTGGGTAGGGAATGCTCGAAATGTTGCTTCTAAACTCCAACTTCTGAGATAGCACAGCAAATTTATAAAAGCACTTAAACAAAAATAAGTATACTGAACATTCATTAACGTAACTCTTAAATCCACCACAATGTAAAGGGCTAGCAGATATATATTTGTTTTTACCAGAAGAAATGTAACCTACGTAACCTTTTTATTTTTATTTGTACGCGAAAATGATAGGAATTTATTCGCTGAATGTTCCAGCTATTACTACACAACCTTCATTTTCAACGATTTTTACGCAATCTCCGCCTAATTTTACTCAATCAACTCAATTTATCCTTTGGTTTATTATTCATTCTGATTAACATTCCTACGCTTTTGGTGAGAAACATTTTTGTTTTGACACTTAACTTTTCGAGGCCTAGTGATTCCAAATCAGCAATGTCCATCCGCCGTCCGGGACATATTTTGCCTTTAACGTGGTTCTTTGGCACGAATGCTCGATTTGGTATCTAGTTGCAAAGCCTGCCCGGCAATCCAATCGGACGAAGCCTATGGTTGTTATTGGTAAAAAATGGCGTAAAAAAGTAGCCTAAAACGAAGTTTTATCATATTCATGACGCGATTAGGATCGTTTCCCAGTTTTCTAAATGCTGATTGAACAGGAGGGGTTTCAGAGATGCAGGACTGCGTTTAGGGGGACAACAGTGAAATCACAGTAAAGATATTGAGGTGAATTCTAGTAGTTGAAGGAAATCGCACGAAAATACTTCCAAAGTTACCTTTTCTCCCCAGCCAGTGAGCATTTCTACACACTGCCTCTCGGCTTACTCCAACAACCAGTCAGTTCGACTCGTCGTGTGGGGCCAATTGCCTACAGCCGCATAGAAAACGCCAATTTTCCTTGTTCCGGTGTAGTGGTCATCTTTCTTATCGTTCACGAAATTCGTGTCGTATTTTTCGACGCTATATTGAATGGGTTAGGTCTCAGAACCCCTTTCAGGTATTTCCAGTTTGTATATGAGTTGTCGTTTCCTGGATTGCTGATATTCTTGAAATTTTCGACGTTGGATTAAATTGAATAAATCCCAATGATGCTTTGCGAGAGTAATGAACTGTTGTTTAATAATTTTCAGCGTTTCTTATAAAATTTCAATTCCCACTTTTTAAAAATAACCTCGGCATTATCCCGCAGACCCCAACACGTTTACCTTGATTTTTCGGTTATTTATAGTGGACTTGACTTGTCAAACTACTTCACTCGATTCTCTAGCCATTATTAGTTGGTGCATGTACTGCCTCTACTGGATTTTCGAACAATTTTTTATGCTTTTTTAAAAATATTTTTCCAAGATTTTTTTCCTGAATATCCCAACACGTTTTCTTCTTTTCCCAACATGTTGCATACGAACCTCAAATATCTTCACAAACAAGTTCCATTTCATAAATTTTCAACTTGTTTACTGAATTATCCTGCAACTATGTTTATTCTATTCGTGACAATTTTCGCCGAACGTTTCAGATTTCTTTAACAATTTTTACTGAATTCTTCAACAATTTGACAATTTCACATTTGCTAATTTTGGTTTTCTACTACATTTGGCGAAATTTATCCCACTTTCCAAAAATTAACAAATTTTCACGATAGGATCGGAACAAATCCTACTTCGTTTTCGAAACAAAACTTGAACACTTTACGAACCTTTTACACTATTTGTCAACAACTTTCATTGATATTTTCAAAATTTCTCGATTTCTCTCTCTTACCCCTATCTACTACGTAAGACTTCAGTTGGTTTTGAGCCTCATTTCCCCATATTGTCATTAAGCGGCTCAATGTGAGTAAACCGGTTAATTTACAGAGAATCGACGGCTTATTTGAAACCTTCTCAATTAGCATTGCTCGCTAGTTTCAAGGGGTGAACTAAAGAACCATTAAGCCCTGGTTTTCCTTTACGAGGATGTCTGACAGAAATCTGAAATACGTCTATCTCTCCGAATAGTCCAGTTTCTAAAGAGAACGGCCGCCGATATTACTTTTCCGTTCTTTCTTTTCTCCGTAAATCGATTTCAGTGGGAACAGACTAATAAGGACGGGCCACTGATAAAAAACCAATATTGAGTTGTCTTGCTTGGGGAAAATAAATAGTAGAAACTCCCGCGCTCGCTCTACCAACTTCCGCATCATTCGCCTAACCGATTTTTGCTAAGCCATAGCTCGTAACAACTTTCAAGAGAGTTTCCAAAGAAAACCGATATGGCTTGGGGCTTCGGGCAACTCTTTTTGTCCAAGTATAGACGAACATTCTATCGACGAACGCGTGTGCGTATGCAGAAAAATGTTCATTTATTTGCTTGAAAATCTTGTCAGCCTTTCGCTTGAGAATTTCAACGATTTTCTCCAAGCTGTGGCAGCTTATTATTTATACGCTAATTTGCCGCCCTGAATCGAAATTCTAAATGGAGAAGGAGTTTTTTCAGAAGTTTTGCCTTTCAGAACAGAGGTTTAAAGCCAAAGCGCGAGGAAAGTACGTAATCAACCGAAAAAAGAGCTCTCATCTCTAGGTTTTGAGGACTTCTGAATAAGAAAACCCTAATTCCGGAGCGTGTTCACATTCGAGGAGAACCGCTGAACCGATTGAGCTCGTTCTTTCTTTAGTTTGCTCTGTTTATTTTCTTCGTCTTCTTCTTAAAATGTAGTTACAAACCGTTTTTGTTTGTTAAAATAGTGTGTGGGTGTCTATCATTTACAAAAATTAGGGTTTTGGATTTTCGCAAAAATAGCGCTCACAATTTTGATTAAATCTCATCAAATCTACTCCTGATTGATATTCAGCTTTCTTTCTGTAAAATACGTTTGTGAAAATAACATAATAACAGCTGGGAAAAAGAATTTTTAAACTGCTTCCAAGATTTTCCTGACATTCTCAAGGTGGGTTTAATTAGTCTGTCCTGTGAATTTATTACATAATTTGGTTTATAAACGATTCCATGACCGTCCGTCGAATAGAGATAAAAGCAAAATTGTACTAAAACGAGTGTTTTACATCGTTTTAATATTTTTCACAGTACTTGTCTACATCAGGCATTTTCGGTGCATTCCATCAATTGATGTCGGTTCTCCTATAAGAGATATTTTGTTTTCCGCAACAATTGATCCAGCCAGCCGTTTAACGGAGACATAAGAAAGAAGATACATCAGATCAATGCAGAAGTGGATTTATTCCCCGAATATTGAAAGTTCGTTTTTCCAACTTTCACAAACATAACTATACTGGTCAAACTTACAAAGTACTTTCGGTCTACTAGTAACGTCATTTGGTTTTTTAGAACCGTACCAGAAGAATTGCGTTGAACGTATTCTTCAAATTCTCACGGGGCGCAGAAAATTGTGGGGGTTATCACGTCGTGAGTATAATAAGCTGAACTGATGCGACATTTTTTACTAGCTGGTAATGGAATGTTATATCACTGACCCTCTACTGCCCTAATTCGTTATTACCGTGCTATTATTATTATTGTGTGTTATCATTATTTTTACGCGCTGGGTGCGTTTTGTATTGATATCTGCGACAGCGCGATTTCCCCTTGCAGGAACAGTTATGCCTGTAGGTCCAGATCAGCAGCATTGATCGTCAGTGACAGTCACTAAATTTTGCAACCGTGCGCTTCATTTCCCAATGATGTTAATTCGTAGGTAGAAGAGGATTTACACGCCGATATCCGCATACAGAGCATGCCGCTCTATTTCTCACATTTTCCCAGCCATGTGAAGATCAGTATTTTAAAGTTGACGGATTATTGATTCAGAGAAGCTTGAGAAGGCATTTTAATAATGTGATTTCCATAAATCACAATTGACCGACTTGGGATGAAATCTTACTTCGAATCAGAACTCACTATTCCTGTATATATCTCAGTCCCACCGCCACGTGCTCTGAGCCGTAAACGTATCAAAGGAATCATTCACCGCGGTACGTCCTTCAAATGAAGTCTCCCAGTCTACCTACTGTGAAAATTGACAAAAGACGCTGACAAAGGGGCTTAATTCAGAGTGGATGTCCAGAAACATACAAATTCCTCACTACACACTCGGCTTTCCGTGTGGCTAACTTCACCAATTATGGCGTTTCCGCATCAAATGAATGAATTTCATAGAAAAGTATACGATCGAGTTTGGTTTGAATACCTTTTTATCTCACAGATACAGTTCTAATTGGATTTACTTGACGGCCGAGAGAAACGTTTTTATTACCCAGCTTATATCAGTATAACGTTTAATGGGCAACGGCTGAGCTGGAATTAAATAAAGTTTATTGCGGAGATAGACGATTTCAACCCTCCCCCACGTTGATACAGTCTTACTCTTCTCACATGTCTATTTACAATAGTTTCAATTATCTTGGCTTTTAAATTACAGAATTAAATTTTCATTAATCGGAAAAAAGCACACTTCTTCATTTGTCAACAAAAAACAAAACACTATTCATTATTTGGATGCTACTCTTATTAGAAATAGGGAATTTCAAACGAAGAGGAAGCAACATGGGTACCGTGAGTATTTTTATTTTGAATTAAAAGACTCGAATTTCCACAGCGTGATGAAATGTAATTACAACAGCATCAAGTTTTCCACATCATGAAAACTCCCGACATGCAGGTGGACCAGTCCGAGCAACCTATGGCAATTCCAACCATGTTCGTAAATCGTGCGTTTTTAGGCCACAGCACTTTGGGGGGGGGGGTTCTTTAAGAGGCACATACAGTTCTGCAGTGTCGCCTGCACGAAGTTATGAACTCCAATTAAACAATGGATACAAGAATAAGAGACGGAATGACGTGCGTGCTGGTGAACCTCAGCCCAGAGGCAAAATAAAACCAGTCAGCTTTATTGCAACTGGCTGAATAGATTGAGTTCTTTCTTTGTTTTGATCTCTATTTTTATAAGACACGAAAAATACAGTTAAGAATCAGCATCGATGGAAGGGAGAAAGTTGAACTATAACGGATATTAGCGTTTTTGAAACTTTTTTCAAAAATGGCCCCAACGATGTTGATTGAAAAACCTATAAGATTATTGTTTACTAATTATTAGCTATATTTTTTTGTTCATAAACATTTTTCAAAACACAGAAGTAAAGGTTTAACGTATACCCAAACGATGCATCTTTTACTTACATATTGATCCTCATTGAGAAACCATTGAACTGCGATGAAAGCCAAAATGTATCAAAAACGTACTTTCCAACATCTTAAAAGGCCAAACTGACTGTTTTCTACCACTCTAATTTTGTTCTTAACAACTCTTTCTTTCCGTTAAACGGGCTTTCATTTACTTTCCGAACTTTTTGTTTTTTAAATTGAACACATAGATGCGTCACCTTATTTTGCTTTTGAGTGGCGTGTCTTCTCCTATCGAGGAAGATTGCTCAACGCAAATATTTCGTGTGGACTACCCAGCTCCTATTTTACGCTGTTGGTTTTAGTTCAGTAGTAATGGTCTTGCCAATGCTAAACTTAACGAGCGAAAAATGACCAAATTCTTTCCGGTAGTTTCAGGAACTGCAAATGATGGCTACCTTGAAACTCCGTAAACACTAAAAACTCAAATCGCAAGAAACTGCAAAGTTTATCCACAACGTGCGTTCAACCTTATTACACAACTACGCAGTTAAATTCACAGTACTTCGAAGTGAATTCTATCTGAATGGGCTAAGTACGAAGCGCTATGAAATACAGAGTGCTATGATTGTTGAAAGGTAGGCCGATCGTTAATGATATTGGTATAGCAAGCGATCGCTTTGCTCTTTGAACTAACGATTTTGTTCCCACAGCTGTTGAGAGATGATCATGAAGCTGGGATATTTCCTAAGCCCCATCGTCCGAATACTTCACGTTCCATCTCGCTCCTCGTATTCTACCTCAATAAACTCTATTTCAAGCCGGCTATAGAATGGTTTTCGTTCGCCTGTTTTTCAGGCTCACTCTTATTAGGAAAGCGTGCTTCGAAAATTACTTCGGGAAAAAAGGACTTTCAGGTTCAATACCGGTGCCTACAATTGTTGTAAATGTAAACCAATATTGTGGAGTTGTGACAAATAGTATTTATGATTGTGCCCACTGAAACTCTCTCATTCTGGTTAGACGATCCTGTACTGAATCTCGCCAGAACACGTAAAATAACGTGTTCAATTTGAATACTCGCCTTCAAGCTGGATTTATGAATTTATTGGAAAATTCGTTCAGCCGGCTTCATTGCTGCGAGTCAATTTTTAACCTAAGGCATACCTAGGCTTTTATTGTACTCGCTCCATAAGGATGATGCCTCATATGCAATTTATATTTTATTTATTTCCTTTCGGCATTTAACGTGTTGCTGTGTTCATTTGCCGTTTGATCCGACCCTCATACTATTTCACAAAGTTCCGCGAATAAGCTCAAGTGGATTCGTATCGAGTTTCGTCTTCCAGCAGCTAATGGTTGCCTCCTCCGCCTTCCCAGAACTAAGTGCTACCTCACTAGGCTGCGAGCCCGACCTCGAAAACGTACTCTTAAAACTGAGTATTACGCTTTGATAACGTCGATGGTTTTAGAAGACGCTTTTGTTTTATTAATGTGCTTGGTATTACCTCACGAATCTGTCCACCAAGCGTGGACGCACTTCTTGACAGAAAACCTTTGATTAATTGTTTAGGGACTGGGAGTTGCAATGGCAGAAAAATTAATTGTCATGCTCCCAAGTAACGTGAGAACCAGTTCACCTTATGAATTTTCAGATATACATTTAATAATATGAAAGTACAATAGAAAACACTCACTATTACTTGGATCAATAAATCGTGGCCAGTCGGATTATTACTTCGCCATGTGGATCAATCCGATTGACAATTATAGATAGTACGGACTATCTGCAGGAAGGATTATTTCTACCGTGCTCTCGCTCCTGACGACTGATTGCCTGTTGACCATACTAGAGAGGGAAAGCTTTGAGGCGGTCGACTACGCAAATGGGATAAAATTGGGTATGACGATCGCTCGCAAGTTGCACTGGACGTTATTCACAGCACGATGAGTTTGAAAGTTTATAATATTGTGTAAAGGGTGGGTGTTGAACTTCCAGAAGCGTTGCCGTTCTCAATAGGGGTCACAGAACAGCCTTGAGAAACGATAGAGTTACCAAACAACGGTAAAGGGTGAAGTATGATGCGGAAGTCCTATTACTGGAATGACCATCACGCAAAGTTACTTCTTCCGAGGGTCACGAACCTGTGGCCGTTCACTTAATCTAATTGTAACATTCATGAGCTGCCATTGAGGATAAATGTTGCTCACGTTTTTGAAGTCTTCCATGTGGTTAACCTATCTGTGCAAGTTGACATGTGAGCTGAGAAAAGTAATCAAAACACGGATATTCAACGACACTCACATCACGTACTTAACAGATTCAATGGATCCGCTCTCTGCCTTCATAAATTTGACTCACGGAGAAAGGAGACTAAAATTTCGTGAGAGGAGAAGTAAGTAAAGCACAACCTTTGCGTTTTGACAGTTCTGCAAATACTTCAGTACATAACACTTCAACTGCTGAAACATGTTCGCATATTATATTGTATAATTTCCTTTTTAAAGTACAATTTATTGAATAGTAGTTGCATAAATAATTTATGATACGATCAAGATAATTTTTTGGAGAACTTTGATACATGCATGATTATAGAGAAACATTCGGCATTCGGTGGACGCATCACTCGAACTTGCCACAACATCTCGCACAATCAGGGATTTTTATCATGTAGCTACTAACCCAATCTGATTGATGAATTCACATTGATCCCAGTGGGGCCTGAACCCTTCGAACGGACCACACTTGGCGTAAAGAGGTTGGCAAGCGGTAGAAGTGCAGGGCTACCTATTGGTGGGATGTGTTTGGCCGAATTCAGTCAAAGTTATTCGAAGGAGGCTCTCAGTCTGGAGAGAAAACTCATACGGTTGATATGTGGCCTGTTGACAAGTGGCAATGTCCACTAAGGTACCTGGCGAAAATTGGCATGTCGCAGGAACAGAGTAGCAGATTCTGCTACTATATTTTTTAAATAAATTCACTCAAGTTGAAAGTTTTGGTGTCCGTAATCATTTGAGTGGGAGGGCAAAAGGAGGGCTACTTATTTTGATTCCCACTAAAATCTCCAAGGAAGTTTTATTGTTAAAATCATCAAGATTTTTCATTTTTGTTGTAATCCAAACCTCCAAATTAGTTGTACGGAATATTTATATGAATACAAAAGAAGATTTTGTTGATTTTTCACATATGTTGATAGAGGTTCTCGATCATGTGTTAGCCGATTATGGGGGATATAAATTAGTACTGATCGGAGACTGGAACGCTAGGATTGGGTGCCTTAATCAAGGAGATGAAGTTATGTTTCGGGGTCCGGCGTTATCCCATGTTAGGGTGTCACAAGATAGATGTGTGGATAGTACTGGTCGGAAAATGGTAGACTTATTGGAGTCATATGGACTCACTATTGTCAATGGTAGGAGTAGAGGAGACCTAAAGGGAGGTTATACGTTCTTTGGTGCTTTGGGGCAGAGCACCCTTGATCATTGTTGGGTAAATAATGCAGCACTGGATTGTGTCAGTGATTTTCGGATTCCTAATAGGCTGGGCGTAGTTTCAGACCACTCCGAATGTACCTTGTCATTGACGATTGGGAACTCAAATTTAGGCACGCAAAATAAGGGTAAGAGCAGTGTGGAAATTGTTAAGGGAAAGAGCAGGGGAAGTGTTGGGAAATCTCGTACTTCAGGGGGATGGTAATCATGATTTTGAGTCTTTCAGAAAAGGGCTATTTTCGGTTATGGATAGCTTAGGTATGCATAAAGTGGTAACGTTTGGAAATCAGACCAAGCATAAACATAAACCTTGGTTTAACCAAAATTGTGAAACATCGTTGAAGCTTGTCAAACCCACCTACAAAATTTGGAAAAAGGGAACGGGTCCTATTACGGATTATTTAGTTGCAAAAAAAAAGATATGAGGCGTTGTTAAAATATGAAAGAAAAGTGTTCTATGATATTCTGAGAGAGAGGTTGTGTAATGTGACCAACTCCCCTGAATTTTGGAAGACAGTCAGGATATTGAGAAACAGAGAATACAAGACTTCAGACATTTCGTTAGAACAATGGGAATCTTATCTGGTGAAAATGGTTACGCCATCGCCAACATCTAGCTGTATTGGTATCGATGACGAAGTAGTGTTTACGAGTTTGAATGTGCCTTTCACGATAGACGAGGTCAAATCAGTCTTGCTAAATCTGAAAAATAAAAAAGCTGCGGGGTGAGATAGTATACCAAATGAGATGCTGAAGAATTTGCCAGACAGTGGTATCGAGGTTCTAACCAATATTTTTAATGCGATTCTAGAGCAAGGCCAAATACCAGATGGCTGGGGTAATGTTGTTCTCTGAATGATCCCTAAAACTGCAGACTGGAACGACATTGACAAGCAGAGGCCAGTTGCCCTTATTAATACAGTTGTAAAAAGTCTTACTCAATGTGTGAGTAATAGGTTGATAGTTTGGGCTGAAACAACAAAAGTTATCCCTGAATATCAGGCGGGATTCCGAAGGGGTCGGGGTTGTAGGGATAACATTTTTGTTATGAATGCACTGAGATTGCAACAGAATAAAGGGAGGTTGTTTTGCGGATTTGTGGATTATAAGAATGCGTTTGGTTCCCTCCCTCATGGATTATTGTGGGGTAAAGTAGCTGAGTTGGGGATTAGAGGACGGCTTCTAAATGTTTTGAGAGATCTGTACAGCAAAGCGAAGGTGGCTATAAAAGTGAAAAATGAACTCACTAATTTTCATGGTATAACGGAAGGAGTCTTGCAAGGTGATTCCGTTAGCCCGCTCCTGTTCTCCTTGTATTTAAGCGGCTTGGAAAATTATATAAGGGAAAGGGATCTGGGAGGTGTAAACGTGGACGGACGAAATGATCTTTTGTTGCTTATGTTTGCGGATGATATAGTTATTTTTGGAGATAGTAAAGGGGATATCGAAAAGAAAATGCAGGCTTTAGATGAATATTCAAGGTCATTCAAAGTTCTATGTTTCCAAAAAGGTAAAAGCAAGAAGCGGGAAAATTTCGTTCATTTATCAAGCGGGCAAATTGATTTTGTCAAGGAATACACTTACCTGGGAGTAAATTTTTCCTGTTCAGGAGTGTATTGCAAAGCCAAAGATCAGTTTAAGGCTAAAAGCTTACGAGCCTGGGGCAGTGTCCGGGAAATTTTGGTGAAGGAAAAATGTGTAAGTTGGGAGGCTACTTGCCGACTTATTGATTCGATGGTTAGCTCGGTGTTGTTTTATGGCTCAGAGCTATGGGGTCTGCGGTACCTTGAAGACATAGAAATGGTACAGTCAAAAATAATTAAAAGTCTCTTAACATTGCCTTTCAGTACGCCTCGTTACATGCTCCGAGCAGAGACAGGTAGGGCCAAACTGGGAGTCATGATTCTAGATAGGGCCTTGGGTTGGTGGGAAGCTGTCCTGCAAATGCCAAAAAATAGATACCCGCGGATTTGTTACGAGCAGCTCCTAACCACTATTGAGAGAGGGGTAGATATGGAAAAATACAACTGGGCATCGCAACTTAAGACTATCCTGTGGGAGTTGGGGTATAGAGATCTTTGGAAGAAGCAAAATGCTGATGAGGTGAAAAAATTCAAGCAGTGTGTACTAAATAGCTTTACGACGAAATGTGCTTACGATGACTATGAGCGAGTAATATGTTCAACTTATAACACTGTCTACCAAGAGTATATTCAGAGCTACTCTTCCCTGGAAGGCTACCTCACGTGGGCTATTCCATTTGATATCAAAAGAGTAATAGCTCAGTTAAGGTTGAGGAATGGTAAGCTACTCCGTATCATTTATAAAGGCTCCTTGTACTCCATCGACCATAGTAAAATATGTTTTTTGTGTAATGATAAGAAGCCTGAAACCATTGAGCATATATACTGTAGCTGCCCTCAGCTGGCTAATACAAGAGCGAAATATTTTGCCTCGTCTACGGTTACTACAGACTTTGTAAACAATTTGTTATTCGGGGCGGTCTGTAAAGAAAGTGTTTACATGCTATTTAATTTTACTATGTGCTATATGAAGTATAGAATGTTTGTCGAGGAGCTTGTAAATGAGGCTGGTCTGTCCGACTAATGTGATTATTGAATCCCCATTTTGAATTGTAATGAGTATTATGTCTAACATCTGTTTACCATTATGTTATTCACCAAATAGAGGAAATTATGTTCATTTATTAGTTTATTTGTTATGAAGGTGTCGCTTTGATATTTTTGTGAATTGTGTATATTGGGTCAGCAAACCACTTTGTTGTAATAGGCCATAGTTGCCTCAAATCAGCAAATAAAATACTTACTACTTACTACTACTTACTATTGGTGGGATGTGTTTGACCGAATTCAGTCAAAGTTATTCTTTACGTTCTCCAGGGAAACATCGAAGGAGGCTCTCAGTCTGGAGAGAAAACTCATACGGTTGATATGTGGCCTGTTGACAAGTGGCAATGTCCACTAAGGTACCACATGACGAAAATTGGCTTGTCGCAGGAACAGAGTAGCAGATTCTGCGAAGCGGGTACGGAATCCACGTACACATACTGTGTACTGACAAGGGGTCGTGGAGTGCCATGAAGTGCTTGAGAGGCTTTTCCTGCAGCTAGAGGAGATTGCAGGAATAGACCTATCGATTGTCTTGTGCTTTGTGCGATAGTCCCTTGGCTTATTGGGTGGACTACCAGCTCTGAGAGTGGCACTAAAAGTACATTAGGCTGCTCGTGGTCGTCACACAATAAGTCCATTTGAGGCTCAGTGGATATTTTCGGCGGTTGTAATGAAATTAAAAAAGAAGTAACTAATGCATAAGGGAGACTGTCATCAAGATTGTGTGAGTATTCGAATACTGTTGGGCATCTGCATAACACTGCATCTCTGATCAATGAATTCTAGTAGACAATCTTATGCAGAGGGTCGTATAGATGGTGTAAACTACTCTGCGCGGATAAATTGAAATGTTTTCCGATTTGCTTTGGCTTATATCTACAATCAGCAAAGTGCCTTAAAAAATAGTGCTAGAAAATGGGATATAAAACATTGATTGGCAACAAACAATCAGTTTAGTGGACACCGGTTCGGTTTTATTTGCAAAAAACATTTTAAAAGTTCACAAGAACTTACAAGCAACTGTCCAAGTCCCTAAAGTCATTGGTGTTCATCATTTTACAGTGAGTGTTGTGAATGGACGAAGAAAAAGAAATATGTCGAACTAAATCGCAAATACAGTGGAAATTATACTTTCCAACCAATTGTTAAATAACTCTTAAATTATGACCTGGCATATAATATATTTATCAATCGTGGATATGTTTGAAACGCCTAGAATGAAATATATGAGATATGATGTGTGATATATACATCTAAGCGCAGAAAGTTGAGCGGTTTTAAGCTCTCCATTAGGTTCGTCCGTGAAACTATTATGTTCGAATTTCAAAAACGATCGCTGTGACAACTCACGCAGTACAAAACACGCCGAAACGGCCGAGGCTCAATATTGCGACAGACAAAATACGAGACTGCTTAGAAAAGGATCACGTTTTAGCTCTTAGACAATTGCTTTCGGGAAACGTCAATATCCAACGAGTTTACTCGCCGCAGACGTTGAAGAAGGCTCGTGTGACCCAAATTATTTCGGGGACCCGGCGACCGCTGAACTGAAGATCATCAAGCTGATAGTGACAAAGGCTTCACAATATCCGACCACTGTGACAAGGAGAGGGCACAGTAATTGCCGAGCAACTTATATACTTCAGCGTACCCGCAATCGACTCTTGAGAGGTGAACCGATTTAAGAGAGAAATCAAGCAGCTTGATGGTTTCGAGATTGATTCGAGAGTGGTTCATTGACTGAGCAAAGTCTTGGTATCACAGGAAAAATACGTACGGCTAAAATCGCATTTCGTTAACACACTAATAAAGCTTGTAAGTCACGAACATCATTTAAAGATTGCGCATCGGTAGAGAAGTAACAAACAACACAAAGGGCTGCTAGAGCGAAGTTTAATCAGCAGGCAAAGGAAAAGCCCAATTTTGTAAAGTGGGCTTTATTCTTATCAAAGTAGAGTTGAAGAGATTTGAGCACAAAAGTTCGTTAAAATTTGGTGGTTACTGGCAACATGAACGTGAAAAGCAGAGTAACTAATCATTTGGCATTTTACTCGAAATTCAAACAGCGGAATATTATGTGGAGGGGCGTTCACTGTCTTCCGAGGAAGTTTGAAAGATCGGTCACTGAGGGGTTAGCGACGAATTGAATGTAATGCGTTGAAAACTTGTCGAAATAGTGGAAAACTCCCGGGCAAGGCAAAGTTTTACGAAAAATATCATGAAGAAAGTTACGAAAAAAATGTTACGAAGGACCGGAGAAATCCGATGGAATTACCAAGTCCATAACTACTAGCGTCCGTTCCGATTGCTAAGCAGAATCCAACAAATAGTTCAAACAAGGAATGTTAGTGTAGCCAGCGTTGTTCGAATAGAATAGAAAACTAATCACCAATTAGTGCGAAATTCTGAGAATATTGTGACATGATGTGGGGATGTTCGAATTTTTCAAGAAAAATTTGTAGGAATTCAAAACACAACAGGAAAGCATTCATTTATGTTCAATTGGGTACTTCATTCTTGGCGGCAGCCTCGTTAATTAGATCAGTAAGGCAGAGTAAAAAAAATTGACAACAATGGGCGATTCAGGTCGGAAATCGCATAAAACCGCAGTTTTTATAGTCATCTTAAAAGATCGAAACATCTCTAAAGAAGAGCTGAGATTGAGTGACAGGATGTTTTGACTCTTCGTTTAGCCCTCCTATTTATATGTAGATGGCAGCATCTCGATCCACTTTTCCAACGCCCTCCTTTGCCCGGCACAGTAGATCTAGCGTCATCAAATTATTTTCCCATCTCAGACTTTTTCAGCAGAGGCTTCTCTCAATGAACCTTCAAGAATTCACTGCGCTACTTATTCGTCGAATAACCTTCCGTCATTTTTTTATCCCTACGGAGATAATTTTATCTTCAGCAGTTCCGCGACAATCGTTCGTCGGAAGTAAATAATAGTGATAACAACAACACAAATTTCAGCTCTGAAATTGTACAATTTTGAAGGATAGCGTACTAGTAAGCCTATGTGCCACCGCACCATAAATCCATTTTTCAGCTTATATGAAAAAAACGTAACGTGTCAATGACACAAAAATTTTTTCTGACTAGCAGATGGCCAAGTGAAAATTGTAGATGCATTGTAGCACTGTAGATGTTCCCGCGCCGAAAATATTTACCGAACAGAAACGTGTTGGTCGCATGTGTTATAACAAACTTTTGCCCTGGTTATTACTATTTTCTTTCGCTCACTTACCGATACAGTCCAGTCCGTTCTACTCCACATTATGAGTGTTGTGACACTCAACTTCATTCTGAACAGCGTTCATTTAATTTGTTTCTATTGTGTCAGACATTGTTCAGTTCACTATGGATACTGGGATTGTTTATTCGTTCCCTAGTGATCTGAGTTCAATCTCCAAGTTTCAGTGCTATCGTATTCTAGTCAGTATTATCAAAACGTTTATCGAGTTTATCGTTGCGTGTTTTAATTATTACTCACGTTATTAGTCCACAACAAATTGGCGACGAGGTAAACCCTTTTCTTTCGTTTTCCACCGACGAAATCAATTGCTCTTCTACTCGCACGGGAATCCCAAGCGAACACGTTTTTGCATCACGACCATTTACGGTAATTATCAATTCTCTTCTCTGTTCATTAATCAACTATCATGGATGCAACTCAATTCAAAGCCTTTTTGGAACACCAGAACATTCTTATGACTAAATTATTCGAGTCACTCCAATCAACGAGAATTTCGCCTTCGACAACCAGCTCATCGTCAAACTCAAATACAAATACAGCTTTCGTACCGAATTTCGAAACATTTGACTCTTCCAAGGAATCATTCAAAACATACAAGCAACGATTCGAAAATTATCTCGAGATGAAATCAATATCTGGAGACCAGGTTTATTGCGCACGCTTATTGTTAAACTCGGTAGGGGCCAAATACTTTGACATGATTGCTGCATTGGGCTCTCCCAAGACTCCAACACAGCATACTTACCAGGAACTAATGGCTCTGCTCGAAGCCAATCTATTCCCTCCAAGAAACGAACTCGTTGCTCAACACAAATTCCTGTCAATTTACCAGCGGGACAATCAAACGATTGCAGAATTTGTGACTTCTCTTCGTTCTGAAATAGGAGATTGTAATTTTATATCTCCCTGTGAGTGCAAGGCTTCGATCGCTGACATATTTCTCCGGGCCCAATTCGTTAGGGGTCTCAATTCCGCCGCAATTCGAGAAAACGTCCTCCAATCGAAAAAAACCGTTTTCACCGAAATAGTGACGGACGCCATTGCATTGGAAACTTCCAAAATCGACTCACGAGTACTGGCTCCAAAACCAACCACACCCACTGATATCAACAAAATAACATCACGGACTAATAACACTAATCAAAGCAAAAAGAAACAACCAGGTTCACGTCATCGATCGCAATCAAGACGAAGGCCCAAAATTGATTATTCTGCTCTAGGCCTTGACGGAGTTTGTTTGAGATGTGGAAAAGGTAACCATATAGCAAAAGACTGCCGGACTGACAAATTAAAACTCAAATGTTCTGCTTGCAACCGCACTGGTCATGTGGCCAAGGTTTGCGTGACAACATTACTCAACCAGACATCAAATTCTCGCTCCACCCACCAGATTCAAGAGCAAACTCAAGCTGCAACCTCTGACTCAAACCATGGATATGGAGTTAGTCACATTGTGGACATCAACCATAATTTTGACGCCTCTCAAAATTGTGACCGCTATTTTGTCATGGTTAATATCAATGGACAACCAATAAAATTTGAAGTGGATTCAGGATCAGCCTACACATTCCTCCCACGTGATATCTTCAATGAACTCAACCTTAACACACCACTGCAACCTACATCAATTGGATTCAGGTCGTATACCCAAACGGTTTTTGTTCCTGATGGCACAATCAACGTTCTTGCTCGTTACAATGAAACAGAAATCAATGACGAAATTTTCATTGTTCCCAACAATTTTTCAGCGATCTTGGGACGGACTTGGATTAGGAAACTTCACATCAACCTGCAAAATATTGACACCAGATCTCCTCTTACTGTATCATCGAACATCAACACTATCCAAAACCCTTACAGTATTGACACCTTCATCGAACGCTACCCAAGTGTATTTGAGGAAAAGGTAGGATGTGTTCCAGGATTCGAAATCAAACTCAAACTTCGAAACAATGCTAAACCAGTCTATCATCGTCAATCAACCAACCAAGTCAATCAAGAGCTCAAACCGACAACCATCGAAACACCGTCAACCCCGACCAGACCAGCCAGACAGCTCTCAGTTGGTGACAGGGTGCAGGCTCGCTATTTTCACAACAACAAGCTACAATGGGAACCTGGGGTTGTTGTCTCCAAGTTTGGACAGCTCCATTACTCTGTTAAATTGGACAACAACCACATATTTAAGCGACACATCGATCAATTAAGACCCTTCAACACCAAACCAGTACGCGTCACGTTTGCCCCAGATCAAAACAATCAACCCTTACAACACCCACCGGAACACACCAACATTCAGCACCCTATACCTATTTGTGTCCCGCAGCAACCAACCGAACTATCTACTTCGCCAGCTCAGGATGAGGAGCCCGAGCAGGTTACAGCAAGTCTTCGACGTTCAAACCGAATTCGTCGACCACCGTCTTATCTTGAAGACTATGAGGTTTCAATCTAAGCAAGGGAGGACTATTGTGTCAGACATTGTTCAGTTCACTATGGATACTGGGATTGTTTATTCGTTCCCTAGTGATCTGAGTTCAATCTCCAAGTTTCAGTGCTATCGTATTCTAGTCAGTATTATCAAAACGTTTATCGAGTTTATCGTTGCGTGTTTTAATTATTACTCACGTTATTAGTCCACAACAGTTTCTAAACGCCTACTTGACGTTGCAGTCCTGAAATGACAAGGTACAAAACAGCATGCATGGGGTTACATTCATAAAACGGTACGAAATGCGCAAAAAACATTTTGTCAACTGTCATGTGCCCTGACAGTTTATGAGGACTTGAACCAGTTATATCTTTCCCTCAGTTCAGCAAGTTGTCTTCATTCTTCCCACCAACCTCATAATTACCAAGTAAAACATTGTTAGTGACGTTCTGGTGGTAAGCTTTTGCACGATTTTTTTGAATGCTGAATAAAGCACCGCGATGGTGAGTTGGAGAGTTCATGAAGGAAACTGGATGTAACGACCAGTGGAAAAGAAACAGAGCTTCGTGTCAGCTTTCAATCTCTCAGAAAGGCTCCGCGTTTTCATAAGAATTGAATGAAAACATTACCACGAATACGTCACGGTCTATTCTGAAAGTAGCCACTGGAGCATCTCATAATCACTGCGACGAGTTCGCGATGTTTAGACTGAAACGCAATATTCTCGTTTCTCTCATATTGAGGTCGCGGAAATAACGAAATACGTCTTCTCGCTTGCCTGAACTCTAACCACTACAATATATTTCATTTTTGTAATTGTTACCTGAAAAGTTGGAGATGATGCATAAACGTCTTGCTGTCTTTGAAAAGCAAACTTATTCCAACTGCAGTATTCACGGTGACTGTGGGCCAACTGCTTAAATTTTCAAGCGCTTGGTCAGTAATGGCGAACCTTGATGTAAGGTTTCTCCTGGAAAAATGTAAGACCATTAGACAAGACGATGAATTCTCGATGGGTTTTCATTGAACAGGACGTAATGATACGTTCCATTCGTGCAGAACTAGCGCCCCACACTTCCATGGATCATCGCGAGATTTGCGGTGGTTCAGATATTTACCATTTTTTGTAATATTCTTGGTTGGAGAAAAAAGTTGGTAACGTTCCTATTAAGAAGCGTTATTTGTCAACTTTGAATCTTCTGACACAATACATATCAATTCTAATAGTACACATATTGCGCACTGTACGAGTGCGTATAGAAGAAAGGTGTAACGAAGAAGAGGCATAAAAAAGAATTTCAGAGATAGGACGTCTCTCCCCCTTTGAGTGCCAAAGTTCTTTATGGTCATACTGACAATACCCTCGTTTAGTAGGAGACAGTACAGGAAGGGTAAAGGCGACTGGGCAGTTCTTGTGCAATGGTTTCACATGAGGACAGCTTTGATTCCTGCTGAAGGCGGAGGCAGTGTAACAAACTGCCGATGGTCGCGAGAGGACGCTCCTTATCGCTGCCCCGAGCCGCCTCCTCTCTCGCTGCGACTCAGGTGAGCGAAGGAGGCGGCGGCAGTTTTGGCCTTCGCCTCGTGCGGATCGTTTGTCCTTCCTCAAGCGGCCGAAGAAAATATTAATTTTTTGTATAGATAATAAATTCTCGTTTCGACTCCGAGGTAAGTGCCACTCCTTCAAAAGAAAAACAAAGAAAAATTTAATATTGGGAGCCTAGTCAGAAAAATAAAAATGAATCTTTTCCCCCAGCCTCCCGCAGTCGTCACGAATTGTACCAGGAGGCACCTCGTCCAGGGATGGACTGCAACCTCGGACTTCCGTTCTAGTCATCAGGTGGGATTGACGACCTTAAATAAATATTTTTAAAATTTCGAAGAAGATTAACCACCCCTACGTCGTTGGAGTCGCCGGAGACCTCATTTTATTTTTATTCGTCATAGATTTTGTTTTGTTTTTTGAGAAGTAGAAAAATATTACTTTCGTTTTTTTTAAATTTTGTAAAGGGTGGCCACTCCGATCTATATTTAATCAGTTTTGACAGAAATTAAATTCATTTCTTTTCGGTTGGAAATTTCCGACAAGGACGATTTTTTTTTTTTTTTTTTTTACTTCCTTCTTTGAGGCCCATCCCTCCTCCACGAGTTGGTCGAGGAATTCCTAAATTTTAATTATTGTGCGGCCGAACATTTTAGCTTAGGTTTTGTCGTTCCAGCAGAGTTCGGCTGCAGCGTATTGGAATAATTGAATCACACAATTCAATCATTCTGTTCCATTCTGTTGCAATATCTTGTTTTATTTATTCAAAACGTTTTACATATTTTTCATTCAGTCTAAATGTGGCGTTTGGTCGGGCGAAGTTCAAAAGGAGTTTCTCAATAGTAGAGAGATCTGGAGAAGAACGTGAAGAATGAAAAATTCAATTCTTTGAGTTACGCTACAACTTGCTCACGCGTAATTTCAACATAAAGTATCCTCAATCTCAATAAGTAACGCATTATTAACACACAAAACAAAAGTAATGGAACCGCTCGGTTGAAATTCAAGTGATGACTGGTAGGAGGACTGGAAATGAAATTACCTAAGCTTTTCTCAACTTTCAGAACAGTTTGCTTTTTGTTACAGACAGATGCGCTCACTGGGTCTTCACCCGCCCGCCCTTTCGCTAATTCTTCATCTTAGAAGTGCACTTCGGGCGAAGCGAAAATGAAAGGCAGTCAATAATGATTCTTCGGGACGAATATTCGAAGTGACAAGAACGATATTAGATCGAATGAACTACCCAGAAAATATAAATTGTCGAAAAAGTTGCCTCCGGGCGACAGTATTTCTTGGAGATCCGCAAAGTAGAGTGGAAATGCAATTTTCACTCGGCTAAAATCTTGACAGGTGAGTGAATGGAAGAGGCGAAAGAAAACTTTGTTGATTCCGGTATAAAAGGACAACTCAGAAAACTCGTGATAGTAAAAACTTCTTCGTCGGCCAATCTTCCCTAAAATGCTTCGAGCGGTACTGATTGTAAAACAGAGGGGAAATAGTCTATTTCCATAGAAAATAATATTTATTATAATACTCTACTTTTTAAACCAGAAAACCTAACAGTGCATGAATGCAAATAAAAAGAAAATGCGGTGTAAGTCGTTCTTGTATATTTGGAAAATGATCAGAGAGAAGTACATTTCGTAAGCGTTTTACGCTTCATGGCTTTCCTGTCTTGAGCCCAACATCTCAAAACGTCTTTCAACACTCGTCTGGTCTTCTTGGAACCCGAGGGAACTAATTTACTCACGGGCCGTTGGGTAAAACCCTCACGATGATATCATTCGAGTTCAGCATCTTTGGAACCGCCAGATGAGTATCAAATGGCCCAGTTAGTAGCCAGTCCCTTTGTTACTCCGCTTTGCTTCCACTTTTTTGAGAAGGGTCACAATTTACTTTTGCAATAATCGGGTGAAAACCATGAGAAATGGTATATCGTTACAGCCGTCTTTGAGAATAAAATATTTAGTATTAAGATGTTAATTACAGATAGATTTGGGTGGATTTCTCTCATAGCCTGATTGTGGAGTCTTACGGTAACCTGCGGGATAGCTAACTTTGCTCATACAATTTCGAGGGTTGGTAATATCTTACACGGGTATTACAGTTTTGTCAGATGCGTCTAACCTAATGTTTGAATTAACACATAATTATCCCTAAAGGGGCAACTGACAGCATGCGCTCGCGGTATCGCAAGGCGTGGGTCACATTCACATTCATCTGTGCAAACAATGACACTCTCGAGCTACTTTTTGGCTATGACGTTTTCACAGAAATTGGGGCAAGACAGAGAGAACTGCTGAACATTATTATTAGTTGTATAGTAACAAATTCGAAGTGAAGAAATTTCAAACTCTTCAGAAATAGAACTATTCAGGATGAAAGAGAATCCGGCGATAAAAACGTCCTTAGAAGCTTGGAGACCACGACTGAGATTTTTCCACCCAGCTTTCATTTCGCACAAAGTTCTATGATTTTTATTCTGTACCACAAATACGTTTAACTCACCCCAAATCCTCGCCGCTTGTAAATAGGTAGAACGCAACTTCAGACCTTTCAAGCTGCATTTGGGTCACTACTTTTCCCAATTCAGTCGCAATTGTGACCTGGAAATAAGCGGTCAGACATTTCATCATCAATTAATGGAAGCACATTAGCGTAACATTATGAACGTTACGTGGAAAAATACTATAAATCCCAGGATTTTAAATATAAGGGTTGTGGGAAGTTGGACGAGGTAGTGCACCCTTCCCTGATTTGTCGTAATTTATTGGCTGTCATAGTCTACTTACAATCAGCTGTGAAGAAAAACGGCAATAATCTAACGCAAGGGACGTAATCTAACGGTAGGGCCCCAACACGTAGGGTTACGAAGGAGTGTTGATTTTTCTCGAAAATGTGCTTGCTCTACCATTCACGTTTACCTTCCACAAATATTATCAGTGAACACACTGAGAAACGGAAATGTTCAGATGGGTCTATGGGTTGTATGTGGAAGCTAAGAGCAGGATCGATTATAAGAAAATTAGCTCTTGAGCAGCTGATTCCAACCGTAGTGGAAAACGCCCTGTTGTGTATTTTACTGTTGGGGGAGGATGTTTGTTGCCTTATTAAGGCCCCAAACCGCCATCTCCGTTTCTTACGATGTGGGTGGGAACGGCCGTAAGGAATAGTGTAGACCTAACGAACTCTTGACCGTATTCGGACTAACGAGAGCTTCATAACTCCTTTTTATGCGACACTTTCCTCAATAGATATGGTTTCGTCCTCGTTTCCCCTTAACTTCTTCTTTTCTGTGCACTTTTATCTTCTTTGACAAAACTTGACAGATTAGACACAGCTGGTAGGGCGTTACCAGCGAGATTTTCGTTATATCGTACACTAATATTCAGGATCTACATCATGTCCGAAGTCATTTTTAGACTGATACATGCCTGGCACAAATTAATATAATCGAAGGGGCGCTCGACTAATGCGATTTACTTTTTGAGGGAAAATAGTTCATTTAATAGAGTTACTAGGCTACCATAGTCAACCAACACACTCAGTTGCCTGAAAGTTAATATAAAAGCGTTACTTGACTGACTCAACGAGCTAGCACACTTGTTTGATTGTTAGAAATAACGAACATTGTTTGCTCAACATATTTACAACGGCTACGGCAACATTATAAGAAGCATAGCTAACGAAGGTGGCTAACAGATCGAAACCAATGGCAATGAGATCTCCCGATGTTTGCTCCTCTATCTCACTTTATTCTCATCTAGCGTTCAACGCATTTTATGCTCGGGTTACTCTCTGGCCAAGAGTTGTACAATAAATTGTCAAATATTTCTACGGCTTTCTTTACGACACTCACGTTGGTAGCCGGATGGCTCATTTCACATAAAATGGAAGCTTAATAACAGTCATAAAATAATCAAGAGCTCCTTGCTAGAAGAAGCTACGTAAGATGATCAAATCCAATGAACGCCACACGAACAGACTGAAAGTGCCGGTAACCCCTTCCAAGGATGCCCTCTGAAGCCCACTCCACTTACGGCTAAGAGTAGGGGTAATCCAGGGCACTGCATGAGCTCTCAACCATCCACCAAACCATGCAGAGCAGCCACAAACTCCGAAAGCTAAGCGCAGATGGAGTCACAATATTGCAGCTGACCCTGAACCAATTCAAGACCAGTCACAGCACGTGCGACATCCCAGCCAGGTACTTGCGAAGCGCAAGAACGGAATAGTGGTAGAGAGAGATGGAACGCGATGTGAGCGCCAGATCGAATCGAAGCGTGAATATGGGCATATGGGAGCCTATCGATTGGCTATGTGGAAGGTCTAGCCAAGCATAGACAGCAGAGCGCACTACCCTATGGAGCGGTTAACCTCCCAAAAACTAGCCTGTAGAGCAGCTTTGGGAGCAAGTACGTGTGAAGAAAGTGCAACTTCTGCTGTGGCTTTAATGGAGCCTTGGCAACTTTCCAAAGGGTGCACAGAGAAACTCTTGGACAACATACACACGGGGCGTGCCGAGATTATTATTATTATTTTTTTTTTTTGGATTCAGTAGGCCTCAAAACGTAAAGATCTGAAGGAATCCCAACTTTTAAGACGATTGCAATACTTTCATTACCCTTTGAGTAGCGGAGAGTAAAAAGAAATGAGATCGACAGCCCAATAAATTATCTAAAACTGGTTATTCAATAAAGGTCAATACGTAAGTAGAGGTAACCAAATTCGATATGGACAATAATTAGGTTTTGTCACATTTAGAAACTGACTCCACCAATCTAGCTAAACGTCTTTCAGGAGCTTCTGTTGAGGCTTCTCCAGGTGCCTTAATCACACATGATACACCGGCTCCCAGTTGCCTCTGCTGCACCATGCAGAATGTTTTCGCGTGGTTGGCATCTTTCATGTTTATCCTATTGATAAAATAAAACTATTTTTGTACGCTTGTATAGATTGAAGCTATTCTATGGAAGAAATAATTTACGTTAACACCTATTTTGTTGTAAGGATTTTCAGGCAAGTACGTTCAGACTAATACTCTATCAAACTATCGCACCTAAGGCCTAATATTGATTTATCACGGCAGTGAACACTTCTCCGGATTGGCTACTATATAACGAACATAAAAGATAGGAGTTCTCTAAACGTGCATTGGGAACCTACGTTTGGTGTACTTAACGTAAATCGCTGTCTGTTAGATTCTTGAGTAGATCATTGTGAATGTAACATGTTCCGTAAGACAACCAAAGTAATTATTGATCTCTTTGCATGAGAAAAGAAGCACGAACTGCTGGTGGTGAAAGACAAACCACTCTTGGTATTAATTAGCTCGTTCTTTCGATCTCAGGGGTCGACTGGGCCCCAATCAACAAACTTGATGTCCGCCATGATAAATGACTGTTTGCTTTGTGTTTTTCCACAGACCTTTTTATTCTGGGATCACTCCTACAACCGGGAAAATGGAAACAGTGCGAATCTCCGAAGTTCAACGCAAAAGAAAAACATCACGGGGAAGGCAATTACTTGAAATAAATTTAGTCCATAAGCCTTATTGTTGGTAGAAGATTGACGATGCTTCGTTCTTCAATGGAAAAGCAAAGATGTTCTTCAATTAACGGGGAGTTAGCACAGCCAAAAAATACGTCCCAGTGGAACTGGAAGTAGCTCAAGCTACTGCACCCCAACTGAAATTCAGTTCCAACCCTCATTTGCGATTCTTTGTTCGTTTTTAAACAATATATTACCAAGGTACGAAAATATTATCATTGTTTTGCATCGATGCAAGATTACGCCAGTTATCAAATTGTTGTTTACCTTTAATCCACTAAGATACATGAGTTATCAAGTTCAATTTCGAGAGTCAGATCAGCGCCAGTAACTAATAACGACAACCGCAATTTGATATCACCTAAGCTCTATGGATAAGATTTTGATATAAAATAACACTAATAATTGAAACGATCAATAGATGTTCGTTTAATCAATAATTCTGCATGTTCGATCCTTTTTAATTCGATTTGGGACGTTTCCGTTTGGAATGTTAAATATTAACCAACGCCTTTAGTTACAGAAAGCTCCGTGTCGGCCCATCCCTTGGGACCTGCACTCCCCGCCTACAATTAAGTAGTTTGCCAGACGCAAGGGAATTCATCTCGGCAATTCTCGTTCACTCCCAATAACTTCATCATTCGAGCGGAAAATTAAAAGGAGGTAAAGTTGGTGTCTGCGGGCGGTGATCAGTATTAGATCGGTATTAGCTTCGACCGTTCGATTAAGCCCCATTTATAACGTCTAGTCACAAGCTCAAGCGAGAACATTTCATCTCAAGGTTTACGAGATGAAGGCAAACCTGCAGAATGAGAGTGCAATGGACAAAATATATATGTTTTGGTTAGCTGAAGAAAGTGACGTAAAAACTGACCTAAAATTATGAAAAACAGAAATAATTAATTCGCGTAAGATGAATAATTTTCAGCGAAGAACGTGAACACTCAGAAAAATCAACTGGATAGTATTGTGTTCCTGACCAAACCTTGAAAACACTGTAAATAGTTAGATCGGGTTACTTTGACGTCTAAGAGAATAGTTAAATGGAGCGGGAACCATAAAAAATTCTGTTGTGTTATAGGGTGGAAAGGAGCTGGCCCAATGGCAAAAACCCTGGCGTACATGCACTGGGCACGGCTATCTTGTGATAGTAAACCTGCATGATTTGTTCCTGAACGGCGGATTTAACGCTCTTCATGGGTTTCCCAATTCCTGTTAAACGGTTAAGGTTATTGCCATCCTGAATCTTACTCACTCTCAGGTGGCTAATCGGATTATATATTTTCTAAAACTGTCTAACCAAATTAAAATGTTTATAAAAACTTTGCAACATCGAGGACGACGATCTTCCTTGGTTTCAAAAGAATTGAAGCCGAACCACGCTCTCCATCGTCTTCACCAAGAAGAATAAGGCCTTCCACCCTGCCGTCAAAAGGCAGTAAGAAAAGGGGGACGAAATTTCGTGGAAACGGAGGGCTCAGCCATAAATGTAGAGCATGCTCTTGTTATGATGGACTAATCCTGGCCTGTAGCATTGAAGATTCCCAGGGAAGTCTCCGTTCCGGGATCCAACAGCAGCAAACACTGGTCCTGAAGTCCTCGTCAACAGCAAACGACAAGGCCCACCCTTCTACTGCCCAACAAGCCCGGATGAAATAAAAGGGAACACAGAGCGTGTTGCCTTTGAAACTCGACAGCATTCTCACTATTGTTATATCTTGATATTGTAGTCTCTCGAAAGAGTCTTTCGACACAACCCCACTGGTAGGCAGTAATACTCAATTGCTGCTATTTCATTTAATATGATACCAATATTATTGAGAACTTAACTAATGATGTAAGATTGGATTAAGCTCAGCTCTGAAGCACATTAGGCGTCGTCTATGGAAGCTCGAGAGAAGCCCTGAGAATCCCTACCTACCTGGTAGAATTATTGCGAGTTCAAAAGAGTGGGAATTGAAAGCCCCAACCTTTTCGTCGGTGCCCTTAGTGGGGAACGGTAAGCCAAAACTCTGCCCGGAGAAGGAACTCGAGATAGAGATTGAGCAGTTTTACCGACATCGGATGTTTGTCAGGGGCGGAGTGATTTGGGTCTGAGGTGCCGACTTAATCAATTCTGTCGTACAAATACAGCCATAGTTTCTGTTGAAGAGTTCCATACTTTCAAGACTCCTTCATCATGGGTCATTGTTCGGGTCCGAAGTAGGAGAAATTCCGGTGCATCCGACTTATTCGCCGTCATTTATATATACCACGTCGAACGTCACTGCCCAAATTTAAAAAACTATAATTATACTTTAATTTAAAAAATTAAGCTATTAAGTGCGAACTACTTTTCATTAACTATAAAGGAAAGTTATGCAGCTAAAAAAAACATTTAAAGTTTTCTGTAGATCTAAACATTTCAAAGGGGAGGGGGGGGGAGGTTCACAAAACAGCACTAATCGTGATAAATCTGATAAGTAAATGATAAGTGATAAGTATAAGTAAATGATAAGTGATGATAAAAGTGATAAGTAAATCAAAGCCAACCTGTTTCGTTCCCACCACGCTAACCGAGATAATTGTGGAATGCGGTTAGATAGCCGTGATTTGAAGCCAGTGGACTAATGAACAGTAAAGAACGGCGTCTGTTCAACATCCCGCCCCGTAAAGGAGTGTTGTGTAAACGTAATCTGCCCCGTACTTGTACATCCCGTCGATGCCCAACACTCAACAGTCGAAATTTGACCAATTATAATTCGTTAGAGTTGGCCACATTAACCACAGCCGAAGCTGAAATTGGTGAGAAGCACGAAGCGCCGGAAATCGAAAGCGGTACAAAACGAGCGGTAGGACTTTCCGCCACCCCCGTAAGTTCGAACACCAGCTACATATGCGCACATTCAACGCATTTCTACAGAAACATTTATGAAGTACTAAATGTAGGGACTAGTTAGCAGAGATTACTCCGTAAGTTTGATCGAAATCGTTTGAGCCCGTGTTTGAGAAAATAGGAATACCGATAAATTTATATTCGACAAATCTCCTTTTCTGAGTTAACTTGGCTTATATTTCCGTTCAACAGATATATACAGAGATAGTTGTGGGTAACAAAATGTGGATTTAGAATACTAGAAGACACTCCACAAGATTTATCACATTTGGTGAAGCAGTTACCCTGGAATTTATGGAAATGTTCGAAAAAACATTATTTTTGACACATTTTGATTTTTATCTCTGTTCAATGGACTGTCAGAGGAACATTTATTGAAAACAATATGTAGGTATTAATTATTTGAAAACATCCTGAGAGTTTGGTGAAAATCTTTGAAGCCGTTTTGCCAAAAAGCGCAAAAAATCTATTTTTGCTTCATAGGCCTATTTCCACACACGGACCACGCGCCGAAATTAGGGGTTTTAGACTCAGTAGGCCTCAAAACGTAAAGATCTGAATAGAACCCAAATTTTTTGACACAATTACTATACTTTCCTTCCCTTCGTGTAGCGGAAAGTTGAAATGAGAGCTGAACAAAAAATAATGAAAACCGAAATTGTGAGGTTACAACTTGTACATGCTCAAGCTCAGAGGAAGGGAGAATGATTATGTTTAATAAATGTTGTTTAATAAACTAACCTGTTTGTAAATATGTTATCATTTAACATTTCCTATCTATCTGCTAGATAGTATTATTCTAACTAAAAACTTTGTATAAACAACACTTTGCAAATAATAATACTGATTTGAGATACTTCACCAAATTTTATTTTCTGTTTGACTGAAAAGGCTCGTCGAGATGTTATTAGAAACTTACAGAAAATTTGTAATACACTTGTCATTTAGGAGTCGACTAACAAACTTGCATCTAAATTGAACGATTGTACAGAAGTATCTGATATTGAATGAAAACTTCTTCCTGATTTTTGACTACCATCCCGAATAACCGCAACGCCGTTATTTTATTCTTCAGTACTTTTTTTTTGCTGTTGAGAACTTTCAAGTTCGATGTGCCGAACCGTTTACGCCCTTAAAAAGCTATTCCGTATTCTGGTAGCACTCTTTTCTTCCACAAAAGGGACCTTGATGCTCTCCAGCAAGAAGATTCGCCCCCTACAATTGCTCCTTTTTGATATATGTACGGCATTTCGGCCAATTTTCAGGGAATAGACGACGCAGAACGGGATAACGTGCAACTCGCTCTGTAGCGTAGCATACGAAAACACGTTTAAACGTTTAGGTAAATACGTCAATAACACTGGATTTGTGTCTTTAAACCCTCACCGCAATTTCACGCACGTGTACATTTAAGAACCGTTCAGCATAATACGGGAGATTAAAAAAAAATGCAAACAAAACCAGCGTACTTGCCTCACCACGCTGCCCAAAATGTTCCTTTCTCGTTTCGTAGTCTTAGAATTATTCGACATTTTGGGAAAATGGTTGAGCGGTGACAAGATTACGAATTGTGGACCTCCATTTCTAATCACTTCACTTGTTGAGCGATGAGTTGCCCGTATTTACTGAATAGTTTGTTTAAGCTGTTTGTTTCAAGCAGAGAATTTGAGAAGGCGTTCGTTAATTAAACGCCATTTGCTTTGGCACATTCGTGTAAGTTGAGATGGCCTATTGTCTTTCCTGATCTTGGCACTTCATGAAACCCCAATCGGGCAAAGATGCCCTTAATTCCCTTGTTAAGCTTGTTATCCCAGCGTTCTCCTTTCACCTGGGTTTGTCTCAGAGCTTCATAAGTCAAGTTACCGTCAAGTGTGTTAACTAGAGTTCATTGTAACTTAGCATTCATTTCGCAAGGCCGCCTTCGATTTCGTATAGCATTAATTCAGCGGTGGTGCTACTCTTAGTTCAGTTACCGTAGTTGTTCAGCATCTCGTTGATCATTACAACATAATACCATTTTCTCGAACGTGTTTCTTTTGGTCCTGGACCTTTTTTCTCCTAGCCCGGCTTGTGAAAAGGAGTGAAGATAAAGTAGCAGATCTGGATAAATAGGTACGGGAGGGATGGCAAGCTAGATGGGAATTCTCTTCATGCCGAAGTCTCGTACGAGTATTTTCCTTGAATTCATGAACGCATTAGCAAAAAATTGGTTGGACCATTTCCTTATAGGACACGACGATTTCAATGATGGGCTTCACTCCATTTCTCTTAAAAAATCTCGAGTCTGCACGACGTGCACTTCCAGACTAAAATCACTTCCTGTTTAATTGTATCTTGTTGTTATATGCACTGCAGAACCAGTCAGCCCAGACTGATTTCAGTTTTAACGTTTTTCTCCACTTTGAGAGGAAAGTCGTGGCTAAAATTCGCGGTCACAGTAAACTTCTCTTTGTCACTTTCCACAAAATTACTCAATTAGATTAGGTTGGAAACGAAAGGGTTAGGCACAATATTAAAGGCTCATGCGATTGCGCACACTTCTTTCTGTAGTGTTGAAGTGGGCCAAACAAAAAAAAACGGTCGTGCCTTTCAAAGGTCTGGAACCTGCAATTGATAGCAAAAATTACCTACCACATATGGGGATATACATTAGTTGTTAGTGGAGGGATAAGCGTTATGAAAGCAGATGAGTGTAATCCAGAGTGAGTGATTGGTAATTCTTCTTTTACGCTGTGTGCCGTACTTTCGTTTTATTCATTGGTTGCTTCTAATTATGTCATTTAGTGAGTGTTGCATTGATTAAAAATTAACAGTATGTTTCTCTTCCACTGTCTTGGCATGTATTGTTTGAGGAATATCCCAACATTAATGTGGAGCGTGTCTATCAAGTCTGCCTTGGTGGCTGATTTATTAGGATCTTAAGTACACTTCCCGGGTACGTACACTTTGCACCAATCGTACATTGACTTACCATTGGTGGTCAAGATACAGCCAAGTCAAACAACCAAACTGATCAAAATAGAGAAGTTCTCTTAACGCATCGCTATAAAAAAATAATGAACGATGTGCCGTGAGTGGACATGAGGGAATTCTATGTGTACTCAGAGTAGAACAACGTTGTTTTTTGAAAGAGAAAACCTCCCACTTTCGAGAGCAGTTTTACCCCACTTCTAATTTAACTCCTCCGTCGCTCTTGCTCTTGATGAACTCTTGAAACTGTGGGTTATTTTAGGGCTAAAAGTGAGCTTACCTGAGAGTCTACTTCAGCCACAGCCACTCTGTAGTGAAGGATGTGACTGAGGCTCAGGGCTGTTTGCAGAATAACCGCGACGATGGGGATGAAAGGGAGTCCCATCATTTGAAGTAAGTAACATCTTCGCCATCGTCGTCTCGCCGGATCCGGCCTCAGCCCACACCACTTCTTTCTGACGTCACCATCGAGAGACACCTGGTTGGATAGTTCATCTCCCTGGGACATCTGAAAACAAATATCGAGATGAAACCGAGCAACTTCTCCGTCACGTGAATATTTGTCGAGCAGCCGAGCTCAAACACCGCCATATTACTTACCTCATCCCTCACAAGTAGAAAAGAGAGAATGACACTCAAGTACACACCAAATGCAAAATGTTGAAATGTGAAGGTACTGTTGACATCGAAACATTGAAATTAAATAATGGTATTCGAATAAATAATTAAACTCACCACCGATATTGATATATTAACTTGCAGTGCACACTTCGTTTTACGACACTTCCCTCGTCATCACGATAACCTTCGAGAGAAGTGAACTAAAGGAGTTACACTCTCGTAAATGGGGGAGATGTGTATCAGAGTTCTTCTTACTATCAAGTGCGGAAGTGTAACTGTACACGAAAATCCTTTGAAAGCAATTAGAAAACGCTCTGTTTCGTTTCCTAAAACTGGCCACCGGTCAACATCGCAAATTGCGGCATAACGTCTTAACATTTCACGTCTGCTACTTACAATGCAACGATTTTATTTACGTTGGGTAGTTTTTAAGTTTATTTTGAGCCTTCACTGAATGACATGATGAGGAGGCTCTTCGATAAATCTCATTACTTCCCGGCTTGAAAATAACTGAGAGCTCTTAAGGTTTTCTCGTGGAGCGGAGTGGCAGCCCCTTCGTTCTCGAGCGAATAAGGTGGAACAAAAAAAAACACTCACTTTGAATGAATGAGAACAGATTTTCATTGTCAATAAGCCTCCAACGGGTATTTTACGTCTAGAACGAATGCTTATTGATTAAAGCCAGCCAGGGGATAATAAACGATCTCAAGTGAAAGAAACTTCCTGACAATTTCTGGGCATTTCTCCAGTTTTACTTTCGCTTTAAGTTTTTATTTTTTTGAAAACAGATAAACTCGACGGTGACACCTATCACTGGGAATACAGGGGATGAGTATTAATTTATCCAAGAAATCGAATATTTCGCTGAAAATGGGTTTCGGGGTACAGATACCCATATTTCATTATTCAGAACTATCGTCTTTTCTTTAAAATCTTTGACGTTATTAATCAATGTTTTTGTGTACCGGGCTGCTGATTAAAACCGCAAAATTAAAGACGCACACTCGAAACCTAAACCAATCTTGTGTCCGTTATACATCAGCGATCTACCTGAAAGCGTAGGAAATACAGCCACCATCTTCACAGATGAGTCCATAAACCATAAACACGAAAATGTGGCTATTCAATACCAACGTGAAACAAGTTTGACTCCATGAGCGACGTTAAGTCAGTCGATCCATCGCTCCTTTCCAAATCATTGTCGGGCGTTCCACATGCTGAAGAACAGCCATTTCATCAGCTCAGAATGAGTATATAAAAGGTATAATGGGAATCCACCAACCAACATCCGATTCACCAGGAAACGTGGAGCAGTTAATGAAAATGAATTGAGCACACTCTCTGGAAAGTTGCCGATGCTTAAGAAAGTTCTACTACAAAATCCCCAAGATGAAAGGAAAAGAGAGGTAGACTCTGACTTATCACAGGTTCGTAAATAAAAAGTTAAGGCGAGCGGTAAGTTTTGGCCTGCAAGACGAATGGAGCTCACTTGTGGGAACCTTATGCTCTTATAGACGTCAACGTAATTAAGAAGAATAACATGATTTTAATTGAACTTGGAATTACCTAAGTGATGATGTTTTCATGAAATAGAACTTTCTTCACAAGGCTTCTTTAGAACTTTAAAGGCAAACACAGCGGTCCGTCGTGTTCTTTTCAACATTCTGTGGCACTCGGACTATATACTTACTATCTTCGTACCGCTCTTTGCATTATTCCCGTCGGAAATTCATGTTTCCCGATTGGTTTTTGGAATAGAAGATTTGTGTACGAGTCCGAACAATATTTCTCTAAATGTGACCTGGTACGTTTAGAACGCACGTTGTACAACTTATAGAAAGTACAATGTGCCTCCAGCAGGAGGTCTATGGAACAGCGAAAGTCGTTAGTTTCGGCCTCCTAATGGTATCAACATCTACTCAGATGGATCGAAAACCCCGGAGGGCACAAGTTCTGGGGTGTGGGCAAGTGGCTCAGGGAGGAGCGTGACGTACATTGCCCTAGGCCCTACTCGAACGGTTTTTCAAGCTGAGATCTATGAGATCATTGCTGGGGCAATCATAATGCATGAATATACATAGCAATAAAAATATCAACATAATGACTGATAGTCAAGCGTGTTGGAAGGCGCTGATGAACTACAGCACAACACCAAAACTTGTGCAGGATGCAGCTCCTTAACAAACGCGAATAGAGTTAATGTGTACTGTATTCCTGGGCACTGCGGTTCGTCAACTGTACCTATTGGGCCCCCTGCCCACGGTGGGACTTCTCTGTCACTAGTCAAGAAGACTGTGGGGGAATGTGCTAGAAGAATGCATCAAACAGTCTGGAATGCTGCAGGAGTGTGCACTCCAAACGCTTCATCTCAGAGCAAACACATGAGATAATACAGAACCTTCTGAGGATGGAGAGGAAGGAATTAGGAAATTGTGGGGATCATCACCGGGCAATTCAAAATGAACAAAGACATGTACGTTATGGGCATAGTCGATACCCCCAGCACTGGGCCAGGACGTGACACAGAGTCTTATCACATCCTGGCCCAGTGCCAGAGACTCGAGAGGGAGCAATTTCTGGTCTTTGGTACTACTTCTCCTAGGGTGGACATCAAAGAAGACTTCCTTAGGAAGCTAGGCATCGACCTATGTGACGTTTGGTCTTTAGGTCTTTAGGCCTCAGTGCTCATCCCACCTGAGGGATTGTCAGAAAGTTATATATGTACAACTTATATTTGTAGCAACAATAATTTTAACCGAACTCATCTCTGCGATATACGAAAGCATTGTAGAGGTCTAATCGTACCTAATAGCCATAACTAATTTTCGATTCATTTGTCTATCGTTCTTTTCGAAAGTTTATTGAGTACAACACTCACTCAGTGCAGCATCCGACAGATAATCAGCTTTGACAATTAGTGTCAGAAGTATTTCACCCGACCGACTGGCCGTGTCTGGTTGATAACGTTCACTCAAGAACTCAAGGACCTGGAGAATGGCTTTCGTAGACCAACAGGGTTCTAACAGCTACTTAGGTAAACTGCAGCAAGCCCTGGCACTAATGTTCGTTCAGTTACGCTACAAAAGTGACATCCGTCTTGAAGACAACTGGGGAATGTAAACTTTATAATAACCGTAAGATATCTTGTCTTCTAAAGACATTCGTCACGACAGTACCATAAAATTCTCATTTGCAGAAAAATGACGAGAGCTACAATAAATTATGAAAATGTTGAAAAAAAAAATCGATTTTAGCTCAGTTTTTCCTAAGAATCACAGCTCATGTGATACTAGCGTTCTCAGAAAAATCTGGATGGTAGTTTAATAAACCACCTCAACGCTGAATAACGTTTGTAAGATAATTAGAAGCAACCCCAGAAATTCCAGAATCAAAACGACTATTTCGGATACGTCTGTTTTGAATTTTCGAAAGTCATTAACTATCCAGGGCCGGTTTGAAGGGGGAGGTATTTAAATGAGGGCATTATTTTTTGTTGTTTTGTGGGTTTTGTCATAGAGTGGCCACATATGACTTTCCGACGCTACGGTAATCAATCACTTGGCGAATACAAATATCAGCTGTCCCCTACTCTTAACAGTTAACAGTACTCTTAACAGTGCTGCCTATTTGCTCTGCGTGAGTAGATTCTTATAATAAGGCTCATTCTCCAAAATGAGAAAGTAACGTCTCGTGGTAAATCATCGATTAAAAACTTTCGTAGTACTTGGGCGATGTTGCTCTGGCTGTATTTAATTACTTAAACTCGCGCTCCTAAACGAATAGAAGAATTTATATTTTGGATCTGACGAGTAGACACAGCGTCATCTCACATATGAAACCACCTCTACAATAATCACAAATCAAAGTAGGGACATCACATTTGCTACGCTGGTTCTTATTTGCCTTGTTAGTTGGGGTTAACAAAATGTCTCGTCCACGATTATGAAGGTAACTTTTTGTTGTTAATACGAAAGGGCGTTTCTCGGAGGGCCCTTTATTCGTCATCTTGGTTCCATTAGAGCTTGTCCAACAGAAACACGCGTTGTAACGAAAACTAAGGCTCCATCTGCAGACTTCAACTACTCAAACCTCTCATCAGCAGTTCTGGGTAATTGATAACTGATATTTGTACTTTGCTCGTTAATTTGACTCCAAAACCCGACAACGTGAAAAATAATATTGTTGAAAGCACCTATCACCACGGTATAGCAAACCGATTGTCACAAAAAAAAAGTTGGTTTCCGCAGTTAACATAGTTTACAGTCGCCATCTCGACTGTAGTTCACACGACGATGAAGTTTTGATGTTATTAGTGACAACCAGGGAATTCATTGACCAGGTGTCTCACTGATCGCATATAGGATCATTTCTTTTCAATTTTACCTTTAGCCCTATGGAGTAAAAAGTTGAATTTTCTTCAGATCTTGACGTTGATTGCGAAAAATGTATGTATGTGTGTTTGCTTATATGTAGCCTGCACATGGGACGTCAAAATAAGTATGAGCAAAATCGGTTCAAAATTAACAATAATTATGTTAGTGATGTAAATCCCAAATATTTTTCTCAAATGGTTATAAACATTTCGATTAAATTTGTTGAATAGACGGTTTTAAATAGGGCGATTGTGCTATAAAACATCGTTTGTGAGAAAATGACAACACCACACTAAATGGTCTCAAGTTTGGAAGGAAATTTTAGCGCAGATTTTTCCTAATAAGTCCTTATTCCAATAAACACCAATACATTTAGAGTTTAGTAACGTTCTTAAGATAATAAGGAGCAACCCCATACACTTCGGACATCAAACCTGTTGTTTCAGGTACTAGCGTTTCTCCCAGGTTTTGATTAGTAGCTAGAACGATTAGAATCATTGAATGCGGGACGGAAAAAAGTACCAGTAAGGTATGCACCAGTTATTACTTTCCTAGGGTCTACGAAGTAGAAAGGAATCGGCAGCAAGAATAATTTTGTGTCCTCTTCAGATCGTAATGTTTTCCGGCCATTTTGTGTCAAAAAAACACTATTTGCGAAAATGATCTGTGTCTGTGAACGCGATTGGCAGCCATACAAGCTCAAATTTAATATCTAGGTTACCATGGAACGCCAAAATAAGGGGGTGATCGAAATTCGCCTAAAACTAACAATAGATGACATGGTGATCAAAACACTAAATAGTTTGGCCCCCAAAAGCCTCTAACGATTTTGATTAAATTTTTGTATAGACAGCTCCTACTGACCCAACACCACTATACGTGGGAATAGGACAAGAGCAGCACAATAAATTACCAAACACTTCAACGAAAACCAAGCTCAGTTTTTTCCTTACAAATTCCCCTTGAATGTTGCTTGAATCTTCAGAAAATTTGGGGTGGTGGTCCAATTAAGTATCTACACGATGAGCGTATAATAACGCACATAAGATATATTGGAGCTACTCCAGAAATTCCGGAATTTCAACCACCCCTGTTCCACTTACTACGATTTCTCAGTTTTTATCCGATAATTCTGTAACGGTATTTATCATCCTTGAATAGCTCAGATTTACAGCCTAATTAATTCTCTGTGTATAATTACTCAATAATGGTCGTGGCTTTCTACCTGCATGAAGTTATATTTTACCAAGTTCAAATGAAGTTATGCTCATGAGTGATGCGCCGTACCTGATATTTTACTATGCAAACGCATACTTTACTGCCAGTAACTAGTATCGACACTTTTGGCGATCGCGGAATCATAAAATATATTCGGAGGCAGAGGCGCAGTGCCTCAAATTTTCGTATCCTAATTTTTACTTTCCTTGTTACCTACATTTAAATACGTAAACTGTAAAACATACGTAACTTCAGTAAATATACTTCAGAAAAAATTCGAAGCGACTTATGTAATAGAACCTATGTCTTTCTCGTACTTCGCAATTTTTCCGTAATTTGGAATATGTATTAAGGCAAATATTATTTTTCGTCTCCGGGTGATCCAGAGTATTCACCGGAGCTGAGTGATGAAGAGTTTTCAACGACTAGTTTGTCCAATCAAGGTACGTAGGCGACTAAATTAATCAGCGAACCGAGAACGCTCTCCGAACTGACGTGAGGGTTAGCAAAGTTGTGTGATACATCGCTTCTGAGGTTTAATATTACTTTAGGACGTTGCGCTAGGTTGACTGGAGTATACCATTCTGTAATATGACAACATTAAAATGTTTAGAAGCTTTCATTTCTTCAGTTGCCCTCGCCAATTTAATAACTTTTAGTGTTTTTATTTAATATACGTTTCGATGATGAAGGTTGAGAAACTGACAAGTGTAGAGAATTGCGTGATAAACCCGTTTTGCTCCTAATTTCTAATATCATGCAGCGATGAAATGATTTAAATTGCGCGTCAATTGCTCGAAAGAGAATTAAGTGAAGTAAACATTGACATTTGAACCTCGTACAACGCGCTGAGGGCGCAGTGCCCCGTGAACTGAGCCTTTTGGATATCGGCCAGTATTTTTCTTGGCGAACTGTACCGGTCATGAACGACCGCTTGAAGAGTATTTGACTGGGAAATTAGACGATTAACTAACCTTGGCTTTGCTGAGCTCCGTTGATCTGGCGGGTGGTCGGGCAGTTGGTCCCAAACTGAGAGCGATGCTGACGGGGAAAAGAGGGAGCTAGCAAGTGCTGCGCATCCTCTTATCCGTCTCCAATTCCAACAGGTCCTCCGGGCGGTTATCAGAAAACATCTGTAAAGAATATTAAGAGAGTTTTACCGAAAAGTGTTAATCAACAATCGAAACAAGCAGAAAATGTGCGTAACTTGGGCTCCCGTCGCGTAAACATACGGATAAGTAGCTCATACATTGCATGGACGTTCCATTGGTTGGTGTACGTGTCACTATATTAAATACTAATCCTAATCGCCAAGTTTACAGATAAGCGAATGTGAGTGCATAGCCAGGAACCTACCTACCTATGTATTTTTTGTGAACGTATTAACATCCTCGCTAGTGAGGAATTTCGACTTTCCCGAGGTTACTTGCACAAATAGACTGGAAATTAACTCAGGTGAAAAAAAGAGTCACCAAAACGATTGAATGAATAAGATTGAAAACTGAGTAGAACAAAAAAGAAACACAATCCATTTCATTTGAACTTGGTAAAAAATAACATTTTATGTAGTAAGTAGTGGCTCTTAAACTTCCGGAATTTATTAAGGTGCTTCTCCTGCTCATGCCACGATCGTTAATGAGCAATCAGTACACTGTAAATATAATTTTTTTTAGAAGGATCGTTCGTTATGTTTTAGAACTGTAAGGTGAAAACTATGAGTTACGGTAGTAACTGAAACGGCGATGGTTTGAATTCCCGAATTTCTGGCGTTACTCTTAATTATTTTATAAGCGTTATTAAACAAACCGAATGGTGCTTTTCGTAGTCGGTAAAAATCTCAAGTACACTTTAAACAATTCTACAGATTACATAACTTCCCTTCTTGCTGCGTCGGGCTAAGGAAAATAGTAATCAATTTAAGTGGTTTTTTCATTTCCCAAGACTAATTCCTACGGAATTGTGAGAATAACATCATTTCCTCCTTACAAAATGCCTGAGGTTTGTTTTATTTATTTTTTTTAGCTCTTAAAAAAACTGTATTAGCATAAGACAATTATTACAGTTATATTCCTTATTGCGGGAAAGAATGTATTGATACACTGAATAATTCCATTAAGATGGTTTGACACTGAGATATTGGTGGGTCAGTCTATTTCTGGAATGGAGCGAATCCTCAGGCAGCAAGTGGGTTTAGGTGGCCTGAACGCATCGAAACAAATTTCTCCGTGCACTGAAGCCTGATCGCCGCAGGTGAGCCCGTGGAACAAGCCTTTATATATAGTTGAATTTCGTACGAATGATGGAGCATGAACGATGTTACGGTGAAGTAGGCTATTTTGTTGGCTTTCTAGCCGCTTAAATTGTGAGATGGAACGCGTGCCCCATACCGATCGAGCACGGATCAGAGATTTGTATATAAGAACTTTATTTGCCAAAGAGGTATAAGGATTGTTGAAAAGTGGTTTTAACTGCGTTGTTGCCCAAGTAGACCGAAAACTGAAGTGGACAAAAATATATGTTACGGCAACGCTCTCTCCTTCGTACATTCAGCAATTTTTATCTCTCTACTAGCTACTACAATATCTATTTCACTCAGTTTGTTTGAGGTGTAGAACTTAATGTTCTACATAGAAACTAGAAACTAGTAGTTAATATTCCTGAATTTATTTATATTTATGAACACACTCGAGACTGTATACACGGTTTTTGAGAAGGTTCGTGTTCACGGTTCTGGCATTAAAAGGAAAACTGAAAATGAATAAGAGGCTCTACACTCCCAACGCTTAACAACTGATATCTTTCCTCCCAAGAGTTGTTGGCTGTAGTTAACGCAATAAACCATTTCCATCAGTACGTCTACAGAAATCATTTTCTTCTGAGGACAGACCACTCGGTGCTCAATTGGTTGACTACTTTTAAGAACCCAGAAGGGCATCTGGCACGTTGGATTGAGGCACTTCAAGCTTATGGCTACACCATTCGGTCGGGAAGGCGCACAAAAATGCGGATGGCCTTTCACGAAGTCCTCGTGGTAACACTTGTAAATACTTCCAGCGTCAAGATGAGAAATGCCTAGATGTCAATTCTATCCATATCATTACTTTGCAGAACGATTTACAGAAGGAAGATGCGGTTATTCAGCAATTGATTGGGTGGAAACCCAACCAATTGCAACAGCAAAAACAGCAACAGACGTCCCAGTGCTTTAAAGCTAATTGAAGAGGACTCAAGAGTGCGATACTGGTAAACTGTTGGGAATCTTTGAAAGTTGCAAATGGGCAATTGTTTTATCGCTGGTTGGGAGGCAAAACTAAAAGTTGGTTACAATTGGTAGTCTCCAGATAAGGTAAGGCCCATTTTAAAAATTAGCCAAGGCAGCATCATTGGTGGACACTCATGGTTTTGGAAAACCTTGGCCAATCTTCGCCAGAATTATTTCTGGATAGGAATGACCCGAGATCCAAAACGTGCACAGATTGTCAAGGGCCCGGGACAAACCAAACTGCTCCGCTAAAACAAATGGTTGTTGCAGCACCATTTGCCGGAATGGGTGTTGGTACCCTTTTCCAATGACAGATACGCTGTGGTGACCACTGACTATTTCACCAAGTGGCCGGAAGCAATAACAATACCAAACCAAGAAGCTGAGACAGTGGCCAGATCTCTAGTTGATCACGTGTTTTGTCGGATTGGAGTACTCCTGGAGATCAGGGTAGGAATTTTGAGTCCTCTTGAATGAAGTGGGTACCATTCTCGGATTCTGCCGTACTCGTACTCCTGCATTACACCCACAGTCAGCAGGGTTGGTTGAGAAGTTGAACCGCTCACTCCCCCAGTATATGCGCATGCACGCCAATGAACACCAGAACGATTGGGATACCTAAATTCCGTTGTTTCTCATGGCATACAGAGCCACTCCTCATAAAATAACAGCCTTTTCCCCGGCCCAGTTGGTATACTTGCGGGATTTAAAACTTCCTGAGGACTGGTTCGATCTCCTTCAAAACAAATACCAGTTGACACGACGTACGCTTCGATCTAAGAACCAATCAAGAAATCAAGAGAAGGTTCGCACTTCACGAGGCAAAATTAAACATGCAATACCAGAAGGAATCGTTTGATAGACGAGCTCGACTGACCTGCTTTGTACGAGGAGACTGGGTTTGGGTTCATGAGCCAGAAGGAAAACGAGGGCTATTCCGGAAACTTCAACCATCGTGGACGGGGTCGTTGAAAAGCGGCACAACTATGTCTTGTTTGACATTCGCTTGGGAGCGAGGAAAATACGTCTGCATGCCAACAGGTTGGCACTCGCTAATGTTCTCCCGAAAATAGAAGGACGTAGCCAGAAGAAGAACCATGTTAGCTAGGTTGCTCGTTTTGTTGTTATTGCTTTGGTGTCATTAAACAAATAGAATTCCCATGAGATTCCAATCGTGAAATTAATCGTCGCTTTTTGTTGTTACTTCATCTATTACAACATAGAGAGAATGGATATCTAAAAAACCTTTGGTGGGCATGAGTACAGCTGCACACTGCGATAGAACACAACAAAGACATATGAACTCGTGACGAGGATTACAGTACCAGCTGGAATGAGGAAAGTACAGTGATGCTTCTGACACCATATCTTCCACAGCAATTTAAAAAAAATGCTGTAGAAGACCACTTAATTCTTATTTAACGAGTCGGAAAGATGAAGTCTGGTTTTAGAAGAAAGTAATTATAAATAGCCTTCTTATAACTCTTGTAATGTTCTCTTCCGTCAAGTTCTGAAGTCAATTAACAGACGGCAATGAGAGGTGGAAATGGAAGAATAAATAATTAAAACTGATTAAAAGAGAAAGCCAACGCCAAACGGTTCTTTTAATTATCTGCTAGGAATTCTGCCTCGATAATGCAATTTCATTCGAGTTGGTTGAGTACTTAACATGGTCGGACTTTGGAGTTCACCTGCACATGAGATTTTACTTTTCAACTGTTTAAGAGAAACCACTGGGTAGCTTCCCGGCAACTTTGTAATGAACGCAATTAGGATGAATTTGTCCCACAGTTATCATGCTTAGTAATCCTTTCAAGCTTGTTTCTCGCACACATTTCTGATTTCTCGTGCACTAATTCGAAAATAGTCCAAAAAAGGTCTGTCTTTGTACGGTTTTCCCCATCTTCTAGGATTTATATTACACGACACGGGATCCCTCTCTGGTCGACTTGGTGACAAGTTTTTAGCAAAAACAGCTGAATTTTCCTAAAGGTAATTGCGCTTTACCACGAAATGCCGCATACCAAAAAGGTTAATGAATTCCTCATCGACTTCCAAGGGTACAGTATGATTGTTGTTAAAAAGCCTAAAATGGTTAGCTTCATCAAATGGGCTGTCTAGATTCCATTGAAAAATTCTTCAATAGAACTGCTTATGACTGGACAAAAGTACGTGAAGACATCAATAAATGGACGTCCTGATAGGATATGATAGTAGTCGTGTAAAGACGTAATATTTGTGTAGTTCAAAATGTGTTTGAATTTTCAAACATTATGTTAGTTAGCTGATTGTATGGTTGCGAAGCATGGGGGTTAGTGAGGGTTACGATGCGTTACTTTACATGTCAATTATCTTCCTCGCTGATGGTTGACTCGATCAAATATCATTTAAGCTTTACGTTGACGGTTTTAGCGATTTTAAAGCATTCGTGCTTAATGTTTATTTCCTAGACAATGGAATACTCCGTTGACTAACAATTTCTTAGCCCCGCTTTTCTTGAAACATGAGACACATTCAGAGAGTATATTCAAATCCATCTTCTTCACGGATGCCAATAACAAGTTTCATCTTTCAATAAAAATAAGGATTTTTTTCATTTTACGATAAAACGAGCTAAAGGAGCTCTCAGTTTGTTTGCACAGTTCCGTAAAAGCGGTGGACTTCAAAACTGAACAGCGGTTTTAGTAGATAATTTTTCAATTCTTCTCACTGCCTTTGTTCGGGGCTTAAGATTCTTGCGGCTGTAAGTAGATTTTCCTCAGCAAGGTTCATTCATAGCTTAGCTACCGAGAGAGAGAGAGAGAGAGATTTCGAACGATTTATGAGAGACAATACTTCAGAAACAATTATGGTGCAGTAACTGTATTATCGCTTCAAACGAATACCTAAGAACTCAAAACCTAGTTAAACGTAACTGTCTCACTTAGAAATACTTTGACCTTACTAAAAAAAACTATATTAAATCAAATTAAACCGAACAGAAACCGTTTCACGACAAGTGTTAAGATACTGGCCGAACAACGGTAGTAACGCAAACATTTATTAATATCGCTTTCTTGAAGAACCCGGTCACAGGAAACTTCACACTGGACCTATTGAAACCGCTCAAGTTCATTTTTATTACTTTTGGGTTTTACCGAAAATTTGTGAAACTATCAAAATTTCTAAGTGGTTAGCTACACGCTTATATTATAGCTTGTTATAATATAGCTTGTTGCAACCGTGATATTGGCTGCAATACGGTCTGACGAGTTACTGTGTCGAAGAAGGGCCCTTAAACTGTGACACTGTTCAGCATTGAGAGCATTCTCACTTCAAGAAACGAATATTGTATACAGGCTGGCTTCGAACGCATTGACCTTGCGGCGTAAGGAAAATGAGCATTGGAAATTGGTAAATGGTAACTTCTCCTGAGTAAGCACGACTCATAGTTTCTCAATATATGAAGGAAACGCTGATTCTGCCATGTTCGCAAGCACTAGTGCAGAAGTCATACTAAGGTGTAAATACAAGTACTGGTACTAGTGCGTCACTAAGCTGTACATAATCAGGCATTTTAATACGTAGTATGTTATGAGTGTTGAAAGACCTTATTACATGAGGGAGTCAGAAGAGAGAAGTAGGGGACAATGACAGGGCGCAAACATAGCCAATTGTAGTATCTGAGGTGTTATCTTGCCATGAAGATAACCCATGCTTTTACAATCAACTCGACCAATCAACCACCCTTCCGCCTTTTTCCATAGAAAGTGAAAATAAGTATTCAATTAAAAACACACAAACTCATTTCTCGAACATCGTCGGACGTACAACCTTTATTTCAGTGCCTTCTGAACCTTCAACTTCGAGCTTGTTAACGTTGTGGATTAACATACTCACATAAGACATCGTTATGGTCCTTACAGTGTTAGGAAAAAGGTGAAGGAACACTTATCTGTTAAATTAAAACACAATACGAAGGTTCATTTATTCAATAGGATGCGCTGAAACTAATAACAATTCAAAAAAGTTCTTTTCGAATTACAATTTAGACTTCTGTTAAACGGAAAGTAGTTCTTTATACCTCTCTTCCAAAGTTTCTGTTTAGAAACAGTTGACTAATATACGAATAAACAATAACGAAACATGTACGTACTCTCAGAAAGCGTGATGTGATTGTTCAGTGTCTATTAACATCTACCTTTCTAAAGCTAACAAATTCGGTATTTAGATTAAATTAAATACAATGCCATGGTATTAAACTTATTAAGTCTTTTCTGTAAATGCGTAATAGAGCACTGACCCACCTAAACGCTTAAAACTCACATTTTTCTCTTCCTATCACAATCGATAAACTGTTGTTACAAACCATAAAAATTGTTTGAACATTATGAATAACTATTATTTTGTGACTAGCTCTGCACTCTCACTTTCAGCAATAGCGCGATACACTTCGTCTTCTTTGTACCAGTCTTGAGCTTCCACCACCTTATTCCTCCAGTGATCTGAAGATTGAAAGAAAAAAATGAGCCACACGTTATCCCTTATTTCGTTATTATTCTAACAATTCCGAAATGCATGTTTCTTGACAAGTTTCCTTTTTAATATTGTTGTTTAATATAGGCTGTTGTTTGAGGCAAGCCCGAAGGCAGCAAGCCGTCTTTTAAGATTAAGGGTTCCTTGTCTGCTTAGCCTTACAAGCCCCCACAACCCTAATCAATCATTACAAGGCGCCCTCTACATTACAAAAACCATTCAACGTTTTTTCTCAAATAACGAAACACGCTTGTAATTAAGAGTAGTAACATTAATGTTACTCGCAAGGCAGAATGAAGAGAAATGTTTTGAGCCCTCTGCAGTCAGTCGATCTCCTCCCCAGGCATATTGCAGAGAGCAGCTCAGACAGAGTCATGAGGTGGCTTGGCAAGACTCAGGACAAGTTGCTTGCAGACGTGTGCAGGCAGGTCAGTGGTCACCAGCCTTAGTTGACATACTGACGAATAGATTTTTAGCACACCTAGGAGATCTGAACCTACACTATACTTGAGTGGCACGTTACAGCACAGTAGAGCGAACTTGGAAATTAGCCTGGGTTGTCAACCAACGTAACTTTGGTCATAGCTATGTTGGTCTTCATATCGTGTGCCATTCACCAATCTGCTACCCGACCAAAGTCCTCACTTAATGCTCTCTCACTTAATCTCTCTCTGCACTTAATCTCTCGAATCTTAACACAGTAAAACATATATACCTGCAGATCCTCAAATTCTGCAGCACTGCATCAGCATGCATAACATACTTGGTGCCTACAGTAAAAACCTTAGGAAGCTAGGTAACGTACAAGTACGTGATGAAAAGCAGCACTGATTCCTAAGCCCCCGCCCCCCCGCGCAATTCGTCGCAGGACGAAAGAATCTTGCCGCTACCTTTTACCAGTTGTCCACAACTTAGAACAAAGACAACCAAACAAGCAAAGCCCCAGTGCCAAACGATTCATGCACCATCAGGAAAAACATCTTGAATTAGACTGAAAGCAGGTTAAAAATTTACAATAAGCATCAGCACAACACTAACTCTCTGAAAACATTTAACGATCTAATCGATCAGTATCTTTACAGTACTAAAAGTTACGTGGTAGGCAGACAGTGTAGGATCAAGCACTCTAGTTCAATCGACCGAAATAGAAAAACCCTGCAAATTATTACACAATGGTTTATTATTCTCATGAACAGCTTGACCTAGTATTAGTGCTCCCCGATCCCATTCGATTCAGCATCGAATACTAGTAAACCATACGAAACATGTCCTGGCTACAATGGAACTACGGAAACAAAACGTCTGAGGATTTTGCCCCGCCGTCGGGGAAATTGGAACGTGGGCGCTCGAAGCAAACCCGTTCCGAGGCGAAAGGGGAGTTGAGTGGCGGCGTCGTTGGGAGGCAAGCAAGCGGGAGGCGAGCCCGGTTGCTTTTTTAATGAGACGGGAAGGGAGGGAGGGAGTTCAAACGACGAAACGCTCCAGCTCCCGTGTTGTACTGCGTTTCGTTAATTTTTTAAACCGCTTTTTGCCCATTACAACCACGGGCTGTCCGATCGGATTGCCGAGATGGCGGGCACAACTAGATACCAAATCGGATTTTTGGGCGAAAGAACGAATTTTTTAGGCCACGTTAAAGGCACAAAACGGCCCGGACGGCGGATGGGGGGTGGGGGACGGGGGATGGCGGACGGCGGACGGACATTACAAATTTGGAATCTCCAAGTCTTGAACCGTAAAGTATCAAATTTTGAGGGGGGGTTGTAAAAAATTTTTCGTGACTGAAAACATAGGGTTATTATTCAGAATGAATAATAAACCAAAATGTGAGCGACAACATGTGTCACAGAGTGGAGAGAGAATGAATAAGAAGAGTTCTTTGTTCCTGATCTTGAATCCCCCTGGACGATTAGAACGTGCCTTGCATTGGCAATTCGTGTTTTCTTCCCAAGTTACATTATTTTGTTTCAATAAAAACAGAGCGTACGAAGTTCCCAATTTAGCAGCAAAGATTAATTTTGTAAATCCTTCAGTTTTAATATATTTTTTAAGGCAAGAAACTACAGCTGAGATCTATTTATTTCTGTTGTAACTTCACTTTTTAGGAATGACAGCGTGGTGACGTACTAAACAGAGAACAATGTTCAGCTTCCGAATTGTAAATATTCGTAGCTATTCGAAAAGTCGTTTTTTGTACGTTATTTATTTTATTTAACACGATTTCTTACCAATTAAGTGTGACAAACAATCTCCTTGTCCGCCGTACTCAGGTGGTAAGACGTCGAGAGGAACTTCGTTTTCAAGTGAAGAAATATCGTAACCGTGCACGTGAATCTGTGAAACCCAGATGATTATCACTCATTTTTAGAAAATGAAGAGCCATTAGCGCTCAGTGTAACACCTGGCATCAACAATCAACGAGAAGGTGGCTCATTTAGCTTCTTTATAATTCGTGACATGTATGTCGTATACTTTACCACATCCCTCAGGTTTTGAGCTTGCTTTGACTAAGGGCACACTAGATCCCTCAGTTTGAATTGTGAGCGCTAGCCAAATCAAAGCTCACCACTACGCCTGGCATTGCTACCTTGAATCGTGCGTAGTATTGTTGCACACTACTTTGAATTACGCCCTTAAAGTCATTTCCATATTTTTGTTAAACTTGCCTATTAAATAAGGAAATGTAAAACATATAGAAACATTTCGTCTTCCATCTGTAATATTACACGAAGGCGAGAGTTAAATCGAATTTGAAATACTGCTAAATGTAGTCATCTCTGAAATTCTTAACGTACTGGATTTTTTGTTAACTGAATACTTACTCTGTTTTTGAGCTTGGCTTTCATGAACTGCCTGAAGAGATTCAAAACAACGTTGATATACGAAGGCGAATTTATGAAGTTCATTGACCTGATGCGAACTGGATAGCATGCCTAGAAAATTGGTCAGAACTAAATAGATGAGATAATAATATTAATAATTTATAACCAACTACCTGTACCCCGCTACGCTGCGCAGTGGCACATTGTGGTTAAAAAGGATATTAGATAAATAAAATATTGAAATAATAATCATGACAAAATAATTTTTTTGCCCACCTTACACAAAACGTAACCTTAAAAAATCCATAAACAGGGAAGATTGAAACAATAGAACCGTGAAATGTAGGATATTCAATTCACGAACGTTCATTCTACTTCACAATTCTTACCTTCACTTTGTAAAGTTCAAATGATGGATCAAATTTAGTTAGTAGTATTACGTTTGTGCCACCGTAAAGCAAGAGCGGAATGGATATTTCTTCTCAACTCTGTTGGAGAGGGGCGAGAACAAAAGAAGCAGAAATGAACGGTAAGCTTCTTCTACTCACGTTTTAAGTTACTTCTTCATTGAGGAATTGTTGGAATCTAAAAAGTTAACTTTGAAACGGGAGTGATACGTTTCTAGTTAGATGATGCAAAGAGTTTATAAGGTTGAAAGTACACGAGGCTCAAATTGTAACCAAAGTCATAATTGTGGATAAATAAAGCTATCGGTGAGCACTGTAACCAAGTCCCTTCGTAACTATGAACGTAACAACAGAACTCCGATACGCTTCCATCAAACACAAAGAAGCTTACCTGCCAAGAGTGGACGCATTTGCGAATAATCGGTATAGTCATTTGCCGGGCGTGTCCAAGCGTCACACCTTTCAGATCCAAAATTACGACCACGCCGTATATTGAAGTGTCCTGAAACCTAGTGACGCGTTCGATTGTTAATTAGATGCACATAAGAAGACAATGTAACAGTCAATCGTTGGAAGAGTTATTTTCGTTTAGGGAAGGTTCTCATGAAAAATAATGGCGGCGAACAATCATTTTTTATTAAGCAAAGACTGATTGACAGAAGGAGGGAAGATGGATTACTGATTCGGGAGAGAAGTCTGTTCACAAATGACACTATGGCTGTAGTAGTGACGTAATGTCAAACTAGTTCTCATTGTGTTAGTAGATTGTTTATTGGGTCTTATCTGTGTCGAATGTTAGTCCCTCAACTAGGTTCATGAAGACCATACTTATACTTTTCTTAGCCCAACAAAGTAGAAAGTTAGTCGGAATCTGAAGAAAAAGTGTATTTTTACATTTCGAAGGCTTCTGAGTCCGAAAAACACCCTTTGAGAAAATGGTCTTTGTGCCATTGGCCGGAATGAAGAGAAAAAGGAAGAATCAAATCTGTTCGAATTGAACATTTAGCCTGTAGATCAATATGGAAGGCTCAAATGAGGTCTTGAGCAACGTTTTTGCCAAACTAACTAAATTTATCGTAGTGACCATAACACTCATTTTCTCTCAAAAACAGCATTAATAATTTTGATTGAATTTTTCGTACCGACCCATCCAAACAAAACAACGATATAACGAAATTTTAATTCGTTGGAAAATGACGACAGCAGCACAAAAAACTGCAAATTATTACACAACGGTTTATTATTCTCATGAACAGCTTGACCTAGTATTACAGCTCCGAGACCCATCCCATTCGATTCAGCATCGAAAAATACTAGTAAACAATACGAAACACGACCTGACTACAATGGAACTTTTTATGAGACGGGAGGGAGGGAGTACAAACGACGAAACGTTGACTTCCGCTGTAGTTCCTGCGAGTTCTTTCAGTTAGTGGGCTTTGGCTCACTATAATGACTGTAATTTCACTATACGTGAAAGTAGCAGTTGTACACGTCTGATACTCATTCCATTCGACCCAGGATGTAGAAATACCTTGAAAATGATACCAAACACACGGCGTATTTGCGATTAAACTGCGTTTTGTTAAATTTTTTAACCACTTTTTGCCCGTAAAAACCACGAGCTTCGTCCGATCGGATTGCCGAGATGGGGGGGTACAACTAGATACCAAATGGTTTTTTTGTGCGAAAGAATGGATTTTTTAGAGCACGTAAAAAGGCACAAAACGGCCCGGACGGCGGACGGACATTGCAGATTTGGAATCCCCATGTCTTGAAACGTAAAGTATCAATTTTTAAGGGAGGGTTGTAAAAAATGTTTTCTTACCTACAACATAGTGTTACTATTCAGAATGAAAAAAATAAGCGAATAATGAAAAGTTCAATTGAAGATAACAGATATTTTCCTAACGGAAATAGTTGAGACGGAGCGAAACAGTCATTCGTGGTGGTGAAGCAGGCGAGCGATTTCGTTGAGAACGATTGTTGAACAATGATTTCAAACGACGAAACGTTGACTTCTGCTGCAGGTCCCGCGTTGTACTGCGTTTCGTTGATTTTTTAACCGTTTTTTGCCCATAACAACCATGGGCTTCGTCCGATCGGATTGCCGAGATGGTGGGCACAACTAGATACCAAATTGGATTTTTGTGCGAAAGAACGAATTTTTTGGACCACGTTAAAGGCACAAAACGGCCTGGCTCATACGATAGAAGTTTAATAAAGGCCTCCAGACCTTCCCATTTCGAGGGCTTCTGAATTCGAAAAACACCATGTGCCTGGCTGTGTGTGTGTGTTTGTTTACAATCGCTGAATGCCCGTAGCACTGGGGAAAGTTGTGTGGTGTGTCGCACCAGACATTTTTGCAACATAATTCCAGAACAGGAACGAACCTCTTCAAGATAACGGTTTGTCCCTGGATCACATATGATACTGGTCGTCATGTAGATGAGGGCAATCAAATAAGTTCCGGAACATAAAGAATTACCAGTTTCTGTATAGAACGTTAAGTTAAATGTTAACCAAACCAAAATAAACCAACTCCAATTAAACTGAGCAAAGTAACGTGAAATCAGGGGGGGGGGGTTCGACGTAATATGTGCGTTAGAGGATGTTTTGTGTATCTTACCTGTCCAAAAATAAATCTAGTACCATCAGTGAACACTTCAGTACGTCGTCTTGAAGATGCCGAGAAGGATTATGGGCTGTGGCTCGGATCAGAATCACTGCTCTTCCTTCGGGATCTCTCTTTAGAAGTGGCAAAAACACGCTGGGAAACAAACGTATTCGTATTAAAAAAATAAACCGTATTGACAACATATTGATCAAATAAATTCACAACGTTGCTGGAGCTTTAGTTCAACTTTCTCAAATATATCTACTGCTCTCAAATTGGGTTAAAAGTAGACCTAAGTGTGAGGTGCTTAATACACCGCTACGTCGCCAATAATTGAGCTAAAGGAGTGAGTTTCTCCTCCGAAATAGCTGAAGGATGCTGTCCCGAAGTTTGTAGCGATATAGTTTCGCTATGACCTGATTACACTCCTGATACTTTGAAAACTCCGCGACATTTCCTACTCAGAATAAGCTGACTTCGCAACAAAATCTAACTATCCTTAATCGTCAACTCGCTCTCTATATTTAACGAAACTTCTTGAAATAAAACAGAACCGTTAAAACCATGCAGAAGCGCTTTCCTGCATCCATCGGTTGTGAGTAAATATTATGCGCTTGCAATCCGAGCTCTTCAAAAGCAGAATAACGTACATGCTGCGATTACAGCACCTCTTAAAATGACCCAAACGTAAGTTTTACAAGTTCAGCGAATAATGAAACTAATAATTTTATAATTCGATAATTTTTGTGAAATATTTTATTCAAGTTTGGTTGGTTACATTTCAAAAGTTGATTCCATACCTAATATTGAGGAAATTAGGAGATCATTTATCAATCAGGAGCGAACAAGCTGACGCTGAACTGCTACAACTTGGTTCAAAACCATCGTACAGCTTCACAATATTTATTGAGTTCGCACTTGATTTTACCTAGGCCGAATAAAACAAATCATTTTCTAAGTGTCTACCAACTTGAACACACTTTGTTCAATTACTACGTATTAATTAACAGGCCTCAAACATTGTCACATTGCGCACAGTTTTCGTAGAGTATCTTCTAAGTTTCGCATCATGTCAACAAGAAACAAGAACTGACGAAGAGGAAGATTGGAAAATTTTAAGTAGTTCTTACCCCAGCTTCAACAAATCTTGCATTTCGGGTAGAAATGGATCCCGTCTGACGAACCACTCGGTTGCATCCGTCTTCAGTTGGTACATGCACTCCATTTTTTGAAGAGCCTTTTCATTGTCATACTTGCAAGCTCTCAAGTACCTGACGAGGCTGTAAGCGTCTTGATATAAGAACAAAATGTATTTGATATAAATATTGTCATTTAGGGTTAAACGCCTAGTTAGGCTGGTTAGTAATTGAAACCGAGTTCGCTAACTTATCTAAACACAACCTACAATTCGATACGTTACCTTGACGAGCTCGGTAGTTTTTGTGCTCATCGAGCCAATTGCGAAGCCACTGAACGCCTTCCTTCATTTTTAGCTCAGTTTCACCGAGTACAATCTCACAATATTTGGCCGTCTCGTCGTCGAAAAATTCGACATTCTCCATCGAACTCTTCAAACATAGAAAATGTACGAAGAAATTAGTGGATTAGAATAACATCTCGACTTCACCGCCAATGCTAATCAGTACGGAGGTTTTATGAAGTTAATACCAATGCTTATGTTAGTAAAAGTCGAATGATCGTGCACTATTCTGTCCCTTATGTTTCCTGAGCAATAAAGCACGCAGATTCATAACATAAAATATATCACATAGCAGTTGTGAACGAATTGAAAGTTTTCTTGTATAATTATTACCCACTTGACCCCCTTAAATGTGAAATGTTACTCTCTCCGGTTTTCCTTAACTACTAGTCATAGTTCTGAGTCCCTACTTGTACAGAGTTTCATGTGGAAAAGAGCTGAATGCGTCGACCCATCCGCGCCTGCATTATTCTTTTACTTAACTATTAAAAATTGTGTGTTGGAGACGAGTCTTTTATAGCAATCAACATTAAATTAAAAGAATAGCAGCGATCACACAGGCTTCGACAGTCCCAAGTGTATAGATATTTGTCATTGTAACAACTCATTCGATATGTTTTCCATAATGTTTATATGAACTTGTTAGAACTTAGCCCTCCGTTTTATAAAAAGACTGATAGTGCTAAATATTCCGAAACTCATTAGATTGCCTACACCCATGCAGTTTTTATTTGATCTAAGGACTGATTTTTTAAATGTTTCCTATTCAGGAATTATTAAGCAAACCTTGAAACGACAGCAGTTCGATTTCGGAATTTTTCGGGTTGTTCGTAATTACCCTAAGACCAGTAATAGTTTTTATTGTCCTACCAAAGTGACTTTCTTGAGAACACCAAATTTATATCTGCGATATTTGTTTATTTGTGTAATGTGCTAAAATTGGGTTTTGTCGACATTTTGTATAATTAATTTACCTTTGTCTCGGATGAAAATATTCTCTTGTTTAGAAATGTCTACGAAATATCTGGTGCGTTGCAACACACAACATTCCTTAGCTCGACGTCAATTCACTTTTTACATGGCTAATCCTATTTAATCAATTCATTTATCACTCATATATCATCATTCCTTTGAACTTGGTCAACAACACTTCACAGCAGCAGGAAGCTGTAGCGCCTACAGTTATGAAATTTATTGTGCTGCTCGTACTCATTGCAGGACCATTATTGAGCAATTGGTATACAGAAAATTAATGAAGCTGTAAACACAAATTTTTTGAAGAAGGATAGTAATTACTTTTGCAGAGTTATTGGGTAAAAACTTTTAGAACTGGCAGTACGCGCAACGGCGGTAGTTGAAATTCAGGAATTTCTGGAGTGAGCCCCATGTATCTCATGAGCGTTTTTAAACACTCACCCTATAGGTATTGGATTGGACTACAACACGACTTTTTTTTAAACATTCTAGTAACATTCCAGCGGAGTTTAAAAGGAAAAAACCGTGGCAAAAACGCTTTTCGTCGAAAATTTTGATAATTTATTGTGCTGCTCTCGTCATTTTCCCACGAATGGGAGTTTTATGGTATGATTGCCGTATTGAGAGCTATCAATATAAAAAATGTATTTAAAATCGTTAGAGCCGTTTTTGAGAAAAAAATTTGGTGTTTTGATCACTATGATGACTATAGTTAACTTTCGGTGGATTTTGCCCATACCCTTATTTTGGCGTCCCATGGAGGCCAGCGGGCGAGATATCAAGTTTAAGCTGATTTGGTACGGTGGTTTTATCCAAATATCGTTCACAGACACACATACACACACACAGACCATTTTCCCAAATAGTGTGTTTCGGACTCAGGAGGGTCTGAAACGTAAAGATCTGAAGAGAACTCAAAAATTTTTTTTCAGCCGATTACATAACTTTCCTTTCTACTTCGTAGAGCAAGGAAAGTAAAAATGTTTGGTGTTTTGACCACAGGATAGTCCTTTTTGGGTCCATTTTGCTCATAACCTTGTTTTATCGTTCCTTGGTCACGCGTTGGCTGAATATCAAATTTAAGCTGATTTGGTCGACCCGTTGATTATCTCCCAAACTGGTTTAATGGCACCCAAACTCACAAAACATTTTTTCCAATGATGTTTTTCGGTCTCAAAGACCTTCGAAACGTTAAGTCCCTACTTCTGGCTAAGAAAAGTAAAAGCATGTCAAACGTTTATTTTCGTAAGTGTACATACATTGTGATCATCGTTGAAATTAACCGCAACCCAACTTCCAGATTTACACTCATTTCCCTCAAAATAAGTAATCTATGTGTTTTTTTCTGAAAACCGCTGACGGATCGTAAGTATTAAGCTTAATCAACCATAAGCAACCTAATGATTTCGATTTTGTTAAATTGTTTCGTTTGGTTTATTGAAAATATCTTGTGAATATAGGACTAACGCTACTCTTGGCCACGCTAGCATCATTGAGTCTTGGAACCTGGATGCTCAACTCCAGAACAAAACTTGGAGATTATATGGGTTGATTTCTCAAAAAATCTCACGAATATTAGGTCCACTTGTTTGAAGTTGACGGTAAACGTAAATCTCTGAAACATAATACCCGACTTTGATAAACTCGATACGCGTGCAGTCGTGTTATGGATTTGAGAAAGCGACGTGCTTCATCCATTTGGGGGTTTAATTCAGCGACACGAATCTTTCTTTGTGAATCTCACCAACTAAGTCAATTTAGTTTGTTATTCGAATCCGTCCTACAGTAATTTAAGATGGAAGTGTTGAGAGATAAGAACACTCCAAATCCCCTGACCCTGAATGTGTCGTAATTGTGGACCCTTGTTCGAATAGTTGTATTCACAACTGCGTTAGATTGCGTTCAAAAATTGGTGAAACCTCTCAACAGATGTTTACAGTATCCCAACTATGACAACCCTCCCATGTTGGTACACACCAAGAAAATACACGCTTAGTTGACCGCCAAGTTATCTTTAGACACGTATTTGCCTAAAGAATGCTCGTGCGAGGACGTTTCGTATGTGGACTTACCTCGGGAAGTATCCTTATGTTTAAAAAAAGAGGACTCGAGTTTAGGAGCACACGGTGAGTTAGTTGTGGCTGAACTGTTCGCATCCGCCGACTCAGTCCCGTCCTTGAAAATCTCATGCTCCGAGGCCCGGTGCAACGTTTCACGGAGAGGGGGGCAATACACCGTTCCCCTCCAGACAACGATACCGCAGTTATCTTTTTGATGGCGCGTCGAACTTTGACGTCAAAAAAAGGGTCGACTGAAAACGTTAACAAACAAATAACATTCTGGTAGGACGCGACCTAAAACTTTGCTGAGCCCGCTGCGTCCCGGCTGTTCCTGAAAAGTGAAACCCGAAGGCGATGCTAGCTCATAATTGAAAATATGGGGCAAGCGGAACTCATTCTAACACGAAACTAGTCGATGCAAAAATTATGAGTCACAGTTATTGACCTAATACTACGTTTCTGTATGCAGCCGTTATTAAGTGTGGTAAATATCTGGTGCGTTGCAACACACAACTTTCCTTAGCTCTACAACAATTCACTTTGTACATGGCTAATTCTATTTAATCAATTCATTTATCAGTCAGTTAATTTGAACTTGGTCAAACAACGCTTTACGGCAGCAGCAAGCGGTAGCGCTTACAGTTCCAGATTTTATTGTGCTGCTCGTACTCATTTCAGGACCATTATTGAGCAATTTGTACACAGAGAATTAATGGGGCTGTAAACAAGAATTTTTTGAAGAAGGATGGTAATTACTTTTGCAGAGTTATTGGGTAAAAACTTTTAGAACTGGTAGTAAGCGAAACGGCAGTAGTTGAAATTCTTGAATTTCTGGAGTGACCCCCATGTATCTCATGAGCGTTTTTAAACACTCACCCTTTAGGTATTGGATTGGACTACAACACCAATTTTTTTTAACATTCTACAAGAATTCCAGCGGAGTTTATAAGGAAAAAACTGCCCTAAAAACGCTTTTGGTCGAAAATTTTGATAATTTATTGTGCTGCTCTCGTCATTTTCCCAGAAATCGAAATTTTATTGTATAATTGCCTTATTTAGAGCTATCAATATAAAAAATTATTCCAAAATCGATTGAGCCGTTTTTGAGAAACAAAATTTGGTGTTTTGATCACTATGATAAGTATAGTTAACTTTCGGTGGATTTTGCCCATACTCTTATTTTGGCGTTCCATGGTAACCCGTAGGCTAGACATCAAGTTTCAGCTGATTTGGTACGGTTGTTTTCTCTAAAAACCGCGCTAAAAACGATTTCGTCGAAAGTTTTGGTAACTTATTGTGCTACTCTCGTCATTTTCCCACAAATGGGAATTTTATAGTATCATTGCCTTATTGAGAGCTATCAACATAAAAAATGTAATTAAAATCGTTAGAGCCGTTTTTGAGAAACAAAATTTTGGTGTTTTGATCACTATGATGACTATAGTTAACTTTCGGCGGATTTTGCCCATACCCTCATAATTGCGTCCCATGGTAACCTGTAGGCTAGACATCAAGTTTCAGCTGATTTGGTACGGTGGTTTTCTCTAAAAACTGCGCTAAAATCGATTTCGTCGAAAGTTTTGGTTACATAACTTTCCTTTCTACTTCGTAGAGCCAAGGAAAGTGAAAAATATTCACATTTTCAAATCATCGTCTACTGTGTACCGTCATAATTATTTCCTCCATTATTTGTAATCCAGTACATTGATACCTGTTTCGTGTTCATTACATTTGTTTCCTTCTAAGTTCCCCAGCAAAATTAGTTTAAGGGGTTTGCATTTGTCACAGAGCATGTATTCAAAATGGGAGGGTTTTCATTGTACTATTCTAGCGCATGATATGTGTTGCGCCAACTTTGCAGAAGACGATTGGCCGCTTTCAATTTTTCACCTCACTGATTCACCTGGTTCTTTATCTGTATGTAATTAATATTCCCTTACCATCATACGCTTGAACGGGTTCCAGATCCCCACTTTTAATTGAAGCTGGTCCCTTACAGTGTCTCATGACAAACCCTGATCGGATTCGAGACGAAACTGCCATGGCTTGCAGCATACTGAGTTGACGACCAAATGCCTTCAATGTTTTCCGGTTTTGGCTAGTTTCACCGGGGGTTCATCAGTCGATAAGACACCGCTCCGTAGCCATTCATAATTCATAATTAAATTTAACCCAAAAGATCGTGTCCTCGCGAGTCCTTTATGGTCTATTTAGCTTTGTTCGATATTTTAATAGGAAGATGCAGTATGAAGGTTGTGTTGTGAGTTGAGGGGTATCATTTATGACATATGATAAATGACAGTTTTGCAGTGTCAGCCTTGAATGACATTTGAGGAGTGCCTCACTACCTTTTAGAGGACTGAGCTTTTCGGAGAGGTAAAATAACAAAGCACCGAAATTTTTACGTGTTCCTCGAAACTCACCTGTACCCTCGTGAGTAGGCTTTTGATTTTAAAGTTAAGTGTATATTTCAAGTAGTTTGTCTCGTTGCACGGTATCGATAAATTGCGTTAATGAGCGTAACCACAAGGTGATATCATACGTATAAATTGGTTAAAGGAGAAAAGAGAAGGTTGATGAGGGCTTGACCCGCGGAGTCCTCAATTGACCGTTGGAGCACCCCGATGACTTCCCCAATCTAAAGTGTCGCCTTCTTCGAGCTTCAGGCCGAGTGAAAGGATTTTATTGTTCGGCTCATGGCGTCGAGAAGGGGCTGAAAGTGGACTGTTATAGCCGTAAACGAGAGTAAATGAAGCCTTAACTGTGACTTCCTGTGTGGATCAAGGTTTAATTTGACGCTTCAAATGTCTCTCCACAACTCGACCCCTCACCCCTACAGTACAGTCGGCAGTTGCAGCCGCTCATGATTTGATTCTTTATCGCCGGTCCTCCGCGTCTCTTTATCAATTCTCCCGGAAATAATGGGGTTCGTGTAGGGCTGAACAGAAAGAGTATATTTACCATGTCATGCGTAGATTATGTTTCAAGTATCAACTCATATCACTTCGTTCGCTCAACGAAATCCGCCCAAAAAAGCTGGGACGACGCATCACACGGCTTTCCTCAGCCCAACGCTCATTCAACGAGTTTTGACGATCATCCAACTAATTAATCCGTTTTTGCTTTCCTTAACCCTACGGAGTTATGAAGTTACGAGTTTCATTCAGATCCCACCTCGCTCCCCGGGCCAAGGGTTTCTGAGTCCAAAAAACTGTAATGAGAAAATGGTCTGTATGTGTGTGTTTGTGAAGGGTTGTGGGATTTGTGAGAGAAAACGGCTGAACCTAATCGGCTCAAATTTGATTTTTAGCCAGCATTGAACATAAGACGCCAACATGGGGGTGTGATTGAAAATGATTTTGATTAGAATTTCTGGATGGAGAGCTTAAAGCACAGTGAAGTTTTTCAGGTCGTCAGAAAATGACGAGGAAGCGTAATAAATTAGCTAATGTTTAGAGGAAAATCTGTTTCAGAGCAGTTTTTTCTTTTCATCTCGTCTAAATGACCAGCGTTCTCAAAAAACTACGATTTTACGCAGTATTTTCCCAATAATTTTAGAACAGGAACTGTCCCACTAGCCATCTCGAAATAAGGTAAATGCAATAATTAACCTATACCTATAACGGTCATAAAACAATCAGGAGTAATCTCAGAAACTCCAGAACTCATACCAAAGTTTTTTTTTGACTATCTTTTTTCGTATTTTGGCTCGCTGAGAAAGGAAACCACCAATACGGTACAATATGCAGTGGGAGGAAGAGTAAGTAGAGACTAACATCCTTTTTTATCAGTTCTGCATGTGCATGTACTTCCCCACATAAATACACATTTGCTGAAACGTGTTCGCAAATTAATCCCAAGTCTAGTGAAGTAATCGTTATTACTGAAGTTTCTTAACAATAATAAGGTAACTAACGTACACATCTGTCTATTTCATTTGGTAAAGACTGTCCCTTAATGCCATTACAGGAATCTTACGACCCTTGGGAGTTAATCCGGTGCACTAAGTTGAACACGTCAAAATCGTCAACATACAGCTTTACCGTTGACGCGTCTTATGGACTTCTGTGGCTACCGCTATTCATTAAAATGCTCTTAACACATAACACATACATAGTTGACGTGCATAATATACACGTTCTTCCGTCAAAGTCCCAGCACTATAAAAATGTGAAATGCCTTCCTGAACGTCGTCGGATCCATTCTTCTATATCAAATATAGAACCTTTTTTTACATTTTCGGTACGTCGCAGACCAAGAAGCACGTTGACAAAGTTCTGATCTTAGGTTCGGTATAACAGAAAGGTTCTGATGGAATGCAAGCCCTCCCCCCCGCCCACCCCCGCCGTGGTACTTTACCCTTTTCTGAGAGTAAAGTAATAAGTAATCTGACAGCAGGCAATGGGTTCCCAACCCATATTTTTAGTTCCTTTATGGGATCGACCGTCCCATATTCTGTTGGTGTTGACAAAAACAGCTGCTGAGTGGATTAATCTCATTCTTAAAGCTTGAAAATACAGTTATGAGCCACTTCCATCGAGAGGAAGGGTGTGGTGACTGTGGACCAAAATGCAAGAAGAGCAGAACTTTTTCAACGTATACCATCTTTTAATCGATATTAGTTTGTTTTTTGTTTGATGAAAGTTCCAGTAAAAAAACAGTAAAAGTGTTTGTCAAAGAAGCAAAAATACTTTTGTTTGCTTTCCTTTTTGCAAACGATTTACAACAAACGTGCAGGCTGTGTTAAACTAGCATGTTCACAATTTTCCATAAATATTTCAGCGAAATCTAAAATAGTTCACAGTAAATACCAAACCGCCCATTATCAAACTCCCCTAGTACTTTTTTATTAACCCGCACTTCGATCTCCACACTATTTGTATAACCAACTCGTGAGAGGATTTAAGCCAAAACATAAAATGAGATTGTGCACGTACAAAATGTTTTCTCGCGGTTTCTCAACCACAGCTATATTGATCATCTTCAAACTTGTAGAATACTATCAAGTAGTCAGTGAGTAATACTTGAATTGTGTTCTCCATAAACATTCTGTAAATGTGTAGAAAAGTTGTGTGAAGGTACGCCCTTGATATCTCTTCCTCCTCCTTGTCCCATGTCGCATCGCTCTGTACAAATTGCTATTGGATAGGGACATAGCAGTGACATCTTGTGCGTCAATCTGTTGACTCTTGGGGCTTACAAATTATTTTTATGTTTTCCTCATTCTTAATTCTTCAAGTCCAGATATTATTTTCATCAATTCCTGACGGCGTCTGATGTTCGTCCTGTTAATGGTAGTACCCGTTACGAACATAACATCGTGCCATAATGAGTTTTACATAATCTACTAGACGGTTCCTTCAAGACGAAGATTCAAAAGAACTGCCCAGTCGTCAGAAAATTGTCTTGAAGAGAAGTCGTGAATAAAATTGACGTCGAGGAATGAAACGGCTGGCGGGTTGTGGTCAAGCGAGTAGCAGAGAAGAGGTGACGATACCTCTTAACTCTCAGAGGTCTCCGTTCAATTGGTTAATTGGGACCGTCCGCGTGCCCCCTTTACAACCTCAATAGACTCGCTTCAGACCAGACCGTCAGATAAATTCCAACTTCCATTTCATTGCTGACGACAGCAGAAACTGTCGCGAAACCTAACCTCCCTTATCCAACGTAATTAAATTCGAGCAATTCAAACTAAGAACGTACGGACGATGAGGCGTAGGACCATTATTTAATCAAACGTTCGAATGTGATTTATCAAATCTACTTCGTTTACGGTACTTACGTTAATACTAGCAGATTTAGTTCCTTTGGAATGAAATTGTAGTACGGCCCATAGGAAATTCTATTTGTCATTCTTATCCACAATTAAACCATCGAACGACGGGACCCCTCATGTAATGAAGCACTTGAATCGCACAGACTTATCAAAATTATTTTTAATATCTCATCGAACGAACAAACTCTCCCATCATTCGATACAATAAGTATTTGACCCCTAAGCGTTGGATCACCGACGTTTAATGGATCGCTGTAATGTTAACATATTACGTGACCCTCCCTAATTGATTTTTTTTAAACTGTTAGCTAAATTATACAAAATACTTCATGATTAATAAAATAATAAAACAGTACATCCCGCTCATGCAGTTTCATCAGCCACGTGAATCATAGTTTACTGTATTGATGGAAAAATGTACGGTGATACATATAACTAAATAAAAAGTATTCGAAGAATGGAAACCCTAGCTCGTGTAGGTTTCTCATATCTCAGTACATTTTTGAGTTTGACAGACACATTTTAACAAAATACCATTGAAAGAATTAATAGGAAGTGTTAAATAGAAAACGACAATGAAACGAGCCACGGGCTTTTGCCTACTCCAACGGGTCTGTTACAACATCGTTTGAAAGTTTAGAACCTAATTTTGACATGTAGTAATTTTAGCAACACGTTTCAAATGTATACGCACACTTTCATGAATTGATAAGCTGAACATGATCGAGAAAAAACAGCATCCCAATTTAACAAATTATCAACAATGTTAACATTTTCAGCCCTCTACGAACAGTATACATCCAGAATGTGGCGCACAGCATCTGAAGACGGAGGCATAACATTCGTTCATATTTGTTTGATATGAGCGCGAAAATACCCCCCCCCTCCCACACTGGCTGTATTCGAGAATCCCTTTTGCGCGAATACCCTCGTGTTCAATTATCTCATTTTTCAACCAGCGAATAAGAAAATGCCTCGAGTGAAAATCACTTCGCAGTTCGTTCGACGGTATGGCGGAGAATAAAGGTAGCGAGTTGGTGTGTGTCTGCTCATTGAAGTCTTCAAGTCAACCACAAAGTGAAGCACTTGTGCTGCAGGGGAATAATATTAGAGGCCCAATCACCTGCGGCACTAGTACTTAATTCTGTGGTAAGACAACGAAAGCAGCCACGTGGACGATGGTCTGAATTGAAATATCTGAAATATAAATAAAGGTTTGTACAATCTTGAATTATTTGAATGCTACGTTCAATATTCACGTGATAAAACAAATGAACTGCTAATAAGAGGAACACGATCCCACACTATCTCCACAATTCTACTTGATTTTTGGCCACCCTAGACAATGTGAGTTTGAGCCAAAGTACAAATTTTCTTTGTTAGATACATCTAGCCCTTCGCTTTTGGACGACTCACAACCTTTCAACAATTACCGTTTCCAAGAGTCCAACACTTCATTCATGAAGACAGAAACGGAAAGATAAAATTAAAAAATCGAAACGAAAGTGAATGCACAAGTTGGATGAAGAGCGTTGTTTTCGGAATATTTCATTTTAAAGCGGATATTTTGGTGTTGGGCTTTAGATGAGTTGCGAGTCCGTTTAATCAAATACTTGCCGTTTTCTGGTAAATATTTGAAGAGTGAGACGGTCTTAGCGCCGAACAAGCGCACGTTCTTGAGAAATAGTCAATTTCTACTATCTATTAAGTACGAAAATAGGCAGCCGATTTTTCAATTTAGTTTCATCCGATATGAAAGCTATTTTGAGATCATTTTTACAAAGGCAGCTTTTCCATCATCACCTTTATACATGAGATCGCGAAGCGCTAATGCAGTCATTCATCAACGTCAGAGTGGCTATTAAAAAGAAAAAAAATGGTGAAGTGAAAAATTATACCGCCCGATACATGAGAAAGACAGCGCTGTGACCCTCCAACGTTAATTGTCAATATTTATTATATGTGAAGTGGGCATTTTTACACACCTGGCGACAAGGATCTTCTGCTTTGCAGACTTATGGAAGCCACGAGGGAGTTGTAAAAAATTCATCAAACGCTGCTTTTGCTTTTACAATTTATACGGGGTTGAGAACCGTCATAAATGGTTTTTCATTATGTTGAAACCATACTCTGCTATGATTGGTTCATGGCCCTCAGCTCGAATAAGAGTAGGGTAAAATTGCCGACGAAGTATCGTTAATAACCGATAGAACCGTATTCATTTCAACCTGAGTCGAATATATAGCTAAAATAAACCCCGAACGAGAAATTTGGATGAAACTGACTGAATGGTAGAATGAAACAGATTAGCTTGAAACACACACTTGGACTGTACCCTGGAGTTGGTTGACATTTATCGTTTATTTATCCTCGAAACACATTGGAATGAGATCGCAGTGTATCGTATTCATTCAACTGGTACATATTATTTTTTGTGCTGGAATTAGAGCTCGATGGATGAAACAAAAACTTTTTAGCGCATGGGTTTTACGTTTGCCCCAGATTAATACCTTCGTCGGCCGCGTGGTTAGAAAAAAGTTCAAGCTCGACATTCGGATGTTTTAGGTCTCCGAAAACAAAGCTGACGTTTTCCCAATTCGAAAAACTCGTTCGTTCCTCGTTTATTTCCTGGAGATTTATTTTCACGTTCCGACAGAAGTGAAATAGAAACAATCCGGTTGCAATCAGCTAAGCCGTTGGGAGAGGATTGTCGAAAGCGCTGTTCACGTTGAAGTATTGTACTCAGACTTGCTTCGTGGTTTTCGGAAATTTACCGTCCGAAAAGTCGGAAAACGTGAAATAACTTGTGTAAGTAGACGATCAACCATACACAAAAACAGAATTATTTTCCTATTTCTACTCAACTATCCATTTTTATGACCGAACGAACAATTTTTCCTTGGATTTAGATTTCCCCTTTTTTTTACACCCTCAGTACGATATAAGAAACGTTTTGAAAACCTCTGGATGAATCAATGTCAGTAATGGATACGTGTTCAAGTTGGCTATACTGCGTTCAGAACTCTTAAGTCATAGTTTACATTCAGTTTTCAATTCATCGACACTCTTTGCCAGCTTATTGTCATTGTTTACCCTAAGAACAATTCTAGCAAATATTGTGAAATGTGATTGGGAAAGCCTTAGCTACAATACTGAATCCCGATCGTTTTCATGCCTAACCATAAAAGAACTAGCTCAACACTATTCAGCCACGTGTAAATCCCAACTCAGAGAGAAAAGTATTTATCTGAAAATGGAACAAGCATTACGCGACGACGGATAAGGTACATCAGTGGCAAGAGAACGGGTAACAGAAAAATAGGGGCCTAGACCACCTAGACGCATTACCTGTCAGTATTACTGGTTAGTATTAGCAAAGGAGCCATTGATTTAATCCGCATCGCAGCTCTCGCATATGAATAATATTGGTAACTATAAATTGTGTTACTGAACTTGCCACAGATACGGTGAATGCTTAAAAGTGTCCTGTGAGTTTAATCCAAATCGTTGGAAAAATAATTTTAAAATGTTTGAAGGCAATCGTTTTCCGATGTGATTTAATTTTATCTTCATTTAATGGATAGTTAAAACTAGTTTATTTTCATTACTACGCATGGTATCGCGCATTCCTCAGCCCCTAGTACGTGTTTTCCTCTCCTTAGTTTACAACGTTTATTAAGTAACCTTAGTATTGATCATTTATAGGACTGTCAACATGACTCTTATCGAAAAGGTTTGTTATTACTGTTCTGGAATTACAGGAAAATTTGCACTAAGATCGTAATCGAAATTTTGTTCTTGGCCTATCACACAGCTTTCCTTCTTACTTTGCAGGGCTAAGGAAACTAAAAAGACGCACAATAAAACGAGTAATCTAATGGAGACATTGTGGTTCGTTTTGAAACTAACAAGCTCTGTCAACAGGGAGCACCAAACGTAACGGAGGAGTGTGTGCTCAATAATTCATCAAAAAGTGGCGACTAATTGATAGCGCCTAAAATTGCCTGTAATCAGGAAAAGCTGAAATTTGAACTTCGTAACGATCGAAATTAAGGTTGCCGCATTTAACCTAAACGGCAGAACTTACATAAGCTTAGCAATAATAAAAGATAATGTAAAAAACACAAAGGAATGAATGTCATTACGCAGGAATAGATCGTTCTATATTAAACCTTACTAAACAGGCAACAACGGACAAATCACCACAGACACTGTAAGTCACAGACTGAAATCATACAACACACCTGATCAGATAGCAAGTGATTCGCTCACAGACACGATCCTGTTGGGAAAATTATTAACTTGCATAACGTGAAATAATTAAGAGCAATACGCGCTACTACGTATGAACACCCTGCTACGTATAAACGCCCAATACTCTACTTGCTAACAAGAACAAGTTGTACTGTGGCGAGGCAGTAATTGTCGACAAGTCGATCATAACAGGATGGACTCCCACACAACACTAGCACAGTAGCAAAATTACTCTCAAAACACAAAAAACTCACCAAGAAGGTAACATTTTGGCATCATAACCACGATACGCGTTTGTGACAGTTTCTCGCTCTAAAATGTCTGTTTGCCGAAACACGCAGCTTTAAAATACCTGATTGGTTTTTGGCAGTGACTCGAAAACTTCAACTTAAAAGTTTCAGATACTGCTTTCTACTTGTAGGGGAACTGAGATTATGTTACAAACTCATCATTCACTAATTATATTTGACATCGATTTTCGCAAGTTCTGAGGTCAACGTCGTTCTTTCTTGTGTTGAGGATGACCAGGAACAGGACTCAAAATAGCTCAAGTAGTTCAATAGGCATGTCAGTAGAGTACTTTTCTTACTGACAGTTTAATAAACCGCTATAACCTCCCCCCTCCTAACTTTTGAACACTTTACATTGTCCATAACCTCATTTCCGCATCTCAGAAAAATGATGGACAAACAGAGAAAAAGCTTCGTATATTTACACATTCACCCCTCCCCCTCTTCCTTATCATCCCCTCTTTCTACTGAACTCACTTAAAATGGCTGAATAATAGAAACCAAAACCCCAAAATAAGGCTCTGTAAGGAGGTAAGAATGAAGCGTAGACTTATCGAGATATAAGGATAGATAGTGTGAATAAGGGTTATATGACGGAGTGCTCACCACTTAAAGTACGATGTTCCATGGCAATGTGAGGAATGCTATGCCATGGGAAACACGCAAACTTAGATAACTAGCCTGTGTTTGGTTTTCTAACTCACAAGACCTCAAAATGCCATAAAAGCTCCATTTTTTCCGGCCGATTACAATTATTTCCTTATCCGTTGACGTAACAGACGTTTTAGTGACACTTTAGAGTTGTAGATGAAAAGAGCTAACGTTTGAATCTGCTTTTGTAAATGAGAGTTGTGAGATTAGTAGCTGGGTTTCTTGAATGGGTTGGAAGGCAGGATGTGAGTTGGAGGAGGTTGAAATGGCGTCTAGATGGCGGTCGCTATCACGGAGATTAACTTGCGACTGGTAGAGAATATGGAGAACGTTATCCACGAAAACAAAGAGAAAGTTATAATTCAGAGGCTGGTTGTATAAAATATTCGCGATAATGTGTAAACAACAGAACGTCTAGCGGCACCTACCGGTAAAATCAGGTGCTCAAAATACCGGTTTACCTGGATCAAATGATGCGGAGGAGGTCAAAGGTGACAGCAAACTATCTCAAGCAGCAGCGACTGGTCAACTGGGCACTGAAGACAGTTTGATACGAACTGAGCCCACATCACGGCCTTAACTAGCTTAATATACATCAGTTAAAAAACCTACAGCAATTTACATTAGGGAAGAGCTCACTTAACTGGCGGGTACAGTCTGCTCTGACGATAAAGTGGAACCCCTCCTCCGCTCTCTCGCCAGCTCGGCCCCTCTCCCTCGTCTCTTTCATTCATCTGTCTTTATATCTCCTGTTAACATTCCCCATCACGAAGGCCCTAATGCCCACTAGTGTGATTCACACGCCTCCTCCTTCAGTTCACAGCTCGACAAAGGACACCGATCCTTCTCGGGGATTAATTGTGCCTGGCTTGGACCTGCTGAACCACCCCTCAAAACCGACCTCAATCCAAAGCCACGATTGAAGTCAAGACGGCGGAGAGAAGTACGAAAGTTGATCAATATAACGGGAATCTTCGTTCCCAACTGGATTTTTTTTCAAAGTGGGGTGTATCACGAATTGCACAATAGTCAGTCATTTCTTACGGTAGTGAGATATTTTACAAGACAAGCGAAGTATTGCAATCGAGAAAAACATTTGGTGGGCGTCCCACAACTCCCCTCATTACGCGTGTATTCAATAAGATATTTGTAAATCGACGGATAGTTTAAAAAAATTGGTGGGGGTAGCGAGTAACAACTGCTCCTCAAGCTGATGAAATGTAGTGAGACATTTACTATGGGGAAAACCCGTTAAACACACTCTTTTTGCACACTTCGTATTTCATCTCCATTCAACAGACTGCACAATGTACATGGGCTTTTTAAAGAAACCCTATGAGTTTAATGTAAATCGTTAGAGTTGTTATTTGAAATTGAAACTACCTCTTTTTGCTGTTTTGCTAAAATCTCTGTCAATTACGTAGCCTTACTTCGTAAAGCAAAGAAAAGTAAAAAGTAGAAACGAGCGAGTATAAGTAATAATGTGGATGCGTTCTCCACCACTAATAGTAACTGCTGAAAAAGTAACATTGAAAAGCAACCTGAAAACCACGAAATTGTGGCTAAATGACGGCTATCATTACAGCAGCAACTTCCTCGATATTTTTTTGGAAGTAGACATGGAGCGGAGGAAGATAGGGGATTCACTTCCCAGTTAAAAATATCTGGTGCGTAGCAACACACAACTTTCCGCCACCCCTGTAAGTTGGAACACCACCTATATAGGCGGGCGCTATATCTGCTTTCAACGCATTTTTACAGGAACATTTATGGAGAACAAAATGTAGGGACTAGTTAGCTGAGAGTACTCCGAAAGTTTGATCGAAATCGTTAGAGCCGTTTTTGAGAAAATTGGAATACCGATAAATTAATATTCGACAAATCTCCTTTTATGAGTTAACTTGTCTTATATCTCCGTTCAACATATATATACAGAAATAATTATGGAGAACGAAATGTGGGCATGGGTGACTAAAAGACACTACACTAGAATTTATCACATCTGGTGAAAAAGTTACCCTGGAATTTACGGAAATGTTCGAAAAAACGTTATTTTCGACACATTTTCATTTTTATCTCTGTTCAATGGACCGTCACAGGAACATTTATTGGAAAGAATATGTAGGTATCAACTATTTGAAAACATCCTGTGAGTTTGGTGAAAATCGCTGAAGCCGTTTTGCCAAAAAGCGTAAAAAACCTATTTTTGCTTCAGGGGCCCATATCTCCGTTCACCGTATTTTCATGGAGATATGTATAGAGAAGAAAAGTTAGGTATTGATTAGGAAAAGATAATTTGAAAGTTTAATCAAAATCGTTATAGCCGTTTTCGAGAAAAATGCGAAAAACCCTAGTTTTTGGTACATTTTCGTCCCCCCCCCCTTCCTATCGGCCGAAATCGTCCATAACCTTATTTTGGTGTTTACAAAAAATAACGAACAAAACAAAAAAAGAATCAGCTCAATCGGATCAGCCGTTCTCCCGCAAATCGAACTACACACACACACGGACCACGCGCCGAAATTAGGTTTTTTAGACTCAGTAGGGTCTGAAACGTAAAGATCTGAAGAAAACCCAATTTTTTTTTTTGGGCCGAAAACTATACTTCCTTCCCTTCGGGTAGCGGAAAGTAAAAACCAATTACTCGAAGTAGCAATATTTCGAATCACCTGCTACTTGAGAAACCAGCGTTATCTGCTCCTAAAAGAGTAATTTGTTAGCAGCGCCGATTAACGGTAATCTCTGTTTTCCAATCACAGTCTGCTTCGACATTATCCGTCGTCTTTTTATGTGTAGTCTTGAGAAAAAAATTAGGTATATATTTGAGCTCAAAACATTATTAATTATTAACCAGAGTTTCACGCCAACTTACAAGTTCGTTTTCACTTAATAAAATTAACATGTGTTAACACTTATCCCTGCCTCTGAAAGTAATACTGGAAAGACATGAGACTTGTAAACGGTTTACGAGTTAACACACCATTATTAAATCATTGAGGCACTTCTAGGCGTTTCGGGAACGAAGCTGTAATAGCTCCTCACCAGGAGGATTTGACTCCTATCGGTTTTTTTTTTCAAAATATTCATCCAACTGTAAGTGCTCGTTGGCAAGAGTTACATTATGTTTGGAATAGCTCTTGATTACAAGTGACTTTTTCGCACTGAGTGTTTAACGAGTTGATTTTTCTGTAGGTCGGGGAAACTATTATCGGGCGTCAACAGCTAGTGACAAATAGCCCTGTTAGTAACATCACGTATTATTTCACAACGAGGGCGTCACTAGTCTTTATTCTCGAAATTTTACAATATCGCCCCTAACTATCCGGAGAAGTGTTTGTGTTGTGCGTTACGTGTTGTGGCCTGGGAGAGTAATAGGCCTACGTTGAAAGGCTGAGGATTCCCAAAGGCCACATTTTTCTTGGGCTGAACAATTCCACTCGGGTGGTCGATATGGCGATCCAACGAATTCCCTGAGCTGTACAGTTGAACAAGACAAAGGCGCTGTCTGAATGTCCGTTGTATTTGACCATAGTCCCAAATTGAACCATTTTCCTTGAAAATCCACGCCTGTACTGTCCCATCTACGTCGAAAACATCGTTGACGACGAAAGTATTGTTTGAGGAAGAAACGAGAGTGCAGAATTAGCGTTAAAGACTGGACACGGGCATGAGTTGTTGCTCGGCCGCAGAACATCTTTATTACACGAAAATGTTTTCTCAAAAGGCGGCGGCAGAGTTTATTGCGAGGAGTTGTAATACGTATTTCATTTGAGTGAAAATACCTCTTCTCCATTGGCGACCCAAAAAATCTGCGTGATCCTCCCAAAATGAACGGCGAATCTCTTCATTTTTATAGGCAACTGTGATTCAACTCCACCTGTTAAAAGATATTCCTCGAGATAAGTCTAGAACGTTGAAGCGACATACCCCAATTCAATTTATCTGTTTCGTTAAGAAATAGCCCCGTGTTTATCTGTCATTTCAAAGTATTTGGTGCGACGCACCGCACAACTGTTTTCAGCCCCACCTACATTCAGCCGTTTTCGTAGCTTCAGCATTACAATTTACAGACACCTGGCAGACTTCACATTCCATTCAAACACTGGTAGTACTTGACGTTTAAAATTTATTGGGTTGTTCCTACTTATCGAGTAACCAGTGTATGCGTAATTTATAATACTGTAAACTTTTTTCTTTTATTTTATATCTTTTTATTCTTGCTTAAAGTATAAGAGAAATGCCGAGAAAAATGATTATCTTCATTAACATTCACAACCTTCATTCAGCAGCCATTGTGTAGCTTATTGGGCTACCAATATAATTTTTGTGAGAACAACGGTGTCCAACATGAAGAAAAACTGCGCTAAAATTTTTGTTGACATGCGCAATAATTTATTGTGTAGCTCTCCTTATTTTCTCACAAATGAAGATGAAATGTCAGCGTCAATTTTAACTAGTTACACCAAAAACTCGAAATCGTTGTGTTTTAAAAAAAGAACGATACGTCATCTATTTGGATCATTAAAATAATTTAAGTTAGTTTCATAGCGATTTTGTAACAATATTTTGGCGTCCCAGATTGAATGGCTAAGTGTAAAATTTGAAGAACTTCGACATTTATTTTTGTCACTGCGGGCCGACGTGTGGTGGACTACGTGCCCACCTCTATAATTCCTGTTTACACGTGTTTCGTCCATTACATTGATTTAACACCGCTACGTTTACTGGCACAGAATCAAACTTGTTCAGAAAAAAGACCAAGAGGTGTTTAGAAAATTATGTGCGCTGTATAAAATGGACGTTTGTGTTGAATTCTATGAGGAAGAGCAACTGGCGCGATATTTTGTTCAATCGATTAGATTATACGTTCGAGGGAACGTACGTAGAACAACTTCATCTCCGCTTTGCTGGAAGGAGTGGCGGAGACTAGAGGCTGTTAATAATTGTGATTGTGAATAGCTATAACGCATATTGATTTAAATACTCTCCGAGCTCTACATCAATTATTAACTTATCAAATCAACGCGACTCAACCCTCTTTCTAAGAGAACCCACAGCTTGTATTTGTAGGCTGTCTCGTCGTTAAGATAACACTTATCGGGTGTTTTCTGACCACCCGAGCTTGAACAACCTTGCACGTTAGTGTAAGTAGTTCAACAAGTTTGAAACGTTCATTCACGTTAATTCGAGAGGAAGCAGTCAATGTTGGTTCAGTCCTGAGAACCGAAGGGAATGGATGAAGAGAGAGGAGCAACTAAAAGCAAAAAATAAAACCGAATGTAAGTAGACATAAGCAAGTTTTACGTTACAGTGGGAAAGACGGATAATATTCCTTTGACAGACATTGAAGCATACGCACAGCAGAAAGGTGGGAACAAGAAATACAACACACTGAATGTCTTCTTCTGACAGTATCTTAAGTTTCCTTCGCCATCCCGCTAATTAGAGAATATATAAATCAACTTAGAAAAAGTGAATTATGCGCACATGTGTGAATTAGACGTTATTCATTTATATTGGAAGACTGAGCCACCGGCCACAAGAGTTCCAATGTATTATGCTTGTGACCCCTTTTTGGGCGTGTGTATATACATTTTTCGGTGAATCAGCACTCTTCAATACCTTCAGTTGAGAGATATAGAGGACCTCAGTTCAACAAACGTCTATAAAAAGTTCACTAGTCAATAAACGTTTTCAGATATTACTTAATGAATGAAAAAATTTCTCGTGAATTGAACCTAAATTTTTACGGCCGCATATGAAGAAAAAATTAGAGAAAACATCTGGTGCAAAGTATCACACAACTTTCGAGTTCGCTTGTTTGGAAATTACTGATAAGCTCAGTTTGTGGCGCACTCCTCGATTGATGTTACCTCCTGCCCGTTGAGAGAGGAATGGAGAGAATTATGATTAACCGAATTATTTATATTACATTCTTTGCAACGGAAATATGTGGCCGGGGTAAAGACAGCTACGTTGACGTCTGATGCTCATCACATTCTTACTTTAGGGAAAAAGAGTGAGTTCCGTACTTCCTTTTTGTGAAACATAGAAGGCACAAGCCACTTTTCGTAAGAGTATCGTCATCTGTAAATATCTGTGTATATATATCGGAAAGATGAAATTAAAATATCTGGTGCGTTGCAACACCCAACTTTCCTTAGCTCTACAACAATTCACTTTGAACATGGCTAATTCTATTTAATCAATTCATTTATCACCCAGTCCCTTTGAACTTGGTCAAACAACGCTTTACGGCAGCATGAAGCGGCAGCGATTACAGTTAAAGAATTTATTGTGCTGCTCGTACTCATTCCAGGACCATTATTGAGCAAATGGTACCCAGAAAATTAATGAGGCTGTAAACACGGATTTTTTGAAGGAGGATAGTAATCACTTTTGCGGAGTTATTGGGTAATAATTGTTAGAACTGGTATTAAGCAAAACGGCGGTAGTTGAAATTCAGGAATTTCTGAAGTGAGCCCCATGTACCTCATGAGCGTTTTTAAACACTCACACTTTAGGTATTGGATACAACCAATTTTCTACAATTCCAATTTTCTTTAACTGTCTGCTAACATTCCAGCGGAGTTTAAAAGGAAAAAACCACGGCAAAAACGCTTTTCGTCGAAAATTTTGATAATTTATTGTGCTGCTCTCGTCATTTTCCCATGAATGGGAATTTTATGCTATAATTGCCTTATTGAGAGCTATCAATATAAAACATTTAATCAAAATCGTTAGACCTATTTTTGAGAAAAAAAAAATTTGTTGTTTTGATCACTATGACAACTATAGTTAACTTTCAGTGGATTTTGTTCATACCCTTATTTTGGCGTCCCATGGTAATCTGCGAGCGAGATATAAAGTTTGAGCTGGTTTGGTACGGTGGTTTTCTCGAAAAATTGTATACAGACACACATACACACACACAGACCATTTTCCCAAATAGTTTTTTTCGGACTCAGGAGTGTCTGAAACGTAAAGATCTGAAGAAAACTCAAAAAAAAATTTTCAGCCGATTACATAACTTTCCTTTCTACTTCGTAGAGCCAAGGAAAGTAAAAACGTAACAGGGTTGAAAGAACAGCACTGACGATTTACGCAGAGTACGGTTTGAGAAACCACACGAAAGTGCATACTGTAATGCTTGTAGTATTGCAACAAACAAATAGTTCACGACCTGTTCACGAAAAAATGACGAGAGCCGAAAACCTAACTATCGAATATTCGGACTATAGCTGTTTTCAATTCTAGAATAATTCTTGTTTGTGAAAACGATTGTGTCTTCGCTTCATTCTGGATCACTGCAGTACGCTCCTTGACATCAGACTAAATTCGTTCATTAGCACCTACGTGAATTAGTCAGAAAGACTGAAGGCTCTTGCCACAATAAAAGACACCAAGCTTTAAACTAACTGAAAATAAGTTTTACAGCGTTGTTACACATTCAGTAGAAAAAAAAACGAAAATAAATGAATAGTTATTCATTCATTTAAATTTTGACGACTCGATGTTGAGTCTACTATGAATTGAGAAAAGTTGCATGGTGCGTCGCACCACTTCGGCTTTTACCTTCAAAAATGGGAGCACACAGTGGAAAACGATTAATCAAGTAGGTCGTTGTCATCGTTGTTTAGTCGCGCTCGATGACTCATATCCAGAACCGGCTGACTGGTCGTTTTCCAAGGGTTTCTCGGTGCTACTGAATGAATCACATTAGCTATTTCCTATTGTTACAGCTTCCAAGTTCCGATTGACAGTGAACACAATATTACCATGAGTGCGTAACTGCGATACTCGTTTGTGAAAGTTGGCTGGCGAAGTTGTATGCGAAATAGAATCATAATGACAATTCATAGTATACAGCATTCGCCATGTTGGACACTATGGGGGGGGGGATCGTGAAAACTTATGTATAGGAGGAAGGGAGAGAGTGAGAGGGAGTGGTGCAAGGGGATGTTCAAAATGCAGCACCCTGACTGTAACCCGGTGTTTGTGCTGGCGATGAGAGATGACACCGTTAGCCCTCGTACCGTTGACAGAGCTAAGGAATGCCTCTCTACAAAGAAAATGTCTTGTGCGACACATCACTCAACTTGCCTCAGCCCTAAAAAGTCTATGAAACGCAATCTGCTGTCTCTCCGTTCAGCACAATTATCAGGAATAATACGCCGTGAGTTGCCGTACGCCGTTTTTGAAAAAATTCGAAAAACGATACGTGCGAATCTCACTTTCCGATGTTTTTGGGCATCTTTATCTATTCAACGGATGGTTACCGGTACAACTTGATTCGCCTAGTTATTAGCTGGTTTATCGGTTGGTATAACACTTTGTTAAAGAATGCTCTGAAAACGAATTGATTCATCCTTAAATTAGCTTCCTCTCGAGTTCACTTTATTTAATTAATTAATGCTACGATATAACGGTAACAAAACTAAGAAAAAAACATTTCAGTCGAGCACAAAATGAGAATGTTCTGCCTTCAGATTGAACAAATTCTATTGGGCATGTACTGTTTAAAATGTAAAAACGAAAAACTTTTTTTGTGGCACATTTTGGTTTTTTCTCGGTTCAATAGACTCTCAGGAATACACATGAAAAAGCTTTTTTTCGTTTTCCTGACAGACCTAAATCTTCGCGCAACGGATATTTCAGAGGTTTTTATTGAGAATGGAAGTTCATATTATATATTATAAGTTAAGTTATACATTAGATATAAGTACTATATAATTTTAATAGCCCACAATAATACTTATTTTATTATACACGATGTTACTTTGTAGAACACACAAAGGGGTGACGTGTGGGGGGTGTGGTGTGGGTGACGTTCATCGACACTGTGGTAGCCGTTTTCGAGAACAACTGAAAACGTCTAGTTTTTGTTCGGGGTTGGTCCCTTTCCCATTGAAGTAAGGCGCTTATAACTTTATTTTCGTGCCTCTAAGAAATAACTGACTAAATAAAAAAATAACGAGATCAATCGGTCAGGCCGATTTTCATATAGTAGGCAAACACACGTAAAATTAAATAGTTAATTAATCTAACAGATTTAGAATATTTCATTTTTTCCAATTTTTAGATTGTTTAGTTCCGTTCTGAAGGTTTCAGGCTGAGTTTACTCCGGAAATGATAAGGTATAGCGTTGAACTACCCGTAGTTTCTCAGTATAAGAAATATTTAATCCTGTGATGTAATAACGCATCCTTTTTCTCGCTCCACTGTATTAGATTCGTGTGACTTGATTCATTTCGCCACCCATAACGCGGCGAAGTCAAATTCCGAATCCTGAAGTTGACTGTACGATCGGCTCCTGTCACGTACAGCTCCCTTCCGGCAGTTGAATATTCCCGCATTGCAAGAGAGTAGCTGGCGCGTGAGGGCGCGGAACGCGCGCATAGGGGCGGCCTCTCAGTCGTTGCTGAAAGAGCTTTTCGAGCCTAATTAAATCCCTCCTTTTCAACGAGACGATTCCATGAGCCTACGAGAAGACGAGAGGGTGCGCTAGAAAGCATTACACAATGTCGATTTCAATGGCACGTTGCTGAGTTGCAGCCTAAGGACGGCAAGATGGAGTGCGCTCAATTGGCGAAATCACTTATCAAACTAAACGGTTAATAACCTATTGTGATCATGGTAAGGGGTGAGTAGGGCTGGGGGGTTCGGTATCAGTGTAAATTATTGCACCAGCAGTTGTGGTTTCTAACTTTGGTTAGTGTTTTATCCAATATACCTTGAGTTCTGCTATGTGTAAACACGAAAAATTTTAGAAATTATCGGGTATGAAGCAATACAACATTCCACAACCAACCACAGTAAATTCGTCGACCTGCTATATGTACAAACGCTATATCTTAGTTATACAGAAACATGTTCAAAATAAAAGTGCTAGTTAGCTGTAAGCACTCCGTAAATTAGAACAAAATCGTTCAAGTCGGTTTTGAGAAAATTAGAGAAACGAGAACATAATGTTCGTCTCTTCACTTATATCTCCGTTCAAGGATGGTCACAGAAATAGTTGTGGGGAAGAAAACGTTTTTAAAAGACTTTGTCAGGTAAATCCAGTTGAAGGCACCGTATAAACTTGATGAAAATGGTTTAAGCCGTTTGCCAAAAATACGAAACCCCTCTTTATGCTTCATAGGCACAGAGATATTCAAGGAGAACGAAAGTTTGGTAATGGTTTGTGAATGATAATTTGAATTAATCAAAATCGTTAGAGCTGTTTTTGAGAAAAATGCAAAACCCCTCACTTTCGAAACACAATACTTACTTTATCCTTTAGGTTGTGGAAAGTCGAAATATGAGAGAAACATTACGTGTGAAGTACGTCACAACTTTCCTCAGCCCCGATGTACAATCAACGAACTATACCGTCCTTCATTTACTGAACTGATTTCATTCACCTATAGCAGTTCTAATATCCACCGAAATCGGGCTGTTCCCTCTAGAAACACCATTCTTCGTTGGGTTGAAGGACTTCGCACACGAGGTTCATTGATGAGGAACAGACCACCAGGAGCTTCAAGATCGGTTCGAACACCAGAGAACATTGAACGCTATGTCGAGATGATAACCGGTTTCTTTACACCTGATGTGATTTTCCACACATGAATTTCTAAAATGCTTTTAAATTGTGAATCTAAATATGTCAATAAAACTTTTTTTGAGTAAAAATTACCAAAGTTATGATTTTTTCAAAAACGTCCGACGTTTATGCCGCACCCTGTAGAATCGTCGAGAGAGAGGTCCACCGTTAATGTTAATCACCCATGTCATCTGTAAGTCCGTCCTGTCATATTCTTGGCTTGCCAAAGGAGAACAAGATCTACGATTGGACGAAATGGAGGTTACTAAATTCTGTAATTGTCCAACAAAAGTAAAGAGGGGAAAATTTTTTTTTATATACGGGGAAATAACCGCATAAATAATAACTAAAATAGATAATCGAAACAAAGTAAAAAATGCAATAAACTTTAAAAATATTGAGCAATAAATAATTAAATAAGTAAATAGCTACCTTCTTTGGTTGTAGATGTTTCTGTGTGACTGTTCTGAAGGCAAGGTAATTTACATTCAAGGCAATGAAGACTACACGTAAGGTGTTTCAGTTCCGAAGGTCGCCCGTGTGAAGCAGTAGCACCGAGGAGATGACCTCATACACATCACCCGCGATGCAACTACTTAAACGGGCAATTCTTCCTCTTAATCTCAATTTAAAGTCTCAGTGGGCTACGTACCACGAGAACATGCTGTTGATTGGCACTCCTCCATTGACGTTAACGAAGCGAATAAAAAAGTAGGCTAAAATTATATAGGTGTACATTCTTGTTGATATTATTAAACCTATTCGTGTTTCTTAAGGTTATATTGCAAACAAGAACAAGTTGAACACTATTATATCGCCTAATATCTACCTACAGAGGACGTTATTGAGAACAAAATAACAAGACACTCAGCGCTGTCGACTGTTCAATGCCGATCTTTATAACAGTTTTTTGTTAAAAGCGATCCTCAAAAAAACATGGAAGTTTTATTGTAAGAAGAAGTTTTTAGTCATTCTTGGCTCGATTTCAAGGGCTAATGTTAACAAAAAAGCGAAATAATACACATGCAATTACATTTACGGATCATATAACAAAAAATTTGAACGTTTTTCAAATTCTACCTTCTTCCACTACTTTGGATGATTTGAAAGTCGCCCGTGCTAAGTAGTGGCGCCGAGGCGATGACACATTACACATCACCCACGGTACAACTACTTAAACGGGCAACTCTCCATGTCATTTCTGGTTCCTCGATCTGAAATCCTCTAGTCGAAGGTTTTACTTTAGTTTACTTGCAAAAAGGTTCAAATAACAATTCCATTATGAATTCCACACTAACGTTCGATGATAATTCGGTGAGTTATTTCAAATTATCTGACCGTTATCCAAGTCATTCAAACCTTCAGTGTCGAATAAAACTTCTAGATTGGGCAATTGGTCGAATTAATTTTAGCACAAATTTAAATCATAACTAGATTGAACGTCCATTGTTATGTAACTTCTGTAAGCCACTACTTCAATACTCATCGTCGAAAGACTAGAGAGACGTTTCATAATGATATCGAAGTAGAGGCAAAAATATTAAGATAAACAGATGAGTTCTCTTTATGAGTTCGAAAAACACCATTTGAGAAAATTTTAAAAGATAGGGTAAGTAAGTGTCTGTGAACACGATTGAGAGAGGCCGGATGAACCAAATCGACTCCAATTTGACATTTAGCTCGCAGATCAACATAGGACCGCAAAATCAAGGTGTGAGCCAGATCGGCCCATGTTTGATCTAAACACCAAACTTTTTCTCTGCTATAATCGTGGAAATTTAAACAAATCGCTAAATACCTTTCCAAAGCAAAAAATGCTCTACGCGCTGAAATTTACGAGAGAACGTTTCAAGACCGATGCTTACAACCCAAGTGAATTTTGTCGAAGCAGTTTCAATTTTCTTCGGATTTGCGCGACTGATCTCTGTCCAACTATACACAGCCTTTTTAATTGTGATCTAAATTTTAAAATGACGCTCATCCCCAGAGTTGTTCGAACCTATCTAAAATACCAAATCTAATATTTCGAATCTAAAACAACTTCTCCGATTGCAAACGTTACTCAAACAATTGTGAAGACCAAACGATCGTTTCGTGATGTCGTTCGTACCAAAGCTCCAACTCACATGTAGAAAAGTAAAAACGAAAATTGAACTAATGTTATTCAAACGGTTTAACAAATAGTCGATTTTCAATGGCAAGGGTGAACAGATTCACATCAAAGGAGATTGGCATTGGTGGTAAATAATGACCCGAATATATTTCGGTGTGTAACGCTTTTAACGAATTATGTAACGATTTTAAAAACCTTTTTAAAAATTCTCATTTAAAAACTTACTATTAGAGCTTCCACAATTTTCAAGGAATTGGGGCATGTGAAAACTTCCTAGCTGAACGTTGTATTGAAAAACCTCCTATTTCCGAGTCCTACATTTCTATACACAAAAAGGAGTTGAATTTTTGTAGGAATTTGTGATTGTATATGAAACCCGCAGCACAAATTAATAATATTCGAGAACAAAGTTTTAGATGGCTATTAAACCGATTTGCTTCAATCCGATGAACCGTAAAGGGAAAAAACTAGCACTCCAAAATTTGTATGATCGGTACAACATTCACTTTTAGCAAATTTCAATTTCAAGTTAAAAAATGCAGTGTCACGGAAAGCTCCCGCAAAACCGCTCATGCACAAGTTGTACTCAAGGAAGAGAACTTACCGAACCGATGATCGATGTTAACTGAGTTTTCCCATTTGACAGGAAGCTTTATATACGCCATGCAAAGGCCGATAAGAAAGGAAAGAGTACAAATACTCCCTTGTTGGAACAATTATCGCGGCGGGGAAAGGTTTCGTACATCTTGATAAGAAAGTGGTATTTGCGAGGGGCTACTCGCCCTTCTGTAAGAGCCCATTATCTTCCCCTCAAGTTTGAATAACAATTAATAATAAATGAGTTCCCTGAGTTAAGTACGTCGATGAAGTATGTTGCGCATGTCTACTTGTGTAACGTCTTACCCTGATACAACAACTTGTAGTAATGCATAATTTAACGTAATTATTGTAAACCATTTAATATTTGACCATTATTCGGTTCATAAATAAGCTCATAAAAATCTGTGAATTTACTGTTGGCAAGTACTTACCAAAGTAAACCAATATAAATAGTTTCCGCAAAGAAGTAATTGAAACCTAGAAGATTCGACTCCCGCAGTGGCAGTAAATTTTAATAAAATCTATCACCTCATTATGGAATTTTTAAGCCAAAAACACGTTAGCTGTCAGCAGCTTATCGCCCAATCGTCAAAACCTCAGAGAAATTCGTCAACCTCGTTTTGTCCATTACTAAGTAACGAAATCAGGCATTAACGAGTTCGTTGGAAGCAAATGACCTAGCACAACGGAAAACACTAACAGCACTAAAACACGACGAACGAAAAGTCGTACAAAATCGTTGGATAGGACTGTACTGTAAGATTAACTCTAGCCACACGAACCCAGATGTTGCGGATCGTGACCTGAGGAGACCACGTGTCGACAATGTTGCGTCGAACACATGGCCCTCAATAATGGGACTTAAAGGTTTATGAATGTAAAAACATGGCCAAGTCTTTCTATCACTAAACTACAGAAAGCGCATCTTCAAAGGATGTATGACCTCCGAAGTTCACTACACCAGGTTGCAATTATGCACCAAAACCACGTGAACTTGTCAAACTCGCCACAGTGTACCATTAATATATGCTCAACTCTAACCTTGAGAGCCTCTAGAAGTTGTAATGGTGCTTTTTTATTTATTTTTTATGCCCTCTGGTCCACCCCCAGAGCTTCTATGGAGCTGGTGTTCTCTGAGGCGGCTCAATCGAGTGGCTCTTAGTGGTCCTAACGAAGGGCTCAGGTTCCTCGGAGAGAAGCGCAGATCCTTTCCTCGCCCGTTTGTCGGCCTCCTCGTTCCCTTCTATTCCTGTTTGACCTGGCACCCGACACAGTGTTAATGTGTTTTCCTTTGCCAAGGTCTTCAGGCCAGTCAGGCATTCCCAAACCAGCCACGACGTGATGGTATAGGAGGCCGGAGCCTTAACTGCAGCCTGACTGCCCGACATAATGTATATTCTTTTCTGCTTCAAACCCCTATGCAGGTGCTGCTACACACACACCGTCACGGCGAAGAGTTCTGCTTGAAAAACCGTAGCCATCATGCCCAGTGGTATCGCTGAATGGATCCCTGGCCCATACACAGACAAGATCATCAATGACGACTGCTAAAATATAACACTAGTAAATTATTGCAACCAAATTATACACGGGAAGGAATTAGTCAAACTCAAACTGAAGAACTCATGGCCTATAACAAGAAAGTTACGAAGTACACGGATCGTACCATACAAATACGAAGGGAGGACCCTGATCTTGTGAGACAAAACCGGGAAGAAAATATCTGTTCCATATCTAATTAATTTAAAAAATTTAATTAAGTGTAATCCAATTTTTTACGTCCACTCGTTGTGCTTGGTTCCCCTTCAATTTTTCTTTTTTCCGCATCATGTAACGATTAGTCTAATGATAAGATGCTGATGAAATGCCGCTATTTTCGAAGGTATGTGGCGTCAATATTGACTCAAATTAATTTGTGAATAGGTGACTTAACTGTCCGTATGAGTGTTACTCCTGTTTCGATGCCCCGATGAAGCTTAATAATTGAGCTAAACGTAAGCTGTTTGTTGTGACTGAGTTTCAAAGAACATCTTTGTTTAGATGTTATTTGACACCAGCCACAAAGTGTCACATCGAACGTTGTAACGTTATTTGTCGTTATGTGGAACAATATTAAACAGAAAACAATCGTTACGGAATCACAAAGAGAACTGAACTGTTTTTTGTCAGTTGAAGAACGCATCTTTCCTTTTCTTTTAACATTCTCCCAACATTTAAGGTCGATGGCAGTTTCTGTTTCTTGAATGTTCCCAGCCTTCAAAGGTATTCAATGGAAATGATTTCTTCTTACTGCTACCCCCCCCACCCTCTGTTGTGAATCGGTAGGATATTGGTTGGTCGACAGTGATCCACGCAGGTCGTACTGGTTGAAGCTGGCGTAACTCCATTCAAACTTTCCCTATCTAAATTCTTCCTTTGGCTGTCTCGGTACAAACTTTTTTAAAGCAACTGCGACTTTTTCGTTAGCTTTCTTCCTTTAAGAGCTCTGGCGAGGTGTAGCGGTACTCCAAAATGGTTGAATTATACTTCACAATAGATTCATCAAAGCCCACCCGTTTCAAGAGGAGTTTTTCGGTGTGAACACAGTTCGTACCTTTTCGAAACGTTTGGAAATCAAAGCATTCGAAAAGTGGTCTGTAGTCTGATCGTGCACCGTGCGGGTCGCCGTGTCATTAAAAACGTTCCTTCCACAAAGGTCAGCGTTTTTGAGGTTCTTACTGCCACATTATACCTTAAGCTATAGTCTTGAAAAACTAAATAATCCCTTCCTTCTACATCAACTCCAGGAACAGAAGAGAACCCGATATTGCTCATTAGCTTTTTTTTATCCCATGTTGATCTGCAGGCTGAATTTTAGTTGACTTTGTTTCAGCCGGTTACGTCACTTTTTCCTTTTTTGTAGGTCTAAAGAAATTAAAAATCCCACATCCATCCATCCACATCTTCCGCTCAATCGTACATAGTACTTAAATTGTACTGTCGGTACACAACGACTCCTCAAATGTGTCGAGAAAAGGAAGATCTCTCTTCTCCTAAGCGGCTCAGAGTTCGCAAAGGAAGTCGAGGAACGATGGATCAAACGACTTGAGGACTGGGGTCATCAGCCAAAATTGAACAGTAAGATAAGGAAATAACAGTTTGCCGGTGGCTGCTGAGGTGAGAATAAGTTGAACATTTAGTTTTCGCTTAGCATAATAAGCAGCGATTAAGCCGAGAACTCACAAAATGAGGATGATCGGCTGTCAAAGGTGATTGTGATATTTCACAGCACAACAGGACTGTATTTGTTCATAGAGGCCGTTCCTGAGCCCTCTAAGAGGAGCCTTACTGTCCACAGTGGGTTATATCAATCATGCCACACAACAACACAAGAAAAACGCAGGAAACATCAGCTATGAAACAGGCTGATACCACCAAAAACGCGTGTAGCGTCTCTTTGTGGACCTCACAAATATTGCAGATGAGCAGTGAAATGTCGGATGACCGGTGCAGAACCGGTTCCACTTATAACCGGTGCAGAACAAAAATATATTCTCTGGTGCGAGGCATCACACAATATCCCCCCACCCACAGTATTCAGTGATTTCCATCTTGAAATAACGTTCTATGTAGAAGCTGCTAGTGCTTAATGTTCTGAGATTCGATGGGTTGCCCTTACTTATGTCACGACTTTTATTGTGTCAACATTTGGAATTTATTGGACTCTCAACATAATTTTTATAGGACGGTTTATTGTTCTATAGTTACGCAGTCAACGATGTAAATGAAGCGACAGTTGTCTGAATTCCAGAATTTACCGGGTTGTCCCTCATTTTCTCACGATCGTTTTTAGTTCCCAGTGTGTAATTCACTGATTGAACTATCAAATCGATTTTTTTAACATCAGTGCCATAAATCCATACTAGCAGGATTTATTAAAAAAATACTACATAACTTTCCGCAACCCCCGTAAATTCGACGACCGTATATATACGGGCTGTGTATCTTCGCTCAACGCACTACAGACACACACACACGAACCACGTGACGAAATTAGGTTTTTCGGACTCAGTAGGTCCCATAATGTAAAGAACTGAAGAAAACTCAATTTTTTTCTGACACCATTACAATTCTTACCCTTTGGGTCACGGAATGTAAAAACAGCACTAAAAATGAGTTTTGTCGGATAATCATTTGATGGGGTTATTGTGTCTCATCATGATAACTTAAGCTCCATGTTCATCTACAGGTTGGATATCGAATTTGGGGTGATTTAGTACAGCCGCTTTTTCTCAATTGTGCAGGTTCGTAAAAGTTACACTTGTTGTAACGACAAATTACGACCGAAGATCTTTGAGTTCAAGGTTATTCAATTCTCGGACCACCATTTGTCACGAAACGTAACTTCATCGTTACAATACTGCGGAACATAACAGGATGCCAAATTGTTCCACTATTGCTCTAGTTGTCCTCGATCTATGAATAGCGAAAGGACTACGGATGCTTTGTGTTTCTCCGAGGGTGAGTCATTCATGGAAAATCAAAAGGCCGCTCGGTAAGCCCAACCGACCGAACATTGACGCCAGATAAGCTTCTTGGCTTGTCCGTCAGCGCACCCTTATCTCTCCGTTTCACAGTTAAAACCAGCCAACTAACAACATTATAGATTAGGTCGGTAATCTTTTCATTTTGGGGTCATCTCGACAAACCAATGCGCACAAATATATGACCTGGAGCTGACATTCTAAGAGAATACTGAAGACCCGACGAGATTTCAAATTACAAAATACTCCGGAAATCCTTCTTAACCGTTCTGAATCTAAAGATTCAATGATTTTAAACTTATTCCAAAATATTTGCTGCATGCTAAAATCGAACTTTTCAGCTCATTTTAATAAACACAGAGCACACATTTTTACTTACTACGAAGTCAAAATTAAGCTATGTGATTAGCTAGAAAAAAACCTTTTTTAGGTTTCTTCGATCTTTTTAAGCACATGAAAATGTATTATGAATGCGATTGATAGAGAAAGAGAGAGAGTGAGAGCGCTACTGGTTCCAATCCGCTCAAAGTAGATACCCAGGCTCAACGTGGGCCGTCAAATAAGGTTACGATCAAAATCAGTCCTACACTAACTATAGTTATCAAAACACCAAACATTTTTTCCTCAAAATCAACGGCATTTTTGATTTGGAATTTTTTGTAGGGAAAGTTCCAAACAGCCGAACAGCAACGAGCCATTTTCATATGCAGGGACACGACGAGAATATCGCAATAAATTATCAAACAGTGCGACGAAAAACGACAGCGATTTGAATGTGCAATATGCAGCCCACTCACTGGTAGTTTGATGATTTTCATCTTCGAAATTGCGAACTATTCGCGTTTCTCTGACTAAATTTGCACGATCCTTAGCCCCCCAAAGTTGGAAGGCAACTCATCAAGTTCACACTGTTTACTCAATAATTAACGAAAAGTAAATTTGACGTATCAGATGAAATAATCTTAATTTAATGTATCTATGCTTGATGATTCGTGAAAACATGTAAAGAGGGAATTGTCTCCGCACGATGGTTGCTTTTTTTTACTTTCCTTCGCCCTACGAAGTGAAACGGAAAGTTATGTAGTTGGCTGGAAAACAAGTTCTCAGATCTATACTGATTCTGAAAAACACTATTCGGGAAAATGGTTTGTATTTGTATGTGTACGTGAACGATTTTTAGAGGAAACGGTTAAACTAAATCAGCTCAAACTTGACATCTAGCCAGGAGGTCACCATGGGACGCTAAAATAAGGGTATGAGCAAAATCCACCGAGAACTAACTAGTAGTAGTATCATACTCGTAGTTAACTTAGTTATCATAGTGATCCAACCACCAATTTTTTCTCAAAAACGGCTAGATGATTTTGATTAAATTTTTTATATGGACGGCTCCCAACAAGACAAGTATTCCATAAAATTCCCATTAGTGGGCAGCACAATAAATCACCAAACATTTCGACAGAAATCGAGTTTAGCTTAATAGTTTACTTATTAACTCCGCTCAAATGTTACTAGGTTCTTCAGACAAATTCAGATGGTACTCCAACCTGAGTCTTTAATAACGCGCATACAATATACAGGGGCTACCCCTGAAATTCCAAAATTTCACTTACCACCATTTCTACCTAATAACTTCCTTCCAGATCTGTAAGGGCTACCGCTTTCTGCCGACGTGAAGTATTGTTTCAAATGAACTCAGTAAAAAACTGGTGCGTTGCAACACACAACTTTCCTTAGCTCTACATAAATTCACTTTCTATATGGCTTTGTCTACTTAACCAATTCATTTATCACTCAGTTCATTTGAACTTGGTCAAACAACACTTCACAGCAGCAGGAAGCGGTTTTAACATTCTACTAACATTCCAGCGGAGGTTATAAGAAAAAAATCGCGCTAAAAACGGTTTTCGTCGAAAATTTTGATAATTTATTGTGCCGCTCTCGTCATTTTCCCACGAATGGGAATTTTATGGTATAATTGCCTTATTGAGAGCTATCAATATAAAAAATGTAATCAAAATCGTTAGAGCTGTTTTTGAGAAAAAAAATTTGGTGTTTTGATCACGATGATAACTATGGTTAACTTTCGGTGGATTTAGCCCATACCCTTATTCTTGCGTCCCATGGTAACCTGTAGGCTAGACATCATGTTTCAGCTGATTTGGTACGGTTGGTTTCTCTAAAAACTGCGCTAAAATCAATTTCGTCGAAAGTTTTGTTAATTTATTGTGCCGCTCTCGTCATTTTCCCACGAATGAGAATTTTATGGTATAATTGCCATATTGGGAGCTATCAATGTAACAAATTTAATCAAAATCGTTAGAGCCGTTGTTGAGAAAAAAAATTGGTGTTTTGATCACTATGATAACTATAGTTAAATTTCGGTGGATTTTGTTCATATCCTTATTTTGGCGTCTCATGGTAATCTGCGGGCTAGATATCAAGTTTGAGTGGATTTGGTACGGTGGTTCTCTCTAAAAATCGTTCACAGACACACATACACACACAAAGACTCACTGACCATTTTCCCAAATAGTGTTTTTCGGACTCAGGAGGGTCTGAAACTTAAAGATCTAAAGGAAACTCAAAAAATTTTTTTTTCAGCCGATTACGTAACTTTCGTTTCTACTTCGTAGAGCCATGGAAAGTAATAAATTGAGTTAATAGAATAACCCATGAATACAACAAACGAATTGAAGTAGATCTAAGGTATGATTGTCCCAGTTATTTTACCTAGAGTAGCTTGATTTTCTCACTAAACTGGTGTCAGTTAACACGCTTAAACATTTTGTGAACGAAGGTCTACGATTTCTAACTTTTTAGAAAAACTACCTACAAGTGACATAAAAATCGCAGGCCTTCAATAGTCAATACCTGTATACTCGCACAGTTCTTCGTAAATACTTCTCTCACAGCTTGTAGCACGGAGATTACAACCATAAACCGTGGCAAAAACCACGTTTCTTTTCCCTTGATCGAATGCTCCACAGTAAACGCATTAGTAAGACCAATCAACCTGGCGAAGTGTCTTCCGAAAACCTACACACACATTTTTCTCTCATAATTATTTATGTGCCATAGTGGCTTGTCAATTTCATTCATACCGTTTAAAAACGGTCTTTTAATTACATGAAAGTTAACTTTTCTCAAAACCAGTAAATACGAATAAATAAATTATAAATTGCATAAAGTTATTTTGTAAAAAATTGTTTTTTAGTTTTGGTTGACATTAGAACAGTTAGTCCTACGATTTTTAGTCTTTTCGGGTGTTTTTTATTTCTTATTACGAATGCGAAAAAGGGCCTAATTATGTCCTTCCTATCGGCTGTGTTCTTTGGCTACATACTGACGCAGAACAAACTCCTGCAGGCTTCTTTCTTTTAGCAAGTTGTACAGTTGCTTTTTAGCGTCATTCAAAATCCCACTAGCTCAGCTGTTTCTAGAGCTCCTTTCGTTTTCTGTCTAAATTTAGGCTCCCGTACGAGGAGACGCTAGCGCCAGAAATAGTTGAGGAGCCCTGGCGCTCCCACATATTATACCATTTTGTATGATTTTTAATTGAAGTGTATACAACATTTTATTACCTAAAACGTGCGCAGTTGAATCCGTGTCCGCCAGTGGTGTCATAGTCGTTTCTGTAAATAACCCGTACGACTACTTTTTGTAAGAATGTGCGACGACGTAAGTAAACACCGTTTTAAATATTGTTTAACGTACAAATTCAGTTTGTTGCGCATGTTTGAAACGAAGAATCGAATTTGGTTTTATTGTCGCTGAAAACGGCTATAACACGCTCGTTGTTCATCGTTTTCCAGAAAGTTCATCCAATCAGCATAATCTTATAAATCTATCAATTATATACATCGAGAACCTCTGTGGAAGAATGTTATTTGTATGTTAGTTTAACCAAAGGTGTGAAACTCACCACATTCCTACCACTCAGCCCGAAATTCATCCACGGCCTAGAATCACATATAACCATACGAAACGGGAGACATTACTACACGAAATAGTTGGCGCAGGCTCCGGTCCCACATTCCTTCAACGCACATTTTCCTCACAATGGTTTTATTTTCAATCTAACGCCTACTTTATGGCCAATCAAATCTTCTAATGTTATCGCTCGGCTGATATACTTTTGAATAGATATTTTCCTGTTTTTAACTTCAGTAATTCGCACGCGTTCCGCTTTAAAAAAAGTAGAAATTAGTTGTGAAGCTATGTCAAGTATTTTATATAATAACTCGACAGTGTTTCAAAGAAAATCTTATATCAAAAAGTTCGCTATTATTTTACAACCCCTTTAAAAAACTGGTTTGAACATTGATAGAACATGACAACAAATCTTCCTGAATCTTCAAAATACCAGCCACGAATAAAAACGATATACGAGGGTTTGTTTTTATTGTTATACTTGTGATGTTATCTAAATTATTTTGATTTCATTTTGATCTTTCTTTCACAGTAGACACTTAGTCGGGCTTCTTTATTATTTCCTTATTTAAACCTTCACAGTTATTTTAGAAGTAATTTGGAATCCTAGAATAAAGCGGAATTTCGTGCTAAATCAGTCTTAGGCTCCTCATGATTTTGTTTTATTGCATTTGATTGAGAACACCTTCTTTGGACGCTAGAAGGAAGAGTCAAGAAACAATAATCGGGGGAAATAGTGTTCGGTTTCCGCAGTGAGTGGGCAGTAAAAGGCATGCACTGGTTCATTTGGTACGAGGAGTTTATTACCATCAAAGTACACTGCGCTTTTAGAGAGTGTAACCTTAGAAGTCCGCTCTCAGGATATGGAACGTTTCCTATGAAATACCAATAGTGAGAATGTGAATATAAAAAAAAAAAATTAAAGGTGATGAATTGAATTATTTATAATAAATTCAATCGATGCCTGTTGAAAAATAGTGTTAATAGTAAATAAATTTTTTTTTTTTTTTTTTTTTTTTTTCTCTTCTTTTCTTTTCTTTTCTTTTCTTTTCTTTTCTTTTGCGCCCCCAACCCAAGCTGTAAAGCGACCCGTGGCGAAGGGTGGATGGCACATGGGACATTGTGTCAAACACGGAGCCTCAAGGATACCAGGCGACCTCCTTGCAGTAAGTAGCCTTGTCACGGCATGCGGGGCTCTGCCGTGATCGACTGTGTATTACCCTAGCTACTCGTGGGAACATGAATGAAGAAAATCAAATAAATTTGAACATTCAGGAGCTTACTAGCTGAGGAAGAGAGACTGCTATTGAGTCCCTCCTCAGTGATGGAGGAGGAGGTCATGGATTTGTACTGTGACCTCCCAGCTGTAGAAGGAGGTTCATCTGCAGCGGATGGAGACGCAAGGTCACATTCTGCGGGCGGGGGCTTCTGGGGTCCCTGCTGCCGGTGTGGGGCCTGGTGCCGGGGCGCCTCCCGATAGGGGGTGCTGGTGCTGGGCCTCCCGGGGTCCTTAGGGGGCTCCTGAGAACAAGGGACACAGGCTTGGAGCCGCTGACCGAAGGGTCGGATGCGTGGGCCATCGGGCATTCTGGGCACAAGCGAGGGCGCCACGTTAGTTTACTGGCGCACAGAGGCGTTGGGTTTAAAGCCCTCCTGTCAGAGGGTAAGAGCGTGGCTGATGCCAGGGCTCTTGCGATGAGAGGAGGGCTGACGAAAGAGGTGGAAGGTGGCCAAAAAGAGAGCGGCCTTCCACTGGAGACACCTCCCGAGGAGGAGAAAGAAGGTGAGACGCTCTTGGGATTGAGAGGTGGTGAAGGGCAGCGTGGGGACGTAGGTTCCACGTCTGCAGCCCACCTCGGTGGGGCTGGTGGCTCCGGGTGGCAGGGAGTGCCTAAGGGCGGTCCTAGGCAGGCGACCACCAGTCTCACATAGCTCAGCTGTGTCAGGGGTGAAGCTGGGGGTGTTCCATGAGGACTACCGGCGGAGCTCCTCAGCGGAGCAGATGGAGGCCGTGGAGAGGAGCATGGTGGAGGCCGTGTTTGCTCTCGACGAAGATGAGGGCGGAGCCAGGGTTCACCGGTACCATGTGTAGAAGGGGTGGTACTGCTGTGACCTGTAAGGATGAGGGCACGGCAGCATGGCTGAGAGAGCATTTTGCCACCGCACAGCCCTGGGAGGGTGCCAGGCTGAAGGTCTGTGAGGAAGGACCTTCCGAGACCACGAAGAGCCGTGGCGTACCTGCCGGGTGTGAGGATGAGCCGGATGAGAGGATCCTGGGCTTTCTGGCGAAGCAGAATAGAGACTCTGCACACGGTTCTGGACGGTGCTCTCGGGTCCACAAGTGAATCAGCGGTGCTTCTGGGCCTGCTGATAGATGCGCAATCTGCCCAGGCTTTGGAGGCTGAGCCAGCAGTCTCCATAAAGCTGAGGCAAGGCAGCATCAGAGTGAGGAAGCAGGGCTCTGGAGAGGTACCTACCTCGAGTGTCCCTTCCTTGGATGCCCCTGGAGATGGTGGAAGGGGAAGAGGAGCGCTGCCGCTGGGGTGTCGGGGGTGGGGCTGCTGGCCGGGGGCTGCAGGCAGTGGTGACCTGGGGTCGCTGCGCCGCGGTCCTGGCTGGGGGCACCGCCTCGGGTGCCTCGGCAGCAATGGTGGCGGCTCCTGGAAACAGCGGTGCTGGGAACCTGGTGGCCCCTCCTCCCTCCTGTGGTGACGGCTTCGGCAGTGGCTGCGGGTGGGGTGGGGGCTGGCGGTCCAGATTTGGCAGGGAGGGCAGGAAGGACGATAAGGTCCTTCCGGCCCAAACTGCAGAGAGGCTGCAGGCAAGGCCTGCTCGCCCTCCGGGCACTCCAGGGACGTAATCCACGGGGGGTTTGGGGGTCGGCGTGGGCGACGATGATTGCGCAGCATGTGGGCTTCCTCCACATCAACCTGCACACGGCCAAACCAGCTACGGCAGTGATGTGCAGGAGCTTTGTCTGGGGCAGCTGTGATGGGGCTCTACTGCAGGAGCCTTGGGCGGACAGCAGGGACGTAAAAGCGGATACCTGCCAGTACAGGTAAGTTGGTCTACTGTGGCACAGAAGGTCGTCCTAGGGCGGCTGTTTTGGTAAGACACAACTTGCATATTCTAAAAATTCCCGAGTTCTGTCACAGGGATTTGGTGGCGGTAATGCTGAAGAGGCTCAAGACAGTAATGGACTCCGGCGAGGACAGTGGTGGCGTCAGCCTACTTCCCAGGCGATGACGCTGAGGTCCCCCCGCTGATTATGCAGCAGCTGATCCATTACTGCAGAAGGGAAGACCTTCAGTTGATTGTCGGGTGCGACGCCAATGCACATAACATGGCATGGGGCAGCACAGACACAAATGAAAGAGGTGAGATCCTTCTTGACTACTTACTGTGCAATGAAATGGTGGTGGTTAATAGGGGAGCACGCCAACTTTTGTTACACGAGAGTGGAGTGGAGGTGCTGACATTACGGTCTCAAGTACCTTCTATGCCAGCAGAATAACAGATTGGCATGTCTCTAGGGAAACTTCAATGTCTGACCACCGGATGGTGAGGTTCAGGCTGCGGTTCCCTAATAGTGTGACGAGACATATCGGAACCCCAAGAACACGGATTGGGTTCTGTACAGCCGCGTGTTGGCTTCCCCAGCTCTGAGAGCTACAGCTGTGAAATGCAAACTGTCGAAGGTGTAGAAAGGGCGACAGGAGATCTGCGCAGCTATGGTAGAGGCGTATGAAGAAAGCTGCGAGTTGAAAACCCGAAGATCCAATAGGGAGGGTCCTTGGTGGAACAAGGAACTGGAAAGGCCTGGAAAGAACGAGGAGGCTCTTTAACAGAGCAAAAGAAGGGTGAGTGGACGCATATAGGGGTTCCTCACAGCATACAACAAAGCCCTTAGACAGGCTAAAAGGAAATCCTGGAGAGACTTCTGTGGGGGCATGAAAGACTTGTCTACCATGTCCAAGGTACAGAAGATCCTCTCTAGAGAAGAGAGACCGCAAATCGGTTTTCTCCTAAAGGCAGGGGGAACATTCACCAGGGCAGCAAGGAGACCTTGGAGGAGCTACTGACAGCTCACTTCCCAGGGTCTCAAAGCCTGCGGTGGGGAGATAGCCACCACCATCAGCTGAGCGCCGATGGTGGTACCTGTCATGGGCAATCAAGGAACCCACTGCTAGCTGCAGCCTCAGAGAAATGTTCACACTTAATAAGGTTAAATGGGCTATTGGTTCATTTAAACCTTACAAGGCGCCAGGTGCGGATGGGATCTTCCCAGCCATGTTGCAGCATGGTAGGGAGGCTCTGGGTCCGATACTGGTGAGGCTCTTCAGGGCGAGCTATGTCCTTGGGTACATACCCACTATGTGGAGGAAGGTGAAGGTGGTCTTTATACCAAAGCCGGGTGGCTCGGCCCTGGCTAAGGGCTACCGCCCCATCAGTCTCATGTCCTTCGTGTTGAAAACAATGGAGAAGATAGTGTGCCTATCAATAAAGGAGAACTATCTAACTCAGAACCCCATTCGAGTTCCCAGCATGCCTATCAGAGGGGGAGATCCACTGAGACTGCTCTGAACGAACTGGCAACAGTGCTGGAGGATACTCTGAGATCCGGAGAGATGCGCTGTGCTGCTTTCTGGATATTGGGGGCTTTGACAATACGTCGTATGCCTCAATTACGGCTGCGGCTGGTTGGAAGGGTGTAGATCCTTACCTAATCTCTTGGACCAACGAGATGCTGAGTAGCAGGGTGGTCTTCTCGGAGTTGGGGAGACACTCTGTGGTGCCCACCAGGGGATGCCCGCAGGGTGCTCTCCTCTCCTCTGGTTACTGGTAGCTGATACCCTTCTCGAGCTGCTGGAGGAGGAGGGCTGGCAAGGTAATAGGATACGCGGATGACCTGGTAATTATAGTCAGGGGTAAATTCGCGAATGTAATCAGTGAATGCATGCAGCATGCACTGAATACCTACAGACATGGTGCAATGGGCAGGGACTGTTTGTCAATCCAGACAAAACGAGCCTGATCCCATTCACCAGTAGAAGCGCTCACGCTGCGGTGGAAACTCAGGGCTGAGTGGCAAGGTGGTGAAGATCCAGCATGAGATCACACTTGGGAGTCTTTCTTGATGGAAAGCTCTCTTGGGCCACACACGTGAAAAAAAGCCCAGCGGGCGTCGGTGGTGATGTGGGCAGCTCAAAGAATGGTGGGAAGACATGGGGCTGAGGCCTGATGATCCGGTGGTTGTACACTGCGGTTGTTAGGCCTGTAGTCACCTATGGAGCCCTGGTCTGGTGGACTAGGGTGGAAAACAAAACAGTGCAGTTGCAGCTAAATAAAAACTGCAGCGTAGGGCGTGTCTAGCTATTACAGGCTGTATGACAACATGCCCTACGGCTGCACTGGAGGTCTTGCTAGATTTAGCTCCACTCATACATGTGAAAAGGATGGCGTTTTTTCAGGCTGTGTGTATGATGGAGTTGGGTCTGATCATGAGAGTGAGGAGGGGTTCCTGCCACTTGATCCTAGACAAGGTGAAGGTGGGGGGGGCCTGAACTGCATGTGGTAGACTCAATGCCCGCGAGGTTCAACTTCGTGCTACCCTTTCGGATACTCATTCATGAGCGATCCAGGTGGGTAGGGGGAGCTCCCGCTCAAGCTGGGGCCTGGTATACTACACTGATGGCTCGGTGCAGGGGTGGCCTTGCAGGGGCAGGCATCTTTGGGCCGAGGATCAGAGCAGCAATCCCATTGGGGTCGCTGGCCACGGTGTTCCAGGCAGAGGTGGCTGCGGGGACAGTCTGTGCAGTGCAGCGGCTGCTGCAGAGGGACTGAAGCGGCAGAGAATCTACATCATGGTGGACAGTCAGGCCACTCTCAAGGCCTTAGCCTCATACTGTCTTACATCGCGGCAGGTGTGGGAGTGTTCGACTGACTGGAAGGCCCTGGCCGAGGACAACAGGGTAACACTGTGTTGGGTGCCAGGGCATCAGGGTATAGAGGGAAACGAACGGGCTGATAGGTTGGCTAAGAGAAGGATCAGAGCAGATCCCTATTGGCCCTGAGCCCTTTGTTGGGACTACCAGGAGCCATCTACGTAGAGAGGTTGGCAAATGGGAGGATAGGTGCAGGAGCTGCTCATTGGCAGGGGCTGCCCGGCCTTAGACAGTCAAAACTCTTTATCCGGCTCTCCAGAGAGAGGTCCAAGGAGGTACTTGCACAGGGGAGGAAGGATATGAGGATCATATGTGGCCTGTTCAAAGGTCACTGTCTGCCGAGGTACCACCTTGCAAATATTGGCAAGTGCGAGGTACAAGTATGCAGGTTCTGCGCAGGTAGGGGCTAGAGACGGCAGAGCACGTGCTGTGCGTATGCGATGGACTCATGCGGCATCGCGCCGTTCTCTGTGTTTGGGAGGCCCTTTCTTCAGCCCGAAGAGGTGACAAATGCAGAACTTGCCGATATCCTCCGCTATGTGCGGGGTGGTGGGCGCATAGGTGACGTCACACCAAGTGAGACCAGTGCCGTGGGGCCTGGGGGTGGTGCAGGTGGGCCATGATCCGAGTATCATGGACGCCCTTACAATAGGCCCGTTTGTGGCTGCAGTGAGGGTATTGCCTGCATCCACCGTTTCAAAGGAAAAAAAAAAAAAAAAAAAAAAAATAAATTTTCGAAAGCATCGACTACTGGGGCTTAGATTGCTTGAAGATACTTTACCACACTCAATCGTCAATTATCTCAGAACAGCCTGCAAACAGGAAATAGAAACTGGGAATTACATGTGTGTTCGATATTAAGGCGTCATAAAATCCAAATCCTCAAAAAATATGTTCATGTTTATTTGTACTTTCTTCTTTTTTGAAAAATGAGGTATGCAGCCTTAATAATTTACGAAACTTCTATTTAAAAAACCACCTACACCACAAAAGTGCTGCTTCGGCGAAGAACTCGCAAAAGGGCAATAGAATGCCAACCATAAGGTGGTTGCAAGAATTGCCAAAGAAGGTGAAGTACCAGTATGAAAACTGCAATAATTAACATCATCACGGCATTCCTGTCGACGAACGTGCACTAGGTAATCCTTTACAGTTGTTGGCACTCTTGACGAGGCAACTTATTTGTTTGGCCAACCTCTTACTCTTTTATGAACTGTCTCCCATTTTTTTTTTTACGTAAGATTCGCACCAATTCTATTGAATAAAAACCGCCCCCTGATAGTTGAATCATGTCATAATTGAGCGAATTGTACTTGATGACCGAGGCCTGATTGGCAAAGTGAAAAACAGCTGTGCACTTCAACTAGACTTCTTCATGCTCCCAATAATTAAGTTTGAATTCCCAGATGGGCCATTTTGTATACGAGGGGAAACGTTTCGGTGTGTTCTTATGAATATCCGTCAAGAGTATAAATAATTGTGCCAATCACAAAATAAAAATATGGGATTCATTTCGGAATTCCTTGAAACGAGTTTTGGCTCAAAAATGTGTCAAACTGTTCTCATTTGATGACTTGTTTTAAAGAAATATTAAGAAAAAGCGGTAATACGTAGTTTTAAGAAAGAAATGTTAACCTGTCAGATTGACTTGCTTTACTCTCGTGCTACATTTGGTAACAACCTTAAACATACTCCCCAATCCCTCCCTAAAAGTAAAACTGAGTGCAGCCAAGTAGTGCATCAATTCTGAACGAAACTAAAAAAAATCGTATTAGTAGTCATTTGGATAACTTAGTAGCAAAGATACTGAAGTGCTAGAAATGTCTACATAAATATGAGGATCATGGTGAGGAAATCGGAAGGAAGCCCTCATGTTATTTTAGACTAACCGAACCGTGTTGATTAATTGTTTGCAGGATTCCTCCAACTGAGACGAAGGAGCTTCCGAAATTCTGAACAGACTGGGTTATAAGTCACACGATAAAAATGCAAGGCGACGTGAATATCGTTTCCGAATTACTATTTTCTTCGCTCGTAAAAAAAAAATGCCAACGTCTAACAAACGATAACAAACTTATTTCAGGGCTGATCACACTAACATTAACTGGAGTAATCTTACATTAAAATGTATATTTAAACACTATCTCACGCCGCTGTATATTGGTCTATAGACTAACTTCTTCCCTTCACTGTATGTACATATTTGGCAAAATTAAACCACTGCAACTCTTGACTGGATATTAAACCATAATTATTTTAACCAATCTCTCCAGTTGATCCTCACATAGTAATGAACTGTAATAAAAAAATTAGTCGCCCTTATTTAATTAAACACAGTGTAAGTCTTATTCGTTCCGCTGTTCTCACACAATTTACCTTCTCACATTGTAATAATCCGACATTTCCTGTCAATTCGAGTCTGATTTTTGCCTTTAGCACCTTTTCAAGTTTTTTGAAAGTTCATTTCACAACACAATAACTTCATTTAACTGTCGTACTTAATCCATATTTTTTCATGCGTTAAGAACACGGAGGTCGTGAGGTGATTCCTCGTTTCAATTTGGAAATTAGCTTCGACGAAGCAGGACCAGAAAGTGGAAATTTCCAAATACACTTAGTGAATGTCATTCGACAATTGGAGCTCATTTCAGGTCATAGACTAGATCTCGACGAGAACAATTTGCTCTGCGTGAGTGATTTGAGAGCTCGATACAGGGTTAGAAACTATAATAAATTATTGATCAATTGTATGAACTCAGATAAATGTCAGCACCTAGCTAGAACATTAACATTACAAACTCACTTTTCATCTGATGAGATTAAGCTAATGGGGCTCATTTCAGATCATAAATTTCGTCATCACGGGTGCACATTTGACAATAAGATTTATTAAGTTGATTCAGCATGTTGAGACTGGAAGAGTCACAATTCTACAAATAGAGCGCACACGTCAATAAACTATCAACTATTTTTCTTATTTCATGCATCAACGACGTAGAACACCGTCTTGTCTCTTTTTTGCAGAACGGTTTGCGAGTTAGGTCCGAAAATACACATTTTTAATCTCTCACTGCGTGTGTTGCTCATTTCAGACCACGCGTACTTGTAGAGAGTTGGTTGGTTGATTAAACCAGCTGAATAGTTTTAGAAAAGAGTTTTAAACGCAGGGAGTAACTATGACAATAAATCATTCATAAATTTCAATAATTTATATAAATCTTGTTTCATGTAGTAACAACACTGAGCTCGTCAAGGGATTCCTTACTTCAATTTGGAAAAACGACGAAGTAAAGCTAGAATACGCATGTTTTAATAACACCTTTCACGTAACGTCATTCGGCGATTTGTTAGTGGCGACTGGATCTACTGCTTGAGAGTACCTCATAGATTGTAGATCAAACAAGAAATTATTCGTGAACCAATTAATGACTACTCCAAACTCCAGAGCATAACCAGTCTCCAGTATCCAGGGCGTGTCGAGGACAAGTATTCAGTTAATTCTTCGGTGATATGGATGCGAGTAATGTCAGGAAAGAAGCTTTTTCAAACTGAACTCTCATATGATGTGTACTCATTTAGTTTTTAGCCTCTGCTGGTATTGAAATACGCTATGTGATCTCAGCATTCTCAGAAAGATTTTCTTTCTACTTTCCTTAGACGTACGAAGTAAAAAGAGAAGTTGTGTAATCGGCAACACAATTTTTTTAAAACCTTTCTTCGTATCTTCAGGTCTTTTAAGTCTTTTGAGCATGTATGTTAGTCCAAGCGCGAGAGCTTTTTTGGGTGCCACCATCACCATCGAGGCGAGCTTTAAAAAACCCCCCGATTGAGAAGGACAACAGATAATTTGATAACTTTATTAATCGGTCTCCTAACCTATCCAAAAGCAATTAAAATCACTAAATTATTTTTCCTCGTAAACATCTCTCACGATTTAGGTCTCATTTTTTTAGTCGGTGGTTTTATACAGTTGAACGGTCACATAAAATATTCACCCGAGGAAAAATGACGAGAGCAATAAAACTATCAAACGCTTCTTCAAGAATAGAGTTTAGTTGTGTTTTTTCCATATAAATCCCGCTCAGATGACAGAGATAATGTTGTTAGTACAGGAAAGTTTAATTACAGCCGTAGAAAAGTGTAACAATCCACGAAATTCCAAAATTCGAGCTCGGTCGTGTCTTTTACTAATAGTTCCCAGTTCCTATAAGGCCAGAACTATAAACATGACGTTTACATAGTAAACAATCTTGATAGATTCACGATTTACCTACGTTGTGGTTACTCAATGAATGGTGACACATGTAGGGACGTTCCAATAAGTTCCTGAACGTCTAACATCACCAGCTTCTGCATAGAATGTCAAGTTGTATGAACTTCAAAGTAAGAAAAACAAATGTTGGTTTAGTTGGTAAACACACTTCGTCTACATTGGTCTGGAGTGTGGTTAGGGTTCTCTTGGTGTTCCATCTCTCATACGACTACAATGTCCTTTGTGGCAGGTTTGGGGTCAACTCGCCGTCGAAAGATCGCAAGTGTACATCGACGATGGAACTGGGGTCCTTCGGAGCCCATTTGCTGGCACTGTGAGTATATTCGTACTAACCTTTTTACCCTTGATTAAAATGTTTACTTTCGTTGGATCTACGTATAAAGGAAAGTTGTGTAATCGGCTGAAAAAAACAAATTTCAGTTCTCTTCGGGTCTTAACGTTTCTTGACCCACCGAGCCCAGAAAACCGCTATTTGGAAAACGGTACGTAAATGTGCGAGTAAACACGATTGAGAAAAAACTGCTGAACAGCTCAGACTTGATATCTAGCCCGCAGATGAACATGGGACGCCAAAATAAGGGTATGACCAAATCACTCCTAAAATTACCAATAGTCATAATAGTGATCAAAACACCAAATATTTTTTTCTCAAAAACGACTGTAATGATTTTAATTAAATTTTTGTATAAACTGCTCTAAGTGACGCGAGAATACCATAAAATTCTCATCGGTGCGAAAATGACGGGAGTAGCACAATAAATTACCAAACACTTTGACGAAAACTGATTTTAGCTCGTTTTTTTTCTTTGTAAACGCTGCTCAAATGTTAAGTAGAACCTTCAAAAACATGAAGGTAGTAGTCGGATTAAGCATCTACACTATGAGCGTTTAATAAAGCTCATAAGATGTACGAGCTACTCCACAAATTCTGAGAATTCAACCACGTCCGTTTCATTTACGGTTTCTTGCAGTTTTTACTTGATTAATTCTGGACCGATGATTATTTTCCCGCTTAAAAAAAATCGTCTTGGCAATTTCATTCATTCTCTGTGTACTGATTGATCAATAATGGTCGTAAGACAAGTTGGGGTAGCATAATAAGTTCCGAAACTATAAGCGCTACTACTTTCAACCACCGTGAACTGAGTGAGAAATAAATTGAATTATTAGCAGAGCTAAGGAAAGCTGTATGATGCGTCCCACCACATTTTTTTAATGCGACATTTTATCGTTTCTTTAAACTGATGTAAAGTGTACTCATTCGATTCTACAATTCCCACTAGTGAGCCAATAAACTTAAAATCTCCGTTTCTTCTTTAAAGTACTTTTGATCCGTTGGCTTCGTCCGTTTGGATATTTACAACACTGGACAACTTGAATTTGGACAAGCGAGGAGAATGTAGTGGCTTGTTGGCCGAAATCAAGAGCAGTTAGGACGTATCTATGCAGTGTACAATACCTTTGAAACCAAGCTCACTATTCTGAACGTTGCAGAATTAAGCAGTAGCATTTTGTCATTCCATGCGCTTTAAGTAGAACCCTCTGTCTCCATCCAAATATTATTCTTACATTACCTATTATCCCCTGCGTAGAGAGTACAGCTTCATAGCACGATGTGAATGTTTTTGTTCGGACTCTAGAGAGTGTTCCCAGTGGGGCGTAGCTTGCCCTGGGGAGTACGATGAACGATACGACGGAGCTCTTTGCGGACAGGAGTTCACTGAACCAGAGACGAGAACGGCGTGGCCCAATTCGGTCGGAGCTGTGTGAAATGATCTTTGACGAATTTGGTTTTTGTAGTAAGAAACCTGAAGGAAAGTGCTTGGGATACCGAGTGAAAATAATTGAGATGAGTAAAAATAGTTAGGAAATCGAGTAAAATATTTGGAAAATGTGAAAGAAGAATTTATTGCCAACCCATTACAAACAGTCCTTTAGGGCCCTCTGAATTCGTTCTGAAGAAAAACGAAAGTTTGTTCAAAAATTGTACAAGACTCTTGTAAGTACATGAAGAATATACAACAAAAAGAAACTTGGGTATGTTAGTCAATCGGTCGAATATCCCAACCAGGTTTTATGTGATTTACGGGCTACTTTTCATCCTATTTGTTCACAGTTAACATTGTGACTAATCGTTTTAATCTTGAAACCAATGACGTCAAAAAAATTTGCGCAACTATGAACACACTTTTTATCGTATCCGTGATCAACGGTGATGAAAGGTACTACACAATGGGGCGGCTCGGGATATTTCTTATTAACGCCTTTTTACTTTCCTTGGCTCTACAAAGTAGAAAGGAAAGCTATGTTATCGGCTGAAATTTTTTTTGTTGAGATTTCTTCAGATCTTTACGTTTCAGACCCTTCTGAGTCCGCAAAACACTATTTGGGAAAATGGTCTGTGTGTCTAGGTGTCTGTGAACGATTTTTAGAGAAAACTTCAAATCAGCTCAAACTTGATATCTGGAAGCCAAAATAAGGGTGTCTGTGTGATAACTATAATATAATAATCAAAACACCAAATTTTTTTTTTCTCAAAAGCGGCTCTAACGATTTTGATTAAATTTTTTATATTGGTAGCTCCCAATATGCCAACTACACCATAAAATTCCCATTTGTGGGAAAATGAAGAGAGCAGCACAATAAATTACCAAAACGTTCGACGAATTCTATTTTCGCGCGGTTTTTAGAAAAAACATCCGTACCAAATCAGCTGAAACTTGATGTCTATTCTACAGGTTACCATGGAACGCAAAAATACGGGTAGGGTCAAATCCACCGAAAGTTAACTATAGTTATCATAGTGATCAAAACACCAAATTTTTTTCTCAAAAACCGCTCTAACGATTTTGATTACATTTTTTATATTGATAGCTCTCAATAAGGCAATTACACCATAAAATTCCCATTTGTGGGAAAATGACTAGAGCAGCACAATAAATTACCAAACTTTTCGACCAAAAGCGTTTTTCGCGCAGTTTTTTTCCTCTGCTGAAATTTTTGTTGAATGTTGAAAAAAATTGGTATTGTAGTCCGATCCAACACCTAAAGGGTGAGTGTTTAAAGACGCTCATGAGATACTTGGGGGCTACTCCAGAAATTCCTGAATTTCAACTACTGTCATTTCTCTTACTACCAGTTCTAAAGGTGTTTACCCAATAACTCTGCAAAAGTAATTACTATCCTTCTTCAAAAAATTTGTGTTTACAGCCTCATTAATTTTCTGTATACCAATCGCTCAATAATGGTCCTGCAATGAGTACGAGCAGCACAATAAATTCCGGAACTGTAAGCGCTACCGCTTCATGCTGCTGTAAGCGTTGTTTGACCAAGTTCAAATGAACTGAGTTGTAAATGAATTGATTAAATAGAATTAGCCATGTACAAAGTGAATTGTTGTAGAGCTAAGGAAAGTTGTGTGTTGCAACGCACCAGATATTTTATATTAAAAGCTCTAAATAAGGCAATGATACCATAAAGTTCCCATTTGTGGGAAAATGACAGGAGCAGCACAATAAATTATCAAAATTTTCGACGAAAAACGTTTTTAGCGCAGTTCTTTCATTATTAACTCCGCTGGAATGTTAGTAGAATTTTTAAAAAAATGGGTATTGTAGTCCAATCCAATACCTAAAGGGTGAGTGTTAAAAAATACTCATGAGATACACGGGGCTCACTCCAGAAATTCCTGAATTTAAACTACTGCCGTGTCGCTTACTACCAGTTCTAAACGTTTTTACCTAATAACTCTGCAAGAGTAATTACTATCCTTCTTCAAAAAATTTTTGTTTACAGCCTCATTAATTATCTGTGTACCAGTAGCTCAATAATGGTCCTGGAATGATTATGAGCAGCACAATAAATTCTGGAACTGCAAGCGCTCCCGCTTCCTGCTGCTGTAAAGTGTTGTTTGACGAAGTTCAAATTAACTGAGTGATAAATGAATTGATTAAATAGAATTAGCCATGTACAAAGTGAATAGACGTAGAGCTAAGGAAAGTTGTGTGTTGCAACGCACCAGATATTTGCAGCATAAATACAGCACCAGTGTATTAAATATAATGGGATATTACAGAGTGAGGGTAACCGCAGGATGCAAGGATGACAATTTTAAATACTATTGTCAGAATGGGTTAATAAGGAGTAAAAGGCACAGAACCTGTTACAACTTAAGTAAATAAAACTAGATGCGTATGTAGGGGTTTTGTGTCAGCCCATGAAGTGAAAGCGGAATGGTGATTCAGATAGTTTGGTGCAGTTGTGCAAACGTATTTCCCAGGAAGTGTATCCCGAAATTTTAAATTAAGCGGTCATTGATAAAATATGTGTAATGCAAATGTAAAACTCAAGCAATTCCCATTTTCTCTTTGATAGACGATTGAAAAACTGCCAGACAAGGTGCTATTGAACATATTTGCGTACTTGCCGCATCGAGAAATTTGTCTATTGGCCAGAGTGTGTAAAAAATGGAGGCAAATAGCGTACGATACTCGATTATGGAAGGTGGTTTCACTCCGACCAGACATTTCAGGACTTCACGTGGGATCACTCGAGTCTCTTCTCGGGTTAATAAGGTAATAAACATCCTTATTTCTTGGCTCACTGGCAGGATTTAGTGTAAAAATAAATCAATCATCTTTATTATTTTGCAGCATTCGCTTTGGACCAAGTTTGCGGTACATCGAACTTCCAATTGAGCTCATAACTCACACAGTCCTCCACGAGTTGGCCAATAAATGTCCTAATTTGACGCACATGCTTCTCGATTTCTCCACCGCAATGCAGCTGCACGATTTTTCTGAATTGCAGGTGTTCCCTGTTTTCCACGTGTAAAATCGTTATATATTTACATTAAACTTCTCTAATCGTTAAACTTTTATTAAATTTTCAGACGTTTCCTACAAAACTACGTTACATGTGCATTTGCCTCAGCGAAGTCATTTTCATGGAAGGGTTCATGCGGAAAATTTATAATTTTATCAATGGCTTGGAAATTCTACATCTTATAGGTGAGACTATTTCACTCGTTTAGTTCTAGTGCTCTAACAAAAGTCGAGTAGGCAGTACAGTGAGCTATGAAACTATGCAAGTTCAATGATAACCTATTTGGCCATTAGATATTTAATTAGAAGAAATTCTGGAGTTCTAACTACTGTCGTTTCTTTCACTATCGTTTTCCTTATGATTCCCGAACAGGTCTGTTTCCTTATTTGATGACTGTACCTAAACCCTCGACGAGGGTTATATCAGTCATGGAAGTCGCGGTTTCGCTAATATGCAAGAAGCCGGTCCCTGCAGCATCCACCGAACTCAGACCTGTGGAGGTACGGCAGGTATTTGGTCGTTAGCCAGTCTCCCGGTAGAGGGACTGTGTGTGACCGCATGGAGGTGACCACCTGAGGAATCCCGTACCATCTGGGAGGAGTTCTTAATCTGGTTCCCTACCTGATCTTACTGTTTACTTGGGTGCCAAGTTTCAAAAGGACAGATCAACTATGACCACGTTTCTTAGTCATCACCTTCTTCGCGAACTTTGCAAAATGGTTATCGGCTTGCTTTGTAGCAGTCCATGCTGCTAAGTTCGTTTGCCCTCCCAACAACCGTCGCTCACTGTTGTAGAAGCTACAGTGGAGCAGCACATGGTTTCTTGTTTCCTCCGCACTGGAGGCGCAAGACGTGCATAATGGAGAGTCTTTCAGAGAAAAGAAGTGGAGCCGTGCATTGAAGTCACCATGTACCGTGAGGAACTGGCTCGTCCAGTGGTCTGGCTCAACCCATTTGCTTGAAAGACGTTCACGGATGTTGGGGAAGAACTCATACGTATCACCTCCCTTTGACGAGGATTCCCATCTCGCTTGCCATTTCTCTAGAGCCCATTCATCGATGGCGGCAACTTTCAGTTCTATGGTGAGGTCCGCACAGAGTTCAGCCCAAAGCAGGGGAAGCTACCGTTTCACTCTCCACTTGTCAACCATGCACTCAACAGCCAAACCAAATGGTAACTGACCAGTGATCACCTGGAGTGCTTCTGTTGATACAGTCTTGTAGGCCTTAGTGATCCACAGGAACCAGCTCTCTGGGATTGGGCCAATACTCTCTTTTGATTGACTGTAAGTTTGCTACCCCAAACAATGGGGCAGTAGCCAATCACGCCTAGATATATAGCCTTATACATGAGGATAGTGTCATGGTAACACACACCCCAAGTGGCCTTTGTAATGGCACGCAGAGAGGCAAACCTTGCAATGGTAATGCCTTTAAGGGACTGGAGGTGTTGGTTGAAGCCCCACCTCTCACCTATATTCACCCCTAAATACTTGACGTGCTTTTCAAGAAGGAGCCTGTGGCCGCCAAAACGTATTGAGGGTGAATTATTCACTTTCCCTTTCAAGAGGATTAGCTGGGTTTTTTCTTCAGCCACCTGCATCTTGACATACTCGCACCATTGGTTGACAGTGCGGAGCACCTGGTGGGTTTTTTCTTCAATCTAGCGAACTGACTCTGCAAAGATCAGCACAGTCAAGTCATCCACATAGGCGTACGACTCGCAGTCAGTCTCCATGAGTCTCCTGAGAAGACCTTCGAAGAAGGCATTCCAGAGTGCTGTTCCTAGGACCGAGCCCTGTGGGCACCCCTTCTCAATCTTTCTCTGGACGGAGACATGCCTGCTTTCGATCGTAGCGGTTCTGTCTGTCAGGTAACTTCTGACGAGCGAGTACAGGTTGCGGGGGATTCCCCTACCTTTGAGCTCATTAAGGAGCGCTGGCCACCAAAGGTTGTCAAACGCTCCTCTGATGTCAATCAGAACTGCTACGACGTACTTAGCCGGTGCCAGCAGGGAAAGCCGAATCTTGACAATGACATCCTGCGTGGACCTTCCTTTGGTACACCCGTATTGCCTGCCTGTGAGGTTGCGGCCAAAGACTCCTTCGAGGGACTGCAACATCAAGGTTTCTAGTGTTTTGCCTAATATGGAAAGAAGGCTGAGTGGTCTCCATGATCGCGGGTCCGACTGATTGCGGTCGCCTCCCTTTTGATTCCCAAACAGTAAAGACGAATCTTACAAACACATCGTGTCGACGGTCCCATAAATTAGCTGTGTGTAGCCAATTAAATTCCAGAATGTTGATGAGTTTCACCTAGTTCATAAAAAGAGCTGAGGCATGTAGTGTGATGCACTGCACTAGATATTTCTTTGAGGGATTTACCACTGTCGATGTACTGAATCCACGAGGAAGATTGTATCAGTCACTGAGTGATTGTGGGGAGACTTCAGCCTCAAAACTCGTCAATGAAAACATCAATACAACACAGGACGCCTAGACTTTTGAGTTTAATACTTGCGGTGGGACAAAGAGCCTCTGCATCCCAACAACCTGGCAGCTGATTCGTCTTACTTCGCCGTTCTATCGTGCCCCCCTAAACCTCCTTCGTCTGTACAAGTTCCCAACACTACTGATTCAAGGAACAAACCCATAAGAGACGAACTGAAGACTCAACTGTGCTCAATTGGAAGATTGGATTTGTAAACGAACTTCTCGAATATTCAGCCACTGGTGCAGTATTTTTATTTTTCTCACCCCATCTCTGACATTTTACATTTTTACTCTCCTGATTCTTTCTTCTACTTCCTTCCGGCTACCACCTTGCAGTACACAGCATCCAGAATGTAAATTCGCCCTAACCATCCAACATCCTCTTTATATAAACTTTCTTCGAGTTCGCCTTATTGCCAGCACAGAAGTGCACAGGGGTAGTAAAATCCTTTCTTATTCCTTCTTCCCTCTTTTACGAAGTTCTAGGAGTCTTAGGAGGTGGTGAACCTGTCATAGGGCTAAAATGCGGTCCCTTTGAGATGAAACGATCCTGTGGTGAACCCAAAACTGGGTTATAAGACAATGTTTCAAATAACTAGCTTGCCACAGCCATGACTACACAGTTGATAATAAGGGGGTCAGCACTATTAGTTATTTGAAGCCTTCAACCTGGGGGTTTCTAAGGCCAAAACATGCTGGGTGGGAGGGGAAATAAAATAAACAAGTTGTAATTAATCCTTCTCCCCTAACCAAATTCGTGTTTTCAGGTACATACGAAAAAGTAGAAGAGGAAGAAGAAGAAATTTACGAAGTTATAAATGTTCACAAATTGAAATCGGCTACACCTAATTTGAGAGTGATCAACCTGTATGGCATAAATTTTGTAGACGACAGCCATATTGATGCATTTAGCTCTAACTGCATACAGGTGAGTTAAACTACAGTTATTTGTATTTCAGCCGACAATGTTGTTGATGGCTATACCAATTTTACATGCTAAGGGTAGAAGTATAAATTGTCTGTTTGTTACAGTTGGAGTGTCTAGCTGTCAATTACTGCAACAAAGTCACGGGGTCAACAATGAAGACGCTGTTTCAACGAAGCAGGCGGTTAACCTGCCTGTTGATGAATGGAACTAGTAAATTTTGCCTCCTAATAATTGAATTTCACTTGTCGCAATACTCAACTTAAATGTTAATCTATCACTGATACATCCCTCCGTGTATGCTTCAAGTTCAAAAAAATTGTCTTAAAACGGTTTAGAGTGAAGTAGATTGCAACGCAGACACATTTACTTATGAGAGGGGGACGTCATGGGTGCTAAGCATGTTAGGAGCTACCATTTTCTGAGGCATTACAACAAATCTATGAGATATGCTGATCTAATGCACAAGCTCGATTGAAGCGTGGTTATATTGAAATATGGGCCCAACCCTTTCAGTTTGACGCAAATAAGGTGAACTGAAATGCAGAACGAAATGTAATCTCCATGTTATCTCTATAAGATCACAGAGCTTTGCGTACAGAGCACAAGTTGTGGTAACTGAGTGTTGAGGTGCCAGCTGATTGTGGTTACGTCACTAGTCAGATTGTTCTCCTCTTCCTAACCCAAGGCAGTGAAACAATCAACACCACATCAACTAAGTCAAATAATATAAACCATAACATCTTTAATGATATTCTGTGGCATTCAACCTACTAGACAGGGATGGCTTCAGAAGATCAACACTGCAACGAGCACCCACCCCCCCACTTGATGACATGATATACCGCGTACACGAGTGTGGTTTTCAAGTTATAACCTTGTGAATCGACTTGGAGCCACTTTGAGATGGAGGGTTGTTAGCTCCTCTCAAAGGATACTAAACAACTTAAAACCACAACCCTTGTGAGTGTTGCCCACCGTCACAACACCCATTATTAAGACGAGCTGGCCAAATCCATTTTCTCATCAACCTTTCCGGGTGGCTGACAAAGAGCAACCTCACGTAGGGAACGTAGGAAGTTTGAAACATCCATGAATACGATGTGACAGTGGACAACATTTACATATGGAATGACAACCCACTGTGATTTGAAGATGCTCAATCTCCTTTAGGAGTCTACTTCGATCACGTTGCTAAAGACCATTGGAAGACGCTTAATTTGACGAACCAGTGTCAAGGACCTAAGCAATATCGCTACACTGGTGATCACAAATCACTCTACAACGGAAATGAAGCAGAAGAACAAAATGTTCCAGACACCCAGTCCTTCTCATAAGCAAATTTGTATGAATCACCACAAAACATACAAAGTACGCAAATGTGGGATTTAAAAATTGTGTGGAATGTACAAATAACCTGCCACCAATCGGGAGGTGGCATCATTTGATTTATTATTTTTAAGATCGAAAAAATACCATCATTTAACATTTTTACTCCAGATTTTTACATTTTGAAAATCACATTGGAGTACTCTGCCTGATTGCACCAGTTAATGAACCTATGTTGCTCTGGTTAATGAACCGGTTCATATAGAGAATTATACGAACTATTTTTGTGCTAAATTTGAACAGCTCATCTATATAAAGGTACTGAGCATGCAGAAAGATATATACACAAATAATAATTATCATTAAGTGAATACCAATTATATCTACATAAATACGGTATTAAATGAGGGATACAATAATGTGAATGACTAAAAACGTTTTAAAGGTGCACATTGCTCCAACCTGCACAGGTTGTACCTGGTGCAGGTGCTTCAAGCTCCAACCTGCCATCAAAACTCCTCAAATATTCTTCAACTTGAGGCCAAAAGCTAACTTTAGTGTTTTTCCTGCGATAGCTTCATTTTCAATTAACATTTTTTAAAACAAAAAAAGCTTTAAACCTTATGAATGTATCAATGAGCCGTGTTTATCATAAAATGATGCAATAAAACACAGTACTTGGGCTTAAAAGCCTCTAGGAGCTTCTTCAGGCATCAATAGCCTCATAAAACTAAAGGGTTGGTTTCACGCTTGTTTCAAACAAATCCCCATCGGATAAGCAATGACAAATACAATTGATCCCACAGGTCTTCAAAGTGAGCACGTGATGGCAGTTGAATGGGAAAAATCTTCAGTTCAGGAGCTGGATGTTACAGCAACTGACCTGTCAACAGAGTGCCTCATCGATATGTTGACCAGAATCCCGAGTCTCAAGTTCCTCAGAGCTGGTCAAATAAATGGCTTCAACGATTCAGTGAGCGCAAATATTGCTTTATTCGCGAGTGTTTCTCTTTGTAACAAATGAAAGTAGTTGCTCTCATTTTCCGCAGGTACTAAAAGCGTGGATGGAACAAGGAGTTACGAAGAACTTGGTGGCTTTGGACCTTGATAGCTCGGACAACATAACTGATGAAGGTCTCCATAAATTCCTCGCTAAACATGGGAGTCAACTATTAGGCCTCGTTTTGTCTGGTATGCCTCATATTACAGACCAGCTTTGGATGTCCGTGTTACCGATACTTACCAACGCCCGGTGAGCCAATTATTAAGCAACTGAATTATCTTAATCTCACGAAATTGCCTAAGCAACAGCTTAATTTGTAAATCGAAACTTATAGACAAAAAAAAAGGGGTGAGAGAGATAGGGTTTGAAGAACATGAGATCTCAGGGCAACGCTTAATGCATAATGCATTGTACATGAATTATTATACAGTTATATCTTGCTTTCTTTCCACAACCAATTTCAGTTCAATATCAGTAGACCTTGAGGTCAATTATAAGCCAGAATACCAGAATATCTACTACACTAAAGTAGAACGAGCACAAGTTATAATATTGCCTTCTGATTTCTATCCAGGATTTTGATGATGGGTACTCCTGAGAGACTCGGCGTAAATATTCACGTTGATCAATTGATGGATGGAATTGCTACTCACTGCTTAAAGCTGGAACGCCTAGAACTCCGTTGGGACCCAGAAAACTTGAGGTTTTCGGATAAATCCCAAAAAGCCATTGACATCATCAGAGTGAAGTGTCTGAAACTTAAAAGCTTCGTACTGAGGTGAATACTAGATTTTGTAGTTTCAACTAACTGGAGAATTCATTTGAGAAATTTAATTGTTATTACCACATTTATATTAGCGTTGTCTGCCTGGTCCACTCCTGGCAATTCCAATTTCAACCACTTATAAGCTCAAAATGCCAATCTCCATGCAATACCTAACTATAACTTTATCTTAATTTTGAAGAAAAGAAATTACTGTACAATACAATGTCCTGGGTTAGCACTATGGTACTATTTAGGTGTTGAGTAGAAAAGGTGCACATTATTTTAACTTAAAAGTTCATTAGCTTCTAAACGCCTACTGCAGTTGGGAACAGTTACTTTGAACTATTGACTGAGTGAGTGATATCAGGGAGGCAGCTACAGGCGTACCGACCGTGGCACCATCAACTGAAGCTGCGGGACCAATGGCAGTATGCCGTGGCCACTGAGGGCCCATGTCCCAACTCCCCTTTCACAAGCCTGTTGGGCGGCCCGCAAATCTCCCCAGCCTATTGCTGGTACCCATTGCCTCACCCCCCTGGGTTTGGAGGAGGGGGGTGAATGGTCAGGGACCAAACCAGAGTCAGCTGGTTCTATCCCCGCCTGGCTCGGACAGCCTCGCGCCCCAATGGGCTCGGCCACCGCGCCCCCTATTGACTGACGTTTCACAAAGAATGAAAAGTTAACATACCTATTAGGTGAGACTGCCGATTTCGATGTAAAGACATCATCGTTATTCAGTACTCGTTAAAAAAGTATTAATTTATATTGAGGATCATTGGGATCAATTGTTGTTTTATTGAAGTGATACGATAGTTTTGTGCCAACTCTGGGCCACTAGCTCACTCTAATCAAAAGTTATCAAACATAATAATGTAACAGATACATACACCTATGATAACTTTATGGTGGAACTACAAGTATGTGTACCTTTTAAAGTGTTTTCCTTTCCCTCTTGTTTAGCGTGTATATTTAAACGAGGGGTAAAAGTAAAAGAAAGGTTTAAACGTTTTTCCCTATAATTCCAAAACTATAAACATGGAATATTATGAATTATTTTCGTAATGATTGCTCAACAAAAGTCGTAAGTAGGAGCAACGCAATAAGTTCTAGAATCTTGTGGGCTACCAGATTAGCAGTACAATTAACATGAAATGTTCAGTTAATTTTCATCAATTTCATATAAACTGAAATTTGGTCAGTTGCTAAATGTTCGTGGGATCACGCGAGGTTATTTTTCACATTATTGCCTCTACGAAATTTGCACAAACCAAAGGACTGGTTCGTCTATCGACATCGAAAGTAATGCCAAAATACTTAGGACCTCAGTACTTAGGTAACACCTGTAACTGCTCATAACCGCCCTAATTGTTTCAGCGACGGCCGGTACTATGAAATAGTGAAAGCTAATTTTGAACGAGCTGACCGAATGACGGTTGTGAGAACGTCCACGTCGTGCAGAACCTCATTATACTACCTACTACAAAACTACAGAGACCTGATTTTCAACTGAGACCAACGCAAATGGGTCACGCGTTTTCACCAATCAAGAAATTACGGTGTCAAGGGTTGACCATGTATATAAAATTAATCGTATTTATTAAAAACCTAACTGTGGGGAGGGCTCGTTTAGAATTCTTTTCATCGACCTGCCAACACAGAAATAATTTTTGTCAAACGTCTCATTCTGCTTAATAACGCAACAATAAATAGTGTGCAATTGCTAGTTCAGCATGTCAGTAACTACCACTCAACTGATAAGTGCTTCTCTGGATTCCCTCTTCATCCCCATGGAATCTCTCCTCCCTCACAGTTGGCTGTTTCAATCCCTTCTAGAGAGGGCTGATGAAAAACGAAAATAGGTGATTTGTTTCAGAAAACTAATACAAAAGAATAGCATGTTTTCCAGTTGCTACCCTCCAGCGTCTATCAGAGTACACCTAGCAACCTTACTCAGTTCTTATCAGTTTAGCTAGGCAGTTACTGATAACCAAACGAAATCCTATTCAAAGACGAATGAATACTGAACAATCCCAGGCTGCTTTCTGTCTACAGTTGACTTTTGAGTGAGTGCCTTTCAAGTTTCACCTGCTAAAACGCTCATGATTTAGTGGTGATACATCAATCTAGACATTGGCTGATTTTCGAGGCATTACAAAAGCTAATTAATTTGCAAAGCACATTGAACCCCCATTGCAACTAATTTGCCTGAAAATCTCTTTCTGCCTTTTCCCCCTTGTCCCTCAACCGGTTTACTATATAATTGCAAAGCTGGACCAGTCGACTACCTACCTGAAGCTGCATAGGTCGCTAGAGCCTGTGACCTACTCTAAGTGCTTCAAGTGCGAGGACCACTTTAGGAGTGGCTAGGGAAGCAGGAGCTCTTTGTTCCGCTTCAAGCACCCTGGGAATTGTGACTTCCTCAAATGCCAATGATAGGTGAGGCTTATTCATCTAGCCCATAACAACTGAGAGTGGGCACTACCATAAACTACCAGCCAGCAAAGTCTGAACCACCCAATAGTTACAGCCACTTTCATTTCTTGTTAATGCCTCACAGCAGAGCAAGTGAGCATTGCAGCGCCTAGTATGAAGGTTTGACAGTTGATTATTAAAGTGTACCGAATCTATTATATATTGAAGTTGTACCTTTATTCGACAGTAGCCGCAACAATAGGAACTAAATACTTCGAAATAAAAGAAAACCCCTGCAAATTATTACACAATGGTTTATTATTCTCATGAACAGCTTGACCGTTCTGAGACCCATTCCATTCGATTCAGCATCGAAAAATACTAGTAAACCATACCAAACACGACCTTACTACAATGGAACTACGGAAACTAAATATTCCCTTGGCGCCCATAAATGTCTGTAGGTATTTATGATCCAATGTAGGGGTGTGCGGAGGAAGTGGCCCTAACCTTCCTCCGCCCTGTCAGACAAAAGTAGTTGGGGATATTGGTACGGGGACTTCCAGCAAACCCTCAGCAATTGACATGACGTTGCGAGTCGAGCGGGCGGGTGGTTTTGATGAGACAGGAAGGAGTACTAACGACAAAACGTTGACTTCCGCTGTAGTTCCCACAAGTTCTTGCAATTAGTTGACTCTAATAATTACTGTAATTTCCCTATACACAGTTGTACACGTCTGATACTCATTCCATTCGACCCAGGATGTAAAAATACCTTGAAAATGATACGAAACGCGGCTTATTTGCGATTATACTGCATTTCGTTAATTTTTTTAACCATTTTTTGTCCCTAACAACCATGGGCTTCGTCCGATCGGATTGCTGAGATGGCGGGCACAACTAGGTACCAAATGGCATTTTTGTTCGAAAGAACGAATTTTTTAGACCACGTTAAAGGCACAAAACGGCCCGGGTGGGGGATGGCAGACGGGCATTGCAGATTTGGAATCTCCATGTCTTGAAACGTTAAATATCAAATTTTGAAGGGGGGGGGGTTGTAAAAAATATTTCGTGACTGAAAACATAGAATTCATTCTGAATAATAAACCAAAAGGGAGGGCCGGGGAATTTCCGAGCTACCTGTTAAGACATCATGCCACAGAGAACACCTAATGACAAGTTCAGTCAACGCCACACCAGGATAAAAGCTTCAGACTTCATTTCTGCATCGACGTAGTGCACTGGTTCATTTCTGCATCTAGACTTGCTTGATCATACCAGATCCTGACTTCCAGACTTCGTTTCCCTTAATCCCTTTCACTTCAACTGTTTAGGTTTACAAACCATTCATTCAAATCTTGCTTTGGAGCATCAGGTCTAGGAATGAAACAACATGGATCAAATTGTAGAATAAGCGTTTATTCCTGACCGAAGAATACTTATTTATTGATTCAAAACGGTCAATTTTATAATAAAATATCAATTCAACATGAAAAATATATTGTTCAATATAATATGTACAACTTCGCTCGAAACATTAAAAATACATCATGATCAGTCGCTGATGGTAAACAAAGTGGGTAAAAAGGGGCTTTCGGATAAACAATTAGATAACAAAACTTCGCTTACTCTAACCGACTAGAAGCCTTAAGGCTGCAGCTACATTTAAAACTACGTATAACACAAAAGCTATAGATGTAACTACGAAATTTAAAAAAAGTAATAGTGGGGGGAGGGGGGGCTAAGTAAACATCTCAGACATACCGAAGATTTTCAGCTTTAAACTCCTTGATAGAACGAATTACTAAATTATCAAGTTAATAGTAATCGTTGCATCTAAAACTGAAATTCAAACGGTCCAGCAAATTTTGACGAACGAAGAACAAACGAGTAATTGATAGGAATCTTCGAAGTTGAGGTTAAGTGGACAGCAACTGGCCCGAAATTACCGAATGACACTAACAAAGTCTATAGTCTAACAATCGAAATATTGTCAGCAAGAATTGAAGAACATTTTGAATGAACTGATTGCGACATCAACAGGCACTGTTCCCAATGAAGAGCCCCCTGAGGGAATGAGTGCGCTTATTATTTTGAGGCCTAGTTCTAGACATTCAGGGGATACATCAATAAAAACTTGTACGTTGATCAGTATGTAAGACCATCATTAAAAGTAGAGCCTTTTAAAGCCTCGGATATTGCAGCAATCCTCAGCTCTTGACACACGGTACGCACTACCTTCCTTTTTCAATTCCCCAGTTTAACATCATACTCCTTTTAACAAACCTAATTAAACATGTTGCTGACTATTCGTCAGTTACTATTACGATTTGAGTGCTTTTTTACAATCAGGTTTATGAAAAAAACTGCACACATCATAATTCCGCGAGTGAATATTCGGGGTCAGAGCAATTAACTCCAGACATTTCCAAGACTGGGAGTGAAATAACCAAATTTGCGAGACTCATAAGTTAAATGCTTGGATCCTAAAGGACTGAAAGTTCCTAACTAAAATGGAGACTAAATTTTCAGGGTCTGTAAGTGAAAACAGACAAATTCTCGAGGTCTGGGAGTGAAATAATGGAATTAACAAGGGGAAGTGAAATACTTGAAGTTGATCATCGATTCTGAGTTCAAAGTTTGATTATTGGAAAAGTTTCATTTACAACAAACTATTCACAAAAGAATATAAATAACAGCATTCGTTGAATGGGGTGTGTAGAACTTGGAATTCCCACGGGCTTTTGGTTCAATTTAACAAGAGTCCCCCTCCTTCCGTAACTTTTTCATAGTTGATTGAAAATAAATATGAATGAAAAAACTAGTTGCCGATTCTGAACAAAGCCATGTAACAATTTAAAGCTCCTTATATCGGATTTAAATGGAAAAAAACGAACGATGCTCTGCAGGGGAAATTGCTGCGTTTCAGCTGCAGAGAAATGCAGTAATGCCAGACAATATCATAATTGATAGACAATAGCTTTTTTTCAAACTAAAATATTACGTCCATTGATCAATCTCTGATGGAGTACTATCATTCGGTATACATTCCCTTAAAAATATAATATGATATGAAAATGTTGAATTTATAAGTAACTACACGTCCTACAGACAAAAAGCACAGCACCATTCTGGCACTCATTTCTTTTCACTGACTCGCCAAAAAAGTGAGGGTGAATACACAAAATTGCTTAACACGACAAAATTTGATTCTCATAAAACAAACGAAATGGCAAAATACGTGTTCGAAAATCTTCAAAATAAAACCTTCTCTAATAATCACATTCTTAACAACCGTACAAAATAGGTATCACAAATAACCTTTCCGAGTTTGCAAAATGCACCAACTCCATTCACCTTATGCTAACTGTAGAAAACTGACTGCACCACACATAAATGAAAAACCTAAGCGTTCATCGAATAGATGTCAAAAAATTGAGGAATCGCACACATGCAACAAGTGTCAGTACAGGAGGAGCAGTAGTACACCTGAAAGTGAAGTCCAATGAAGGAGACAAGGCTGACAATAAAAATGACTTCACTGCAAAGGAGCCAGCCAAGCAGGTCCACGCTGGACAAAGTCTTAGCTTGGAGAAGAAAAAATGACGTGCTTTACGTAAACTCAAGACAATCTGCTGACAAGCATATACAGTTCGAGATCAGTGCAAACTCGTTTGCCGGGATTTTCGTATGAATGAAATTTAAAAGGACTCGTCATGTTCCAGGTGACTAAGGATCAGAAAGAGACTTTCCCTGGGGTGGGTGACCTGCCTGAGCCTTCACGAATCTCCTTCGGTAGGAAACTACATTTCTAGCTGTCACAGTAAACATCTGCTTCCAACTCCTCCTACAAACTCTTCTTAGTTGACATTCTAACACTCTCAAGCTCTCTTCCCATTTCTTCCAAACCATCCAGCCCCGGGCCCTACCCCGTCTCAATCTCCACAACTCCCTTGCCCACCACTCCTCCAAAGTTTCACAACGCTATCCTGAACTCCCCAATGTAAATTCAGTTACTTACTCTTCCTTTGCCTTTTTTCATTTTCTTCAAACACCTTTTCTGTAAAGAGAAAACGATTTAGTTTTGACAAGAAAAATCTCAAATTTTAAAGATACAACTACACAAGATACTAACTGCTGAAGGGTCTAAGTTCCTAAATAATATTACTCGAATACTCTGATCCCCAGATCGTGCTTGCCGTTGTCACAAACCGAGTGAAGTACTCGTATAGCGCATGGGGCAAACAGAATTCTCAATTTCGCCCCCTAGAGGCGGCCTTTAAATTGACATCAATTCAACAAACGCTTAAATTTTCCATTTATGTGAGGTGCAGTCAACTGATTTTAGTAGATGACGGTGTAGCACTTGGGGAAGCATCCTATTCCAATCTTCCCTCTGTTCCATTCATAAAGTGAACTACCACACAAAGAATTGACAAACAAATCGGTTGTTTGTCGCGTTGACCAATTTTGCGCATTCATAAATGAAGGAGTGCCAGAATGGTGCCGTATTTTGTCTGTAGTTACTTTTAAATTCAACGTTTTCATATCACACTATCGAATTGTAGTGCTTTACCAGTTCTCTCCAACCTCAACTACTGCAACAAATAGTTAAAAACTGTTTGTTCTGACCAGCACCTAAAAATATGATACTGCCCACAAACTTCAGCACCTGAATATTCAACAAATCGTGGTTTCGAGCCATAGTCGAACCAAAATCTAAAAGAAAACTTGGCGCTTGATTTTTGTATGTGTGTGACGGTTATGTATACTGAAGGGTGGAAGCTAGAAGTAAATGTTCATTTCTAGTAATATTACTGTGGGTATTAGAGTAATTTTACTTAAGAACTTAGACCCTTCCTTCAGCGGTTTGTATCTTGTGTAGTTGTATCTATAAAACTTAAGATTTTTCTTGTGAAAACTAAATCGTTTCCTCTTTACAGAAAAGATGTTTGAAGATGATACAAAAAGGCAAAGGAGGAGTAAGTAACTGAATTTACAGTTGGGAGTTCAGGATAGCCCAAGTCGAGCCAAAATCTAAAGGAAAAATTTGCGCTTAGCAAAGCCAAATTGTAAAAAGACGCGATTATTCTTCTAGAATAATCGTCAGCGTTGCCATGACGACAATGCCGAGGATGAGAGAGCCCATCTGTTTCGCTGACTGTTTTGGACATTTTTCTTGAACGAGCTCTGGAAGAAGTGACACAAGAGCGATGTGCAGGAACCCTCCTGCAGAAAAAGGGAGAATCCAGGAAGTCTTTTCTTCTGCAAAAACAAAAATCTCTAATTACGATCAATGGTGAAAAAAACATGCTTCGCGCACTCCATTACATTAAATTTACAAAATGCTGTTTAGTTACTCAACGTTTTTTATTTTTTGATTTTCAATCCCCTATGGCATCGCCTCTATTACTTCAATGTGGAGCCATATCATCTAGAAGGGCGCATATAATTCTCTCTACTTTTTAGCGGAGGCTCATGCGACTACTCATCCAACTCGTCAGTTTAACCAACACACAACTAGGGCTACCTCTCTTGTTAACCTACAGCTGATGTAAAAGTGACTTTTCCCTATTTCTCGTGATGATATTGACTCATTGTGTCATTGCGAGCAGCGCTGAGTCCAAAAACTTCTCATCAGTCTTCGAGAATCAAATCCCAGGACCTCCACCTTTATAATTACGAGGTATATTCGCAAAGTAAGTTCCGTTTCTATTCCTATCAGCAGCTGAGCTGTGATCACGGTTCTGAGCATGCGCGCCAATCACTATGACTCAACCTGAATAAATATACGCCATTTCCTGCTGCCGACGTTTTCTGTATGATATCAGCCTTAATTGAAAATGCTACCGCTTGTGAAATCAGATCTGTGATTCATTTTCAAACTGCAAATAAAATAAATATGTTTTCTGTAGCTGTACACTTTTTTCTATAACCAAATTGACCTTACTCCGTGGATATGGATTTTGCATCCGTGGGAAACTAACTCATTCGCCCTCTAAAAATCTCTCATTGCATAATACTTGTTCATCAAATAGCTGAGTATGACAAGAACGTGAACGATGTGGACATCCACAGGACAATACCGTTCAACACTGTCCTTCAATTTGTTAGCTTGTGCTTTTGCGTTTATTTATTTTTCCTTAAAAAATTAGTTGTATTAGAGACACGATTATATCATTTTCGAGATGAGAGGTTCAAATGCTAAAGATAAGAAGCTACAGTCTAAATATTGATTCTTATCTAAAAAAAAATCGACAATTATTAAGAATTTCGCTGTATAGATTAAGACCGACTCTCAACTAAACGAACATCACTCTTATCACTGATAACTTGAGTTGATTTATCACTCTACGATCTGAAGTGGCATTAATTGATGTGATTACTGTCATTTTTATCTTTATTCTGACAAGCGGTCACTAAAACAGCTCTGGTTGCTGGGATTTACCCTTAGGAATCGCAATACAACAAAGTCTGCACTATTAGGTAATATATTTATTGCACGTCGTTGGATTGTTATTTATTCGAATATTATACAATGAATTGTTATGGACCTACAATTGTAGGACTTTAGAATTGTTGCCAAGTGGTACAAAAAATAAAATTTAAATTCAAGAGAAAATTGAAAAAAGTGAAAAGCGGTCAATGTTTAGACTGTGGTTTATATTTAGATGCTTCTCATATGCTATTCAGATGCTCATTAAAATATTAATATTTTAATAATGAGCACTATTAATTATAGCAGTGAAAGAGTACCTCTAGTTATATTTGCTAATTATTTTCGTATTATGGTGTTCGTATTTATTATTTTATCGTTGACTGTGGTTATTTAATCTTACACACAGACCCTTGGAGGATTCTGAGGATTCTATTAGGAAAGTTTCCTGAGATTCTGTGGCTCTCAAAATAAGGAGCCAAAAGTTATAGGTAATTACTATGTTTGTGTATCCAGCATCCACAAAATTCCACTTCAGAGTGATTGACCCACACAGATTATGGATCCCCTTCTTGTTGGCTTCCTGACAGTCCTCCTAATGGACTCCATTATTTAGCAAAATGGGGTTTATTTAAAAAAGGGTGTTGGGCACAAGAGAGAGGGAGCTTAAGTTCAAGAATAAAGGAACGTGATGAGCGTGTGTGAGTACTGCATTAAGCTTAAAATGAATAGTGATATGAGTTTGAGTATATAAGCGGGACACAAGGGGGCTCTGAATACAAGAACTGGTTGCCCGGGAAACTAGAACAGAGAGAGAGTGAGTAGAGTAGTGACGCGAGGTAAATCAAGGGGTGAGAGGGGAGAGAAAGATGTTTTGGAAAGGAGAAATCCGTTGTCGCTTCGGAAGTTACACTGACAAAATTAGTTGTTCTTTGTCAGGAGAAGAAGCTGACTGAATGGGCATTTTGGACTTTCCCGCGATTAACATAAAAAGGCTTCAGGTCAGAAATAATTGGATTGAACGCACCTGGGAAAGGCACAAGCTCAAGATTCCAACTACTTCAGCCTGTATCGAACAGAGGGGTTTCGTTAACATCACTAAACCAAATCTGTGGAGCACTTATTATTTCTGATTTTACTTGAATTTTTCAAGATTTTGTTCATCGGTAGAATTTATAAGTCTGCCAAACGATCTTAATGTCACTCTAAGTAAAAGTGCGGTACTCACCGAGGAATTGTGAATTGTATATCACAGCAGCAGTGGCGCCGAGTAAACATGATGAAGCAGTAGCCAGTTGCGCTTTGGCTGCTTCAATTCTGGTAAAACCCGCTCGTAACAAGATAGCGAAGTCGCCCAACTCGTGAGGAACTTCGTGTATCAAAATGGCTAGGGTGGTGATAATGCCGACTCTCCAAGAAAAGAGAAAACTTCCTCCGACGGCCATTCCATGTGTAAAATTATCGATAACGTTCGCCATCAAGTTCAAATACCCGCTCACCTGTAAAAAATTGCATAGTGAAATTTCGGAACAGCTACGAGAAGCCTTTTATTTCTTGTACATCATTGACTTTACGTAAAGTAGGTATCCTTTTGGAAGCCCAAATCATGACACCCTCATCTCAAGGTGTCCACTTGAGCAATGTACATCGAAAACTCAATGCATAATAAGTAATAAACAAACAAAAATCAAGATAATCAACAACCTGGGGCTTTTGGGTTAAAACGCCAACCATGCGGTTATGGAAGAAGAGAGGTAGAGACACAAGTCCTACCAATGCGTAATTCTCTCAGATTGTACAGTCCAGATGAGGGGCATCACACTCCAGGAAAGCAATTACCACAAGTAACTTCGTTTTGTTGTAATTAAATATCATAATTCTGAGAATATAACAAGCTAATAGTATTGTAATAATTGGGTTTCGCGTCACAACACTTAACTCATTCATAAACGAGACAATTCACGCGAGCCTTATTTTTTCTTTTCTACGGAGCAAAAATGGAAATTAGTAAAGACAAGCGTAATACGAGCGAGATGAAGGCCATTTATTATTCTCTCACAAGATTCTTAGAAAGATTCCACAGGGTACGATGGAGCAGGCACGTCCCCCAATAGCTTGATTCACGAGGCCGTTAAGGCGCGACAAAGTGAAGTTCGCGAGTCTCGTCTGCGGTGAGGATAGATGAAAAAAAAACGGCAGTAAAAGATCCTACTTACACAATCCAAGGGGATCCACCGACATGTCCTGAAACGGCAAAGTTCAGAGTTCGTCAGGCGGAAAGTTGAGGATTCACGAAGGAAGGAATTATGGGAAAACAAACGACGGACACGTACTTAAAGCGGTTTCGACGAAGGACAAATTTGAGGGGAAGCAAACGGCAAAGCCAGCGGTAGAAGATGCTAATCCACAAACTAAATACTTAAAACTGCTTCGTTATCTACGATTTTACTATAAAACCGCATATAAAAATTTCACTGATTCGAAAAACAGGTTCTTTAAATTACAAGACAGGTTCTACGCATCCAATTTTAAGACTAAATCGATTAGTCGTGTTACAAAGTGAACTTTAAAGACTGCAGTGACCCGTACTAATCTGTTCCACAACAGGAGAAATAAATACAATCATACTGTTCTACGTATTATCGATGTTCAACAGCCACACAGCTCCTTAATTACTCAGAGAACAACTTTTACCAACCTCCTAGAAATCCTGCGAAAGCTGCTAATAATAACACTAACAAATCACTGACAAGACCATCAACGCCAACAAACCGGATATGAGATTAGTAGACAAGCATAACAAATTGACATACTTCCCAAACCTTTCGTGAAGCACATACTAAAGATGAAAGTTAACTTACCTGTTTGACGGGTCCGTCTTCTTGTTACCCAGCAAACAGGTATGTTAACTTTAACTTTAATAATTTACCTACTGCCGGGAATTAACCCAATCGCTTTAATACATATTAAAAACCTATTAGGCCAAAACCCACTACTTTGTCAGATGATAATATCGAACGACACTCTTAAGATACACCAAATAAAATCTCCATAAAAGGTTAAGGTGTGGAGGACCATACACCCCCACATTTCGTAAAATATCTTTTAAAAAATGGCTCATAAATTGTGCCATGTTGTACACATGCAAACGTTTTTCTGTAATTTGCTGATGCATCATTAAGCAGATGTTTCGTATTATTGAACTACGAAGCTGAGGCGAAAAATTCCAAGCCGCTTATAAGCTTTTTGGTATCTCGTGTACGTTGGTTATCTGGTGAATTTTCTGGGGATGCCATTACAAGTTACACAAGCAATAGCGAAGGGAAAATTACAACGTTAATAAATCGTGGAAAATGAAGAAAAGCTCGTCAAAAGGATTCATTAGTAACAACGGTATTTCAAACATTCGCCCTTGATCAAGTGTGTCCAAGACAACTGCACAGATACACGATGAAGATATAAGAAGGAAAGAAGCGCGTTGTATTTACGCCCCAGACAGTCATAAAAAATTCAAGTAGACACAGAGCGCGCAGAAATGTCGTAAACGATGGAAAGAAAGTGGAACTCGGATAGATTGTTTCTGACTTGACATTGACGAAGAAAACACTTGACTGAACATCGTACCGTGTACAATGTGGACCTACTGTCAAGGTTGGGGGGGTCAAGTGGATGTTTAAGTTAGTAGACAACGCGATCGAGCAAGGATGAGGAAGGAATGTCTTAGCCAACTGCGGATCTGACAACGTGGTCAAGGTCACAGCACAGGCTATATGGGGAGATCAAAGTGGGTGACTTCATGTTCTCGTAGCCTGCACATTTTTTTTAATACGACGCTTCTTCCATTGGAACAAGTCATTGATATCACCATCGAGAGAACTATAAAGCTAAAAACCCTCTAAACAGCGATAGAGAACTCCGTAACAGACTGAAAATGCCATGTTGGTAGGCGGAGGTACTCACACGATATAACTCGAATTTCGGGTACAAAGCATCTCACAATCCCCCCACACTTCCGACACGCTTGTCGACATCAGACGACTTTATTGAGTGGTTACATAATGGCAACACCTCAAGAACACAATAAATCTAGTTTACCTCTTTATGTATTTGGGCGTTAGATTTAATATCGACGTTATTGTTCTCAGCTTCGTTAGGTCCTTCCACAGGTTCGAATTTAGGAGCTTGGCACAGTTTCTCGATGATGATGAATACGAGTAGACCTGCCAGGACCCACATTCCACACGTCGCTGAAGAGTGGCTATGCGCTCCTGAAACACCACCACGTAAAAATAATTATGCAGCCCATCTATGCAGAGTATTTCAGTTGCTTTCACCCAGCAATGTGTAAATAGTTGTATTATTGTCATTCATCATTGGTAGTTAATTTAATACCTCAGACGTTGTTCACATGCAAAAAACCGTAATAAGTAACCATCTAAAACATAACCATTCAATTTAGCATTTGCGTTTGTAACAGTTCAGCTCTAGCTTAACGTTGATTCTCTTATAAAAATATTAATGTTTTATTAGTTCAACAAAGGCAGTGTAATCTCAACGATACTTCGCTTTCTCCACGAAGAAGCCTGAATCATCGGTATTTCTGAAGCAGTGACTCACCAGACAAAGGCCGACCAGGCTTCCGTAGTCGGGAGATTAACTACTCGATAAAACATCCAAATCCAATTAGAAAACCCCATAAAGTTGATCTCAAGACCAAACTGTTGGCGTAGCTTTCATGTTATATTCTGATAAATAATATTTTTCATTACTTTAAATGGAGCATAACCCAGAAAGTTGGCAAAGCAAGGTTAAACAAAATCACAAGATCTTACGCTACGCGTCGCAAACTATACTAATACTAAAAGTAATAAAAAAATTGAACCACACGCCGAATGACATTTTTTGTAAATTGTGATGTTGGCTTGGAATTGAAAACGATAATCTATTAGAAACTACATTAAGTAGCTGCTGATAATTTCTACTTCCCTCTACCAAATTAACAAAATCGTAGGACCCGAATATCTGATAACTATTGAAGCTCCAGTCTCCAGAGCGCGAGCGCATGTCTGGGCTGGGTTATGAGAGACTGACTGTAAGGAGAATCATTAACCTATAAATACTAACAAGTCTTGACAGAATGACCTGATGTGATCTTCCTACGCAGTGTATCTGTGTGCCCTAGTTCGATCTAGGGAACTGAATGTTCTCCTTTCCTCCCGTTCTAGCACAGACAGTGCCTGCTTGTTCTGGGATGTCACGAATGTTGTGGCTGGTCTGAATTTTGCTACTCTGGTTTGGTCTAAGTTGAGAACTCTCCCCCACCCCTCCTCCTCCTGCATCACTAGTAGGTAGGTAGTGAACTGGGGAGAGTAATAGCCAAGTACTCCTCCTGTGGTGCGAATGTAATTGATTAAGAATGCATGTAATTTATTTGAGTGTATGTCAGTGTCTATGTGTGTTCTGGTGTGTTAAACTTATTTTTTGTTCATTTCGTTCTCTTAGGTAGGGCCAGGACATAGAGCACCGGCTCTGCGAAACCCGCATGAACCAGGCTACGACGAGAAAACTCCAAGGGACGGAGCAGAGTACCTAGCTGGGCGACCAATACCGTTTAGGCAGTGATGGGAAAACTCCAAGATGAAAGAAGAGGGAGCTGAGTACCTAGCCTGACGAACTGTGTGCCTTCGTCTGGTGTGTTACAATCTCCAACTCAGCCAACCAAAACCTGGCTCCGCCACGAGGTCCAGCTTGGATGTACCATGAGGTATGACCAATGCCAGTAGGGCAGGGGGGGGGGGGAACTGCTGTTTTGGAACGCCGGAAGGTGTGTCGCTGTCAAGGCAGTGCCCTTGCAGCCAACAGACAATATGAGTGGTGACTGGAATGAATGAAATGAATGAGGAAGGATAAGCAATTGAATGGTAAGGCCCCTGAAGCGCTGATTGGTTGATATAGGCTACAAAAGAGCGCGTAGAACGAGTTCTGCAATGTATCTGTTATCAGTACGTTAACCTTCGTTTATTTATTTTCATGTTGGATTCCACCACTAAACAACGAACTTCAAAAACAAAATTTTTTTAAACGTTACTGTGTATCAATTAACACGACTGAGAGAGAACGCGGAAATCAGGTCAAATTTGGTATTTAGCCTACGTCTTACGATGAAACGCCAAAATACGCAGCAATAGTCGACAGAAAACCAACCATAATTGTTACACTGATTAAAATTTCCAATATTATAACTTCAGAAAATTAAACAAACAATTTCATAAAGGTTGTGAGATAACTGGGAGCACCCCATAAGTTCCGCAGAGTAAACCAAAGTTTCTTCCACGCATTATTTTCAGTACGAAATATATTGTGGTGCTACTATGAATCATTCAACATCGAGTTTTGATCAATTGTCCATCAGAAAATTCTTCAATTTACAGTCGTTGGGGGGGGGGGGGGATCATATCCTCAAAATACGCTGAGATAATTATCGCAGAGCTAGAGAAAGATGTGAGATACGTCGTAACTGGTATTTAGGAAATGAGCGGTATAATCGATTCATGAAACTATTTTATTCACTTCTAGATGCCTTGCACATGCGATCTGTATGTCGAACAGCTCTACGAATCAATGCGACCTTGTTTGAACCGGGGGCAAAGCGGTCGTATTAGTTCGATAGTATATATTTATTTATAGCAGCCGACTAATGCGATTTTGATACGAACTCCTCTCCCTCCACTATCTTTTAGCGAGCGTATATACAATTACGCAAGCGAAGAATTTAATTTGAAGGCCTAGAAGGAACAAAGAGGAGACACAAAACGCGTGACCAGACGGAGAGAAGAAGAATGGTGTCGTCTCAAATCTGACGCGCAGAACACAATGCAGCGGATGGCAATCATCTGTTAATGGAAAGTAGCCAACAGTAGCGAGGATCGTATTTTTTTAAACGAATAGGCAGCAGAAAGTCTCATAATGTAAAAGCTACTAGTCAACAAGATGAAAAAGTTCAAGAAGCGGGGTAGCGCAGATCTGATGAACAATTTGCATGGACGATGAGGGATCAGGCTAAAATTTGCCCCTTTAATGTGGTTAAGTGCTCCAGAGCATTCTAATTGAAATTCAGGGGCCAATACAGCAATTTCTCAACAGCTATTTGAGCACTATGCGAGTTTGAAAATCTCTGAGGAGAGGGAAACCTCTGCAGAGAACTATGCATTCTACACAGGAAAATACACAGACGTAACCTCGTCACAGGATTGAAAAATTATGAGAATATACCCAGAAACTCACGATATCTCCAGAACAGCTGAGCTTACGGGGAAGAACAAAACAAAAATATCTGGTGCGTTGCAACACACAACTTTCCTTAGCTCTACAACAATTCACTTTGTACATGGCTAATTCTATTTAATCAATTCATTTATCACTCAGTTAATTTGAACCTTGTCAAACAACACGTCACAGCAGCAGGAAACGGTAGCACCAACAGTTCTGGAATTTATTGTGCTGTTCGTACTCATTCCAGGACCTTTATTGAGCAATTGGTACACAGAAAATTAATTGGGCTGTAAACACGAATTTTTTGAAGAAGGATAGTAATTGCTTTTGCAGAGCTATTGGGTAATAACTGTTAGAACTGGTAGTAAGCGAAACGGCAGTAGTTGAAATGCAGGAATTTCTGGAGTGAGCCCCATGTATTTCATGAGCGTTTTTAAACACTCACCCTTTAGGTATTGGATTGGACTACATACCAATTTTTTTCAACATTCTACTAACATTCCAGCAGAGGTTTTAAGAAAAAAATCGCGCTAAAAACGCTTTTCGTCGAAAATTTTGATAATTTATTGTGCTGCTCTAGTCATTTTCCGATGAATGGGAATTTTATGCTATAATTGCCTTATTGAGAGCTATCAATATAAAAAATTTAATCAAAATCGTTAGAGCCGTTTTTGAGAAAAAAAAAATTTGGTGTTTTGATCACTATGATAACTATTGTTAGCTTTCGGTGGATTTTGTTCAAACCCTTATTTTGGCGTCCCATGGTAACCTACAGGCTAGATATCAAGTTTGAGTGGATTTGGTACGGTCGTTTGCTCTAAAAATCGTTCACAGACACACATACACACACACACACAGACCATTTTCCCAAATAGTGTATTTCGGACTCAGGAGGGTCTGAAACGTAAAGATCTGAAGAAAACTCAATTTTTTTTCAGCCGATTACATCACTTTCCTTTCTACTTCGTAGAGCCAAGGAAAGTAATTAAAAAGCAAAATAAAGCGCTATAAGAAACACATTAGTTAAGTACAACTTGAAATTGGTTCTTAGTAGCGTTTTCTTTTTGTGTGAGCTGTGTCCCGTACATTACCCTAATTTAAGTAAATAAGTACACATGGAAACTACAGCTTCACTTTCTATGTACTTTAAACTACTGACCTACTGCAGAATAATATAAGAACAGGCAGTTCCGCGCGAACCAGAGCGCGTAGTTAACGTCCACTTCGTAGCCGACCTTTCAGGATTTGTCCAACCGCAGCTACAGACCGATTCGCACAACTCCGCCGGTCTTACGCCGTTAATTTTTTTTTTTCGAACAAAACATAAGAAAGAAATGTTGGAAACCGCCGCGGTGTAACCTAATGAAAGTAAACCGCAAGAAAAATGGTGTTAGATGTAATCCTACGCAACTTTCACTGCGAATCATAACTCGAGGTAAAAAGCGTTACTATTACAGATTCGGCGAACCTTTGCACCTAAAATAGCTTAGATTCCTATTTAGGAGCTACCAACAGCTCTCCAGCACTAAACACTGCCCCCTCACACATCTATTTCATAACCGAGTAAAAACCAATAATTCGAGTAATGGAAGTTAGATTGTTAACCAAACAATATGCAACAAACACGCGACGCGACACAACATAAAAATCAGGTGCATTCCTCGCCCCTAGAAAAATTAATCAGTGTATTTTTGTAGCATTGCTGATTGACCTGCCCGTTGGTCTCATTCATTTCCGCTGAACATGCCCACTATTAATCATTATCGAAAATCACGCGCATTTGAATTGTTTACTCACAGAGGACCTGACCTCGAGAAGTTCACGATAGTCCAATTAAAAGTAATGCATAGGCCATTAGTAGTGGATTAGTGCAGAAAAAACTGCCAAATTAGTCCGTGAAACCAACAGTAATGAGCATTCAGAAAAACCTTTTGCCACTCCCTATGGAACCAAATCCTTCACTGAAAAAGTGTCAAGTACGTTGTTTATCCCTGGACGGTCAACTCGGTTCTGCCTAAGAAATTCTTTCGTGAGCCTGCTTTGCTCATCTTAAGCAAAAAGACCATAATAGTGGGACCACACTAAACTCTCTAATTTCTCTTTGGCTCACCTCTTTAGCTCTGGACTGTTTGGCACACCGCTTCCACTCAGACTCTTAATCCCTTAGTGACTTATCAAGCTTCCTGGAAAGCCGACGAATGTGCTTTAAGAAATAACATTCCTTAACCCTATAGGATATAATTACAACTTGAGACTCAGAAAAGAATAATTTGGTTTTCCCAAAGTCACTTCAATCAGTTCATTTCCGAATTCATCCATTCATTCATCCACAGTCCAAGATGGTACACTTTGAGCATGAAACCACCAGCTCATTGTAACTGGTATCTGCAGACTTCTCTTGTGCACTTAATTTGCGTGCATTCTCTACCCATAAGCTTGTTGCGCTAGTTCACCAATCTCAACAGCAGTTTCTTTCCCCCGGGCTCTCATACATTCCGCACGAGACCATTCATGATATTTCTCAAACGATGTTCACTGAGGAGCCCTAACGTGTATTTTTTGAACAGATACGGCGAACTTCACCAAAACTGTCGAACCGATTACATAACAGTTGTTCCAACTAGCGTTGTGCTGAAGAAAGTAACAATTGGAGCTCTCACACCATGGAAATCGTAAATGCCAGTATTATTGAGCAATCGATCCTTCAACGAACGCACCCTGAAAGAAGTAATGGACGCTACTGTCAGTCTCACAATTGAAGGACTGCTACATTCGTACTGTTCAATGATGAGGTCGGTGGTCTTGACCTGAAGCATCCTCGCTTATCCTCACATTTTGCAATCCTGAACTTTTCAGCCCCTAAAGATTCCCCGAGGAACCCATTGACTTCGACACCGTCCACTTTGTTCGGAAACCACCTATTCATCCTATTATTAGAGTCTAATATTTGAGCCGTAGCATCGGCTATGAAGCTCTTTCTTCTTCTTCCATAACCTCTTCAGAGAGCCGCTCACAGTCTCTTGAATGGCTTTGACCGTAGTTACTTCATAGCTTTCACAGGCGAGAAGGGCTTCCTTGTGAAATGGCCATTACATTCCCTACAGTAATCAAACAATCATCCAGATGGCAATTATCTAGGAACGCAGTGCTTTGGGTGGTTGAATCATGAATCACTAAGTAGTCGTTTGATAACTCATAATAAAACCAATAACGAACCACCTCAATCTGTACAGCCGTTTTTCCGCAAATCGAACAACAACCCACGCAGTCCACACGCTGATATCAGGTTTTTTCGATTTAGTAGGGCTCAAAACGTAAAGATCTGAAGAAAACTCAACTTTCCTTTTTTTTCTTGTAAAAAGATGAGTTTAAACCGTTGAAGAATGATGCAGCGTTTCTCCTTTGGTTTCAAGGTTCATTAAAGAGTCGATTAAGTAAGGCCCCTTCACTGATACAGTTGAATAAGCTCCACTCAGCAGGTAAGAACTCCCTTTATTGCCTCAACTGGAACTTTAACAAGATCTGAAAAACCGAATAGAATCAGAGCGGTGACAAAATTGGAGAGCCTGATGTAACTCCAGCGAACAACCAGTACAACCGAAGTGCAAATAGAAACTGCAGATATTGACTTAATAATTTTAATCGTTATCTTTAAATAAAGAATATGTTTTTATCCTTATACAATTAATATTAATTTCTTTTATTTTTGGCAGTTTCATGTCTATTCTGGCACGTTAACTCGAAAAGCGCTAAGGGAATTTCCTACTTCTACTTGGATACAATTCAACATGAAAATGTTACACTGTGTTGCGGTCCTGATGCACAGGAGTGGCGTTTTAAATTTATTATCCCCAAAAATATTGAGACGTGGATGCACTATTTCGTCAGGAGAACGTATTGTTTTTAATTAGACGGCTAGAACACGATCCAGTTTCAGTGTTGGCGAAAATTGGAGGAAAGACCACGAAAGGGAAGAATGACGTGGGTTCGAAATAAGTTGAATCATCTAAAAAACGCAGTTATGAATATTTGCGGTACGAATGTCCCCGCTTCCTTCGGGAGTGGAGCACCGAACATTAAAGCATTCAGCAGCAGAAATTGTGATTGACTCACATTCAACCACGTGGATCATCTGACATATTTGGAAATTGTTTTGGAATGCCTTATAAAACGGTACATCCACAAGTCGAATTGAACCAAAGCCTTATAAAAGTAGGCTGTTTCTCATTTCAGATTAGCATACTCACCAGCACCATCCAACACAAATTTCAACAGTCAATAAGTCAAGTAGCCAGAGATCAAGAGTTCCGTGGTGGCCCTCCAGTAGGAACGGGCATGAAGTCACTCTTTCCATCAAACCAATACAGAAATAAGCATAAGGGATTGGCCTTACTGATGATAGTAAATAGGTTGAGCCAGTTAGCACCCACTTTACAACAATCCATGAGAACTATGTCTAGACACGCAGGTACTACAAAAGGGTGGTTTGAATCGATTTTTCATTATCCTATAATAATTTAGAGTCACGCTTTCAAATATATGATAGGCAAGATCTTTAAATTGAATGTTTTTTCTGCCAATGTATTATTACACATAGCAAATACGTACGGTCGATTAAATAACTGCATCATACATAGTAAAGAGAACTAAAGATAAGCTCTGAACAGAATTTTCCAAATTAAATTGAATTTTAAAAGGGTGAATGTTTCAATCCTTCATGATTCGAGTGATCGAACAAAATAACTGAAAGGTACAAAAAGAACGATATTCTCCTTGGCCAGTGACCGATCACGGATTCGCAACCTGTTCTTAACACCGCAAAAAGAGAAAAAAAAACCTTGACGAGGAGTAGTTCCCCAAACCACTAGGACTAAGAAAGTCTGCATTTCATTCTACGCCAATCCTCTCTAACTAGCCAGTCGACATCCATTCGAACCTGACCCCCTCTTTTGAAGGTCAGTTGACGTCTCGAGGAGACGCAGGATGAATACGTGTACGTGAAAGGGAAGACGTGAATGTCGTGAGGAAGTAAGAAAATCGCTCATGTTCGTTCTTCCTTTTAACATTATCAAGTCCGGAACAGTCGTTAACGGTAGGATAAACTTCCCTGAGCGCAATAAACTCGAGTCAGAGGAGACGACCGGCAGATATTATCGCGAAGAACGACATTGAACGTTCTCGTCTGACAAAAAGATTCTCTCACGAAGTGTAGTTATTTGAACATCAATATGTAGAAGCCAATGTTTCCTTAAGTGCTATTCCGTATGACGACCGCCTGCCGTGGTCGTATTTTGGTTGTACTCTCTATTTTGTCGACCCAAAAAAAAACCCTCACGGAACAGCCGTGGGTCGTGGCATCCTCGAATCAAATGATCATATAAGATAACCAAAGCATGTCGAACCATCCTGATTCAAAAGGCGATACATGTCACAACTTTCTCAAGCTCACGTTCATTCAGCTTTTTTATTGCACCGCCAACTATTCGACGTATGCAACATTTTCAATGTATCGTAACAGAGGGTTCAGGAGCCGCCATATGAGAATAAAACCGACTTGCTCCGCTAACTATTCTAATGTTCACTCAGGTCGTATGAACGATTTACCCCAACGTCTTAAACAATCACTTCAAATCAGAAATGTTAATCATAATACGCCAATCTATCGCTTACAACTTGGATTCAATTTCATTCATATTAATTAATTCAACAAATATTCGTGAACAATTAAGGCAATGTACTCCTTTGTTAGTTAGGATGGTTAATTGATGATAATGTTGGGGATGTCCTATGTAAAACATGAAAAGTGTTGGAAAAATAAGTGGGCATGGTTCAATCAGAGATATTAAGTACTTCGCAATCTAGAACAAATATCTGGTGCGTTGCAACACACAATTTTCCTTAGCTCTGCGTCAATTCCTTTTCTATATGGCTTTGTCTACTTAATCAATTCATTTACCACTCAGTTCATTTGAACTTGGTCAAATAACACTTCACAGCAGCAGGAAGCGGTAGCGCTTACAGTTCTAGAATTTATTGTGCTGCTCGTACTCATTCCAGGACCATTATTGAGCAATTGGCACACAGATAATTAATGAGGAAGTTTTTAAAGAAGAATAGTAATTGCTTTTGCAGAGTTATTGGGTAAACACGTTTAGAACTGGTAGTAAGCGAAACGGCGGTAGTTGAAATTCAGGAATTTATGGTGCGAGCCCCATGTATCTCACGAGCGTTTTTCAACACTCACCCTTTAGGTATTGGATAGGACAACAATACCAATTTTTTTAACATTCTACTAACATTCCAGCGGAGTTTATAAGGAAAAAACCGCGCTAAAAACGCGTTTCGTCGAAAATTTTGATAATTTATTGTGCTGCTCTCGAAATTTTCCCACGAATGGGAATTTATGATGTAGTTGCCATATTGGGAGCTACCAATATAAAAAAGTTAATCAAAATCGTTAGAGCCATTTTTGAGAAAAAAAAAATTTGGTGTTTTGATCACTACGATAACTATAATTAACTTTCAGTGGATTTTGCACATATTGCATATTGCATTTTGGCGTCCCAAGGTAACCTGCGGGCTAGACATCAAGTTTGAGTGGATTTGGTACGGTGGTTCTCTCTAAAAATCGTTCACAAACACACACACAGACCATTTTCCCAAATAGTGTTTTTTCCGACTCAGTAGGGTCTGAAACGTAAAGATCTGAAGAAAACTCAAAAATGTTTTTTCAGCCGAATACAAAACTTTCTACTTTGTAGAGCCAAGGAAAGTAAAAATGAGAGAAACACATAGAGTACCGCGTGATTTTGTACGTGTAACCGCTGAAAATCATTCTTTGTATTTATGAGTTACCAAAATTGTTTGAGGGAGAGCTCATTTCCTAAAGTTAATCAGGAATTCTGCTGAGGTGCCTCGCACATTTAAGCACTAGTACTCAGCGCACCACGAAGTATTCTTTGTCTTCCAAGTTATTCGAACAATAACTGCTAGATCGGTAAATCGCCCATTTGTACAACGTTAACTCTGATAAAGTTGTTTTCCCGTGTGTACTTAGTTTTCATACGGCTTGTTTGAGCTAAGAAAACTATTTTACAAAGGAGCAAACTTATCTTATCGATTTGTGCTTGGGGGAAAAAACAATCGTTGTGGCCGATTATAGACTGACTCATACCAGTTAAACTGAACTGCTGCGAAAACCAGCTCTTATCGGTGCCTCGATGAAATCCTACGTATCGCCCAAATCGCCTTTGTTCGTGTACCCTTGCACTAGCAAAGCCTACAACAGAATATGCAGAAGTCGACACAAAGGTCACAATGCTCAAGCCGCACTCTAGCAGATTCTAGGAGATTTGCCCAACGTATTCGATCTGTAAAGATGAAAAATCTCCCACCGTGTGTAGCACAGACCTTTCTTAAGAAAGGGCCCGAAAAGTTGTCGCGTGTATTTGGGTTTGTTGAGGTGCTGAGGGAGAAACCTCAAAAATTTCGATTCGAACTGACTGGTTCTTGATAGTTTATTTGACTAATAATTAAATAAGACCAGAATAGTAACCCGAACCTTAAAAAAAAAATCTGGTGCGTTGCAACACACAACTTTCCTTAGCTCTACAACAATTCACTTTGTACATGGCTTTTTCTATTTAATCAATTCATTTATCACTCAGTTCATTTGAACTAGGTCAAACAACGCTTTACGGCAGCAGGAAGTGGTAGCGCTTACAGTTCCGGAATTTATTGTGCTTCTCGTACTCATTGCAGGACCATTATTGAGCAATCGGTACACAGATAATTAATCAGGCTGTAAACACAACTGTTAGAACTGGTAGTAAGCGAAACGGCGGTAGTTGAAATTCAGGAATTTCTGGAGTAACCCCATGTATCTCATGAGCGTTTCTAAACACTCACCCTTTAGGTATTGGATTGGGCTACAATACCAATGGTTTTCAACGTTCTACAAAATTTCCAGCGGAGTTTATAAGGGAAAAACTGCGCTAAAAACGCTTTTGGTCGAAAATTTTGATAATTTATTGTGCTGCTCTCGTCATTTTCCCACGGATGGGAATTTCATGGTATAATTGCCTTATTGAGACCTATCAATACAAAAAATGTAATCAAAATCGTTATAGCCGTTTGTAAGAAAAAAAATGTGGTGTTTTGATCACTATGATAACTATAGTTAACTTTCGGTGGATTTTGCCCATACCCTTATTTTTGCGTCCCATGGTAACCCGTAGGCTAGACCTCAAGTTTCCGCTGATTTGGTACGGTTGTTTTCTCTAAAAACCGCGCTAAAATCGATTTCGTCGAAAATTTTGATAATTTATTGTGCTGCTCTCGTCATTTTCCCACAAATGGGAATTTTATGGTATACTTATCTTATTAAGAGCTAACTATATAAAAAATTTAATCAAAATCATTAGAGCCGTTTTTGAGAAAAAAAAATATTTGGTGTTTTGATCACTATGATAACTATAGTTAACTTTCGATGGATTTTGTCCACACCCTTATTTTGGCGTCCCATGGAGGCCTGCGGGCGAGATATCAAGTTTGAGCTGATTTGGTACGGTGGTTTTCTCTTAAAATCGTTCACAGACACACGTACACACACAGACCATTTTCCCAAATAGTGTTTTTCGGACTCAGGAGGGTCTGAAACGTAAAGATCTGAAGAAAACTCAAAATTTTTTTTTCAGCCGATTACATAACTTTCCTTTCTACTTCGTAGAGCCAAGGAAAGTAAAAAGATGTTGACAGTCCAATGCAAATATTACTCTACAACGGTCATGACATAAATACAAGCAATCCAACATCTTCTGGGACCTCAAGAACAAACTGTGTGAAAAACAGGTTGGATTAATTCAGGCGCACGGGCTGAAAAAGTTATGCGGTACATACGCCGTACCAGATTTTTTTTCGATACCGTTTGGCTCGTTGTTACTTATCTAGAAGGGCATTTCAGTTATTGATATACATGAATGTACTTTAACGCCGCCAATGTCTTCTTTTTTAAGATGTAGCATCTTTTCATGATTCACTAACCTCGATGACTTTCACATTTAATTCGTTTGTTAGATCTGCCTCTGAAATCTGACGAAGATGCAGCTGACACTATGGCCACGTGAAATTGAGTGCGTTAAAGCGTCATTAATGCCATAAATATAATGATAACTGCGCCACACGAACACGTTGTTCGATTAAATTTGAACGGTTCCGCATAACGACAATGTGAAATTCTTAAGGAAGAATTGATAACGCCAACTGAAGGAATGAAACAATACTTCAAATCAGCAACCGCATTTTGTGCGGGTTGAGGAACACCAGGATTTTGGTTTGGTTATGAAGTAATTGGTTTGGGCATGGATACAACTACGATTTCAGAGGTTTCAGTTTGATTGAGAGTCTGAACTCCATTCTATTTTACTAGCGATTGGATTCAACTTTTTTCCCAGACCGATTTCAGTTTGCTCAGCTCAATTTGCTAAATCGACAGTGAAGGTTACATTTCTTCGACGAATTGATCTAGTTTCTTCAGCTCGCCGGCCGGTCTTTTCGATGGCTGTTCGTCAGTTCACAATGGAATGACAGTGCCTCAGTAGGAAGAAGGCGATTTGGAGTTGGTACGGGACGGGTTCAAGGTTGCCAGCTTGTTCGTTTCTCTTTTTTCTTGGCGTTTGAAAGGGTTTACATTCATCTGCTTCTCTTCCTCCTTCGAAATCACCGTTCTAATTAATTGTTGTGTAAATTAACGCTTCAAATGGTTTTCCTTTTAAACCGTTCATAACACAATATATTCTGTTACATCATTCGGGCTGTTATTAATTTCCCTAACGCACCTCCAGGAAGGAAACTAAAGTAATAATTGCCCCAAAAAATGACACACCGCGTTATTAGATTTAATTTTTAATCGTTGAGTCTGAAAACAAAAATGCGGGACAACGTATCGACCAATTCAACTCAAATTTCATATTTCACAAATTCAGATTGAGCCAAACTGCAGTCTCATATTGGCAGACTGCGTTTAGAACGACGTCTATTTTCAACAATTGTTTAATGTTAAGTTCCTAACTGCTGTAAGTTACTACACTTTTATTTTATGAGCAAATCAACAAATAATTTTCAATTTTGGGTACTTTTAGTTCACACGTTTCAGCGATGCTCAAACAAAACAATCGTCTGGCATTTTAATAGTGCGGGAAGAGAAAGCTTTGCACGTATGATCGAAAAGAAATGGTCAATTCTGTACAAAAAGCTTCTCGCAACCAACTGGAAAGAAGAAACGAGATTCTGTCAGACTCGCGACAATCAATGGAGACGATAATGATCGCAACGGCTAATAGTCCACATACCTGAAGGCCTGTCACCTTCCAGATAAACCGACTTGGTTTGTGGAATGAAGCGAATGATGATTACTCTCTTATTTTAACTGTGAATGAGAACTTGAGTGTCATCAAGTAGAGAACTCTGAGCAATTGTTTTATAATCACGAATCTCACTCATTTTTAACAGAAAACAGCAGATATTATCGGACTTCAACTGCTCGATTTCCGAGCAGTTGCTCTTCCCTAAGGGTTGCAGTGTGTGTGAATACATTGATCTAGAGTGCTCGGTAACGTCCACATGAAGTTGTTTTTTTAATTTCACCATGCCCATGTCAACTATTTATTGCTGGTTATTGTCCTAGAGTTGGCCCTTTCATCAGCTGAAGTTAAATATACTCATATGGTTCTGAAGTAAATTGGCTACATGCCAAGAACTCCACTACTTCCACACACGAATAAGTACCCAAATTTCGTTACTTGCGAGGATATAAACTTGGATTAACACTACAAACAGGGTTTCATTTGAAACGTGTAGGATATTGGATGAGTAAAGTTAACGTACCTGTTAGGTGAGTCCGTCTCCTCTGGCTGGTGAGTTACTGTGGGCAAGCGCTTTCGATGTAAAGACATCATCGTCTGGCCGTTAAGTCAGTACTGGAGTCAGTCGGTTAGTCGTGGTCTTTATATACAAAGAGAAAAGTGAAAGGTGTGATGAAGCGTCGGTGAAGGGACGGGGAAGGAGGTCATGTACCTCAGGGTGAATACCCCCTAGAGATAAATGGGACGTGTTGGATATTCACCCTGAGGTACATGACCTCCTTCCCCGTCCCTTCACCGACGCTTCATCACACCTTTCACTTTTCTCTTTGTATATAAAGACCACGACTAACCGACTGACTCCAGTACTGACTTAACGGCCAGACGATGATGTCTTTACATCGAAAGCGCTTGCCCACAGTAACTCACCAGCCAGAGGAGACGGACTCACCTAACAGGTACGTTAACTTTAGTAATTTGCCTACTGGCGGACACAACCCAATTTCTTTAATATTGGATGAGCTTTTACAAACAATTCGATTCTCTATGACTTCATCCATATACCATTAAGTTCGTCTTCACCACTGAATCCGCCTTCTCCTCGACCTTCCTCGAAATAGCCTTCCGGCTTGTTAATAAAAGACAAATAATGACGAAGCCTCGCTTAGATCAAGGGGCTCGTCGATGGTGCAATGGCCGCGGCGCTGTATTACTAGATGCGGTTTTGGGTTAGATAATAGTGAGAAGGTCTTACAGAAGAAATTCTGAACCCCCTGAAGCTGATAGCAACACAAACCCCTCAATATCCAGCACAAAATGGAGGAAACGTTAAATTGCAGCCCATTGATCCGACCTCGTGCAAGCTGCATTCCACTCAACGTCGAAATAGAGGTCAATCGAAAACCTGCAGCAGCTCTCACGCTCGTATTTCGAATGCAGTAGATTCATTCATGCAGCCGTGAAGTTAAGCGACACGAATAACATAAGTTGAAAATCAACCTGATCCCACCAGCGCACCGTAATTGGTCGCATCTATGCTTGCTAATTAAATGTTGAAAAAGAGATACATTCTCCTAAGAAGATTGACATCGTGTTACAAAAAGAACAAAGAACTTCTACCTCACCTAAATGCCCCCGGGTGTTCACAGTTGCCACAATGCCTGTGCCTTACCCAGTGATTTATTAGCTAAATAAATATCTCTACAGTCGGTACGCAGCAATAAATCATTCAAAATAATATGATTTCGGTAGAACTAACGTTTAACAACAAACTGATCCTGGTTCAGCCATTCCCAATCGTATAGACAGATACACACACAGACCTTTTTCTATAAGGCTCTGAAGGCTATGAAACTTGAAGGTGTGAGCCAAACTCAATACTTTTTTTCAGCTGATTTACTAACTTTCTTTCCTACTTCGTAGCCTAAGGAAATAATTACAAATCCAGTAGGATGCAACACATTTCACTGGTACACATTTCCTGGCCGCGATCCACTCTCCCCCTTCACCGTGCACTACGTATATAGGCACTTCATTTTCGTTCATCGCATTTCGATAGTGCGCTGTTCTAAGAACAAAATAGAAGTGCTAATTAACTGAAAGTACTCTCTGTTTGATCAACACTTTTGGAGACGTCTTTGAAAAAACATTGAAAACAAACGAACCTCATTTTATATTTTTCTAAAAAATATTGGTATGTTTATATCTCCGTTCGACAGCCGGTTGAAAAAATAGTTGTTGAGAATGAAATGGGTGTATTGGCTTGAAGGCACTCCGTCTGGTTGATTAAATACAGAAGAACGACACGTTAACAAACGAGTTGTTTGGTCCATCTCGGGTTTTATTTCTGTCCAAAGAAACAATTATTTAGAATAATATATAGGCATTGACTGGTTAAAGGTACCGTACGAAGCTCGCAAAAGTCGTCGAATCCGTTCATACGGAGTTAAAACCCCCAATTTTTACAGGATAGGCCAACGTATTCATCGCATTTTCAGAGGGATCGCCTCAGGGAAATTGCGCAAATCTGGTACGATAGTGAATTTGTAAAAGGTCTATAACTAGAAGTGTTTTACTGTTACGTTTGCGATGATAAGAATTCCATTTAAAACAATAGTATTTCCCAAAACTTATATTTTAGAATTTAGCTACAACTAATCGCACTCGCTAATATGATGAAATATGACTCAGCGACCTCAAGATTTAAGAATTTTGTTCTACGGACTAATGTTATGCCATACTGTCTATTTATATTCTTGAGTAAACGAAAATCTGAGGTTAAAAAAAAATTGATCGCAACGCGATGATTGTGCAACGATACCGAGCGATATCCGCCCTGCCCTTCTAGAACTTATCCACGATCCAACATCAACTTGAAGAGTCGTGGAGAGAGCCTCTTCAACTTCCGTTACGCTTATCAGTTTCTGAACAGAGAAGGCTCGGAGAGAAAGTTAAAAGGTCACGAAGATTCAGTGTCGGGGATTCAATGTTGGTTGCACAATTTCAGTTGACCGGAAATCTACCTACAATAAGAGTAGGCGAATTGAAAGGTGCAAGAAAAATCTAACAGCTGGGGTGGTAATTTTTTCTCAACAGTTTTTCAGGATGCCCAAAATAAGTAATGGCGGACTGCACTAAACAACTAAGTAACGACACGTCTTTTGAGACAATTGTCGACAAGTCGACAACGATATTTGGATACTTCAACAGCAAAAAAATAAAATTTTTTCAGGGAGCAAACTCGCGAGATATAGAAATTAACAACTAAGGTAAATAGTAAAAACAACTGGTGCGACGCATCACTTTTCTCTAGCCCCTTGTGCTCTCAGCGATCATTGCAGTGACTGATCCAACCCGTTTTCCGCTCCGTTTATATGAACCTGGTACAAGATACACGGTACTTGAGGTTCCCGAATTCATTGGGATGACAATGCTTAGGCCGCGACGTTAACTGAACAACCACTGGATTGACACCATGATGTTTTTTTGTAACGTTGATGTGTACGGTTCGGAGTGATCAGGAGACCACTATGAAAAACGTCAGCCGTGTAAACGACAGTAGATAACATAGCATTCTTAAAATTCGTTGGACGTCCCTATTTATTCTACAACCGTAATTAATCTACTATTGTGAGGGAAGCTCAATGAACTATCAGTATCTTTTTTTTACCGCTCATCTCAACGTCATATGATACGGAGATTTATAAGCAAACAACTGCACTAAATCGCCTTTCCTCATCGAAAATCGTTAAGCTGCCCTCATAAATTTTCCACACATGAAAACGTAATATTACCTTCACGTTAATCCACGAACAACATTGTGTTAAATAACACAATCTGAAGAAAAGATCGGAGTCAGAGTTATAGATTAGATTAACGCAAAGCTTAAAAGCTTTAATTAGCACAGAGATTTACAAAAATTCATACAATATAGTTGATATCTTCCAACACGAGGCTCAACTAAAGCGTCCGCGATGTTTGCGTATTGCCGAGTCGAGCTTACTACCTTTTTAATCTCACTCTTAAAATTGAACTTCAGATCAATGAATCATGGCATTAACAATCTCAATACAAATTAACGTTCAATTCGTCTTGCTACTCCTCTTCAACATAACACTTGACCCACTTGCCGGCTGTGAGATTAACAACGTCTGAATAATAATAGCCATACCATAGTAATGCCACGCATAGCATACTTGTAAAAATACGTATGGCCGTTGACGCCACGTAAACAAGACCATCAATGTTTAAAGCTTAGCAGCGCGCACGCACACACACACACGTTCCTTGAAGCCCTTAGTGAACCATACAACTTGAAAATGAATCAATTTTGTCTTTCGAAAAATAAAGAATTCGTATCAGCTGCTCTGTTCTGTAGGCGATATTCAAGTCAGTCACTCACCAACTTTAGGTAATTGGGCAAGTCGCCACAGTGGACTCTGATTCTTAGATATGTAATAGGCGTTTTGTGGAATTGCTGGGTAGGGATAGTAAATTGAGGTCAACTGAGTGAGGTCAATGAATGATATCTTTCGTTTTCAATGTCAAAATAATGAATGGTGCTTCAATGGGGCCCAGCCCAGATCAGCAGCCCTGCTGAAACAATTATGTCGCGCGGTTAATTACCTGGATTCTCCAATCCTTCTTCTTCATCAGACAAAACCACCCAGGCGATTCCCAACAACTAAAGAAATCTATCAATGGCGTAAGGCTGTTTGACGATGGCTAGTCAACCAACTGGGTATAGTCGTAGTACTGTACGTGAAACGACGAGCTTAGCAGCTACTTTTAAAATAAAAACACGAAGTAATGAGATGGCCGCACACAAGATTTACATGAAGCGAATTAGGCCTAAGACACGATTAGTACGAATAAAACATTGAAAACGGTCGTTTGGCGCTTTGTGTGTTGACTAGGTACCTAGCCAACTCTTCCTGAAGCTTCGAGTAATTTCGATATCATCAGATTGAACAGCGTGGCTGCCTAGGGGCGTTTGTTGACGCCCGCAATCGCGTTTGCTACCACCTTGTTTTCTGTTTGTAGTGGCAAATCTTCCTTCGTCGTTAATAAAACTTGGTTGTACACCTGGACGTCATATAATTCACAACGATACATCCTCTCTCGTGTACATCATAGGATACTGTAACAATAATAAACATATAATATTTTATGTAAATGTTATGGCCTGTGGCATCCACTAAGCTGGTCTCCTGTAAGACGTTGAAGAGAGGAATCGAACGCCATCTTCTGCCTGGCCATCCTTCTAATGGCAGTTTTACGTAGCACTACGTCCTTAATGGCACTTTATGTAGCATGCACTACGTTTTTTCGATCCATATGCGAACATTCTTCAAAGCCAAGCAAATGAAATCAGCAACGCTCAGCGAACAACCGTTTTGCAAGCCCGCTAAATATGATAAAATATTTAGATAATATTTTTGGTTTCGTAGGACAAGGAGGTTTCATATGCTATCAAATATTGCTATAAAAGTGCGATACCATAGCGCGCGATGGAACAGGCAATGTGAGAGTTGCTTAAAAGCAAAAAATTAAATTATGTTAGAAAATTACGAACCAAAATGCTAAGAGAATTGAACTGAAGTTGAAAAATCTGCATTGGCTGTTGAACCTATTTGGCCAAAATCGTCGAAACCAGGAAAGTCTGTTACGTATGAAGCTCCAACTACGAGGCCCACGGTTTCAAAGTGTTGAACATCAACCATTTCCGAGAACCGCTGTTCGGTAAATCAGTTGAACGCCGACAAGATCGGCAACGTTGTTGCATAATGGAGGATGCAACTAAGTCTCGTTTCCTCCAAAAAGGCAATAGATCTTTGTCAGAGAGGAATACAATGCTCCCCACGTAACTAAGACCGACCTTTCCATTGTAGTACATCGAGCACGAAATGGTTACTGAGCTTTCAAGAACCCGAAAACGTGAAAGTTGGCAAACAGCTGCAGCCGCGTTCGTTTTAATTACAAGGGGGACAAGAAGATCCGGAGACAATTCTGTTAGACCGTAGTAAGAACCTGGAGAAAAAACACGATTTCTACAGGTCGGCTCAAAATGAACTAAGAAACAATTTCGTAGTTTCACGTCACATTAAATAACGGCGAAACAAATCAATTGGAACAAATTGAGTTTTGAAGTTACGCAAGGGATAACAACACAAAACACAGTACGCAAACACAGGGACAGTCAACGTGTGAAGTCAGGACACATGATCGGGGTTGCATGCCCGACGTTAGTCTATCTAAAGTTATTAGTGCGCCTTACATTAATTGCGATCGACGGACGGTAAACAATACGTACGATATGCTATTGAAATGGTAGTGATAGGTAGATTTCACTAAGCATTCAAAACATTATTGAAGCAGCAAGGAGTTTGTGGATTTCAGAATGTTCCACTCAGAATACCCGGTAGATTCAATAACAACTTAAAACTTCCTCACAACGAAGAGAAACGCGGAGGACAAGAGAAACCTTGAACACTCGAATATCGATGAGGAGTTCCACGCAATTACGCTCCCCGAACGATAAACAGTAATAAATTAGTCTTATTTTTGTTAAAAATTACTCCATTCTTGAGTCGTATTTGAATTAGGTTTTAGACAATTAAGATAATTATACGTCTACAGTCTGTTTAATCTCTCAGCCCTTGTTAGGTAACAATAGAATGAACTTTTCCCAAAAAGATTGTTTTCGACAATATTGGTCAAACCTGTTCCACAATCAACACGGGTTAGTTCTGAATTTCACGCCAATTCTTTTAGTCTATCGCTTTTTACTTTCCTTGCTCTTCGAAGTAGAAAGGAAAGTTATGTAATCGGCTGAAAAAAAAATTTTGAGTTCTCTTCAGATCATTACGTTTCAGACCCCCCTGAGTCCGAAAAACACTATTTGGGAAAATGGTCTGTGTGTCTGTGTGTGTGTGTGTATGTGTGTCTGTGAACGATTTTTAGAGAAAACCATCGTACCAAATCATGTCTAGCCTACAGGTTACCTTGGGACGCAATAATGAGGGTATGGGCAAAATCCACCGAAAGTTAACTATAGTCATCATAGTGATCAAAACACCAAATTTTTTTTCTCAAAAACGACTTTAACGATTTTGTTTAAATTTTTTATATAGATAGCTCTTAATAAGATAATTATACCCTAAAATTCCCATTTGTGGGAAAATGACGAGAGCAGCACAATAAATTATCAAAATGTTCGACGGCAAGCGTTTTTGCCGCGGTTTTTTCCTTATAAACGCCGCTGGAATTCTTGTAGAATGTTAAAAGTAGTCCATTCCAATACCTAAAGATTGAGTGTTCAAAAACGCTCATGAGATACATGGGACTCACTCCAGAAATTCCTGAATTTCAACTACTGCCGTTTCGCTTACTACCAGTTCTAACAGTTATTTTCCAATTACTCTGCAAAAGTGATTACTATCCTTTTTTAAAAAATCGTGTTTACAGCCTCATTAATTATCTGTGTACCGATTGATCAATAATGGTCCTGCAATGAGTACGAGCAGCACAATAAATTCCGGAACTGTAAGCGCTACCGCTTTCTGCTGCCGTAAAGCGTTGTTTGACCAAGTTCAAATTAACTGAGTGATAAATGAATTGATTGTATAGAATTAGCCATGTACACAAGTGAATTGACGTAGAGCTAAGGAAAGTTGTGTGTTGCAACGCACCAGATATTTAATCAACGTTTCTCCAACACTTGGGTTTTCACTTTTAAACAATTCACCGCCCGTAGACAATGTGATCTCAGTTTTTTCGTTTCGTCACCTTTCAACAAAACTTTTTTTCCAATTTTACGAGTCACACTCATACAATAGACCCAATAGGGATTTTGCCAATGGGAGAGAGCTGTGGGCTTACACAGAAACCTCAATTTCGAATATAACATCGTTTGCTACATTTTAGCTTAAAAAAAGCTAGTGAAAAGCATTTAAACAGAAACGAGTCGAAGCGAGTACAGAACGTGCGTTTTGAAATAAGTTAGGAAGGCAGATTTCCCATAACAAAGTACAATAAAGATAAACGAAAACAAACTTCCTCTGTTGATAACTGGTCGCTCACAAATCGTTATCGAAAAATTATCACTCGCACGCACACATTAAAGAACGCCAGAGTGACGTTAGTATTATAACTGCACCAATCTTTCTTAACACGCGCCATTTTCCAAGCGTTTAATTCAAAAAGTGTGAGTGTTTTTGATACTTGGTAATCATACGCTCAAGGTGATTTTCAGGACAACTATCAAGAGGAAAGCAGCGGACAAGAGCAGAACATCTTTTAACTTTCCTTTCAAGGAACATTGAGCATTCTTAGACTTTAATAGCCGTACAACAATAAACTCGATCATCGTCACCCGTATAATTTAACGGATGCAGTGCTGCTATATGGCATCTTCTCCCGTATTAATTGTACTTACGAGTAGAATAGTTATTACCTAAACTCCAACGCTCGATCACATCAGATTGCAGCTAACTGCTATTCAGTATACCAAAGGGAATATGAACTTGTTACGTTTGGTCGTTGATTTAGGGTATCGAGATAAACAAATGAAATATTAATAACTATTATTCTACTCACCATTAGATAGCCTGTTTAGGTGGTGACTCCACGCTTCTGGCAGCAGATGGAGAAAAACGTCGCCCAGTAATCCCCCAATAGTAAAGCTCAGTAGAAGTTTCAAACCATTGCCACCAACTGAAAGAAAGCACCACCACAAATTGATAAACTGCTGTCACGTGAGTACTAAAAAATGATGATAATGATAAATATCATGAGGATGGTACGAGTACGGTCATCACATGCGCTACTTCGGTGGATAAGAGTTACTTTTGGATTGAATGCACTGCCAGCGTGTACTACTTCTTGCCTTCCTTGTACACATTTATGATCGGCAATTATAAACAACCTGTGGGCGCAATAAGACAGGGCGTACTAATGGCATATGTGAATGTTTGGACACATACGCAACTCTCAAAATGATAGTACAAGGGTGTGAACAGAGGCAAGCCAGAGATAGTTTAGGTTTGGAGTTCAAAACCACAAAACTGAATGGAAATGAATGCCCGAGGCTGCAGAAATCTAGTAGCCGAGCAACAGAAAGTTCACTAAGTCAGGGCATCCGTTTCTTCAATAATCTAATTGAAAAAGAAAATCTCCACAAAGTTTTCAACACTAGCTGGAGAGAAAGGCTTTTCAAATGAACGAATCTATGCAACACATCTAACAATAGTACTAATGAGAGACGTTAGGAGCCCAGCAGTTGCACATTTCAACACAGAGAATTTCCACGACATGTCTTAAAATCACGAGTTTATCTGAGTAACTGTAAGTTTAAACTAGGCGACTACCGCAATCATGAACACCCCATAAAACAAGTACATCTACTATCCAACACTCCGACGGGAATGCTCCAGATTCAGAAAGGGAATCACGATCATCGAATGAAGCTGAAAGTTCGTCGAAGGTCCAAGAAAATAAAAAGAAACAGTCACGAACAACAATTTCGAAACTAAGCGGTTACCCGCACCCCAGACGCCGCTTACAAGAGATTGACGAAAAAAGGGCACCTAGAAATTAAGGCACCGACGAGAAAATTAGCATCGAGCAGGCAGTTCCTAAAACTAACTCCACGTAAATGCAACGGTACTTTTCGAACAATAGACCCTCAATAAAAATAACAATAGTACATCTTGGACATAATGTTCCTACGTAAAGTTTATTGGCACTGGTAACCATTTAGGATTACAAATATTCAAGACAGCTGCAGATTCATTTTTCCACCCAGCTGAAATCGGGCAAAAAACTAAGTGGCGTAAATAATAGAGGGGGAGCTCTTGAATTGCCTACAAACGCTATCCCCTGAAATATCTTCTCGCGTGCAACGTACTCCGTGCAAAGAGTCTAGACAGTACCACAACCCTTTTTTTAAGCGACCATGCAAAGATATATCCAATCATATATCCACTTCTGGCCAAGTGTGTGAGGAGTCCTCAGCTCTACGGTCCGCCAGCGTCCCGAATCGTTTCAGATTAGCTTGTTCCACTAGTGATGATCCTGACCTTTTCCATAGGCAACCTGGTAGTGGCGTTCTCTTCCCACATCCAAGCTATCAGAGGCTGTAAGGTAAATTCGATGACTTGAGGTAAAAGAAAGTTGAACAGTGCGGACTGATCAATAAAACCAACGAACGAAACGATAACAGCCCATACATCAACCACTAACCGCCATAAGGCAACTGCTCAAACTAGGACTATGTTCCCTGCCTCCCAATTCCATTATAGTAGCAAAAAGTTAATGAAGGCGGTCTTAGCGTTTACTAAGAACAATGAGAAATGAGTAGGAGTACTGTTAAAAGAACTTCGGGCCGTGCACTGTACTACTCCGTTTCTTCTTCCTTCGAGTTGTACTCGCAATATACGCATCACTTTTTTCAAAATAAACTGTAATGTACATTTTGGATGAAATGTCTGTTAGATGTTAATAATAGGAAAGAAACATACGATTATAGTTTCAAATAGGCTTCACAGGCCTCACTGAAATCTCTGGTAGATTGCAGCGTTTGTTTCCACTAATTACTGACTCATGTCTCGGGGGACTAAGAGGGCAGTTGCAAAATTAGTTGCAAACCAGCAAAAGATCGGAAAACGTGAACAAAAACTTGTTCCTCGGCCTTATCTGTACCCCTCAGGAATAGTCGTGGGCGTATCAACTCGTGATTCGACCAGATGGTATAGTTCACCACTTGGATAAGGAAACAAAAGATCCTCAACAGTAACTTTGTTTCGTTTAACTTAATGCAACTCGAAATGTTCGCTCTAAAAGAAACACTATTTGTCACTCACTACAATACATTCCAAAGTTAGATTTCAATTTCATTTCCTCGCACAAATTCTTTGAAGCTCGAGCCAACGCCAGTAGTAACTCAGACCACAGAACTCGCTTTCTTTTTCTTCACCCATGACTTAAACTTCGTTATATCCACTCACTCCAGTAGTTCGTAATGTCTGGGGGACTACTCATACAACATACAGGAGGGACACACATTGGATTATTCATCGAATTCCGACGCATCGGTCGAGAAAAATCGTTAGAATAGTTCAGAATACATCGTTTCCTAGTGAAAACCTAGCAAAGAAGTAACTAGAGCACTATCAACATTTTGCAATTACCAGATGTCTAACAGAAATTCAAGAACGCCGTGTGAGAGGCATGGAATTGTTGCGTCCTGCGCACGATGCCTTTGAACCGGGGAGGTTGCGCGTTTATTGTCATAATAACAGAAAAGCGATCAAAGTAGCGATATCCAAGTAGTTGATGACAAAAGAAATTTGTTTGTTCGGAGATGACAAGCGGTTTAAAAAGGAATTGAGAAGCAGGAGACAAGATAGAGGAAGACGCACCTAGGCCTGATCGAAGAGATGAAAAGAAAATATCTGGTGCGTTGCAACACACAACTTTCCTTAGCTCTACAACAATTCACTTTGTACATGGCTAATTCTATTTAATCAATTCATTTATCACTCAGTTAATTTGAACTTGGTCAAACAACGCTTTATGGCAGCAGGAAGCGGTAGCGCTTACAGTTCCGGAATTTATTCTGCTGCTCGTACTCATTCCAGGACAATTATTGAGCAATTGGCACACAGATAATTAATGAGGCTAGGAACACACATTTTTTGAAGAAGGATAGTAATTACTTTTGCAGAGTTATAGGGTAAACACTTTTAGAACTGGCAGTACGCGAAACGGCGGTAGTTGAAATTCAGGAATTTCTGGAGTGAGCCCCATCTATCTCATTAGCGTTTTTAAACACTCACCCTATAGGTATTGGATTGGACTATAATACCAATTGTTTTTAACATTCTACAAAAATTCCAGCGGAGTTTATAAGGTAAAAACTGCGCAAAAAACGCTTTTCGTAAAAAATGTTGATAATTTATTGTGCTGCTCTCGTTCTCACGAATGGGAATTTTATGGTATAATTCCCTTATTGAGAGCTATCAATATAAAAAATGTAATTAAAATCGTTAGAGCCGTTTTTGAGAAAAAAAATATTTGGTGTTTTGATCACTATGATAACTATAGGTAAATTTCGGTGGATTTTGTTCATACCCTTATTTTGGCGTCCCATGGCAACCTGCGGGCGAGATAACAAGTTTTTAGCTGTTTTGGTACGGTAGTTTTCTCTAAAAATCGTTCACAGACACACATACACACACACGGACACACAGACCATTTTCCCAAATAGTGTTTTTCGGACTCAAGGGGGTCTGAAACGTAAAGATCTGAAGAGAACTCAAAAATTTTTTTTCAGCCGATTACACAACTTTCCTTTCTACTTTGTAGAGCCAAGGAAAGTAACAAGAGTAAACCAAGGGGTTCGAGATGACGCTTGGATGATATCCGGAGATTCGGCGTCCCACGGTTATCTGCAGACTACATAAAAATTAAATATTAATTATTAATTACGGTTCAGCTGTTTTCTCTCTATCTCGTTACAGACACACACCATTTCTGCAAACAATATTTTTCGAACTCAATAGCCCTTGAAACGTCAACTCAAAAAAAGTCTGCCAATTACATAACCTTCCTTCCACTGATGTAGGGCTAGGAAAGACACAAAGTGCGATTAAGTACTTTTTCGAGGAACTTAGAAAATAAATCCAAGACCTAAGTAAATCTCACGATGTGTCGTGCAGTGGCAATTTAAAAACAGCCTAGTACAGGCTAGTGGTAGCTTTAATAGAAGACAATAGTTATAGAAGATATATATATACGAAAATAGGAGTGCCTTAATTCTGAAAACTCCTGTAAAGGCATAGAAAAACTGCAAGCAATAGTAAATGATGAAGCATCAAAACCAAAGAAAAAGATTGAGCAATTGACGCTAATTTACTTGGAGAGCAACTCAGTTTAGATTACTATCAAAGCTTTGCGTTGTTCTTGAAGTGGGTCAATCTTCATTTGGTATTAAAGAAATTGGGTTACAGTAACTGGGAGCCCACAGTAACTCACAAGCCAGAGGAGACGGACTCACCTAACAGGTACGTTAACTTTAGTTAATCTTCATTTGGTTTCTCCACTGCTACTCATACATCAAGCCTCACTTTCTCAGTTAACTGTAGATACCAAAAAATACAATGTGCCTTTCTTACAAAGAGCATTGAGCATTGTTTTAATTTAGGTTTTTCTGTGTCCCAAATTCAAGATCCCCTTGAATTACAAATTCTAATCCTTCGTGAACCATTTTGGTTTCATGTCAGATCAGCATGCCGGTATGATGCATCTCTGAGTCAGCAAATATCAAATCGGGAGCGGATTGTGCCAAAGAGAAACAATATGAACTTTCGTTCTAGTCAGGCTGTGAGTAGCGTCTTTGTGCGAACTCAAACGCGAAAGGCTCGCAACACGCCCTAATCAGTTTTTGCAATCGTTTTTCCTCGCTTCGGCGGCTTCCTTCCTTAATGTCGTTTGGCTGCCATCTGGTGCGATTTCCTTCATCTGCTTTTTACTTTCCGCTACCCGAAGGGAAGGAAAGTATAGTAATCGGCACAAAAAAAAAATTTGGGTTTTCTTCAGATCTTTACGTTTCACACCCTACTGAGTCTAAAAAACCTAATTTCGGCGCGTGGTCCGTGTGTGTGTCTGTAGTTCGATTTGCGGGAGAACGGCTGATCCGATTGAGCTGGTTCTTTTTTTGTTTTGTTCGTTATTTTTTGTAGACACCAAAATAAGGTTATGGACGATTTCGGCCGATGGGAAGGGGGGTGGAGGACGAAAATGTACCGAAAACTAGGGTTTTTCGCATTTTTCTCGAAAACGGCTCTAACGATTTTGATTAAACTTTCAAATTATCTTCTACTTATCAATACCTAACTTTTCTTCTCTATGCATATCTCCATGAAAATACGGTGAAAGGAGATATAGGCCCATGAAGCAAAAATAGGTTTTTTACGCTATTTGGCAAAACGGCTTCAACGATTATCACCAAACTTTAGAGATGTTTTCGAATAGTTAATACCTACATATTGTTCTCAATAAATGCTCCTCTGACAGTCCATTGAACAGAGATAAAAATCAAAATGTGTCGAAAATTACGTTTTCTCGAACATTTCCGTAAATTTCAGGGTAACTTATTCACCAGATGTCATAAATCCTAGTGTAGTGTCTTTTAGTCACCCATGCCCACATTTCGTTCTCCATAAATATTTCTGCATATGTATGTTGAACGGAAATATAAGCCAAGTTAACTCAGAAAAGGAGATTTGTCGAATATTAATTTATCGGTATTCCAATTCTCTCAAAAACGGCTCTAACGATTTCGATCAAACATTCGGAGTACTCTCAGCTAACTAGTCCCTACATTTTGTTCTCTATAAATGTTCCTGTAAAAATGCGTTGAACGAAGATATAGCGCCCGCATATGTAGCTGGTGTTCGAAATTACGGGGGTGGCGGAAAGTTGTGTGTTGCTACGCACCAGATATTTTATCAATTATTCGCTGCTGTTGTTGACTTCATTATTTCTAGAACAAAACACCACAAGATAACGTCGCATCCCGAGCTCTCCTCCGGTCAGAACCCAGAATTCGCCAATAACGAAACCCAAAACAAATACTTACACAAAGACCACGCGCCTAAATTCGCATTTTGTTGGCTTAGCACTTCTCAAAACCTTATCTGATTAAAACTCACTTTTGGCCAATTTGGAATTTCTTTTGTGTTGGAAAAAATAGACAACAGAGAGAATTGAAACCCCATGAGAAATAAACTATAAATAAATAGGTACCGTCATGAAAAGGGATAAAAGCGTTATCGAAATAACGCAGGTGGCCCTGAAATGAAGTTTCGCTCACAAGTAACTGTTCGCTGACTCGGAAAATTGACTCGCGGTCGCCCAACGCTTTCCCGATCGGTAAGGCGCGATTTTGCCCCCAACAGCTAAACTAGAAATCCCACGCGTCTTCAATTTCCAACGAATTACCTCAGTTTCGGGGCGATGCCCACCTGAGACAAACGGCTAAATAACGAAATTGAAGGGGTAAATTACGACACCTGAGGATCGAGTTTCATCCCACGGCAGTTACATCCGTTTCAGGCCAAACGAGAGAAAGAAACTCCAACAGATACTGGGGAATTTGAATAGAAATAATCTAATAGCTGAAGGCACAACTATTCTTACAATCTCTTCCTGGATCTTTAGTGGTCAATAAATCCACGCTTCGTTGAGATGGAACATTTGATTTTTAAGATTTACAAATATTTTCAAGTAACATGAAAAACGCAAATTACAAATTATGTAAGAACGGCACAACCATCAAAATATCAGTGGCTGTGAGCATCAACCTTCCTCACTCCCACACAAATTGAAGAATTTCAGTTCTTTTTCTGTATCAACATCTGAACCCTCGGTGAGAGTTATATCAGCCAAATTGAAGAATTACACAGTACAGCTACGGTACCTTCGTTCAACGAAGTTATATTGAACTGTTAATTGAGGAGTGTGAAACAAGATCTATTAGTTAACGAAAACAAAACAGCTTTGCGCGTTTATTGAAATTTTGTACAGCCATACTAATATATTTGAATAATATCTCATTCAATATTGTGAGAGATATAAACGGGAAGTTGTGTCGGGCATTGATAGATGATTTTAATTCGGATAGAAAACCACATTGCTGATTCGTACTACCCAAAGGGCAAAGAAATTATAAGCAATCGAGTAAAATAAGATGAATTTTCTTCGAATCTTTTATATTTGTTCTACTGAATCGAAAGAACTTAATTTCGGTGAGCGGTCTCCGTGCGTCTGTAGTTTGTTTTGGAGGAGAATGACTCAACGGATTGATTGGTCCTTATTTGGTGTTGATCATCATTTTTTGAAGTACTTAAAATAAGGTCAAGGTCAATTACCATTAATTGGAAGGGGGTGGGGGACCAAAATGTACCAAAACTTCGCGTTTTCTCGAACATTTCCATGCGATTTTCAAAGTGACTTTCTATCTTGGTTTTCTATAGATTTGGCCGAGCTATGCGACGTAGTGTTTTTTGCCGCGTGAAGTGGTCAATCTGCACGCCCTCGTGGCTATCTCCTATTCCCAATGCGATAAAACAATTCAAAGATCGTCAACCGCTTGACCTATTATTTTGCTTTGTAACCATTCTATACCTCTAGTAGTCTTACTGGATAGTCCAAATAGAATGAAGTGAACTGGGGGAAATGAAGGAAGTACAACATTACATACAACTCACTAAAACTAATAGTGATGAAATTTCTATGAAAAATCACAATATAAACAAATGTAATACAAAGGGGACTATAAACAACAAACCATCGCCTACCAGCTCATCTGATATTAAATCGGTGTTGAAGTAAAGCAGGTCATACCCTCTAAACAGTTTCTAAACTTTTCCAGTATTTGAATTTCTTGGAAAAATGGATATTTACTTAGTTAGCATTTCGTTCGGAAAAGCTGTGTATCCCAGGAGTTCTTCATGTAAGGATTCAAACTTTTTTGTGTGTTTCAAAGTCGGGTGTCACAAAATTATTTGTTTACTAGAAAGTGGTAAGAGGTTGAATAGAGACTGAGAAAGAGTAGAAGAGGAATCCAACAATCAACGGGGAGTGAAAATAATAGTAATAATTTGTATTATTGAAAGTTCGAAAAATCCTTGCTGCAGCAGAAAAGCTTCAGGAACACCTCAGTGATGTGTGAACGGGCAATACTATGTATTGCTAATGTTGGGAATCATATTGAAAACAAAGAACAAAATTTGTGATTTCACACTTCGTAACAATAAAAGGATAACCGTGTGTATCATTACTAAACGAATAACGTTTTCTGATATTTGCTGCTTTTATGAGAAAAAAATGGCTTTAACTAAATTTCTTCTTTTTACTTTCCTTGCTCTACGAAGTAGAAAGGAAAGTTATGTAATCGGCTAAAAAAATATCTGGTGCGTTGCAACACACAACTTTCCTTAGCTCTACGTCAATTCACTTTGTACATGGCTAATTCTATTTAATCAATTCGTTTATCACTCAGTTAATTTGAACTCGGTCAAGCAACGCTTTACGGCAGCAGGAAGCGGTAGCGCTTACAGTTTCAGATTTTATTGTGCTGCTCATACTCATTGCAGGACCATTATTGAGCAATTGGTACACAGATAATTAATGAGGCTGTAAACACAAATTTTTGAAGAAGGATAGTAATCACTTTGGCAGAGTTATTGGGTGAAAACGTTTAGAACTGGTAGTAAGCGAAACAGCAGTAGTTGAAATTCAGGAATTTCTGGAGTGACCGCCATGTATCTCATGAGCGTTTTTAAACACTCACCCTTTAGGTATGGGATTGGACTACTACACCAATTTTTTTTAAACATTCTACAAAAATTCCAGCGGAGTTTATAAGAAAAAAACTGCGCTAAAACCGCTTTTCGTCGAAAATTTTGATAATTTATTGTGCTGCTCTCGTCGTTTTCCCACGAATGAGAATTTTACAGTATCATTGCCTGATTGAGAGCTATCAATATAAAAAATGTAATTAAAATCGTTAGAGCCGTTTTTGAGAAAAAAAATTTGGTGTTTTGATCACTACGATGACTATAGTTAACTTTCGGTGGATTTTGTCCATACCCTCATTATTGCGTCCCATGGTAACCTGTAGGCTAGACATCAAGTTTCAGGTGATTTGGTACGGTTGTTTTCTCTAAAAACTGCGCTGAAACCGATTTCGTCTAAAGTTTTGGTAATTTATTGTGCTGCTCTCCTCATTTTCCCACAAATCGGAATTCTATGGTATAACTGCCTTATTGAGAGCTATCAATATAAACAATTTAATCAAAATCGTTAGAGCCGTTGTTGAGAAAAAAAATATTTGGTGTTTTGATCACTATGATAACTATAGTTAGCTTTCGGTGGATTTTGTTCAAACCCTAATTTTGGCGTGCCATGGTGACCTGCGGGCGAGATATCAAGTTTTTAGCTGTTTTGGTACGGTAGTTTTCTCTAAAAATCGTTCACAGACACTCATACACACACACACACACACACAGACCATTTTCCCAAATAGTGTTTTTCGGACTCAGGGGGGTCTGAAACGAAATGATCTGAAGAGAACTCAAATTTTTTTTTCAGTCGATTACATAACTTTCCTTTCTACTTCGTAGAGCAAGGAAAGTAAAAAATTTTGAGTTCTCTTCAGATCTTTACGTTTCAGACCCCCCTGAGTCCGAAAAACACTATTTGGGAAAATGGTCTGTGTGTGTGTATGTGTGTCTGTGAACGATTTTTAGAGAGAACCACCGTGCCAAATCCACTCAAACTTGATATCTCGCCCGCAGGTTACCATGGGACGCCAAAATAAGGATATGAACAAAATCCCCGAAAGTTAACTATAGTTATCATAGTGATCAAAACACCAAATTTTTTTTTTCTCAAAAATGGCTCTAACGATTTTGATTAAAATGTTTATATTGATAGCTCCCAATAAGGCAATTATACCATAAAATTCTCATTTGTGGAAAAATGACGAGAGCAGCACAATAAATTACCAAACTTTTTGACGAAATCAATTTTAGCGCGGTTTTTAGAGAAAACAACCGTACCAAATCAGCTGAAACTTGATGTCTAGCCTACAGGTTACCATGGGACGCAATAATGAGGGTATGGACAAAATCCACCGAAAGTTAACTATAGTCATCGTAGTGATCAAAACACCAAATTTTTTTTCTCAAAAACGGCTCTAACGATTTTAATTACATTTGTTATATTGATAGCTCCCAATATGGCAATAACACCATAAAATTTCCATTCGTGGGAAATGACGAGAGCAGCACAATAAATAATCAAAACTTTCGACGAAAAGCGTTTTTAGCGCATTTTTTTCCTCATAAACTCCGCTGGAATTTTTGTACAATGTTAATAAAATTGGTATTGTAGTCGAATCCAATACCTAAAGGTTGAGTGTTTAAAAATGTTCATGAAATATATGGGGGTCACTCCAGAAATTCCTGAATTTCAACTACTGCCGTTTCGTTTACTACTACTTCTAAACGTTTTCACCCAATAGCTCTGCAAAAGTGATTACTATCCTTCTTCAAAAATTTGTGTTTACAGCCTCATTAATTATCTGTGTACCAATTGCTCAATAATGGTCCTGCAATGAGTATGAGCAGCACAATAAAATCGGGAACTGTAAGCGCTACCGTTTCCTGCTGCCGTAAAGCGTTGCTTGACCGAGATCAAATTAACTGAGTGATAAACGAATCGATTAATTAGAATTTGCCATGTACAAAGTGAATTGACGTAGAGCTAAGGAAAGTTGTGTGTTGCAACGCACCAGATATTTTCTTTTTAATTCAAATGTTACAGGTTTCAAGCTTTCAAGCTGTACGATTCCCCAACTAAAAATGAACATTGAATCAAACTTTAGAACACATCCTGTAGGAAATTTAAAGAGCTTTTGAACGGCACGTTCAGATTTTAAGTAATTTCAATAGTTTGAGAGATGATACCTGCTTTATTAGAAGCAAACCTAATTCATTTGAAAAACACTAAATTGTGCTTAATCATATAACGATGATATTGCATTGTTTGCATTTTAGGTGCAGATTGTGCTAGAGAAGTCTAACACGTTTACTGACTCCCCCTGTGCATAGCTCTAGTGTAATTATCGATCGATTAGGGTATACGCCAAATAAAGTTGAACATGAAGTAGGTGTGACAATCGTTATCACTGACACGCACAGATACGAGGTTTTAAATTTACCAATTAATTTTTGGAGGGAATTTTGAAACGCAGGAGTTTGAATTTGAGTGGATTACTTCTCGACGTAATAAATTGTACTTCTCGGTGGTTCAATTTCAAATTCTTTTATCGTTATGTTAAAAAGTTTATGTTTGCAGGGCCATGAGTTAGAGGACACGCGTATGCTAAATGCGAACAAAGAATTCTATTAGTGTCTAGAATGACGAAAAAAAGCAACGCATATCGAACCACCGCCTGACGAACAGGGGCGACCGAATTGCGCCTCAATGAGGTCGCTCTAGAGCCGCTCGCTTCCGGCGCTTGAACAATTCAAACCGGTTCAAGCGCGAACTCGCTAAATTTGAACGGCGCCACTGATCGTTAACAATTAAACGCCTGAAATCAAATTACCTGGTTTGTCAGAAGACAACGAGTCTCCGATTGGGATGAAAAGTGGGAATACACCGCTCAAACCAACGATGAGAGAACCGATAACTGAACCATAAACCGGATTGCAATTTTGAGCGTCGATGTAGGAGTAAATACCGTTGAACCACTCGTCCGAGGAGTTAGAACCGAAGTCGACAGAAGAATGTAACTTATCCATCGCTCCTGGTCGATCTTGCGGAGTCTAACTTCAAATGAAATTTCTTTCTACGGAATAACGCGATAAAATCGTTATTTAAGTTGATTCGAGCACATTTCCACTGGTTAGTAATTTTATGTAAGACCCGGCCGATTTAGTGAGTAGAGATGAGTTGAGGGAAAGAATGAGCCAAGTCGCGATTACAGCTGATAATGCGGGAGACACAACACGAAGCGGGACGAGGAGCACTGATGGAATACAGAGGAAATGTTTACTACGGGGGTTTTATACGTCGGACGCTTGGAAGCGCTAACGTCTGCCCTTATTGTTCCACGCACCTCACTCCTTGCTCTCCCGCTTCCTTCCGCCTCGTCCCGCTTGAACCTCACACTCATGATACGCGGAGATCGAGGAGGGAGACATGTCATTCTTTCAAAATGTCGTTTCCCGAATTTTGCCAATTAGGTGATTCAATTCAGTTTAAGAAGATCGGCACACAGAAAATTTCTGGTGCGAATCAACACACATCTTTCCACAAACCCGATGGATTCAAACTCTGTCTTCGTTCTAGGTAGCAAAATGTAACAAACATAGACACTAACATAAATATCTGGAGCGTAGCAACACCCAACTTTCCGCCATCCCCGTAAGTTCGAACACCAGCTACATATGCTGGCTATATCACTGTTCAACGAGTTTCTACAGGAACATTTATAGAGAACAAAATGTAGGGGCTAGTTACTTGAGAGTCTTTCGTAAGTTTGATCGAAATCGTTAGAGCCGTTTTTGAGAGAATTGGAATACCGATAAATTAAAATGAGACGAATCTCCTTTGCTGAGTAAACTTGGCTTAACTGGACGAGTGCAGCGCAATAAATTATCAAACGTTTGGAAGTCTCTCTGGATTGCTCTCTCATGGCATGAGCAGGATCAATGCCGTAGGTGTGCTAAAACCTCACTGAAGGTGGGAGGAAAGAGAATTGTTAAATGAAACGCACAGCAGTGTTATATACCTTCTAAAGTGCCAATTTCCACCTCCTTCAGACTGCACTTTAGTACAACACAACTGCTGGACTTCACAAGAGGGACACTACCAATAACTAGACAATCTGGACTCCAACACTTTGCTAGGAAGCCAACAGTTAGCCTACGTACCTGGTACACACCTTCAGATACTTGACCACTAATATCCTTGACTTTGGCGTTCCAGCTTAGTGTTACGTTTACATACCAATTTCGCACTGAGGAACGGGGGTAAGCGCGATATCGTCCCAATAGTAATTGGAACAAGGAATTTTATTAGCAATTACATTGTCAAGTTTTACCCCCACAAACTGGGAGGGAGCAACCATGAGCGCAGAGTTAGTTGCTCTCTAACTATTTATTTCGCTCAATATCTGTGCCTTATCAACTGATAGAAATACGACTGAACTGTACTAAATTTCGCAAAGTAGATTGGTTGCCCATTATTACCTTGCACCTGAGTAGAGGCTGTCTTAGATGCTCCTCACTCGTGTCAATTTGACAGCACTAACTGCATCCGACAGTCCCTCTCTAGGGCACAAACACAATTGCAGATCGTCTGAGAGGGATATTGAGGCTGTGTGGGTTAGCAATAACTTTGAAGAATCCCATAGGAATCTTAGAGTGAGCGGAACACTGGTCAGACAAATATAAGCTCTTCACAAGCAAAAGGAACTTATCCTCTTTCAATGAGAGCAAATTATATTTCCTTCCACATCTCAAGTTTTAAAAAGCTCACATTTCTCAGACCACACTTTACATAATTAGGCAGACTTTTGCTTGTTTAGTCGCGCACTGAAATAAACCTGTACTAATTGAGGAGCATATTTACGTTTTGCAGATCAACCTGCCACACTCCCTATTCGTCTGGTGATTGATGTAGGAACAACATTCAACAAGGAAATTGCTTCAAAGGCTGTCAGCCTGCAATGCTGTCCCACACCTACTAGACAATCATTCAATACTTACACGAGATTATGAAACAGTGATAATGGTTTAGAGGGTTTATTTCGTGGGGGGGTGTCCCAGGAGTCCTACAACAACATCGGACAGTTAGTCAGTTAACGATGCCTTGTATCATTCATATTTCATTCTCCAACTGAACTGTCATTGGCATCATAACGTGTGAAAGTCATCATAATCAAATGGAAATATGCCATAAATCTTTCAGTGCCTTTCTATCAATTACACACGAGGGTTCACTAACGATGTCAAGATTATCCTAATGAGAAAGAAAGAAAAGGGGAAGGAAAGGGTTTTAGTACGCAACTCTTTGCTATTGATGTGTAAATATTGTACTGTTCCCTACGGTAATAACTAACTTCGAAAATCTCAAAAATATTTATTAATATATAACATTTTATTAGTATTTATTAACATTTCGTTCCATTTCTTATTTAAATAATTGCTCTATTTACAGAACAAAGTCTTACCAATAAATAATTACTGACGTAGACAAGTTAAACTGCACTAGAAACTTATGAAACGCACTCTTACAAGCCTTTTTGGGGGGTCCTGCGCTAATCATCATAACACGTTTACACTATTGGATAGATAGGTCTCACCTCGAAGAATCCTCTTCTGAAGGTTCTGAAACGCAGAATCATAACATCACAAAATGAGGCTGCTGAATGACAAAAATCAGCTTCATTCAAAATAGACATTGATTATTGGTAAAATTATTTGACAAAGGTACTACAAAAACTGTTGCGAGTATGTGAGTGCTATGTCTAAGTAGTTCAACGTAGCTCGATGTCTCCTTTAAAGATGAGGCCACGCCATAAAGTAAAGCTCTTTTTAATACATTATTCTTCAGATCGCTCCAGTCCTCCACTTCGTTGGAAGCTGCGTTCGTCCTCCCCCATCACGACACCATTTCCAGGTGTGCCAAAACATTTCAGGTGCTCAAGTTCTAATACTGATCATTTTTAGCAAAAAAAATCGTTACTTATTTTGGACTTTGAGGCACATTGACTGGGACCAGATAACAATGCCGTTATGTTACAGTTCATTCGTAACATTTATTCAGAGAGTAAATTATATTATATTATAAAAAACCCACAACATCTCATTTTAACCTTCCTTGAGATGGTCGAGGTCTAGTTTTCTCTTCTTGCAAAAAATTTGAAAAATTATAGTGTGAATCTCACTGTATCCATTACACAGTTTCTTCCTGGTTTCGTTCCTATTTGAATCGATAAGCTTCACATCTCAGTGTGCATGGCTACCAGACTGCACCACAACTAACGTTTTCAACTATATACGTACGAAACGAGAGGAAAACCTGCCAAAATTCATTTTATTGAGAAACAATTAGTTAGGTAGCAAAATAATATGAGTTGACCCACTCTGTTGAACATTTCAGCCATCAATCGATTCGTAACCGACTCTTCTTTCTTCCTCTTTTCCAGCTGCTGCTGTTTCACAATGGAAGACTTCTTATAATTCTTCTCGGTTAGTTTTCTCATCGACTTTTGGCTAACTACTCTTTTGACTGCTGTTGAAAAACAAAATTAGGCACAATTAAAATGTATATTTCGAGTTAATATGATACAGTGAGCAACATTTGTCAAAGTTCCACACAAAGCACAAATCTAAAGGGTGCCCTTAGCAAGATCCACCTCTGTTCGTACAAATGCCCTCACGGGAAGTAGATATCATTACAGTCCCAGGCACAACAGGATATTTAGCAACTACTCACTATGATGGAAGACGCAACCTCACAAACTCATATGCAGAGCTTCTTCGTTACAATGGACAGTAAGGTTGCAGTCTTTTACATCCACACTGCGTTAGTTGAACTACTTTACTGCATTCTTACATTGATCCTGATATTTACATCAAATCACACATTTAATATGCTGTTTAAGTACATTAATGAGATATATGTATTTCTATACCTAGAGGGTTGGGTAAAGGAGGAGGCTCTTCACCATTGACTGCTGCAACTAAAATTTTCTTCCGGTTCTTTTCCCTGATTTCTCTCATCGCCGCAAGTTCAGCAACAGTCTGACGTCGTAGTTCTGCTCGACAAACGTAGTCGGGTTTTTTGTTCAACAGCTCATTCTAATGGAACCGAAAAAACTGGTCAAGTGCACATTTATAATTACTTATAATTAAATTCAGAATAAATAAATAAATCTACACGGATGTTGGCTTCCACCGACTCAAATGTTGTACGCGCAAAATACCCCGTGGGATCAGCTAAATGTGGAGGTGGTATGAGATACCTTCATCACACACTGATCGGCGCACCAGCTCTGTGTGAATTAGGTGTACAACCTATTTGTGTAAAGTGTAATGTCTTAGGTACTGGCATCATTTACAATGCGCATCGTACGCTGAGAGCTGTCTCAGTGGCGTAATTTAGTACTTAGCACAACGAGATATCACACTTCAGAGCCAGCCCTTGGAAAAGAAACCATTTATGTCACGCTATCTTAGCTATTGTTTCATGTAGATCGAACATAGAAGGCGAACTGCACATAGAACTGAGATCCCCAGGATGAATTGCCACAAAACGCTCGATTTAGTTTCGACTTGGCTTTCCCGGTGGAGTAGACTTTGTAACTTGGTAAGTTTTAGGAGAAAAAATAACGAACCAAATCCATCCGGAAATATCACTCGTGCATAGAGATAGAAAGCTTCTTGCTTCTAGTGAACGGGTAAAAAAGAAGGGAAGCGGCTCTTTCCATTGAGGAGGAGTTTTCAAGGGGACATATCAACCCCTACTTGTCCAAGGGGATAGCAGGCGATAGGGCTCGCTTTTGGCTCTACCCCTTGGCACAGTGCGGGTGGGGGGATGATCTCGTCTTTCTTCGTTCCACCTCAGTTCACTAATTATGCGTTTATTAAATTGATCATGCTCTTTTGTGGGAGCACCACGCCCTCAAATAGACCTGATGAACAATTAAAAACTGTAGGAGCGTTAACGGTTTTGAATGTGAGCGTTTCAATGTTAAGAAATCATCTTGGTGCCGCAAGTCAGTAGCAGTAAGGTACCTTCTTTACATCTAAATAGCTCCACAACATCCCAGGAAGACGTACTTAATTCAACAACTTTAATACCTGAATGAGAAATGCTTTTTAATCGAAGTAAATTAGATTGCTACTCACCTGCAAGTTGATATTATACTGAGCTAAAATTCGTTCTCTGGATTCCTTCTTCAGAGTGTCTCGATTGGCAATTCCTACTGTGCCAAGCCGATTTGAATCGTTACCATCAAAGTTCGGTTCCTTGGGTGGTACCTGAACATTTTCTTTGCCCTAAAGGAAAGTAGAATCGCAATTATGTTTAAAAATAAGTTTTGTACGCCTTGGAGGTTAAATGATTATTTTGTAGTTCCACTGTTACAGAAAAAGAACTATTTATTTTGGTTCTGACCAGTTGGTTGTATTGTTACCACAGGGCTATTCATTAATTTTTTCATCTCCTACTCTGTCTTTTTGAAGTGTACTGTTCATTAAAAACCTCTTTTTCTACAATGGAATATGATCTGCTTCCCCTGGGGTTACAACAGCTTGGCGACGAGGTAAAACAACTCGTTCTCGTAAGTAGCTCTTGTGTGCTACGCATTCGTGACTATTGTTAGAAGGTGCTGAATCATTGAATCTCCCATTCTTTGGTATTTCCACCGGATATTGGGAATCGTTACTGCCATTTATCTCACGTGTAATTATGGACCCATCCCGATTCCAACTGAACGTTTTTACGGCACCTGCGACGAAAAGTCAGGCAGCTGTGATGGAACAATTGACTGCAAACAGCTATATTTCCTTCACCTAACATAGATCCGTCGTGACACAGAAAAGGAGGAATTCGCCTGTTATATCGAGAGTTTCAAAAATTACTTGCGGATTAAAAATGTTGCTGATCCAACTAACAAGGCTCAACTTCTAAACGCTTCAATAAGTCCTGCTAATTAGAATAACCTCTCTTCACTTATAGGCCCTGCGAGACTGCTAAAAAATCTGGAATTCGACGATCTTGCTCTAGTTAGTCTATTCTCAAACATGTTGTCACCTGCGAAGAATACAATCGTCATCCAGCACTATTTTCTCACCTGCTACAAAAGCGAAACGCTAAACATTCCTGAATGTGTAGCTGCATTACAGAGTCAAGTGCAATTTTAATGTCATGCATTCATGCAAAACGACTGTTTCGTGTGGAGAGATTTTCTTGCATGTGCAATTTATTAGGGGCACACAACAGTTCCATTCGTAAACAGTCTCAAGGGTTGTGTGAAATATTACTAAAACAACAGCACTATTTAGTAAAACTCGATAGTGGTCGGCTCTTCAAATCACAAATTAATCAGATAATTTCCTCGGGAGTCCCTCAGCAACATATTTCGAGCAATGCACAACCTTATGCGAAAGAAAGGGAAATGTCCCCACAATGTCACGTCTCATTCGATGTGCCCTACTCCCCATTGCCTGCTATGGCTGAACTAGAAGACTGCAGTAGCATGCCTGTAGAGGAAGAGCCCGCTCAGAAGAACCAAGGGAGTACCGCATCATCACCTCCTCAACCCAAAGAACAGCAACAGTGAGGTGTGTGTTGTGCCGTCAAATTAAGAGAATGAATTACACTCGCGGGGAGGAACCCATGAGCCTTCGTAAATGTCAACAAATAAAAATTGTACGGGTTAATAAAATAAATAAAATGAATGAAGCTAATTTAATTAAACAAAAAAAAGAATATAACTCTGTTTAACAAGTAAAAGAAATGGCACTAATAATAAAAATATAAAAGAAAGTGAGCAACTGATAATGAAATGAAAACAAACAAACGGCTTAGAAATTAAATGTCTTTTGGGCCTACTTATTTGGCATGCCAATAAAATAAACACCTCACCGGAGTCGTAGTGTCGGTACGAAACGAAATGTTATAAATTCGGGATGCAGGGAACTGGAGGATTTGTTCCGACGGAATTGTTATAACGCACGAAAGCAGAATGATCGGAAGCCAAGCGAAAGATGATATGCTATCGCCCGGTTTCGCGGCAAATAGCTTGATGGGTTTGAAGGGCTACCATGGACGACTGAGAGCTCCAAGACGCTCTGTGACGCTAGCGATTTGCTGCCCACCGAACCGCGCATTCGTCCTGAGCCTTTAATTTCACGTTACACACCCCTCCCCAGCGGTAAGGGTGGTGTTATACGGTTTCAGCTGCGAAGGGTGCCACAGTCCTACCTCCATACCCTGGTCGTTTTGGAGGCGGCATGTTCCAGCAGGACTAACGTACACAACCCTGTGGGGACCCACGTATTTATGGTTTAGCTTGGCAGTGCTCGGGTCGATGGCAGATGATAGTTGATAAGACCTTCGAAGACCAGATCGCCAACCTTGAAGCCAGCAGATCTTCTTCGGAGGTTGTAGCGATGACTTTGTTCTGGTGCCTGCCTTCAGCAGATTCTTCTTCTCCACCAGATGGCAAATTTCCTGAGTTTGACCATTCTGGCAGCCCATCCATTTATATCTGTTGAGGAAGGGAAGGGACATCAACCTGATTGGTTGGGCACACGGAATTGCGATATATGGTTGAAGGCTTGGGCTCGGCCCAAATTCAAAAACGCTGGGGAAAATCCTGTTGAACTGTGAACTGCAGTCGGATTGACAACCGGAAGGAACGTGAATCGTAAGCTGAAGAAGACGGCTCTTCGTAAGTGGTTGGGAAATCGGGATAGTGAATAAATTTGATTGTATATGTAGAGAAGAAACAGAAGGTCGAGGAGGTACGGGGAAATGAACTATCAACAGTTGGTAGGCAAGGCAAGGCAGGAAGGCAAGGCACGGTAGGGAGAGAAGACATAACTGGTACAAAGGAATCGGCGTGAAGAGACGACCCAGAGCGGGAATCTGATGCGTCAGCTATAGACGGACGGCAGGCATATATGGTACGGAAGCAGGAGGAGTCGACAGTCAAATGTGAAGTGACAAGGCCTTCTAAGGGAGCGGGAGCAAGTCTGGCCTGTATGGCTGGCTCCCTTCGCGTTTAACGGATTGCATTGGGCAGGATGAAATCACCACTGGCGTGACCGCACCTGAAGCAAAATCGCTTACGAGGTAGGTGACAATTGGTATATACGTGGTCAGAGCTTCCACAATTCCAACAATTGATAGGTTTACTGCTTCCCTGTTTGTTTGAAGGATCGATTTGAACCCTTTCTGCTATCTGAACTTTTCGAAGGAGAAGAACAGTTTGTTCTATCTGGCCTTCGCAAGACCCACAGAAACATGGAAAACCGGAAAATCTGTTTTATTCGGTATTTGTTTTGAGGCCTTTGCGATATGCTGGCGTTGGGCCTGGATTCCTTCGCTGAGTTGATGCCAGAACCTTTCAAATTTCCACTGAGCAATTCTTTCTCGGCGACTGAGTTCAGTCACAAAGGCTAGTAAGTCATGGTACGTAGGGATGGTGAGAAGAGTGTTTTCCTTCAAAGCTCTCCGTGTTGCTGGGTCCAGATGACTGAGGGCTATATGTAGCCTAACTACGTCGAAAGGATCAGACAGATCCAAGGCCATAAGAGCATTCCAATTGTTCTCGTGGGTGCATATAAAAGTTTGCAGTTCCGATAAAGAAGAGTCCCGAAGAGGGCGAAAATCTATTATTTCACTGAGATAGTGGTTGGCTAACCTACGTTTGTTTTGGTACCGTTTTTTGAGAGCCTCCAAGGCCAGATGATAACTGCTGGATTCCAATGGAAATCCAGCAATAACTGCAACAGCATCTCCTTTCAGACAAGACCTGAGGTACTGGAATTTTTTTTATATCCGATAAAGAGTTATCGGAATTTATAAGAGAATCGAATAAGGAGGAAAACTCTACCCAATCCTCAATCTTTCCGGAAAAGGTAGGCAAAGAAATCCGTGGCAAGACACTAGACGAAGAAACGGCTGACTCAGTGTGTGGAATTCCAGTCTTCACATCCCCCGCCTCGTTCCCAGTCTTCATGAGATTCATATATGTAGTGGTCACGTTGTCTATTAATTCAATAAACGACAAATGGGTTTTAGTGACCTCGAGAATTAAAGATTTGTTCGGAACGCGAGAATTGAAGTCATGAATGCGGGCGTTCAATAGGTCCAATTTTGATTGAACCAACACGCTGGTAGCTGGCTTGTAAAGAGCAAACATTTTCTGCAGTAAACTGCTTAGATCGCTCATAAACAGTTTGGAGTACGGCATATAAATTTTCTCGTTCTGCTACTAGTGAAGAACGGGTGGCTTCAAAATTCTCATCGTCGCTTTTTTGTCTACTCATGTTGAAGTTGATCAGTCAGCGCCAAATATATATACACACTAATTTTATAGAAATTTAATTAAATACGATATACTGTTTAACGTTGGGCGCCAATTTATTTTTTATTATTTGTGCCGTCAAATTAAGAGAATGAATTACACTCGCGGGGAGGAACCCATGAGCCTTCGTAAATGTCAACAAATAAAAATTGTACGGGTTGATAAAATGAATGAAGCTAATTTAATTAAACAAAAAAAAGAATATAACTCTGTTTAACAAGTAAAAGAAATGGCACTAATAATAAAAATATAAAAGAAAGTGAGCAACTGATAATGAAATGAAAACAAACAAACGGCTTAGAAATTAAATGTCTTTTGGGCCTACTTATTTGGCATGCCAATAAAATAAACACCTCACCGGAGTCGTAGTGTCGGTACGAAACGAAATGTTATAAATTCGGGATGCAGGGAACTGGAGGATTTGTTCCGACGGAATTGTTATAACGCACGAAAGCAGAATGATCTGAAGCCAAGCGAAAGATGATATGCTATCGCCCGGTTTCGCGGCAAATAGCTTGATGGGTTTGAAGGGCTACCATGGACGACTGAGAGCTCCAAGACGCTCTGTGACGCTAGCGATTTGCTGCCCACCGAACCGCGCATTCGTCCTGAGCCTTTAATTTCACGTTACAGTGTGTTAAGCAACAACTTGCCTACTTCATGACTGTGTGATATAAACTGGGACATGAGCAATGTTTTCCGAATTACGATTTTCATTATTTCTATTATTTTCATCGACTATTATAGTATTCAATTAGTGAGACAGAGGGCGAGAGAGAGAGAAGATTGTTATGGACAAGGAACGCTATTCTCTCTTCAGACAAGTTGGTAGCACTGTTATCACAAGCTATGCATTCATTTTTTCAATCTTTTAATCTTTGTATTTTTGAAGCGTTCAGTTCATTAAAAACACCCTTATTTTACAACGGATTACAATCTGCTTTCCCAAGGATTACGTACTACAGTATTTTTCCAACTCAAAATTAAAATTCTCCCTTTTCCCCAGATTTTTGGCGTTCCCTCTTTCTGTTTGAGTCAGTTTAAGAAAGTTGACTTGAAATCATACTTAATTAATTGATGAAAAATAATAAAGAGAAAAAGAAGTGGGAGGGTTACCTCACATCCCACGAACTGCTGTTCTAATAGCAATTTCAAGGTCGTTCTCAATTATTTTTTGAAATATTCATTGAACAGTTTCAACAATGTTCAACGGTGGATGGTTTCTGAAACAGCCTTCAAATGCCACTTGGGCAGTAATAGCGTTTGCGGAACGGTATCGCCATCGTCATTTAAAGGTAGACCTGATTGAACGCGTGGATATTCTTCGGCGTTAATCACACTTTACAAAACACTACAGGCCTTTATAGAACCAGTAAAACGTATTAAAATCAAGTTTCGCGCGTCAGTAAGAATACTGGACGATGACGCACTGACAGAAACGCCAATAAATCATGAAAATAGTCAAGAATGGTTTAAAATGCTTTTTGAGAGTAAACAACTGAAGATCAACGCAGAACCTAAATAAAATGTTGGCAAGAGAAATCGCGACAAAATGAAATCGATCAAAGCCCGAACCGAGTACATACACTTAGGCAGGGTTGTTTTCAGACGACTCATTATACTTTCGAAATAAAGGTTAAAAACTCAAACGTTTCTTATACCTTGCAGTCAAACACTATGGTGTATGAAATTGGTTTGTGCAAGCGTTGACCATTGCTCTTCCCTTGCTGAATTTCGTCATCAGGCGAAAAAGTGTTGGTAGATGCGTTTTTTCTAAGTATCCCTTTTGTGGAGACTCCATAATCATGAGAATCCCAACCGCATTCCTAAAAATAAAAATGCATGCGATTCAATGCCAACAAGGAATTTAGTTTTTAATTGTATCGCTTCCTTAAATCGGATTAACAACTCCTAGTTAAACCAAACAACAACTAGTAAAACGTCTGTATTTAAAACATTTGTTATTTTGGTTGATGTTTTTATCCATCAACGTTTCCATTGAAATTGCATAGATTGAGCAATCAAAACCCAGCCCTAGAGTTCGAAGGAGAAATATCTGGTGCCATGCATCACAGCCCAATTGAATATGGTGAACTCAAAGACAATACTAATACCGTATGCACACGGGAATATTGAAAAGAAAACTGATTAGTGACGCGAATTCCCATCTGATTTACTTTGCATCACTCCCAGTGTAATTCATAACATTTTGTGATGATATGGCCAAAAAGCCAACATCTTGCTGGCGAGGGAGGTGGGAAAACGCCCTATTCTATTCAATTTCCATCTTTCTAGTTATTCGAAGAAGCAGGAATCAGGGAAGACGTGGGCAGAAGTCAGGGGACGTTGAAAGTTTGACAGTGCAACTGACGGTTTCTCGATTCTTCTTTGTTCCCTAATTACTTCCCTTCTTTTAACTGTCTTTTCGAAATTTTGTTTGTAGTATGGTCCTCGAAACTGACCATATTGAAAATTAGGTATTACTGGGAACAACAGAAATGAATAATTTCTTTGAATCTAACCAGGGCTTTTAATTCAGTAGCTCTTCGCTATTATGTGCAACAAAGCAACAAAGATGTTGACGTACCGATGTAGTGTTGGTAGAAGCAAGTTTGCTCGTCCTCAGGGGTTCAGATTTGCTGGTAGTCGGCCTTCTTTGGAAATAAAGAAACAGATAAGCACACAGAGTAAAAAAAAGAAAAAGCACAATAAGATCGTTCACAAACACCAACAATTTTACAGTAACATGGCAACAATAATTGAATTCCGTCAAGTTCTTTACTTAATTCGAGAACATGAGACAGTCATCCAAGAAGAAAGATCATCAGCATGATGAGGAAATGAGACAAAGCAATTCTTAGCTTAGCTTTCACAGCCGTTCAAGACGGATTTGCCACTTGTGACCACGAAGAAAGATGTTGCACATAATGAAATTCATAAACAGTTGAACGAGGTTTATGGAGAAGGACGTATGACGATTTGTGTCAAAGATTGATCGAATAACATCCACCTAATCCAGTTTATACTGTGGACTACCTTTACAAAGAATTAAACTCATTAATTTAGATAGTTCTTTGCAATCAAAATTAGACTAGCTGTACCTTCTAGGACGAGCTGAATGAGAATTAGAGAGGAGACGTTGCACATTCTTCTCTTTATGATCATTCATTTTCTTCAAACTGTCAAAATTCTTCCGAAGGCTCTCGTGCATTTCCAGTAACCTACGAAATTGCGACTAAATGAGCGAATCAAATTGGTAAGAATGGTCGGGCTGCATTGCTTGGCAATGCCTCAGAAAAACCAAATGTATTACCTTTTCAAGTTGCTAAGGTGGTCAATTTCTTTTTTTATCCATTCCAACTGATTTTCTCTTTCACAATGCAAATATTTCAATATTTCGGGATCTATTAAGTTGACCTCACCTGCCAAAGCAAAAAACAAATGCAGACTCATGAAAACAGGAAAAAATGTCGTTTAAAATGGTGTTGTGGGCAGCAGTGTACAGGATCGATTTCATTGTACAGGGACGAATCGAACTCTTTGACACCGTAACTGAAAAAACCTAGTAAGAAGGGAAATAAATGTCGTGGGCATCTTATTTCCTGCCCTTTTGACATCGAATCGTCCGGTCCCAATTGCACCTTATCGCCAGCAATCCCAAAGATAATACCAGTCTCAGAGAGTCGAATTACTCACCTTTTCCTCAGTTTGTTACACTCCGTGTTGCGGGTGATTAATGCGCTTTTCGCTCCGACGTTATAACCGATATACTCGCATTCTGCTCATAATTATTGACCCAATCCTTGAGATTTGGCATTTTACTGCTCTGGTGGCCGTCACCCGCTGTTCGTTTCATGGAACCAGGGAACCAGGTAGAGGACTCCCAAGAACAAGACTCCGAAGACGCACAGAAAGCCCTTTTACCCATTTCAAGTCCAAGCTGGGTTTTGGTGTCAAACAATCATTTGGGCTAGTGATCGCGTATCCTGAATGTAACAGTAACATTTGCACCCAACCAGAGGTCGAGCTTTCACACACTTCACTGGTTTGCAATGCCGACCACTCAGACTAGTTCAAGATCGACAGGTAACTTGACAATTCTTCTAATGCGATGGGAATTTTTGATTCCATGCCGACAATTCTTCTTTTTCTTTCCTTCTGCTACTCACTCCTTCTTCATTGTGCCAGTTCTTGATGAACAGTTGAACACAGTTTTGTGTTCAATTGACGAAAAGCAGGAGTGATGTTGAAAAGCCAGGATCTTGTCTGCCAGGATTATGCTCACATCTACATACATGAAGTCAATGCTTTTCTTGCATCGAAGCATTGGGAACCCTCTTCAGCACAACTTCAGTAATGTTGTCTACACTCGTTAATCATCCCACATGAAACTATCCAAAAGGACCTCTCAAAAAAGGAGTCTGAGAAAATCACGTGGTTTCAAAAAGATCTTGGCACGACTGGACTCAACCATCAGATCCGCATCTCTACCCTATCTATGAGAAACAACGTGGAGTGAGAAAGTGCCCACGTTACCTCAAATCCAGTCAAGATGCTACGTGGGAATACACAATCTGTGTACGAACTGCCAGCCAACTTCACAGATCTTCGAAAACTGCCACTCAACATACACATACGAATATTGCCAACACACGCATCACACACTACTACCCAGGGTGGTGATACTGGCATTACCTCATCTAATGTAGTCTGAAAAGTAAGGCGTCTTCCAATTTGACTTGATAGGTTGATAGATTCGTCAATGATTGTTACTGAATTGTCTCAAAATTTCAACAGATATATTAAACATTTGTCGATCAATTTCTCAACTGTTTCGCTTTTTTATTGATTCATGTTTAAATGATTATAGTCCAGGAGCCGAGGGCTAAAAACGTTGACCGTTGAGTTGAAAGTTGGTTACCATTTTTTCTGATCGTTCCCTCAATGTTTGGTAAAACCCCGATTCTCTGCTGTCTCTGAAGTATGGACTAAGAAAATGGCGGCTCATAAAAGTCAAAATTTGACTTATTAGTTGATAGTTACAAAATTTACCACAGTTGGCTTGTACTTTCCGAATTCACAGCTCTGCTACCTCCCATGCTTGCACATCAAGTTGTAGAGTCAATCAAAATTCGAGAGAAATATAAGCCGTAATAGCTCGAAAAACGAGGTTTCTCGAATAATAATTTATCGGGTTTCCAATTATTTCAAAAACGGCTGTAACGATTTAAATCAAACTTACCAAGTATTCTCAACTAAGTAGTACCTACATTTTGTTCCCCATAAATGTTCCCGCGCCCGTACATGTAGCAGGTCGTCGAATTTACGGGGCTGCAGAAAGTTGTGTGTTACTACGCACCAGTTATTTTATGAACGTGTTTTGTTTAAATTAGGAACAAAATGTTATAATGCATATTATATGCGTACTAGTGGGTTTTACTTCCCATCCACTAAAGGCATACAGGAATACCGAGGCGATTATCTAATATTCTTTTTATGAGCCATCAAGACCGAATATACTTCAAATATATAATTAGTAATTTTAGCCCAGAAGTTGAGTCTGCTGTATGAACACAACATTTTGAAGGTAGCAGATACTATTTAATAGTTTACTGAGTGGCTGTAGATGCAATTCACGTCATTTTCAGCAGTCAACTATTCAGTTTTTTTTGTTTTTTTTAATACTGGTTAATTCTATTTCAGCGACTCCGCTTTGAAAATGCCACGTTTTTGAGGTGGCAGATAAGATTGTATTGTAAAGCCGATGGATGTGGAACTCATTCACGTCGTTTGCAAGTATCAACTAATAAGTCAATTTTTGAGCCATCAAATTCAACAAATTTTGATTTTGTCTGCTCGAAAGAGTCCTCAAAATGAGGAAAGCAGACAAGGTAATTTTTGAAATACTCCACTTCACCTATTCGTAACATAAATTTCAAGTTTCAACTTCTTAAGTCAATTTTTGACCAAAATTTCGTCAAATTTTGATTTTCTCTGCAAGGTGAAGTCCACGAAACTATTGTGGCAGAGTCGGGTTTTTTGACTTGGTTACTTCATGCGAATCCTCCATACAAATTTCCGATGTCAACTAATAAGTCAAATGTTTAGTTTTTGGATGAGCCGTCATTTTCTTAGTCCATACTTCAGAGAGAGCAGACTTGCGGGGTTTAACCAAACATTGAGGGAACTATCAGAAAAAATAGTAACCAACTTTCAACTCAACGGTCAACGTTTTTAGTCCTCAGCTCCTGGACTAGTACCCTGTCCTGAGTACGAGGCTTCAGAAGCTTGACAAAGCTCATGCATGAAGGAGTGATAGGGCACAAATGGTTTTTCACACTATTTTCAGAACAGGGATACTCATAATATACCCTCTTATCTAGGCCAATGTCTGAATAACATTAAAATCCTTACCTTTCAATTTTCTACGTTCATGAGAATTGACAGTAGTAGGAACTCGACCTTCACCATTGGGAGTACTACTTGAGCTTGAAGGGCCAGATTGGTCCTTTTTACTGTAAACCGGTGCAACTGTACGCTTTTTTGCAGCTAATGAGAAAAATTGTAAGTCAATAATAATAATCTTATGAGAAGTTCAGAAAACAATCTAAGGGTTACAATTACCAGGTAATGGCTGCTTGTATTCCTTGATGCTAGACTCGGCCACTGATGACGACTCAAGTGTTGAACCAGAAGCACCTAAAGGCAGTTAGGAATGGGTTTGATTTCTTCACATTTTGCACAGAGTATTTGCCTTCACAACTCAAAATACTAATTTACAGCAATATAGACTAGACGAAGCGCAAACATTAGAAATTGGAAGGCCACTGCTCAAGGACAGAAACGTTCCATCCCATTAAGATTTGTGGCGGTCATCAAGGAACTTCCGGCGCCACACAGAAACGCTCAATTTCTTCTCACTTGACTCTGATCCTGACAGAGGTTTTCAGCGCTTTTGGTCCTTTCCATGCTGTAATGCTGCTGGCCATACTGTTTTCACCATAATGGCAACCTCCATTTATATTTAAGAAGGTGGAGCAAAACAGCAGCGACAAAATAATGATTTTAAAAAGGCGAACTATGGGCAACTCATCACGCGAATATATATATCAAAATCAGATATTTCTTTACCTTCTGGTTTACCGACGTTATCCATACGGGCCAAAAGTGACGCCTGACTTTCAGATTCTCCTGAGACTTCACTTCTCTCTTGCACTATGCATTGAGCTCGTCTAGTAGCACATCGTGCATTAGATGTCACTGGCCAAGTTCTAGAAGGTCGTTCAGCACCTAGAAAATCAAATAGCTTAATTGATCTGTTGAGTAGCCAAGAAGTTACTTATCTTACAGTAACTCGTTCGCAAAGTTGAAGCTGATGGGGGTTAGTTTTTAGTAGGTTCTTGATAGAACCGTTCACACAACTGTGTAATGTCCACGCCACAATTTGGCGATGAAAGTGCTTCCTTGCTCTGCAGGTATCTTGGAGCTTGGATGTCTCACCCTGGATTTATACAGGATCAGATGCAGTGGTGTGACATAGCAAAACAGTCTAGTCTTTTGAGTTGAGCTGTTGCACATAGGGTTGGCCGAAAGGAAGGCAGTGTGCCAACTTCCCTTACTATTTGGCGAGGCTGGAGCAGGCATTCATGGAAAAAATCACTGTTTCTTCAACACCATTCACACGAGCTAAACTGACTACTGCGATGAGGTGTGAAAGAGGCCAAAATATTAACGCTGCAGATACTTGCTATTGTACCTGTCTAAATCTGTTTTAGTCATGGAATCCAAAGGTGCGTGTGTGTGTTCTCAAACTTATGTTGGCTACTCAAGCATCATGATTGAGTACTAGGTTGTCTAAGAAAAGACAAAGACCTGACACGTAGCTGTCAAACACAACAAGCCTGCACTGATTCTGGTTGTTGACATCTTTGGAGCAGGAAATGTATGTACTTCCTTCGCAAGCCAGGAAGCGTAAATATGACTGAATTATCTTCGAACAGTATTGTCAGAAACATATTGGAATAGAGGCAGTCATCACGAAAGCAGCACTGACCAAATCCTGATGTGGTGTGTGGTATAAAGAAAAAGCCAAGGAGGTGCATCAGCTCAGTGGGCCACCAAGGGCTCTTTCCTGCAACATCACCTGCATCGTGGAACTCCCATATGTTCGTTCTTACCCATACTTTGTCTGGGTATCCTTCCTATTTCTCCGGTTACTTTGGAGTCAGCTTTAGAAAAAAATCTGCGATTTTCATTCTCTTGTGTTTACTGGCACCTGTGAATGAAAATGGCTGTACCGAATCAGCTCAAATGTGTAACCAACATGAGATTCCACAATAAAGTTAGTAAAATAGGTAGTGTGGCTACTTCCAATAACTTGAGAGGTTACATACAACTTAATCCATAGGAAAATTTCCAGAGCAGCACAATTATCAAAATTTGGCCGCTGAAATTACTGTTTGACGTGAAAATTACAAGACTACAAGAAAGAATTGTTATTTCTTCCGTCAACGAAGTCTCCCATGACAATTTTGTTAAAATGCGGCTTATCAATACTGCTAAAGTGCCAGTGCAAACTGCTACTAAATCAAATACCAGGCGCTCAAGAAGTCAAAAAAAAGAAAAAAACCTTCAGGAATGGACATAGCTCCCTGCCACGTCGAAGGAGGATCAGGAATGCTTTCATTCTCCTGCATCCATTTAGAAGAGAGGGCTTGGGAGGAAGTTGAAGACCATTCTTCGTCACCGGCGTACTTCTTTGCTAATAGTTCGTCAACGACATTCTTGAGCAACTTTTTCTTCAAAATGGTGTTATTGGCGTTAGTGCCTTTCATGAAATTAGAAAGCAAACGAACTCCCCTTTGCACGTCAATTTTCAAAGCATCGTCTGAAGATGAGCTCTCTTGGTTCTGTTTAAAAGCCGTTCCTGCAATTTAAATATACGATGAAATTCATGCCAGTTGGATAAGGCTTTTAATACGACTGTTAGCAGGAATGTCCTGTCAAACCTAACGAGCCATTAAAGTTACGCTGTACATTTACAGATACACTGCCCTTCATTGCTTATATTCGTGGCAGGAAAGGAGGCGGTGGAGGGAGAGGGAGAAGGTTCAGGGATACGTTAAAAACTGTTCAAAGCAGAAAATGGTGGGCAACGCGAATTACACACTTCTTGCCAATTCAACAGCATTGAGTGCTGTACCACGTGTGGCTGTGTTACTCAAAAGGTTGGCACACTATAAACCAGTACACATTACTGCAATAACTATTATCAGACAAGGAAGAATAATTGAGAAAAACAAAGGCTCTCGCTCACAGTACAAAACCGCTATACACAGTTATGCAGTTTTATATACCATAATAGCACTATGATAGATTTGCTGTCGTTATAATGTATTGCGTTACTGTGATGTAGTAATGAAATACCTGGTAAATATTCGAAGCTATTGGCTCGCCCGTCAACACCAGATCCACTTTCTGAGTCGTTCTTCTCACAATGAGCTGCTGCACTTCCTTTGACTACAGTGGCCAATGAAGACGATGAGTTCGATGGAGGCTGGACGATTTTAAGGAGGTGAGCGTTCATATCGAAATTCACATTATTTTGTGAATGAGATCGAACTGAGGAGGTTAATGGCTGGTTAGGAGTTGCCATATCTTCGAGGGATGAGCTTCTTTTCGGAACCTCAAAATATAATGTTACAACCGGATTAACTACATACCAAAAAAAGCGTAATCTTGAAACACTATGGCAATAATACAAGAATGCATTATCTTGAAATGCGACGACTTCGTGCCTTCATTCATTATAAATTCCGTAACCAACTAAATGTCAATCAGTTAAACTGTACACAGTTATGAATATTACTTCATTTGTTTTGGGAGTTTCTTCGTGCAGACTTTGCAGTTCATCGTCGGAATCCAACGTTTTCTGACATCTCTCGATTATTACTTCTGGAAAAAGATGGCTAACGACTGGAGCACTATGGTGTAGGGAGCTGGTCCGAGTGGAAGACTTGGAAGAAGGAATGTTTGGTGTTGACTCAGCATTGGGTGCTCCTATAATCCTAGAAGCAGTAGCCAGGCCATTGTGTGTCTGTAACAAGTGTGCCAGTTATAGACTCGAAGATATACCACCAATACATTTACTTCCAAATGCTCAAAACTGCCGATGTTCAAGTTACCTGATTAAGGTTACTACTTAAATGGAAGGAGGACGGTGCTACAGGGGGTATTGGAGGTGGAGGAGGAAGTACAGCAGAAGTGGAAACAGTTCCTTCAGGATCTGACCGGGTGAGGAGACTCGCAGAACCTCCCAAGGCCATCAACTCCAAAGAACTCAACTTATCAGCTCCAGCGAACGCTTGAAAGTACCCAACATCGGCGCCAGAGTCCCATTCCAGCGGTCGACCAGAGGTGAGGCTTGAGGCTGATGCAGGAGATGGAACTCGATTATCAATGGATGAACCTGAAAAGCGAGTAAAATACGAAATTGGTTTCTCGAAGCCAGGACGGTTTTTTCAACTGATTAACTAGTAATCAAATAACAATGAGTATCAGCAAAGCTGCATAAAATGCTATCAAAATTTGGAATCCATTCTAAATTTACATTCAAATATATGGTACGAATTATCACACAACATTCCTACACATGGTGCATAGTGCCTTATAAATTTTGATTTATTCATAACATATTCTTTTGAATTCATGTCATAGAGCCTGAGTGGATTCCTTGTTTTCAGACTCAATACTGCGTCTACAAAACTATCCCGAAATTGTTTTTTGAACTTATTCTACAGATTTGGGAATTTCTAAGGCTGCTCTTAATTACTTAATACGCTCTAATAAATAACCAGTGATGGTAATGACTGTGAGATTATTGAGAATGTGTGTGTCTACGACTGGACTGTTAAACGATTATGAACTTCTCCCTTCTACTTAGAGGAAATCTTTACAAAATTCAAGATGTACAGATAATCCTCATCCAAGGCATTGAAAAAATGTTGAAACACAAGAGGGGAAACTCGCTAATCTCCAGAACGGTTCGACGCAACCAATACATGGATCGCTTCAAATGTTAAAAATACGGCGAAATAGGCCCTCCCCTCATTCAACATTTTTGGTCATGCTCAATATTCTAAGACGTTTTGGCATTTTCAAGAAACATCAAACTTTGGGAGTTTCGAGAAACACCACCACTGCTATGCGACAGTTCAAAAACGTAAAAACGAGCACAAAATTCACACTAAAAATACATCATAGTACAGAGAATATGACATTATGGAGGTCAGCTTTTTCAGTTACTTTTTTAAGCCGAGTAAAAATCTGTGATCTGTGAGTAATTATCAATGATATTTTGTTTGCTTTCGTTGTTTTGCCATGATAGGAAGTTGTTAGGCAACTCATTGTACAGCAATGCACCAGCAACTGCTGATTTAACAGAACTCGTATGAGGCATTTTGCTGAAATGTTCTGAATAAGATTCGTTTCAGCCATCAGCATTAAACAGAATTGCTATGTCGAGGTGTACATTGCCACTCTTAGCCTATACACTCCCATTCCACCAGGTCACTCACAGTATACTTGATATACTACTTGACAAGATTGAATGAATTGGAAAAGGGCAAGAGGCACGTACACAAAACATCAGATTTAAACTTTTTATGCTCATCAAATTCCTCAACCTCTTACTATCTTTATTGTTATAAATTGTATAACTCAAATGAGCATGTTACCTTCAGGCGGTTTTTCAGAAATGTAGTCTTTCCGGTTGGGGTAATCGGTAGAATGGACAAACGGTTCTTGACTGGAGTTAACAACGTCAATTTCAGAATCGTCATCTTCGTCGTGTGCTGGAACCACTGAGATCTGCGAATCAGACCCAGATGAAGCTTGGCCAACTAAAGGAGGCCTTACCCACCTAGAATTGAAAAAAAAGAGGCTAAGGTCATCAATAGTTTTCCACCTACCCTTGATGACATCTTAAAACTAACTTCAGAGCAACACCAATCCGATGAAACTCACTCACTTTGATATGTTGAAAACATTTTAAAAACTCCCTTTTTCATACATTGTGTTTGATCTTTGTTGAAAAGTTTGTGAAATAAATATTTCTGGGTACTGATATTGACTGGATTCAATTTTTACATCTGTTTAGGCAGAAAGTTGAAAGAGATTATTGGACCTTCAAATCCCTGTCGCGTAATGCAAGAAATAATCTTGGCATACGAACTTTTTTCTTTCTTTAGGCGTCTCATCGTTGACAGTCCCACTTCTGTTACCAGTCTGTATCGAAATGCTCACTTTTCTCTTGTCTTCGTCATAACTGGCACCATTGGTGGTTTTTTTATCTGCTTCTCGACCTGAAAAACATACGTACTGAGTTTTCATTGCAACGACATTTCCCCAATGGAATCATAGTAGCAATTTTTTTATTCATGGAACCGTTTTTTAAAATGCAATTACAATACGAACATAAAAACTAAGAACATTTTTTCGGCTATTTGCGGTCTAGACCCCGAGTTTTACATCGAGAGCTCTGACATAAAAACTGAGTTTCCTTTAATCAAATTACTTGCATTGCATTATCAAGAGGGTTGAGCTTCATCTACCGTTCTCTCAACAATGATTAGGCCCAAAAGGTTCAAGAAACGAAACAAGTTTTACCATAATATTAATGCATTTCGTAGAAGTTCATTGGGCAACCCGATGCTGTTTATGAATAGTTGTCGCCCTCTATATCAAGATTTTTCGAAACAGAAGGGCCAAACTACACTGGGAGTCCAAGGACAAGGAATTCAAGAAACCAGTTCCAAAGAACTTATTAGGTGTTCGACTTGGTGCACATTGTTACTCCCTATGTGTTAGGAATCCGTTCCTGGACCGGGGATTGGGTGAAACAAAGAATATGGACCGACCGCTTGATAACGCTATGACTGCATGTATCGATATGCGTCCGTTAGTTATCTCATATTTATTTCGGGTGAACTAAAGAACATGGACCGAGATAACGCTACGACTGCATGTATCGATAGGTCGCTTGACCGATCGCTAGTATCGATAACAGAATGAGAAAGAATAATAACCGGAGTTGTTTGACCCTTCACCCTTCCACCTTATTCCCTGTTCCCTCCGCCTTTCTGTATTCCTCAGTTGGTTAACGGTTCTCGTGCCGGGAGTTCGCGCCTTTCCTTCACATTTTACCTTTACCACCCTTCAAGTTTGTGCGTTTCTATTTTTTCTACGTTTGAATCGTGTGAAAGTCTTCTGTCCTGCTCTATATTTACTCTTCCCAACTTTATATTCATAAATCATGAGTTCTCAAAGACTTACAACTAACTTTTTCCATCGTTTGAGTGTGAAATCTTTGATCCTACCGCTACCGACTGGATGATGTTTTGTCGTGATCAAGCGTGCATGAAGTTAGGTGGCGATGGAAAAGTTGTTGAGATTGACGAATGTAAATTTGGTAAGAGGAAGTTTAATAGGGGCAAATCGGTGGACGGACGCTGGGTGTTTGGTGGGGTGGAGCGTGGGTCCCGAAAGTGCTTTTTCCGGGTCGTTGAAAACCGAGGGAAGGAAGTCCTCCTCGCAATCATAAAGGAATTCATTCTTCTGGGCACGACAGTGATCTCCGATTGCTGGAAGGCCTATGATTGCCTGGAGGATTAACCACTCCTTGTTTTTCAAGGACCCGGCAACAGAGGCCCACACAAATTCGATCGAGGGAACATGGGCCGCTATCAAGCGAGGGATTCCCTCTGGATCGCTCACAGATCATTTTGATTCGTACCGCTTCGAATATATTTGGAGAAGGACGAGAATTGACTGTGATGATCTAATGAGGGCATTTCTGAAGGATGTGGTACAGGTGTATAAAGTGAACAGTGGAGGAGAGGAAGCATCCGGCAGTTCGTCAGGGACTTCTTAGAACCTGTAAGTACACAATGTCGTTATTTCTAATTTCAAACATGGCGCCAGAGCCTACGATGCGTCACAGGCGCAGTTAGTGGGGAAGAGCCTACGAGCGATGTCGGGCATATCGATAACCTGACCTCGGTCGTCATATATCGATATTATTGCCTTATCAGAGGGGTCGGCCATGTTCTTTGCTTTTACCTTTATTTCATATACCCATATGAAAATATTCTTAATTTCATTGAATTAACTCCTTTTCATAGTCTTTGTACATTTAAAATAATTATATAACGGGGTTTTACATAATGAACATTAAATAATTGGCATAATCGTACAGCTGTCATTATTTCTAACTTCAGACATGGCGAGTCAAGCCTACAATGTCGGGCATAATGTCGATAACCTGACCTCGGTCGTGATATATCGATATATTGCCTTATCAGAGGGAGCAGTCCATATTCTTTGCTTTTGCCCGGGGATTGAATGAAAGTTCACTGGATCACCGATCAGATGAGAAATAACCATAGGCACCAATAATGCCTAACAACAGCCGCAGTGCACTAATCTTTATTTTCAAACAAGCATAAAAACCAATTACATGCCAAAGAACATTTCATCAGATACATTACCTTTCTTGACGCAAACTGTAAATTCGGTTTGGAAATAGTTTGATCTGGCTTTCGGTCGATCAGTTTTCTCTTCTTCAAAATCTGACTTTCTGGGCATTTCTTCGTAACTACCCTCACGCGTAGCAAAGAAGATGAACACATAAAACGATAATCGCACCTAGGACGTAACCACTTAGGTGAACAAATTAGACTTGAATTGAACGTTACACTTTAAAAAAACGGCCAAAAAGTTTAACATTGTTGTTGCCATCTACGAAGTGTAACATCCTTTATGGTTATCGGAGTAACGGCTTCATCCCAGAACGACAAGCGCTAAGTTTTTTTACAAATCTTTATCCTTTTCCTTTTTGGTTATTTCAGTAGCCATGGAAGAAATCATACCATAACTTGTCTGTTCTTATTTAGACCATAATATGTTTAGTTATACTATAGCTATGTACATATATACTGTGACCTCTTCATAAACGAGCACGAAAGAAGTTAAGGATAATATTTTAAATATGCCTGTTGTATTTTCGTGTTCGGAAACCCGTGCAGTCGAAGTGCGAACCATACACCCTGAAAAATATTTATTTATTCAAAATTCGTTACTGGCTTAGCGAGTCCTACGAGTATTTAATTGAGCGACAGTAAACATGTCTGTCAACCGTACGTTTCCATTGCCTCTAAATAGATTCAAACTTATTGAGAAATTGAACGCATTCGTTTCACTCGCAAAAACCGAAGACATCAAAACTGCCGGTAAGATTTCCGACAGGTTTCATAGTAATTTAATGGCATTCTTAATCCCCTTTCCTCTCATTGATAAAAAAAGAGAAGAAAATTATATGATGCCAGAAGTTATAATCTTAGTGACGAAAACCGGTGTTAACTGAATTACATACCTAAAACACACAACTCTGTAGCGCAGAATAAATATGACAGTCTTGGGTTGGTTGTACAAAGGAATGAAATTTTTGGAATAAACATAAATCGCCACAGTGATTTATTTCACTCATTGGGCTGATTTGGATTGCAGATTCGATCAGGGTTTGTAGGTATCAGTGGTATGGGACCCACTACAGCCAAAAGTGGGGTTCTCACTGACTTGACAGGAATGAAACTCAAAATGCCAAAAAGAGAATTGGAAGCTGTCAGACTCTTGTGGGAGAACTGTTTTGCTTCCTAAGCAGTATTTGTTGTAAACCTCCACCATTATGACCCGGCGCTGCTTTAGCGGATTTCTGGCCAGGAGGCTATGGCAGCTGTCACAGGGTAGTCAGTGTTAGAGGTGATTCTGGGAACCTAGACCAACCTTACACATCATATGGTGAAGGGACAATAGGCCAATTGAGGTAGTTACCTCACTGTGGATTATCTAGCAATAAGTATGGTTGGAGAGATTCTCCACAAGTGCCTGTACATTTAGGCAGACAATGGTATGGCTAGCCTCAATTACTTCTAGCTGAAGGAAGGGAGCGCCCCCCTAAATGTGTATCAAGATTTCAGGCTTATGAAGTTAGGTGCAGAATGCTTGGAATAACTGAAGCTAACTTTAGTAGGGTCATTGGAGACGCTGCCCGGAAAACTACTCAGATAATTAGTAGTGGGTTTCTAGTTAGTCTGGTCGAAGCCAACCTTAGACTTAAGACATAATCACAATGAATTATTGACACACGATGGCGATTGTTGCAGTAGATGGTCAACTATCTGGATCAATGGTTGCAGTTAAAGATAATTTCTGTACCACCGATTTTCCTACCACTTGCGCTTCCAAAATGCTGGAATCTTATCGTCCCGGCTACGATGCTACAGTCGTCAAAAAATTGAAAGATGAAGGGGCTTTTATTTTAGGAAAGACCAACTTGGACGAATTTGCGATGGGGTGAGTAGGTGTTACTGTCGAATCAGAAAACTTTGTTTGTTGCATTGAAAAGTTTGTTACATTCGTTCGAACGCATTACCACAGCAGTTATTTTGTCTATGGTGGTTTTGAAATCTAATATTGGTAAATTGTCCAAGCAACTTTAAAAAAATATAAATATATAACACTACTTCCACGATATATTATTTGTAAAGCAGTTTTGAGCGTGTATCATTTTAGTTTCTATGGTTGCTTACATCACAACACATGATGGAACAAGACCACTAGTAGCAGATTTCAGTTGGGGATCAACTTTCTGGGTGCAGTAACGTGCAAGGAACAACCGAAATTAAATTGCAATCCCAGACCTATCAGTTAACAAAATGGTAATTCAATATTTTCGTCTATGGGAAAAAGACTAGAACAGTTCCATAAATTATTATAAAAAAATGTATGTCTCGTTGATTCAATTCATTAGACATGTAGATGAATTAGAGTTACACGCAATGAGCCAATTACATAACCACCAGTATTCGACTAAACTTAAAAGTGGGAATGGAAGGAAGTTACAATCAGCCAAGTGCCTAGTAATAGTGACAGTGAAGTGTTACAAACATGATGTTATTTTGATGATGGCGAACACCAGAAACTAGTTTACAACTATTTTTCTTTTATGGAAATATAATATTTGATTTGTCTGGTCTTTTGTAGTATCATCATTTCACATGTTGTTACGTTCTTATTAGTACAATTCAATAAGCTGGTTAACTCAAGAAATTTGCGTGTTTTTTTTTTCTTTACAGGTCTGGCACCGTTGATTCTATTTTTGGACCCACGAAAAATATCTGGGGCTCGAGTGTACCTTATACTATTGGCGGTAAACCTCGTAAGAAGAAACCGTCTTGGAGAATTGCTGGAGGAAGCTCTGGTGGGAGTGCTGTGGCAGTTGCAAGTGGTTGCTGTCGTATGTAAGCTCTCACGTTGCTTATTCGTTAGAATTAGGTCATACTACAAATGAAAAGTCGATTTAATTCGAAAATTGGATATAGAAATAATTATCATAGCAATCGTATCATAGAACGTAATATCTTTCCTTTCAAAATCAACGTTCTTTGTTAAATCGTTTGGGTTTAGTCCAAACAAGCTATTATGAGTACTGGTCCATTTCAGCCTGCTTGTTTGCATATTGCGCAACCCAACACCTAAAACTTTGTAAAACAGTTATAACTTTAGAAACATCTTCTTAATTCACATCTCGTCAGTTGTTGCTCCGAAGTTCCGTTTTACGTTCTTACTAGTTTTCTGAACAAAAAAAAAGCTTCATAAAAAAATCCAAGTCCCTGTATGTCTGTAAGGGTATCTTTCCCTGAGCTTTAGAGTCATACCACAATGCAATCGAAAACAGCCTTTTGCTGAGTTTCAATGAACAAAATCCAAACTGGTTTGCCACAACACTGAACTCAATTACCTTCCTGCTGACACCTTTGTGTTTAATGTCAATGCACCCTCAGTTCATTTCTGTAATATTTTGTAGGAATCCTGAAAGTCCTGGACACTGCAGGTTTGATCTAAGTCATTGAAACTATTGTGGACAAGATACAAAACAAAAATGGTCTCAATCGGTTCAGCCGTTTTCTTGCAAATTTTATTTCTAAAATGAGCGTTTTTTAAATTAAAGTGGCCTCAAAACCGAATGATCTGATGAAAAATACTCAACATCTTCGACTGGTGACAATATTTTCTTTGCTCTTCCAGAGGAGGAATGTTATAATCAGTAATGCTTCAATTTCAGTGGGATCGGATCTGACACAGGTGGATCAACTAGAAATCCGGCTTCGTACTGTGGAATCGTGGGACTGAAACCTACATACTCGTCAGTCTCCAGGCATGGCCTTATTCCTCTCGTTAATTCGATGGACGTCCCTGGGATATTAACTAGAACTGTGGACGACGCTACTCTTACATACAGTAAATTAATCCTTAACAAAAATATGTTACACGCTTTAGGACGCAAAATATCCCGCTATGTAGAGAAGGCTAATTACAGTGGCATCATCAACTAATTTTATTTCATATTTGTTGTCTTAACGAATATTCGTTCCGTCTTTCAGACGTAATATGCGGTATGGATCCTAAAGATTCGACTTCAGTGGATGTCCAACCTGTACATTTACCTCACGAAATAAATCTAAGTAATATTAAGATTGGGCTGCCCAAAGAATACAATTGCCAAGGACTGTCTCCTGAAGTACTAGGAATTTGGGAATCGACTGCAAACATTCTAAGAGAAGCTGGCGTTCGTCTTTCAAAGGTGTTATTTTCACTATGAAAATGTGTTATGTTGTACCACTTTTCACTCATTTATGGCACCAGTCACTTTCCCTGCTCAAAACTCGCGTGAATCCAGTGTATTTGGGTATCCATCTCAAAGAATCAAGAAGGTAGGAGGTTCAAATATTGTACTGAGGGGGTTCGGGACGTTTAGGGATCTGCTGACTCAGGCAAAAATTGACCGACTTTCATTGCGAATATGTACCATTGTCTTAACCACTAGACCACGATCGTCCGGTGCCTTTTAATAGGAGCCAGTCAGTACAGCTCCCCCCTTGCCATTAGCCACTGCACCTGGACTGGACTCTTTAAATGAACGAATTTATGAGAGTTGAACGAATCCCCGGAAAATCCGATCGTAGATTCGAGAATCGAGGGGGCTACAAGGAAAGTCTTCTCTTTCACATTGTAGTAGGCGCGTCGCCCATTTTATTTCCCTTCGCGCTGGAACTTGCACAGCTTCAGCGAATCTCGGACTCGAGAATTCGTCTCATTATGTCTCTCTTAATTTTTTTATTATTCTCTCTGGGCCTCTTCTTTTTCTTGGAATGAAGAAGTTCGACCACTAGTTGGGCGCCAATTGTAGGGGTCAGTCAGTACAATATCACTGAGCCTAAGTGGGAAATTACTTCTCCTAAGGTATAAAAACAACGGTACTCTTTAGTTACCGTTTTGTACCAGTTTTTTCTCTTTTTATGGTCATTGCAGCTTTTCTAAAAGTTTTGCAAGGTTATTTTAAAATATCGTCGCTGTAAGTCCTAACTTCGGAATTTCTTCAAAATATTATTGTTCCACGTTCGTTTATATTTCAGCATTTTGTTATGGTGCTCATTTTTTTGTAAGATGCCTGATGATCCCAACTCGTCACTAAAGATCAAGAAAAATCAAATCAACCAGTTGGCCAAGTATGTGATGCTGAGCATCACGTAACTTTTTTTTCAGTCAACGATTTTTAACGGTCTACCAACTAATAAAATATGTTTTGCACTCATTTTATATAAATAAATGTACGAGTAACATTCGTGTGAATAACTTATGGGACTGTCGACATTTTTTTAGTAACCTTCGAGTTTACTGCCCTGAAGTTATGAAGGGTTATTCAAAGAGACTGGGACGAGGTAGTTTAGGATCCGCGATTTTGTGGGTTGTTCCTAAATATTTTATAACTCTTAAACTTCCAGTTTGTTGGTAGCTTATTGCACTACCAACGTGACTTTGTCGTGAAAGCTATTATCATGTTATCTTTCCTTAGCCACCGCAGAACACTCAACGATGTTCACTCTAGCAACTAATCCAATATGTGTTTCTCTCAGTTTATGCTTGCCTGTTAGAACGCAACTCGAAATTCTAGAAACTAGTAGACCTCAATGGTTCAGAATTTATTGCGTTGCCCCCACTTATCTCATGACGTTTGAGTGACGTTCATGGGGATGTCGACGTGATTTTTGTAGGAAGGTTTGTGTTTATTGTTTTGCAATTATAAATTAAACACTGTGAAAAAGCTAGTCAATGAAACACATTGTTCAAATTCAGATTGTTTCTAACTATTGTGCGCCCATTGTTTACATACACTGCTACATGATCTACTATAAAGGCCTTTACAGCACGTTTCGAACATGCAAATCCAATGCATGAGTTATTGTGTTCTTGGAACATTGGTTCTGTTTTTGTTCTGCTCAAATTGAAGTTAATATCACTAATCTAGCGTAAAATTGCGACTTTTCTTAACCAGCTTACTATTTTTACAATTTAGGTCAACACTCGGGTCATTGGGGGTGTCAAATCCATCCCACTGTCTCAGACAGATTACAGTACAGACATGAGATCCTAATCCTCAACAAAAACTTTTGAACTGCTATGCATTTTCTTGTTAATTCGAAAAATAATCTCCTTATTTCCCTTCCAGATGTCAATGCCCCACGTTCCATCGTCAGTTGCATGTTACTCCATTTTAAATCAAGCAGAAGTAGCAAGCAACATGGCGAGGTATGATGGTTTGAGGTACGGCCATCGATCTACAAACACTACATCAACCCATGAATCTTATGCAGCAGCGAGAAGTGAGGGCTTTGGTCTTGTAGTAAGAGGAAGAATATTGGCTGGGAATTTCTTTTTACTTCATCGGTAAGCACAATTTCATAGTGTGTCGATTAGACGATCTCGCATTAAGAGATTACCACAATTCGTTGAAGGGTGGAGGGTATCTAAAATGACTTAAGAATTGATGCTGAACTTTGTGACTCCTAGTCAATTGAAATGTTTGTAGGATGAAGAGTCTTTAGCCTTTTCATGTATTATAACGTGCCAGGATGGTGAGAAAGGACACCGAGAAGCCATGCAGGCAGCATGGAGGGTCAGTGAGCTAGATTTCGCATAGTTAAAATAAAATGTCCCAAAACAATCATTCAAAGGAAGTAGGTATTTATTTCGTATAGTCTCTAACGCGTTAGAGTTCACAACTGGGCTTTAAAAATATTGAGTGATTGCCATACACGATGAGGCTGCACTTTGTCTGGATGTGTATTTATTTATTCTTCCGCACTGCTACAATATCGTAGGTGCGTGACAGGATGACTGCCAACACTCGAGTTTCGAGTAAATCGGTACGTTTAAGGTGCCTAGTCAGCACAAATGCTCCGGATGAGTCTTTACTAAATCGAGAAATTCGTTTCATCACGGTACAGTACTGTGCTACAGTCTGATATCATAACTTGACATATAGCGGATAGACTCGAGATCTCAGAATTTCCTTTATAGTTTATAGAACGTTATAAACAGTTTCCCTCTATGGTAAGAGGGTGACAGGGAACCGAAATTCCCCAAAAATTAGTGATCTCGTTATAAATTAATTTCTAGAACTTTCCCTGTTACAGGAACTACGCTAAATACTACGAAAAAGCGATGAAAGTTAGGCGGTTGATTTGTGAAGATTTCATGAGAGCGTGGGATGAATATGACATCCTTCTCACGCCTGCTACACTATCTGACGCGCCAGAATTGGATGACTTTCGTCGATTAGATAATCGAGAGCAGTGCGTTATGAACGATTTTTGCACTCAGCCAGCGAATATGTCAGGTAATAAATGTTTTGATGAATTGTGGCTAATTGATGAACTGTGTGACTCGAAATCAGGAGTTTGAAGAAGATATTTTAATTTATGTAGGTTAGAGAGTATTGTGGGCAAATGGGAGGGAAATTTAGGGAACGAATTGGGGAGCACGAGGATTATAGGGATAGTTATAACAATAGCTATTGTCGCAAATAACGAATCCCGTCATTCCATTAATGTTGATTTGACGAATTGTTCTCCATATTTGCACCAAGAAACATATGCTGGACTTGCTCAACAATTTTGAAATAATTAAAAGTAGTAAGTAGTAGTAGTTCAGACAAATGTTTAAATGAGGTGGTTCCTGAAAGTATTCCTCCACCTGTCCTGTTCTTATGGAACTTTTTTTTACTTTCCTTGGCTCTACGAAGTAGAAAGGAAAGTTATGTTATCGGCTGAAAAATTTTTTTTTTAGTTTTCTTCAGATCTTTACGTTTCAGACCCTCCTGAGTCCGAAAAACACTATTTGGGAAAATGGTCTGTGTGTATGTCTGTGAACGATTTTTAGAGAAAACCACCGTACCAAATCAGCTCAAACATGATATATCGTCCGCAGGTCACCATGGGACGCCAAAATAAGGGTTTGAACAAAATCCACCGAAATTTAACTATAGTTATCATAGTGACCAAAACACCAAATATTTTTTTCTGAAAAACGGCTCTAACGATTTTGATTAAATTTTTTATATTGGTAGCTCTTAATAGATAATCATACCATAAAATTTCCATTTGTGGGAAAATGACGAGAGCAGCACAATAAATTATCAAAACTTTCGACGAAATCGATTTTAATGCGGTTTTTAGAGAAAACAACCGTACCAAATCAGCTGAAACTTGATGTCTAGCCTACAGGTTACCATGGGACGCAAAAATAAGGGTGTGGGCAAAATCCACCGAAGGTTAACTATAGTTACCATAGTGATCAAAACACCAAAAAATTTTTTTCTCAAAATCGGTTCTAACGATTTTGATTAAATTTTTTATATTGATAGATCTCAATAAGGCAATGATACCATAAAATTCCCATTCGTGGGAAAATGACGAGAGCAGCACAATAAATTATCAAAATTTTCGACCAAAAGCGTTTTTAGCGCAGTTTTTACTTTCCGCTACCCGAAGGGAAGGAAAGTATAGTAATCGGCCCAAAAAAAAAAATTTGGGTTTTCTTCAGATCTTTACGTTTCAGACCCTACTGAGTCTAAAAAACCTAATTTCGGCGTTCGATTTGCGGGAGAACGGCTGATCCGATTGAGCTGGTTCTTTTTTTGTAGACACCAAAATAAGGTTATGGGCGATTTCGGTCGATGGGAAGGGGGGGGGGACGAAAATGTACCAAAAACTAGGGTTTTTCGCATTTTTATCGAAAACGGCTCTAACGATTTTGATTAAACTTTCAAATTATCTTCTACTAATTTATACCTAACTTTTCTTCTCTATACATATCTCCATGAAAATACGGTGAACGGAGATATGGGCCCCTGAAGCAAAAATAGGTTTTTTACGCTTTTTGGCAAAACGGCTCCAGCGATTTTCACCAAACTCACAGGATGTTTTCAAATAGTTAATACCTACATATTCCTCTCAATAAATGTTCCTGTGACGGTCCATTGAACCGAGATAAAAATCAAAATGTATCAAAAAGAACGTTTTTTCTAACATTTCCGTAAATTCCAGGGTAACTTTTTCACCAGATGTGATAAATTCTAATGGAGTGTCTTTTAGTCACCCATACCCACATTTCGTTCTCCATAATTATTTCTGTATATATATGTTGAAGGGAGATATAAGCCAAGTTAACTCAGAAAAGGAGATTTGTCGAATATTAATTTATCGGAATTCCTATTTTCTCAGAAACGGCTCTAACGATTTCGATCAAACTTACGGAGTACTCTCAGCTAACTAGTCCCCACATTTTGTTCTCCATAAATGTTCCTGTAAAAATGCGTTGAACGAAGATATAGCGCCCGCCTATTCAGGTGGTGTTCGAACTTAAAGGGGTGGCGGAAAGTTGTGTGTTGCTACGCACCAGATATTTTCCTTATAAACTCCGCTGGAATTCTTGTTACCCAATAACTCTGCAAAAGTAATTACTATCCTTCTTCAAAAAATTTGTGTTTGCAGCCTCATTAATTATCTGTGTACCAATTATACACAATAATGGTCCTGCAATGAGTACGAGCAGCACAATAAATTCCGGAACTGTAAGCGCTACCGCTTCCTGCTGCCGTAAAGCGTTGTTTGACCAAGTTCAAATTAACTGAGTGATAAATGAATTGATTAAATAGAATTAGCCATGTACAAAGTGAATTGTTGTAGAGCTAAGGAAAGTTGTGTGTTGCAACGCACCAGATATTTGTATATATTAAGATGTTCTCTGTGTGGCATATTCAGTTCTTGTTATTGGTGGCCTGTCAACATCGATTTAGTAGGAATAGATAACCGTTCTAACTCCGTTTTATTACTGAGAATCCTTGCTCTATTCCTCATTTTAGGTCCATTAGGGAATCATAATAGAACTTTCGGAACTCAACCTATCACCCAATGGGGATGACCCAAGGGATGGGTTACTGGTGCAAATACAGAGTACTGGAATGACTTCTTGAGACCTTTTCCATTTGTGGCGTAGAGCGAGCTGCCATTAATTAAGATTAATATTATTTTTGAAGACAAAACACCTCCATTGCTCCAGTTTGTGGTGCGAATCATGTTCTCAATCTTGAATCCTTTTATCTGCAGCGTAGTTTTGCTAGTTTTTGTAGTATTTTGCATCCTCCAGCGCAGCAGTGCTGTTCAGTTAAAGTTCCTAACGAATGCTCCAAGTCCCATAATAAGCAACTAAGGTGCTTTGTCGCGCATCTTGTTTTATCACTCAGACTTCATTCATTTTTTCCAGGCTGCCCTGCAATTTCAATTCCCATTGCATTGTCACAAAACGAACTTCCACTTAGTCTTCAGCTCATGTCTAAAAACTATGACGAAGTGACTCTCTTGGCAGTGGCTCGATGGATAGAACAGCAGGTCCGTTTCCCACAACTCGAGTTACTGGAAGACGTTTGACTGCCGTCGAGTTGTTCAAAGGCTAAGGTAAAATCTCATGATGCAGCCAGTCAGTAAATTTGTTTGTGATTCGAAACCTGGCATTTACCATACTCAAGACATTTTTATTGTACGAATTTGTATTGAATTGTATTGTACGCCTTCTAATAAGTACTTTCGTTGTGATGACAGGTAACTGGCAGTAGAAGTGATCAAAACTCCAAGAGATGCCGACATCTGCTGTCGCTAAAACAAAGCGACGTTTGGTTTAGTATTTCAACATGCATCAGTTACTGATCTAGTTTTCAAGCCTTTAATAAACTTGGTTTATTATTTTATTTTCACAACCAGAATTTTTCTGTTGTTTTTCCTCAACCCGTCATCTCCTTCCCCCCACTCCCCCCTCAGTCATCTGCAAGCTGCGCAGCACAAGCTTAAGCTAATATAGGAGTAGCCCTCTCTAGCTCCATGCTTGCTGCTGTTAGCCACTTATCTACCTTGGCCTCTCATCTCAAATAGTCATCGCTCAGTTGTTGTATTACAGAACAATACTGTTAAGTTCAATCTCGTTCTCAGTAGTGGAGTTCATTGCCTAAGTAAATTTAAAAATGCTGCGCATTACACAATAAGACAGGATGTGGGTGAGGAAAAAAAGTGGGTAAAACAATCATTGTTAATTGTCAATGAATATACAAGTAAAGCAATCGAAATTGATTATTCAGTCTTCTTCTTCTTCTTTCAATCGCTTCTCCTTTTTCTTTTTCTTCTTCCTAGGAACGATTTCTTGTTCCTCAGGTTCTAGAATAAAAGTTTTTAATTTGTATGCGCGGTTTTAAAAAATGTAAGCTTTTAAATCAAGGTATTGGTGTGGGTGTTCACAACAGTATATTACGAACTCTACATCATGTAAGCACCACAACACAAACATTCGTGTGAAACGATAATATTTTTTTGATATACTAGTGTGTAGAATTAGCCATGGCTCATTCAAGTCCAAAAAGTTTTTTTTTTTTCCATTTCAACCCCCTTGTGAAATACTCGCTGACACTAACTCAGGGCGATAATATTTCTTCCTGACCCTTAGAGATGCAAAATTGCTGAGCCCGCCGATATCAAAGGCTATGTAAGACATACGAGTTAGGGAGCTCTTGCAAAGGATGATTTTACCTCCTCACTCATTTAGATATGTGCATCCCGCTGACTCTGAGGGCCTTCCACCTCTCTGACCAAAACTACAGAAGTCTTATTTATTGCCAGGGGAACCCTCAAAGAATCAGTGCTATACACTGTCTCCATCAGTTCTTGCTACACCCCCGAAAAGTATGGCAACATTATCTGTGTGCAATGTGACACTTCAGCCCCTCCAGTTTTCGTAATATCCTGCTGAAGGACAGGTTCCAGTACCTCATCTAGTAAGCAACTGTGAAACACCACAGAAATACAGCACCGACTTTGGTGGATCGCAAGATTAACAAGTTGTTATTGAATACTCCAACACACCACCCACATTTTGCCCCATTTGCAGCCGAAGTAATGGCAGTTTTAGAGTGGCTTGAATTTCACCTGCTTATACTCCCATTTCCCGCCAGCCAATTAACATAGAGGAGTGATTCCTGTGATCTGCATAGAGCACAATTTCGATAAACCTGTCAAGCGTATCAATGAATAAGATGATGTGATGTGGCTATGCAGGAGCTGTCTGATGGCTACTTGATCGGCTTCCTTGAGTATGCTGGTTCTTATAAATTGTTCTCTCCCAAGCCAGATAGCAGAGTTAATTGCCATCCCATTTTCCCTCTGTTAATTGATTGAAGTTTCAGGGCGTCTTGGATTAACTCTTAATTGTGGCATTAAATTTACTAACAAGCGGTCTAAGTTACATTCAAGTGGTACCTGTTCGCTTAGTTTCACTCATCCGGCTTTTCTAAAGATATTATTCATTTGGTAAATTGTGCCCGTTTATTTCATTATACTTGCGCACACTTTTCATTTACTTTGCATAGAAACGATGTGGTTTTTGCTTCACATTACCACATGACCGGTTTTTTGTGGCTGCTTTTGCTTTAAGTTAAGAAAACGTGGTTGCGCAGGACAATATCAACAACTTAACTTACCAGGCACTAATCCTGTATCTTCATGAGTCTTCTTCTTTTTCTTCTTCTTTGGAGAAATTTCCTCATTAGATTGTGCTGAAGACATCGAAGTCAGATTTATTAAAACTAGAAACACACAGTAAGGACGAATTAATACAAGAGTTTGACAAACTATAACAATGCTGGAGTTTTGAATGAAACAGCTGTTGCGACGCATCTCACAATTTTCCTCAGTCCCCACTCCGGAATTGATTGAGTTGCTCCTACTCACCCAATGACTGTTACTGAGTAATCAGTGCATAGGTGGTTCATGAGACTGTATTTCATCAAACATTCACACAACTGATTTATTCAAACTACATGTTATTCAAAGTACTGATGCACTCAAGCCACAAGAAGTGGCAGTTACAGAATAGTTTGTGTGCATTTATAATAGCAGCGCAATGTAAGGCACAATATCTGGTTCGACGCACAACGCAACTTTTCTCAGTTCCGCGTTCCTTCATCGATTTCCATGGCTTTAGCTACTCCATCAAATCTATTTTTCACTTAGTTCATTTGAAAACATGATCATTTGTTCCACAAGATAAAGTTCCAGAATATATTGAGTCACCACAATCGACCAAGTCGAACCACAACCATTATTGAGAAATCTGTGCCCTGAGACTTAAAGATGCTGCCAACACGATTTTTGTTTGTTTTGGAATTATTGGGTAATAACTGTTAAGCAACGGTATTAAGTGAAATCGCGATGGTTTGGACTCAAGAATTTAAGGTCCTTGTGAAAATTGTTAAACTTAGATAATGTGTTAGACTATCACCCTGATATTTCTTAAAACATTTGTATTACGTGAGCAGGATTTATAAGAAAATGCTACTTTAAAATAGATTTTCTTTACAATTTTTGATAATTTATAGTGCTCCTCTCACAAATGAGAATTCTTTGATACTGTCGTGTTGTTTGGCACTGTCTGTACAACAAATTTAATCAAAATAGGTAGAACAATTTACGAGAAAACAATCGTGGTATTTTGATCACTACGATAACTGAAGGTTGAATATTCGTTTGTGGCGATTTGGTACAGGTACAGCCGTTTTCTTTCAATCGCGTTCACAGACCATGTTTCTACAACTGTATAACGAGTTTGATTAAATTTGTGCACACAGCTTCAAATGATGCAGTACCATAAAATTATCATCGAGGGAGGATGACGAGAGCAGCACAACATTAGTCTCTATTTTGTCCCCTTCACAGAGATTCTTCTCGGATATAACTCATTCATGCCAGTACTTTTTATGGTCCGGTTCAGCTCCATTTTGGATGCTGTCTTTATCACCTCAAAATCGATCGGGGCTTAGGAGGTCAGGTCCGGGGAATATGGTGGCTGAGGCACCATTAGTGTTGTCTTTGGCAAAAAAATTGTTCAAAAGAAACAAACTTAACATTCAAAACGGCTATGTACCGGTAATAGTGAGGACTATGATTACCAACAGACCTTGCATCTCTAGCATATAAGCAACTTGAAATATCACAAGCCTTACCGTCTAGAGCTTCATTATGTTCTTGATCTAATTTCTTTTTTTTCTTCTTCTTCCTTATTGAACCCTCTGGTGTACCAATAGGTTCTGTTTACAAAGGTATCAATGAGAACCAAGTTCATACTTTACAGTTACCAGGTGATACAATAACTTCTTAGTTTCTCTAGCTACACAAGCAACAAATTAATTGCAACGTAAGGGTGTGCAAAATACAAATTATAATAGTAGTTTGATTTCATAGGGATATACAGGAATAAAAATGTGTTGAATATGAAATCCCAGTAGAAAATTAATAATTTTTTCCAATTTCTAGCCTTTCTTTTTTTCCTATTTTATGATAACATGGGGTTTCACTATTTCGCCCCAAATATGTCAAGTTTTATAAGGATGTACAACATTGAAACTTTTTTCTTGAGTGCATGATTCCTAAAATAACCTTGAGACGTTAGTGAAAGACTATTATACACGCATCACGCCAATGATAGCACAGGAAAGCGTAAATAATATTGTGGCACAGTACCTAGAGACGTCAAAGTGTCAAACGCCTCCGACAGTCCTTCTGTCTTAGGGACTACAACTGAATCGGTAGTTGTGTGTTGAGCCTCCAGAGAAACAGTATCTGTGGAAAGTAAAAGAAATGTGTGCGAATGATAAATTACTATCTTTGAAGTTGAGCGCTATTACATTGGATAAGTAGTTTCTTGATTTGATTCAAGGCCAGGGGTAAGGGAAGATTTCAATCTGGGCAGAAAATGCAAGTTTTGAGACCTTGCGAGATAAAAACGCTTAATTTCAATCCATGGCCGCAGTCTTAGCGGGATAAATGTGTGTGGTGGCTCGGCCTATGCCAGGTGAACTTACCACACCAGTTGTTGATACAGCCACAGGATGTATAGTTGGATCTCATCCCAGACATGCAGAAACGTTAGCCTGCATATACCCAGTAGATCAACCATGACCATTCTCCCCGCACTACTCATATATAGGCAAATGGGTCCCCCTAAGCTCTAAAGTGACTAGAGATATCGCAAACCTTACCATCTTGAACTTCTTCATGTTCTTGATTATATTTCTTTTTCTTCTTCTTCTTCTTTTTCCTCACGGAAACCTCGGTCGTGTCAACAGGCTCTGCTAATAAAGACAACAGTGCGTCAATTAAGTGCATTCTTGACATATATCAAATGATAGCAATGACTTCATATTCTCAATGCCACAACACAAATGAACATAACGAAAAGTTCATCATTGTATTTGAAATTAATTTGTGAACGTAGTACAAAGTGTATGCGATCGCCATCCTATTAACCACAAGAAAAAACAAAATTACCTTACAACCTTTATTAAACATTCAGCATTATTCATCAATCGTCGATATAATTTGGCGACACGAAGCGATTAATAAGGCAACGTTAAATTTATCCCAACTTGGGACCATATAGTATATCCCTCATAATAATCAACCAGTGATACTATGTTTATTCGATGCATTGCGCAAGACAGGGTAGTGGTTGTTAATAAGGAAAACGAGGCAACCTAATTAAAAAATGCAGTTCCACTACAGTAGCGCGCGTTTTAGTTTATGGTTAGGTACTTTCGTTATTTTTGTCATGGTTCAGATAAAGGGAGTGAAAAACTGATGAGTTGCAGAGAAACTCAAAAACCTAATTAAAATTGCTGAATGTAGAATGGACCGAGAAAAGCTTTATGGCATATTGCACCAAATATTTCTGTACACATTTCTTCAAACCGTTTATATTACGGTCCTGCCGTCATTTTATATGTAAGTCCCTATGAAATATAGTTTTTTAATTTTATTTTTCAATAGCAAAAAGTTATGAATCCACACTAAAACTTATATGCTAACGTGACTCTACTGTACCAACAAGTTATGAACAATGAAATAACTTGACAAGAACGTCCAGATTACGTTTTGATTAAGGTTATTGACCAATAACGTTTTATAGAAATAAAAAAGAACCTGTGGAGTAAATTTCAATTAGCGGTAATTACCACGTGCTCCCTCAAAAGACTTTAAGAATCAAAAGGTCTAAATAACACTGCAGCACCTAATGCTCGAGACATATTTTCTAATGAAGTGTCCAACAACTGTATCAGTAATAATTCTCTGGGCCTCCAGAGGAACTATATCTGAAGAAAGTAAAGAAAAAATGAAGAATCATTATTTTTGAAGTAGATTCTCTTACATTGGATTAGAGCTAATTGGTTTGTTCGTTGCTTTCATCAATCCACAGAATACCGAAAGTAAACGCAGTGGGGAAAATACTAAATCCTTGAGTGTGGTTGAAGGGAGAGAGAAAAAAATTAGTAATGAGGCTAGGTACATAGCCCACAGTAAGTGCCACGTTCTCAATATGTGGCACTGCTTTTGTGGTCGAATTTATTGGGAAAGGATTGGCGAATACCTTCAAAAGCCTTCACAAGCTTCTGAACGCACTTACTCCCTAAATTGTCCTCCTTGTTGCTCTTTGTATAAGTAGACCATTAGAGGGCTCATGCTACTGTAATGACAGAATATTATGAGATGGACATAGCCCCTACAGAGCATAATACACCCTTTCTACGAGGGACGTCCTAAAAGTAAGTTCCGAAATGCTGGGAAAAATCGAAAACTCAACCAATTTGAAGAAAAAAAAATTATTCTTAAAGGTACGGATCTACTTTATTTTTCGAGGTAGTCGTCATTCCGATCGATGCATTTTTGGTACCGTGGTGCCAGTTTACGTAACCCCTTGTCGTACGATTCTGCGTCATTTTGTTTCGAAGAATTCCGAGACCGCGGCATCGAGTTCGGCGTTCGTACGGAACTTTCTTCCGCCCAGGTGGACTTTGAGGAGGGGGAAAACGTCCCAATCAAATGTTGGGTGATTTTTGCTGAATGGGGTCGCGCATTGTCGTGGAACAGCAACACTTTTTTCCGCAACATGCCCGGCCTTTTGCACCTTATGGCATTTTTCAGGTCTCTGAGCACCTGGCAATACCTTTCGGCATTTATGGTCGTGCTTCTTTCCAGGTAATCGACCAAAAGAACACCCCGGGAGTCCCATAAGACAGTTGCCATCACCTTTCCAGCCGAATATTCCACCTTCGCTTTTTTGGGGGCACTTTGGTCAGGAGCTTTCCACACCATACTCTACTCTATTTTTTTTGTTTCGGGGGTTGAGTGGTGGACCCAGGACTCATCATCAGTAACAATTAGAGAGTAAAGAGACTCACTTTCATCTTCCAACATTTCAAAAAACCTGTGTGCTGCATCCAACCTGTTTTCCTTGTGCTCGTCGGTCAAGAGGCGAGGCACCCACCTTAAACACACTTTTGAGAACTTGAGATCTTCCCTAATGATTCGGTGTACTGAAGAACGAGTCAATTGATGTTTGTTGTGCACTTTCTCGACAATATCACTTAGAGTAAAGCTCTAAGTATCTAGTATCTTCCTCCAAAAGCTTGCGAACTGCAGAAACTGCGTCCTCTCCACGAGAAGTGGAAGGGCGCCCACTTCGCTGTTCATCGTGCACACTTTCCCGCCCTTCCAGGAAACTTCTCTTCCACTTACGGACCATTTCGATGCTCATGACCCCTTCTCCATACGCTGAAGAGAGTCTGCGGTGAATTTCGGGCGCACAAACATTCTCAAAAACTAAAAAACGGATCACCGAACGGATTTCACAATTTGACGGGTTTTTCAATGTAGCAGCCATGTTTACACTGGTGCTGATAAGCCGCAACAAGTGATAGCAACATAAGAAAAATTCAGTGTTGCCACCAGATGTAACACGAAGTATCCCCATTGGAATTTTTTCCCTACGGCATTTTCCCACGGATTTACAAATGATCGGAACTTATTTTGGGATGTCCCTCGTAAGTCCACAGCTTGATATTACCCTATTTCTAGTAACAGTTTACGTACTGCAAACTCAATCAAACTGAACAGTTAGGGTATGACAATACATACCATCTGGATTTTTTTCATTTTCGTCATCCTTCTCATTCTTTATTGTTGACTCTTCTTTTGTGACAGTGATCTCTGTACAAGGGAATACATCGATAGGTTCATTAGATATACAGCAGAAAGCTGCCACTTGATAACCACTTCTTAATTTCACAATGTAAATAAATTTCGATAAATTATGAATTCCAATATGGGGGGCCGTTTTGCTATATTTGCCTAACATACAACTTACTAGTAGTAAAACAATAACTGTAAGTGGGCTAAAAAACCGATACATTATAAATGTTTAGCTTCACCTAGGATAACACAGTCCACCAAACTAACGATTTGCCCCATATGAAATTGGCTATCATAATCTTACCATCTAAATTTTGATCATTTTCGTGAGGCTTCCTCTTTTTCTTTCTTTTCTTTCTTGGAGACTCTTCCGGTGTAGCAATGAGTCCTGAGCATGAAAGTAGATCAACAGGTTGAATACATATATTTCGGAAAGTTGTCATTTGATAGCAATAACTTCACACTTTCGCTCACCACGTAAATAAATCTTGAAACATAATCCATTTAATATGGAGTAGCTTTTTGCCATATTTGTCTAACACGAGCAATACTTGTAGGTCGACTTGCAAAAAGGATAAACTATAAATGCTTAGCACCACCTAGGATAACTCTGTCAACCAAAACCAACGATTTGGACAAATAGGAAAACGGTTATTATAATCTTACCGTCTACAGTTTGGTCATTTTCGTGAGACGTCCTCTTATTCTTTCTTTGAGACTCTTCCAGGGTAGCATTGAGTCCTGAGCATGAAAACAAATCAACAGGTCGATTAAATATATTTCAGAAGGTTGTCATTTGATCGCAAGAACTTTACACTTTCGTTCACCTCAACGTAAATAAATTTCTAAAAGTTGTCAATTTCAATAAGCAGTAGCTTTTTGCGATATTTGTCTAACGAACAATAATTGTAGGTCTACTTGCAAAAAGGATAAACTGTAAATGCTTAGCACCACCTAGGATAACTCTGTCTACCAAAACCAACGATTTGAACAAATATGAAAACGGTTATCATAATCTTACCATCTAGATTTTGATCATTTTCGTGAGACGTCCTCTTATTCTTTCTTGGAGACTCTTCCAGTGTAGCATTGAGTCCTGAGCATGAAAACACATCAACAGGTTTATTACATATGTTTCGAAAAGTTGTCATTTGATCGCAAGAACTTTACACTTTCGTTCACCTCAACGTAAATAAGTTTACAACCTAACATACAAGCCTAACATACAACTTACTAGTAGTAAAACAATAACTGTAAGTGGGCTAAAAAACCGATACATTATAAATGTTTAGCTTCACCTAGGATAACACAGTCCACCAAACTAACGATTTGCCCCATATGAAATTGGCTATCATAACCTTACCATCTAAATTTTGATCATTTTCGTGAGGCTTCCTCTTTTTCTTTCTTTTCTTTCTTGGAGACTCTTCCGGTGTAGCAATGAGTCCTGAGCATGAAAGTAGATCAACAGGTTGAATACATATATTTCGGAAAGTTGTCATTTGATAGCAATAACTTCACACTTTCGCTCACCACGTAAATAAATCTTGAAACATAATCCATTTAATATGGAGTAGCTTTTTGCCATATTTGTCTAACACGAGCAATACTTGTAGGTCGACTTGCAAAAAGGATAAACTATAAATGCTTAGCACCACCTAGGATAACTCTGTCAACCAAAACCAACGATTTGGACAAATAGGAAAACGGTTATTATAATCTTACCGTCTACAGTTTGGTCATTTTCGTGAGACGTCCTCTTATTCTTTCTTTGAGACTCTTCCAGGGTAGCATTGAGTCCTGAGCATGAAAACAAATCAACAGGTCGATTAAATATATTTCAGAAGGTTGTCATTTGATCGCAAGAACTTTACACTTTCGTTCACCTCAACGTAAATAAATTTCTAAAAGTTGTCAATTTCAATAAGCAGTAGCTTTTTGCGATATTTGTCTAACGAACAATAATTGTAGGTCTACTTGCAAAAAGGATAAACTGTAAATGCTTAGCACCACCTAGGATAACTCTGTCTACCAAAACCAACGATTTGAACAAATATGAAAACGGTTATCATAATCTTACCATCTAGATTTTGATCATTTTCGTGAGACGTCCTCTTATTCTTTCTTGGAGACTCTTCCAGTGTAGCATTGAGTCCTGAGCATGAAAACACATCAACAGGTTTATTACATATGTTTCGAAAAGTTGTCATTTGATCGCAAGAACTTTACACTTTCGTTCACCTCAACGTAAATAAGTTTCTAAAAGTTGTCAATTTCAACAAGCAGTAGCTTTTTGCCATATTTGTCTAACGAGCAATAATTGTAGGTCGACTTGCAAAAGTGATAAATTATAAATGTCTCAGTCCACCAAACTAACGATTTGCATCGATATGAAAACGGTCATCATAATCTTACCATCTAAATTTTGATCATTTTCGTGAGACGTCCTCTTATTTTTTCGTGGAGACTCTTTCAGTGTAGCAATGGGTCCTAAGCATGAAAACAGATCAACAGGTCGATTAAATATATTTCGGAAAGTTGTCATTTGATAGCAATAACTTCACACTTTCGCTCACCACGTAAATAAATCTTGAAACATAATCCATTTAATATGGAGTAGCTTTTTGCCATATTTGTCTAACACGAGCAGTAATTGTAGGTCGACTTGCATAAGCGGTAAATTATAAATGTTTACCATCACCTAGGATAACTCAGTCCACCAAAACCAACGATTTGGACAAATAGGAAAACAGTTATCATAATCTTACCATCTAGATTTTGATCATTTTCGTGAGACGCCCTCTTATTCTTTCTTGGAGACTCTTCCAGTGTAGCAATGAGACCTGAGAATGAAAACAAATCAACAGGTTTATTACATATATTTCGGAAAGTTGTCATTTGATAGCAATAACTTCTCACTTTCACTCACCACAACGTAAATAAATCCCGAGAAATCGTCAATTTGTGCTTTTCTTCATATTTGTGCAACATGAGCAATAATTGTAGGCCAACTCGCAAAAACGATAAATTATATATTTAAGCGTGGCGAAGAAAATAAATTACAAATGCTTGGCATCACCCAGAACAATGAAGTTCATAAAAATTACTGCCATCAAAATCGAATACATCATAAGTTAAATAAAATTTGCAGAACTGTACACAATTTAAGGCTAATTCACCCCACACTAAGTCATAGGACTTGCAAGATACTGATATTGCGAGGTTTAAGAAGTGGAAACAGATGGTCATCCCACAAAATGCCACGCCCCTGACAAAACCCTTCAGTCCAACCTACAGAGCCGTCGTACCTTCAGGATACTCATGGCTAGATACAAGGCTACAAGAAGAACTGACGTGATACCTTGATACGTGAAGGGCTTCTAACGATTTGAATCAAACTGGAAACAGGGTATAACAATACTTACCATCCAGATTTTGTTCATTTTCGCGATCCTTCTTTTTCTTTCTAGTTGACTTTTCTTGTGTGGCAGTGATTCCTGTACAATGGAAATACATCAATAGGTTCTTACTTCTTAATTAGACAATCCGCAAAGTAAATAAAATTTGAAACAGTATGAATTATAATGTGGAATGGCGTTTTACCATATTTACCCAACATGCGCAATAATTTAAGTTAACTAGCACAAAAGATAATGCCATGTCTGACACACCCGTCAACTTCCACCTCTGACTTGTGATTTCCACAGCTTTCGTCTTCTTCACATCAGCGTCTCAGCAGTTCAAAAGTTGACTTTCCACAAGAGACTTTTATTTTTATTCCTTCGACTAATTTTAGATTACCTTCTCGTGATAAATTAATTTTTGTTTTTTCATTAACATTTCGCATCCGATTAAGTTAATTTTCAAACTAAACAACCACCGATGTTGCCAACCATCCAATCCTCGACCAAGAGCGGTGTAACATTATAAATGCTTAGCATCACTCGGGACAATGAAGTTTATCAACACTTTCGCCATCAAAATCAGATGGCATACAAATTAAATAACTTTCGCAGCACTGTACAAACCCAAAGGCTAATGAACCCATTGTCATCCTACTTCCTGTGACAGCTTGCTCATTGCAGTATTAATGACAAGATTCAAGAGAAGTGGAAACGAACTGTCAACCTACGAAATCCCATGCTCCCGGTAAAACTCCTACAACCCTCCGCCGTCCATACCTTCAGGAAACGCAGAACTTATACAACTGACAAGGCTATTCGAAGAACTGACACCTCTATGCATAACGGGATTCAACACTGAAAATTAGTAGGACATAACAAATCTTACCATCTACGTTTTGTTCATTTTCGAGGTTCCTTTCCTTCTCAATTGGCGACTGTTCTTGTGCGGCAATGAGTCCTGTACAATAAAATACATCAAGAGGTTTATTACATATATTGCAGAAAGCTGCTACGTAATAACAAATTCTTATTGTGAAATAGCGTTTTACAATATTTACCTCACTACTTACTATGACTGTAAGTCTACTCACTAATTAATTGCATAGCATTGGGCAGTACAAAGCAATCAGTTAAAACGAATAGCATAACGTTTGAGACAACGCACCTAAAGAGTGTAAAATATTTTTTGGTGGCGTTTTGGCATCTGACTTTTCTTCAATATTTGGAAGATCAACTGCATCAGTAATAGTAAGGTGTCCCTTCAAAGGAACAGTATCTGCAAACAAACATTAGACGTATATACAAGATGAGATACAATCAAAATGTCTTTGTTTTAAAATGTTTGAGCTCTCAGCAGATGTGTTGGTGCTGATGATGGCTTAACATTCGAAACATCTTCCTCCCCTCAGTTTTGGTATTTATTTTATTCAACTGTTCATCAAATCTTCAAGTTTTACTGCAGAGCCAAAATTCTTCATCAGCCTTAGTATTTGACGTCCATGGCGTGCATGCCCATTTTTATAAAGAAAGGCTTGGTTTCACAGAAAAACTATAATGAGATTTTGGCCCTATGATTGAGAATTGGACCAGGGATCAAAAAGGGATGTTTTTGTTACTTTCAAGACGTAGAACCGCCTCCTCGAGTATGCCTACTTTTTTGTAGTTTTTCTCAGTCACATATGAATATCATGCGGGTTGCAGCTTCACAACCATTCTACACCACAGGCACTCTACCTGTGTAGATACAGGAGTCCTGCAGTCATTAACGCTCCTCTTGGTGACCACCAATTAAGGTGTCTCTTAGCATTCACATTCAACATAAACACTGTACATTTCATAGTTCATCAGCGTTAAAAACACGTGGGAGCCAGGGAAGACAAACCCGAATACGTACGTTAACTTTAATAATTTACCTACTGGTGGAACTAAACCTATCACTTTGATACCTGATTCTAAAAAAAAAACGTCATATCATGAAGATGAAGTCATTAGAACTTCGAATTATAAAAACTTTTTTTAGTCCATTATATACATTCATACTCTTTGTCCCCTCCAATTTTTGGCTACGTACCAGACTTTATAAATTTTTTGTAACTTTCAAAATCAAATATGAAAACGCAGCAAATATATTACACAACGGTTTATTATTCTCATAAACAGCTTGACCTGGTATAACTGTTCCAAGACCCATCCCATTCGATTCAGCATCGAAAAATATCAGTAAGCCATACGAAACATGATCTGACTACAATGGAAATGCGAGAACTAAATATTCCAATAGCCCTTAAGCGCGTGTAGGCAATTGGCACGACGTTGCGAGTTGAGCGGGCGGGTGATTTTGATGAAACGAGAGGGAGGGAGTACAAACAATGAAACGATTAGTTGAAAGTTCTTTCAATTAGTAGACTTTGGCTCACCATAATTACTGTCATTTCACTACACTCTGTCATACACGTGTGATACTCACTCTTTTCGACCCAGGATGTAAAAATACCTTACCAACCACGGCGTATTTGTGATTAAATTGCGTTTTGTTAATTTTATTAACCATCTTTTGTCCATAACAACCGTAGGCTTCGTCCAATCGGTTTACCAAAAGGGATTTTTGTGAGTTATTAGACCACGTCAAAGGCACAAAACAGCCTGGACAGCGTGCGGACATTTTGAGGGGAGGTTGTAAAAATATTTAGCTGACTGAAAACATAGGGTTATTATTTCGAATGAAAATAAACCAATACCGCATGTACACCGAATTTACTAGTTAACAAACTTCGAAATGATTATGAATTTGGTGTCAATTTTCTATTCCCCAGCTAACTCCTATTGAAAGTTACCGAGTAATGATAGGTATACATACAAAAACATTGAAATCTCACGATTTTTAGATTTTCTGTAATTCACTATCATGGCTGACACTTAACATTTCAAGGGATTCCAAATCAGCAATGCAATCCAGACTGTATTATAAGTTCAACGTGGTCTAAAAAACCCGTTCTTCCTCATAAAAATGTCATTCCAGATCTAGTTGTGCCCGCCTACACAGCAATTCGGTTAGACGAAGCCCATGGTTGTTGTGGACAATAAATGGTTTAAAAAACTATCCAAAAATGAGATTTTGGCTATTTTATTGGATTAACGTCGTGTATGGCACCGTTTTCATAACATTTTCGGATGCCGAGTCCAAAGGAAAAGATATCAAAGGCGTAGGAATGTGTCTAGATGGGAACCAGTGAACTCGCAGTAAATATAGTGAGGCAAATTTTTTACTAATTGAAAGAACTTGAGGGACAATGTAGTGAAAGTTTCCGTTTCTCCCTCACCTGCACTCATTTCCACCAGTCAGTTCATGCCAATTACCTAGTGTCGCTTATACAATGTAAATTTCCGTTGTTCCATTGTCAGCTGCATGAGTTGCGGTTGCAAAGATTGTTGCCATGTTATATTCTTTTTTCTTTAGGATTGTTTCCTCCTCCGACCCATATTGTGCGTAACTGAGGACCTCACTGCTTCTTCATTACTGTGATGAGAAAATAATTTCGGCAAAACTGTCAAGCCTATTATGCACATTACTTACAAAGCCAAACTTCAAGAAGAGTAGCGTATTCATGGGATGTAGAATACGATTTTCAAATAAAGCATAACACAATACATAACAAGGTGAATGTACAAAAATCAACTCAAAACAAACGATGCTGTTGCATATCCATAACATAACGCACCGTAGGAAAAGTTGGAGGAAAAGTGATGAGATAAAGCATGTAAATATCTAGGAGTGAGCCATTGAAACCCTACAAATCGAATTGTAAACACAGTACAATACCAGTAATCGTTAGCATTCGGCAAAGTTCCTCTTCATTTACACAGAATAGTTTTGTGGGGTTATCACAGGTTTGGCAAGGTTCTTGCGTAAACACATAAAATGTGAACGGTTTTGATCTTCAGTAAACTTGAAATTCAGTTAGCTTACTTAGAGTAAACCTTTTCTTTTTTCGACTCGGAGTAATTACGCTCATAGAACATTCTGAGTCGCTCAAATCGCAATAAACATCAAAAGGCACTTTCTTTCCTTGACTGGGCAGCTTTAGTACAGTTTCCCGCGCGCTTAGATCGATTTTTCGCCCAATGAGAGCGCTGGGATCAACCTAAGCAAAAAGAACAATTTAGTCAGATGTTACTCACACACAGAAAAACGATAAAAGTTCACGATAACAAGACGTGCGGATTTGAAAGCAAATAAACGGTGGTTGGAAGGGTCCATTAAATGGACTGATGAATTGAAGGGGCATGTCATAGTTATCCCATTAAAGCCCAATACAGAAAATCCTTGAAATTCTCACAAGTAACTTTCGGAAGGCTATTTCAAGTAACAAAAAGGCCTATCTCCAGTAATTTGAGTTACACGCTACATCATATTGATTTAACCTGCAGTGGTTAGGTTATCATGATTAACCAACTTCATTAATTTGAAAGACAAGGACGGATTAATGAAATATTTGGCGTTTCTTGAACTGTGATTGCCCACCCTTCCTTATAACTGGATATTGATGTTAAGTCTCGTCTTCTTTTCTTTGAAGCTCGCGTCTAAATTGGAGATGGTATGATATGATGATATGAAGTTTGTAAAGTTAAGGCAAGTGTGTTTATTATTCGTCAATTACAGTTCAGGAAAATTTCATTGTTGAATTTTTTCTCCACTATCCCACTAAACTATCCATTAAACGTACTGTTTCTAACCATTTGCAATTTCACTTTTTGAGAGATAACAAGAGCGTGTCAGTCGCCTGAGGTATTTATTTTTTGTTTTTTTAAGAGAGAGACAGTTATGACAATATGATGAGAAGTTCCTCTTTCCCCATTTTGTATTAGCCAGGTAAGCCCCCCACATAATGACAACCCACAAAACGAAGAGGCACACACTCTAATCCCATCAATGAATCCAAGCCTTACCGATAACATTTTAATACAACTGTTGGCCTACCTGTATTGGGCACTGTATGATGTACAATTCAATTTCATCTCCCAACAGATCTTCCTCAAATAAACCTTCGGCTGATGTGAAATCGAACTGTTCTTTCAAGTCAGTGTACTAAAAAATGGAGAAGATAGGCATCAGCTGGGGGTCAAATTAATGGAACACGTAATGAGGAGTTCGTACTGATGGCCAATTGATGAAAGTTGTTTTAGTAGTTAACAAAATAATGGATTGCTCCAGCTCTTCTTTGATTGTAATTGAGGGTGCGTAGATAGTGAATATGGCAGGATATATCAAAGGGCAAATCCTCAAAATAATTGGAATTCGAATTCGTATTGGACTGAAATATTCAGTCAGACGAATCAAATCCTCACTCTTAGTTGTAGTAGGTTCCTTACCGTCTGAGTCTATGACAGTAGGCATTAATCTTAACTTCGAAGTTGGCCTTTTCATAAATGGTTTGGCTCATATGATCAGAATGAGAAATGCTGCTGAAATAGCATTTGACGAGGATTCTGAATATGATTATTATATTAATTATGATTCACTAAGGAAGTATGAAGTAAGCATCTTATTACTTTCCGCTACCCGAAGGGAAGGAAAGTATAGTAATCGGCCCAAAAAAAAAATTGGGTTTTCTTCAGATCTTTACGTTTCAGACCCTACTGAGTCTAAAAAACCTAATTTCGGCGCGTGGCCCGTGTGTGTGTGTGTGTATGTGTGTGTGTGTCTGTAGTTCGATTTGCGGGAGAACGGCTGATCCGATTGAGCTGTTTCTTTTTTTGTTTTGTTCGTTATTTTTTGTAGACACCATAATAAGGTTATTGGCGTTTTCGGCCGATGGGAAGGGGCGGGGGGACGAAAATGTACCAAAAACTATGGTTTTTCGCATTTTTCTCGAAAACGGCTCTAACGATTTCGAATAAACTTTCAAATTATCTTCTCCTAATCAATACCTAACTTTTCTTCTCTATACATATCTCCATGAAAATACGGTGAACGGAGATATAGGCCCCTGAAGCAAAAATAGGTTTTTTACGCTTTTTGGCAAAACGGCTCCAGCGATTTCCACCTAACTAACAGGATGTTTTCAAATAGTTATTACCTACATATTCTTTTCAATAAATGTTCCTGTGACGGTCCATTGAACAGAGATAAAAATCAAAATGTGTCAAAAATAACGTTTTTTCTAACATTTCCGTAAATTCCAGCATAAATTTTTCACCAGATGTGATAAGTTCTAATGGAGTGTCTTTCAGTCACCCATACCAACATTTCGTTCTCTATAATTATTTCTGTATATATATGTTGAACGGAGATATAAGCCAAGTTAACTCAGAAAAGGAGATTTGTCGAATATTAATTTATCGGTATTCCAATTTTCTCAAAAATGGCTCTAACGATTTCGATCAAACTTTCGGAGTACTCTTAGCTAACTAGTCCCTACATTTTGTTCTCTATAAATGTTCCTGTAAAAATGCGTTGAACGAAGATATAGCGCCCGCGTATGTAGGTGGTGTGGTGGTATGTGGTGGTTACGGGGGTGGCGGAAAGTTGTGTGTTGCTACGCACCAGATATTTTGTGAAACAAATCAACATTTTTAGAAATGTCCTCTCAACTGAACGTAAAGTAAAGCAAAATTGAAATTTCCGGTACACATTCTCGAAGCAACGAGCCTGAAGAAAAATATCTGGTGCGTTGCAACACACAACTTTCCTTAGCTCTACAACAATTCACTTTGCACATGGCTAATTCTATTCAATCAATTCATTTATCACTCAGTTAATTTGAACTTGGTCAAACAACGCTTTACGACAGCAGGCAGCGGTAGCGCTTACAGTTCCGGAATTTATTGTGCTGCTCGTACTCATTGCAGTACCATTATTGAGCAATTGGTACACAGATAATTAATGAGGCTGTAAATACGATTTAAAAAAAAAGGATAGTAATCACTTTTGCAGAGTTATTGGAAAATAACTGTCAGAACTGGTAGTAAGCGAAACGGCGGTAGTTGAAATTCAGGAATTTCTGGATTGGGCCCCATGTATCTCATGAGCGTTTTTAAACACTCACCCTTTAGGTATTGGATTGGACTACAATACCAATTTTTTTTAACATTCTACAAGAATTCCAGCGGAGTTTATAAGGAAAAAACTGCGCGAAAAACGCTTTTGGTCGAAAATTTTGATAATTTATTGTGCTGCTCCCGTCCTTTTCCCACGAATGAGAATTTTATAGTATCATTGCCTTATTGAGAGCTATCAATATAAAAAATGTAATTAAAATCGTTAGAGCCGTTTTTGAGAAAAAAATTTGGTGTTTTGATCACTATGATGACTATAGTTAACTTTCGGTGGATTTTGCCCATACCCTCATTATTGCGTCCCATGGTAACCTGTAGGCTAGACATCAAGTTTCAGCTGATTTGGTACGGTGGTTTTCTCTAAAAACTGCGCTAAAATCGATTTCGTCGTAAGTTCTGGTAATTTATTGTGCTGCTCTCGTCATTTTCCCACAAATGGGAATATTATGGTATAATTATCATATCAAGAGCTACCAATATAAAAAATTTAATCAAAATCGTTAGAGCCGTTTTTGAGAAAAAAAATATTTGGTGTTTTGATCACTATGATAACTATAGTTAACTTTCAGTGGATTTTGTTCAAACCCTTATTTTGGCGTCCCATGGTGACTTTCGAGCGAGATATCAAGTTTGAGCTGATTTGGTACGGTGGTTTTCTCTAAAAATCGTTCACAGACACACATACACACAGACCATTTTCCCAAATAGTGTTTTTCGGACTCAGGGGGGTCTGAAACGTAAAGATCTGAAGAGAACTCAAAATTTTTTTTTCAGCCGATTAGATAACTTTCCTTTCTACTTCGCAGAGCAAGGAAAGTAAAAAAATCGTAGTTGATTATTTTGCCAAGATTTTCCTTATATATGGAAGTTGGATTGATTTGGGAGGCAGGGACGACTACTTCGGCCAAAATGAATGAGATTACACAACTTTGCCAGATTAAAAACATAACTATTTTAATTCACCAAATTAACGAACTAAGTATTATCAATTACTTTTTAACGCACTGTGTACACACTAAATTGCCACTTATGTACATTTCGCAAATGTTATCGCTGCAACACATTACAATGTAAGTTAATGAGGGCTATTAAACAGTTGGTTAATAAAATATCTGGTGCGTAGCGACACACAACTTTTCTTAGCTCTACGTCAATTCATTTGTGTTCACGGCTTTTTCTTCTAACTCAATTTATTCATCACTCAGTTCATTTGAACTTGGTCAAACATCACTTCACGGCGACAGAAAGCGGTAGCGCTTACAGTTCCGGAATTTATTATGCTGCTCGTACTCATTCCCAGACTGGTACTTTGTACCCCATCCCCGTTTCAAGGCATCGGTATTCCAAATCTGTAATGTCCGTTCACCGACTGGGCCATATGTTACATTTAACGTGGTCTAAAGAATCCGTTATTACGCACAAAAATTCAAATTTGGTATCTAGTTGTTCCCGCCTACTCAGCAATCTGATCAGACGAGACTCGCGGTTGATATGAGCAACAAATGATTTTAAAAATTAATACAAACGAAATTTTGGCAGTTTTATCGCAATTACGTTTATGCAAGGTCGAATGGATCGAGACTGAGAAGTGTAGGACTAGGACGTCAAGATCGAAAAATGTGAAACCGTAGTGAGCTAGTGTCTACTACTTGAATGAACTTGTATGACAATACAGCTAAAGTTATTGTTTCTCCCCAGGTTGCGCTCCCTTCCCACACTGCCTCCTGTCTCACTCTAACCACTCGTCACACTGTGCCAACTGCCTAGAAGCACGTAGACTGTTCCATTGTAGTGGACATGTTTCATATAGTTTACACGTATTTTTTAATGCTGAATGCAATGGGTCTCAGAGGTGTGAAACTGCATCAAGATGTCAAATCATCGTGTACAAGATAATAAACCGTTGAGGAAAAATAATTTGCAGTGTTTCAGTTTGGCCTATGTTTTCACTAAGCGAAACTAAGGTTATGAGCGCTTTACATCAATGTGAAAGGAGCGTGAGGGACCAAAATGTACCAAAAACGGCTTCAACGGTTTAAATTAAATTTCACATTAACTTCCACCAATTAGTACCCAACTTATCTTCCACCAATTAGTACCCAACTTATCTTCCACCAATTAGTACCCAACTTTTCTTCCATATAAATATCTCTATGAAAATACAGTGAACGGAGATGTAGTCCTAAATAGAAATATCTGGTACGTAGCAACACACAACTTTCCGCCACCCCTTTAAGTTCGAACACCACCTACATGTGCGGGCGCTATATCTTCGTTCAACGCATTTTTACAGGAAAATTTATAGAGAACAAAATGTAGGGACTAGTTAGCTGAGAGTACTCCGAATGTTTGATCGAAATCGTTAGAGCCATTTTTGAGAAAATTGGAATATCGATAAATTAACATTCGACAAATCTCCTTTTCTGAGTTAACTTGGCTTATATCTCCGTTCAACATATATCTACAGAAATAATTATGGAAAACGAAATGTTGGTATGGGTGAACATAAGACACTCCATTACAATTTATCACATTTGGTGAAGAGGTTACCCTGGAATTTACGGAAATGTTCGAAAAAACGTTATTTTCGACACATTTTGATTTTTATCTCTGTTCAATGGACCGTCACGGGAACATTTATTGAGAAGAATATGTAGGTATTAACTATTTGAAAACATCCTGTGAGCATACTGTGAGTTTGGTGAAAATCGCTGAAAAGGGTAAAAAAACTATTTTTGCTTCATGGGCCTATATCTCCGTTCACCGTATGTGTATGTGTGTGTGTCTGTAGTTCGATTTGCGGGAGAACGGCTGCTCCGATTGAGCTGGTTCTTTTTTTGTTTTGTTTGTCCGTTATGGGATGTTCACCCATACCAACATTTCGTTTTCCATAATTATTTCTGTATATATATGTTGAACGGAGATATAAGCCAAGTTAACTCAGAAAAGGAGATTTGTCGAATATTAACTTATCGGTATTCCAATTTCGTCAAAAACGGCTCTAACGATTTCGATCAAACTTACGGAGTACTCTCAGCTAACTAGTCCCTACATTTTGTTCTCTATAAATGATGCTGTAAAAATGCATTGAACGAAGATATAGCGCCCGCATATGTAGCTGGTGTTCGAACTTATGGGGGTGGCGAAAAGTCGTGTGTTGCTACGCACCAGATATTTTTAGATTCTTTCGTTTCATTCTCATTTTGTTTTTTTTCATAGATTTTCGGTTAAATTTTGATATTAGTATTTAGCGTGCATGTTTTCATATTAAAATTCAGTTTTTTCTGGATACTTTTTTTTTTTTTAAAATATTACGATTCAGTTCTTTTCGACCTTTTTTTTTTTGGGTTTCATTATGATATTTTTCGATGCTGAATCGAACAGGATGGGTCTCGGAGCATTAATGCTAGGTCAAGCTGATTATCCGAATAATAAACCGTTGTGTAATAATTTGCAGGGTTTTTTAGACTCAGTAGGGTCTGAAACGTATAGATCTGAAGAAAACCCAAACTTTTTTTTGGGCCGATTACTATACTTTCCTTCCCTTCGGGTAGCGGAAAGTAAAAATTGGGTTTTTTTCACTTTTTGGCTGACCAGCATCAACGATTTTTACCACACTTACAAGATGTCATCAAATAGTTAATACCTACATATTGTTCTCAATAAATGTAATAAAATCTGTCGAAAATCATGGTTTTTTTTTAACATTCCTAATGATTGCCTCGCTTGATTCGATCAATCTTACTGAGTACCTTCTACCAATCTATTCCCGTATGTTGCTCTCCTTAAGTATTTCTGTATCTATCAAGTGATCGACGATATAAGCCATGCTAGCTCGTAAAATGAGATTGGCGAACATTAATTTACCAGACGATTTTGATCAAACTTACGGGACACTCTGATCTAGTACCTACACATTGTTCTCCATAAATGTTTCCGTAAAAATGCGCTTGTATAAATAGCAGTTCATCGAATTTGCAGACGTTGCGGAAAGCTGTGTATTGCTAGTCACCTGATATTTATAATTACATTATTGAAATAATAGCAACTCATAATCAATATGTCGATTTTAAAGTTTGATAGCGTGATGGTAAGAAATTCGTATGTTAAAACATCATGATGTTGGTCCATAGTTGTTATTACAATGATAGTTAATGTTCAACAACGATTGGTTTATATTTCAACGCTCATTCTCTCAACAGACGATGTAACGTAAGCTAACAAGTATTAGTTAGCTGGATTTAAACCAGTTTTACAGTGCAATCCGCTCTCAATATATTATATTTTCAAAAACAAGTTTTCGTTTGGGTTTGTAGCTCGAATAACGAGTACTGTTCATAATACAACTTAATTCATCGATTGGCCATAGATGATCTAGCAACAAAACTATGACTCACCCCCTTTTGTAATAAATTCTCTTGCAATGATTCATAATCGTGAAGAGGTCCTTGAACTGCCTTCGGTTTTACAAAATCAACAGTTGATTGTAGGTATTCTGCTTTGGGAGAAGATTTCGCGGCAGGGGAATTCGATTTTGCTACAGGCGAATCCCCTGGTAATACCGACATTCGACGAATAATGCTCACATCATTACCTGGGAATGACGTATCAGCAACTCCTGGGTACGTTGTACTGTTGAACGGGTGACTAACCGTTTTCTTCATTGTAGTGGGGCTGTGGTTGTTTTCATGTTTTTTTGCTGGTTCGTCATCACTTGACTCTGATGAGCTAGAGATTGGGTGTTTCTCAAACTTAGTAACTTCAAGCCGGTTTGCTTGGTTTTCAGGGCGACTGCTACCGATATTTTCGTTATAATTTGGGCCAGCAGGTGGTATTTGTATCTTGGTAGGACTCGAATTAAATTCACCAGTAGGAGGTCGATTCAGCTCAATTTCATCTCTGCTGTCATCGCTGGATTCTGAACTACTATCAACTGACGGTTTAAACAATTTGGATGTCTTAGAACTAAAATCGTCACTTGAAGCCTCCCTTTTACCCATATTCTTCGAAGAATCGCTAGAGACGGCTAACTTGAACGTGTCGTCCTTTTCTCTCAACGTCAATGCGTCTCCACATTGATCCAAAATCGATTGGTGGGAGCTTTTTGAGGAAGATTTGAGAGGGCCATTAACTGCATTGAAACGGCTGATGGTTCCTTGAGAACCCAAAACACAGCTGTAACGCTTACTTGCTGATGTTGGGGGTGCGGTGTTATTCACTGCAACAGATTTTTCTTCAACGTCAATATTTGATTTGGAACGTGGAGAAGCTTTAAGTGATTGGCTTTTTTGCTGCTGATTACCAGTCGAGTGATCAGAATCTGAATCGTCAGTTCCTGAAACCATTTGTGGGTTGTGAAGATGGATTGATTCTTCGCTACCATAAACATTTTCGTGTTCTCTACTGAGAGTTTTATCCTGGTTAGCATTAGGGCCTAATGGGCTGGACGACTGCTTAGAATCTGCGTTTTCATCAGAATCACTAGATTGGGATGAACCTCGATTTTTAGTTTTTAGGTCTTTCAATTGAATTAGTGGCGAAAGTCCCCCCTTGGACTTTGTTTCATCAGGTTCCGATTTTAAAGGAATCATTTCATTGAGATGACGCTTCTGAGGCGACACAATCTTTTTCACTTCACTCTTGATATTGGGATCTCCAACTTTCGAATCAAATCGAATGGTACTATTTTCGTCGCTTTCACTTGTCACTGAAGAATCTGACTCTGTAGAATCTTGTGACACCTTCATTGTTAATCGAGCTTTCCTTTCAGAAAGATTAGGCTGATTCAATTTTCGCCGTAAACTAGATGCTACATTTTGAGTAGCAGGAATCACTTCATCATCTAACGGAGAAAGAGAATCCATGTCAGCTCGAGATGATTTTGTTTTTTTGGGAGGTGTGGAACTTTCTTGTGACTTTTTTGGTGATTGAGATAAAAACATATCTGACTGGCTCAAGGGCGAAGCCAAGGATCTTGACATCGTTTTGTTTCTATATAAAATGCGAACACTTCTTCGTACACACCCCTTTTCACAGCTGATACGATGATAACTTTCAGAGGGTGAAGTAGATAAAACTCTTCTTCCAACTTCTATAAGCTTCTGCGCTTTTCTGCCTGAACGAACATCGAAAGTATCACTATTCCTGTTTCAAATGAAAAAGAAGATAAGAGCACATCATGAATAGGTTTCCTAACTCAAAGGAGTCTATTTGCCTCAAAATCAATTATTTATTTCATTAGTTATATGATAACGATCATAATTAAATATCGTAACATTAATGAACATATCAATCATTATAATCAAATAAATAATATATCTCTCTTTAAAATAAAAGATAAGTTCAAGATCTTTATAAAACGTCTTTATTCATCTAGTAATTTCTTTCATAATTTCATCAGGTTTTCCGTTCATCATAATATATTTTATAGATGAAGTTCTTTCCTGGGAGAATTTATATAACTTCTCCATATCCTTAGATTTTCTCTTTTTTTTATTTCTACGCCAACCTTATACCCTCCTATCAAATCTACTGTCTACATGATTTGTTGGATAACTGACGCCTTCCCGAGCTGCTACTATCAACCGTTTTGCTGCTTAGGCTAGTCAGAAAATAGAAAAGCTGTTATGGCGATGGCCTCGACTAGAGTGAGTAAGACATCTTAGTAAGCATTTCTTTCTCTCGCACGAAGTGACGTGGTACGGCAGCAAGTGGCTCAGGACAAATCACAACTCCACCTCTTGAAAGGCAAATGACATAGCTCAGCCATCAATTCGTTTTGAAAAGCTCCTTCTAAAGAAGCATGTCAAGTACATAGGCATAATATCGCGTGAGCAGAAGCATTTCAACAACATCTGCAGCCCCCTTGAAGCTCACGCATCTCTCCTCAGGTTTCTCCATGAGAGCTATTCTAACGCCACTTTGCAATTCTGCCACAATTTGCAGGTCTTTGCAATTGAGATCCTCTTGCACAATGCCGTTTACTACTACTTCTCCATTATATTGGGTAGTTAGCTGCAAAACCAAAAGAAACTTGTGGTCTAGTCCCAAAGAGCTGTGTATCCCTAGGTGCTATAAGACTTTGTACCTAAGTCCTACAAGTAATCACACACCTCAGTGTTTGAGTGAATGGTAGAACAGGAGTTCAGTTAGTCCAATGGTCTATTCACTTAACAAAAACTTGCAGTACTGGCTAGATCACAGGTGGTTAGGAACTCCATACAGGATTTAAAGGGTTGCAGTTGCTGCCCAACTTTGCTTCTATCACAAGATCATTTTCTAGTCTCCTTCAGTTTAGACTGATTATCTCCTCAGTTAGCTTGGTATATTGGGTTGTAGCACCTTTCATTCACTGTTAGTATGTGATTCAAGTTGTGCTCACTTTTGGCAGATTGTGCATCAAACCATACGTTGATGGCTCTCTGCAATATAGAAACTAATGACTTCAGACGTTGGTAAATGAGTGCCCTTCCTGACAATAGATAACCATAGAGAGATCTACAGTTAACCCATTCAATACGGCGGCCATATTGAGATCCCTATGCAGTATACTGCTTAGTTTTTCTTAAACGGCCGTCACTGACGGCACAACTTTTTCTACGTATATGGCTTAGTTAATTTTTGTATGGGCTTGAAAAAATAGTTTCAAAATTCTAATGTGTCTAATTGTGTATAAATTGACGAGCGCCTCGGGGCGCTCGCAGTCATAGCTAATGTGTAGGTAGGCTATCACGCAAAACACAAACAGCTATGACTGCAAGCGCCTCGAGGCGCTCGTCATTATATACACGAATTGGGCCATTGGAATTTCGAAACAATTATTTCAAGCCAAAAATAATAAACTAATCCATAACTTACTTTCAGAAGGTAAGTTGTATTGAATAAGGTGTAATTATAAAGAGAGGAAAACAATTTTTTGTCAACTTTTTCAATAAAATTACAAGTATTTATACAGTAAATAACATAGAAGTCGTTCCTAAATTTTTACATAGGTAGTAAATAGTACTTGTAAACATTAAGCAATTAATTTCCACATTTGTGGAAATTTACAAAACAATTTTCGATACATAAAGCAGGTGTATCAGGACAAGCTGGACAGGATACGAAGAAGTTCCTCGTCAGTCATCACTTTTCTTTGCATTGGCTCACCAACTTTGGGTTAATGGCTACCATTTGAAGTGCAGCCAATGTGTTCAGCTCCCTTACAACTGGAGAAATAAATTAATGAGAGGTATGCATGGAGGTGTCCATCTTCTCTCAACCCCAGTACCAAGGCATCAAGAGCAATAATAAGAGGTAAGGAGCCCCCACACAACTTTCATAATCAATGCACAATAAACCGTACACTCAGCGAGCAAGGAAGGGTGAGAGAGCTTTCCCTCACTCCTGAGACCAAGGGCGAAGCAAAGGGCTCACAAACTCCCACTCCCTCCTTGAACTGGAGGGAGGCAAAATGAACCCCACAAAACCGCTGCGGCGGAAATAATTTCATTCCTTCATTCAGAGTCCCTGTTCAGCTAGAAACAAATAAGACCTCTGTGCACCATTGTCACTCAAAGTCAAGTTTTGATTGGTTCATCTCCTCCCTATAGAAGTCCAGTTAGCAAGCAACGAATTCTACTTCACCAGAGAAGCTGGGTGGAAACTCAATCAGGCCTTTCATGTGCCAATATCCCTGGGATCGTGGATGCCCTTCTGTGTGCGAACCACATACTACCGTGCAGGATAGTGCGCAGTAAAAATGGTTGCCTTTCCAAGCGCCAGCTCTGAGAGGTAACATCTAGTGATGAGCATATTAAGTTACCCCTCCGAAACACTTCGTAGTGTACAAAGCACGCCTTAATTGATGCCAGTACCTACGACATTATACCTTACCATAGCGTAAGGGTGGTGCACATGGAACTAAGCACATAATAGGTGTGTCGTTCAGTGGGTGGGGACACCCAGCCGAACCTTCGGGATATTATTTGGTAAAAGCAAAGAACATGGACCGACCCCTCTGATAAGGCAATAATATCGATATATGACGACCGAGGTCAGGTTATCGATATGCCCGACATCGCTCGTAGGCTCTTACCCACCAACTGCGCCTGTGACGCATCGTAGGCTCTGGCGCCATGTTTGAAATTAGAAATAACGACATTGTGTACTTACAGGTTCTAAGAAGTCCCTGACGAACTGCCGGATGCTTCCTCTCCTCCACTGTTCACTTTATACACCTGTACCACATCCTTCAGAAATGCCCTCATTAGATCATCACAGTCACTTCTCGTCCTTCTCCAAATATATTCGAAGCAGTACGAATCAAAATGATCTGTGAGCGATCTAGAGGGAATCCCTCGCTTGATAGCGGCCCATGTTCCCTCAATCGAATTTGTGTAGGCCTCTGTTGCCGGGTCCTTGAAAAACAAGGAGTGGTTAATCCTCCAGGCAATCATAGGCCTTCCAGTAATCGGAGATCACTGTCGTGCCCAGAAGAATGAATTCCTTTATGATTGCGAGGAGGACTTCCTTCCCTCGGTTTTCAACGACCTGGAAAAAGCACTTTCGGGACCCACGCTCCACCCCACCAAACACCCAGCGTCCGTCTACCGATTTGCCCCTATTAAACTTCCTCTTACCAAATTTACATTCGTCAATCTCAACAACTTTTCCATCGCCACCTAACTTCATGCACGCTTGATCACGACAAAACATCATCCAGTCGGTAGCGGTAGGATCAAAGATTTCACACTCAAACGATGGAAAAAGTTAGTTGTAAGTTATTAAAGAAATTGGGTTACGTCCGCCAGTAGGCAAATTACTAAAGTTAACGTACCTGTTAGGTGAGTCCGTCTCCTCTGGCTTGTGAGTTACTGTAGGCAAGCGCTTTCGATGTAAAGACATCATCGTCTGGCCGTTAAGTCAGTACTGGAGTCAGTCAGTTAGTCGTGGTCTTTATATACAAAGAGAAAGGTGAAAGGTGCGATGGAGCGTCGGGGAAGGGGCGGGGAGAGGAGGTCATGTACCTCAGGAGGAAACCCCCTAGAGATAAATGGGACGTGTTGGATGGTCTGTCAATTGTGGAATTTACGTCTTTTTTGTGTAGGGTGGTCTGTAAATCCGTCAGTTGGTTGTTTGATTGCATTACGTACGGACAACACACTTAGAACCAAACTAACTGCAAAGACTGAAAAGACAGACCCACTCGACCAAAGTGGGATGTATAAAATAACTTGTACTTGTAAAAACGCATACATAGGACAGACAGGACGAAAAATACGGACCAGATACTCAGAACACATTAAATCTCTTAGTAGGAACAAAGACGATTCAAACTTTGCCAACCACCTCAAAACAACTGGACATGAACCCACCAAAATACAGGACTGCACCATCTTACTACACAAACAATACAAAGGACGAAAACTGAAGATATTAGAAAACATGGAAATTTATAATCAAAAACTTCAATGGACAGATCATAAATGAACAAATCAACACAAAATGCGACACCATATTCACACCACTCAAAACACTACACAAACGAAAACAACCAACTGACGGATTTACAGACCACCCTACACAAAAAAAAAGACGTAAATTCCACAATTGACAGACCATCCAACACGTCCCATTTATCTCTAGGGGGTTTCCTCCTGAGGTACATGACCTCCTCTCCCCGCCCCTTCCCCGACGCTCCATCGCACCTTTCTCTTTGTATATAAAGACCACGACTAACTGACTGACTCCAGTACTGACTTAACGGCCAGACGATGATGTCTTTACATCGAAAGCGCTTGCCTACAGTAACTCACAAGCCAGAGGAGACGGACTCACCTAACAGGTACGTTAACTTTAGTTAGTTGTAAGTCTTTGAGAACTCATGATTTATGAATATAAAGTTGGGAAGAGTAAATATAGAGCAGGAAAGAAGACTTTCACACGATTCAAACGTAGAAAAAATAGAAACGCACAAACTTGAAGGGTGGTAAAGGTAAAATGTGAAGGAAAGGCGCGAGAACCGTTAACGAACTGAGGAATACAGAAAGGCGGAGGGAACAGGGAATAAGGTGGAAGGGTGAAGGGTCAAACAACTCCGGTTATTATTCTTTCTCATTCTGTTATCGATACTAGCGATCGGTCAAGCGACCTATCGATACATGCAGTCGTAGCGTTATCTCGGTCCATGTTCTTTAGTTCACCCTATTATTTTTGCACACGCAAGGCATGAGGAGGTGGAAGCTAACCACCACATCCGTGTGGAGTCTGAACAAGAGGTAACCGTGATAGTAGGGTAGATATACATAAAGACGGCGAACATAGGCTATGAAAGGCCTCATTGACATAAGGGGCACACAACTTCATCTGAGTGTTTATTCTTGTCTATTAATGTAAAATTGCTGAGTACAAGTCACTGAAGGACTTATAAGGATTCTTTATACTTAAAAATTGATACGCAACAGATAGGGAAAGAAATGGTTATGCATGCGGTTGTCGGAGACTCGACAACTGAAGGACGATATTTCGGTTACAACGAAAAAATTACGAAGTGTGGGATTCATAGCTCAACGGTTAGTCGAGCGATTTAATTCGAATTAGATAGTTGCACTAGATGGTTGCCAATGATAAAGTTGCAACTAGCACCAGTATCAGTGACACTATTAAACGTTCCGAAATGTGCCCATCGTTTTGGTAATTAACCCAAAGTAGAAAGGTAAGTCGTTTTTTCCAAAGTGACGTAAAAAGGTTGCCAGCCTTTCATACGCGACGAATGAGGAAAAGCTCCGCTCGAATGCTAACGTCTTACTGGTGCTCAACAACGGTTGCCTTTGTTGAGGTGGAAGAAACTATAACAAGACTCCCAAAAAAAATGCATCCATTTCTTGGGACGCACAACGCTGTACGCATTAACATGTACAACATACTAGGAAAGTTGTAACTAGGTTGAAGTTCCAAAATACTGTAGATTTGCGCTTACCAATCTTTTCAACTTTACGCTCTTGATCCTTGAAATACCTTCTGAAAACTGCGAAATAATTAGTCAATTGTGCAGCGCGCTTTGTTTTTGGGGAGTCAGAAAACGACTTATCGAAACTTTTCGTCGGTTTAGGATCTAAATCGAGAACTTCTACGTCAGTATCAGAATCTTCGTTGGAAAATATATCACGAGCGTTGCGGTGTCCTACCAGCTCAAGTATTCCACGAGGAATGGGAAATTCGTCCGATCCATCATTCATGATTCATCTCGGAGCAAAGCCGTTAGGATGCACGCGATTTGGAATAACCAACAAATAATTAGAGCCTCAAAGCACACAAAAGAAACAATTCCGGCTAAAAACGCACGTGGGAGAGCTTTCAAACCACAACATCAAACAAGCAGTACGTTATTGATATCACTCTTATCAAAATGATCGATGCATTCAAGCCAATATTGAGTGAACATCAAAGTTAAAAATCGATTTTTCTATCGATAAAGATTTTATAATTCAGTTTATAAACTGGATGGAAATGCAATTAAACAAAATTAGAGAGCCGAGTTTTTGCAAACAAATAGAAAAGGCAGATTTCCAAGTTCAAGGAATTCCAAAGACCTACAGAAGTGCTGTGGTATGCGATGGAAATTTGAAGATAGTATTTTTGAATGTTACCATTCCGATGACGTTCCTACATTTGTTTCCAATGAACCTCCAAAGAAAACAATGTCGACTTTCCGACGAAGTTTAGGGACACTTCCTTGATGATGCATGAAAGTTTGCACATCAGAAGAGCTATGTGACTATGCATGATATTTCTCCTTTGTTTACCGTGAAGACATTGACGTCAAAGCGTCGAAAAATCAGTTGCTGTCAGTTCAACACTTGGGTGAACTAAAGAACACGGACCGACCGCTTGATAACGCTACGACTGCATGTATCGATAGTTCGCTTGAACGCTACGACTGCAAATTCGATGAACTGCTATTTATACGTTATCGATATGCGTCACCGGCGCAGTTGGTGGGGGAGAGCCTTGAGCGATGTCTGGCATATCGATAACCTGACCTCGGTCGTGATATATCGATATATTGCCTTACCAGAGGGAGCGGTCCAAATTCTTTGCTTTTACCCAACACTTTTCAAAGCAGTTCTGAAGAGAGGGCAATAGAATAATTAAAGTTAACGTACACGTTTGGTGGGTCCGTCTTCTGAGGCTGGTGAGATACTGTGGGCAAGCGCTTTCGATTTAAAGAAAGTCAGTATTGACAGTACTCGCTCACTGTATATCACCAGCCAGAGAAGATGGACCCACCAAACAGGTACGTTAACTTTAATAATTTCGGCAGTAAAACACTTTTCATATAATATTTATAACGATTTTGGTTTTCATGATGGTGGAAATAATAATTCCTTGAGCAGCAAAACAGCTTCAGTTCGACTGAAATCCCACCAACAGTTAAAGAGTTGGTCATGCATCTGGAATTAAAATGAATCTGGTTTTAAAAGAGTAAGTGGAAAAGGAGGAGTTTGTCATCTAAATCAATATTTTCCTCTTTTTCCTCCACTTTTGAAATGTAACATCCCACGAACTTTTTAGATTGTGTCCTAATTAAAGTTAAATTTTTATTAATCTAATCAATTTATACGTAGTTTGATCCACATTGCTTGAAGTGTGAATGGTGTGTGCCGATGTGAGATGACCACTACATGACTAAAGTAATCTGCTATTTCACAGTATAGTAATGAGCAAATATTTTCTCTTTTCACCAATCCTCAGAATGTTTCAGTTTCTACCATCATAATTAATGCCAAGCAATTCGATAAATGCACTAAATTAACATTTACAGCAAATTTCTTCCTACCGAAAAGAAGTAGGTGAGCACATGCAACATTTGCGCCTGTTCCTACTAATAATGGTGATACGATACTGTCTGATAATTGTATTTCAGTTTAGTAACTTTTAAGCATAATGTTTTGACATTTTGATTATTACTGATAAAAATATTGCTAAAATAGAATTCAGCGTTTGTCAAGAAATTCATTTGTATAGTGAACCCAGTTTTTAGGTGGGACTCGTTTCTGTGCATGCGGTACAATTACACTAATGAGGAAAGTAATAATAACGAGTGTTTAGTTGTAGAATCGCATTGAAATTTCAGAGGGAAAAGAGGTATTGTTTGGGAGAGGCCTCTAAAGGCGTTTACTAGAACTACTATTGTGCGCAGCTCCGCTTCCCCACCCTTATGACTGGGCCACATGTTACGTAGGCTTGAGAAACGTAACCTTCTCCGTTTGAGCAAAAATTTCCTCGCCGAGCTCAATTTCAGTCAGTATTCAGTGGTACTGTAGGCTTCTATGTTAAGGTGCCAGTCGTTTAGAAGTGATCGAAAAAAAGGGCACGGAGTTCTCTTTCTCCAGCGTATTGGCTGATTTACTCCCCACTAATTTATTGATATCTTAATGTTCTCGGTGCGATATTTTGTCCGATTTCGCTAGCGATTAGGAAATGTATGGAGTGTAACCGTAGGTCAGTTGCTCTACTTTCATCTCAGGCTTACATAGCCCTATCACCGTTGCCATTGTAGCAACGTTGATACTTTGTAAGCCGTTTATGTCATTTTAATACCCCAGATACAAGAGAACACTAGCCACATACGAACAGTGAACACTTCGCATATTATGAACTTTGACGATTATGAGACCCTTCCTACCAGCGAAATAACCAGTCACATGATGGCTGGTGCAGCCGCTGGGATCATGGAACACTGTGTAATGTTTCCAATGGATTCTGTAAAGGTAATTCTAATTCATTTTACTATTAACATTAGTCGTGTTGTAGTTCTATGGAATAGCTCGATTCGTTAGTGTTCAGAGAACTTAGTTGCCTGCTCGTACGAACTGGGTACGAAAACTAAAGCTTGCTAATTTAATAGCCCCGGCACGAGTCTATCGTATTCGAAAGCTAGTCAAATGATATCTGGCTATCTTATCACGAAATGAAATTCGTTCGGTTCATTCGTGTAGGTCATGATATGATAACCTATTGGAGGTGATACGATATATTTTCAGGTTATTGAACTGAAAATTAGTTTGAAATTATGGTTTGGAAAGTTTAACAATTTTGCGAGTGAAATCTGATCTTTTTGATACCGACGAGGTATTTGATACTTCTCTTCTCAAGGGGGTTTCTCGAGCAAATTTGGGAGCGTACACTCCAATCAGTTGATCTGGACATGAATTAGCTTTTTCAGAGTGGCTTTGAAGCTTATTCGAGTATCTAAAACAAGGATGTCACTCTGAACGTATGGGCATGAACTGTTGTTCCATCTGATATGGACGTTACTCATTGCATAGCAACACCCTTCATTCGAATAGCATCAAGCACTGTTGTAGCTATAGTGCCCACGCATTGCTGCCTGTTGACCGCTTGAATATGTAAAACGTCACTTCGTCTGATGCTTCGATGTCCTATGGTGCATACTGTGTGACAAATTAACCAGCGTCGTTAACTCCCTGTCTTGGTATTCAATGTTCTCCATCAGTCCTTGTACACCTCGATTGAATGATGTTGCAGTTGCTTAATCTGGAATTCAACGCGAACTCATATTTACAGGGCTACTCAAAATTTAATTGAGAGCGGTTATCTTTTGAACGACTTCATGGGTGGTATCCGACTGACGGCTGGAAACATTATTCAATTACAGCTGCGCTGAATGAATTAGGAAGATGAGGATTTGATAGAAACTCATTTAGATAGCGATGTCACACGTAATAATTCGCTCCTAATTGTTATCAACCCATTAATTATTTGTGGCAAACCATCTTAGTTTCGCATTAACCTTTTCATTTTTATTTGACATTTAGAGAAGGGCTTTGGAAGCATTTTGCAATTCTCATAGGTTTTCCAGTCACTAATTTTATACACTTGCCTTTCTAGTTTTTTTAACTGAGCCTAAAAATACGCTCGAAAGGCTTAGACCTTGGCTTTTTTGCTAGCAATTTAGTGTTTGGACTATGTGCACCTGCGTCATGTTCAAAATTCCTTCGGCAGAGAGTCGATTATTATGGAAAATTGGAAGTAATATCCTAATTAGTTTGGTATTCTTTGCAAGAATATTCTTTTTCCTACTAATACACAGATGATATTAAATAATGTTTGATTAAGTGTTGGTGAGTTCTGAACCAGACATTAACTAGCGAATGTCGCAGGGGTTTGAGTCAGAAAATTGTTGAGTTTATGGAACAGCACTACACTAACAGGTAGCTTGTCAAATATAGTAAGTGCACTTGTGGTGAGCAGTTTAACAATTGGAGGTGTTAGTTGATCTGGAACTACCTAGTTGTCTACATTTTAGTAAACAATAAGCATTGCTTATTATATTACGAATACTGCGTTCGCTATGTTTTCAATGGGAGTTTTGAAGGGGAGGCAGAGATTACCAAGTTAGTATTATTCAGTCTCTTAATTTCATCTCTGTTGCTTCATTGGGTTTATTTTAGTCATAATGTGCGGTCTATGCTCTACCAGTAGCCTCAATGGGCTGAGAATTCACCCTGAACAATTCCTCGCTAGGCATCGAGCGTTTCACTTTCGATTAGCCGCCAACGTATGTATTAAAAATTCAATTTCTCCCAAATGCGTCTTAGTCACGTTTGAACAACTCGTGTGTGCGTCTTTACTGTGTCTGGAATTTCAGATGTGATTTTTTGAAAATTGTCAATAGTTATGGGGTCCCAAAATAGTTTTAGCCTTCCTATGCATTACTGTGATAAGAACTGTTGTGAGGCCCAGAAATCGAACCAACTCAACTGACACACACACTTCTCGAACTTACTAACATTTAAATATAAATATATATGTATATTGATTTGGGGGTGATTTTTCGCGATTAGAACATTTTCTGAATTACAAATTTGGAATTTCAAGTTTTTAACAGATTTCTAGTACACGAAAAATTACTAAGTGTAAACTAGCTGAAGGATCCAGGATCTGTGGGGCATGAACAATTTTTCAATGAGCGTAGCCAACCGTTAAGGGAAAGCATTAGAGAACTTACTGGGCTTCCAAAAAATTTCTCCTGGATACAGCCGTACGAATTATCCGTATTTTTTACTTACCTATTACAAAATAAAATTGTTATTTTTAGTTTTCTTAGTCTTCTAAACTCACTTCGGTAAATAAGAAAAGCAGCTCCATATGAAGCTAGTTTACTCACAAAAATTGTACTGGTTGTTATAAGATAATCACTGGCAACCTCTGAAATTCTGGAATTTAAAGTAACGCCGTTTTTTTGCAATCTATTTTCAGTGAATAGTTCCAGAACTGTGAACGCGAACCTTTCCAAAAAATAGTGTTGAGAGTGCGACGAATTATCTATACGCTGATCGCACAATAAAGGTTGCGACAATTCGATTATTGTCATATTTTTTACCAAGTCTGTTTTTGCTTAGGGAAACGTAAGAATGAAATACTCTTGAAACGGCGTGTTTTGATAGAGTTTTTTGAGACTGGTTCTGTCTGTAACTACCCGATTATAGATCTACTGGTGTATGGGAGTTGCGATGTTTTAAAATGAACTACATTTGAAAAGTGCTCGAGGTTTGTTTTCAGTAATTGAGAAATGTCGAATGGGCAACTCGAATATACTCGTTGTGCGTACAGGGTGCAGAGTTCAGTAAAAAAATATGTAGGAGTTGTGATGAACGATTTTTTTCTTCGTATGAATCGACATCGTTCGATCTCGACCTTCTCAGTTCATAACTGCGGGATTGGAGGTAATGGAGTTTAATTTACGTTTCCGTCCTTCCCGTCGTTGCACAGTTCGGAGCTCCAAGCCAGCTCTGTCCGCTGGAATTCTATATTATTTCGCATTTCATGTTTTCGAATACGACCTTTTGGTTCACTCATCTATGGACACGACACAAAATAACAATGTCGAATAAGTGTTATGAATAATACCTCTTGAATCTCTTTAATCAAATAAAACGTAGCTACAAAGTTGAGAATATAAATGAGCGAGGGTTAGGTAGTTTACGATGGAGCACGTGGGAAGCTAATGAAAACGCGTACTTAGCAATGGGCTTGTAATAACTCATAATACGGCAATCAGTAAATTCTAAGAAGAAGAAACGAAGTGGAAGTATGTGAGTTAAAGTTCGAGTTGATGATGGAAGTTATTATAAATGACCTCCCTACAACCCCTAGCTCCACCTTTTCCCTGTCGAATTCATTAAATTTATATCTTTATATCTCCACTCAACAAATGTCGTGTCAGGCATTAGTAGGGGATACATTACCAAAAGTCGAATGAGTTGTACTTCAATGACGTACATTTCGCATACACGTGGCTGCATTTCCAGTATGATACACCCACACGGCTCAATTAAACATTCACACGTCTGTATGCCAGTTCTTAGGCGTACTCAAGAAGCATGTCTTGAAAGATTAAACAAAAAATCAGTTGGTATCTAGCCAAATTAAACGTTTTGCAATATTTTTTAAATTTACGAATTTTGTATTTTTACTTTCCTTGGCTCTACGAAGTAGAAAGGAAAGTTATGTAATCGGCTGAAAAAAAAATTTTGAGTTCTCTTCAGATCTTTACGTTTCAGACCCCCCTGAGTCCGAAAAACACTATTTGGGAAAATGGGAAAATGGTCTGTTGTGTGAACGATTTTTAGAGAAAACGACCGTATCAAATCCACTGAAACTTGATATCTAGCCTGCTGGTTACCATGAGACGCCAAAATAAGGGTTTGAACAAAATCCAGCGAAAGTTAACTATAGTAATCATAGTGATCAAAACACCAAATATTTTTTTTCTCAAAAACGGCTCTAACGATTTTGATTAAATTTTTTTATATTGATAGCTCCCAGTATGGCAATTATACCTTAAAATTCCCATTTGTGGGAAAATGACGAGAGCAGCACAATAAATTATCACAACTTTCGACGAAATCGATTTTAGTGCGGTTTTTAGAGAAAACAACCGTACCAAATCAGCTGAAACTTGATGTCTAGCTACAGGTTACCGCGGGACGCAAAAATAAGGACATGGGCAAAATCCACCGAAAGTTAACTATAGTTATCATAGTGATCAAAACACCAATTTTTTTTCTCAAAAACAGCTCTAACGATTTTGATTAAATTTTTTATATTGATAGCTCTCAATAAGGAAATTATACGATAAAATTCCCATTCGTGGGAAAATGACGAGAGCAGCCCAATAAATTATCAAAATTTTCGACGAAAAGAGTTGTTTCCTTATAAACTCCACTGGAATGTTAGAAAGTGAATTGACGTAGAGCTAAGGAAAGTTGTGTGTTGCAATGCACCAGATATTTATTCAACAAATCAAGTCTTCTAAAAATCCAGATTTTTTCCTGAGAAAGGGTTTTCTTTAAGGCAAACGGCTGATTAAACATGTTAGTATTTATCTTGAACGAGGCTGCACTCACTGGCATACTAGAGGCTTGAAACTTGAATTGATTGTATATGGTGGTTGATCTCGTGCAAAGCTCTTATTGATTTTGTTTCGACTGGCCAACATTTCGATCATTAGTTAAATGCTGAGGGTATAAGAGCTAGGTAGCTATAGAGATAACTTGTGCTCCTCTCCCGGTTATTCAGGGGCCCAGCCTGTCAGGCTCAAGAGTTCATTTTGCTTGGCTCTTTCCCAATGTTTAGGATTCCTACTAGACTGCGTACTTTTTGTGTAAATTGGGATACAATTCAGTTTGCTACTAATTTCCCCGATTCTTCCTCTTATGCCTGCTGTTATTTTCGATTTATTTCAAAACTACCTTCGTAAATTGAACGAAGAGTTATGTTAGTTCTGAATTCAAAAACTTCTATAGTCGCCTTCAGGGTTAAGGTTCAATTATTTTTCCGTTCTATTTTAAGTTTACTTTGAAGCTGACAAAAATATTCAGTACTTTTTGAGCCGTTAAAATTAACTTCGATGCACAATGTACGTTGGGGCTGTGTAAAGAACTGTAGTACAGCCCGAATTTGAATGGTGCCACAAGGGAATCACCAAGAACTCAACGGTGTTACCAGAAAATGGGGCAAAACTGGTTATTTTTCTTCTCTTCTTCAATTTTCTAAATGCTAAATTCATCTTCTCAAAGATGGTTGTGAAAAGATGCAAGATTGTGCTGGGGTTTTTTTAACCCGTTTACCGAACTCGATAACGCTTCTCAATTAATTGATTTACCTTTTTTGAATGTATTCATTAAATAAAACCTGGAGGGAGTGTCACTAAACTTCGCTGCGTTCAAGTTTTTTGTTCCTATGAATTCTTGGAAGGTTCAGGTAGTACGCGACGGTTGTCACGGTGCAAGCCCCTTCGAGGAAGTGCGTGTTCATTCGCCGAATCCCCCTCTGCCAGTTCACGGAGAACAACTTGCTTACTACAGCAGTCATTAATTTAAAACGCCGTGTATACGTGATCAATCCCAACGCGCCATCAAGTCGGCTTAAAAATATTGCTGTGCATCGTGACTCAGTTCTTCTTACTTGGCTCTTGAAACGTAAATGAGGATGTACACATACGTGTAGCACTGATGCAGGTTGGGCTGTTGTAAAACATGATATTGGTTAAGACTGATTATTCGTGCGAGGAGTGAAAATCTCAGAACTCAATACTTGTCCATAACTTTCAGTGGGTTAACTGCCACTGCACTGAACGCTGCAAAATAAATTTGAGCCGCTGTTTCGTGCTTTGAGCGTTCAGTTGCGTCTTTAGGACAGTGCGATTCAATTGTGTACTACGAATCACTTCTGAACTGAACCATTTGTTCATGAACTGGACACATATTGGATGTGGATACAGGTTATTAAAATTATTTCAATAAAATGTATGAGAACCTAGCTTAACGGAGTTATTTCGAGAAGAAAATCTTATTGACATTGTTGTCAGAGTCGGGTGTCTGGTGAATAAGCCCAGTGACAGTAGATCACGAACCATCAGTTGACTTCACCCAATATTACTTTTCAGGTTTCTTCAGCTCACTATCCCAGGCCAATTTTACTCAGAACTACGTTCTGAAAACGGACAGTGCGTGATTAGTTCAGAGCCACGTTTAACCAACCGCATGCCAGAGTAGTTGAGAACTGCTAGGCTCTTCACTTCGTGTCTGTTCGGAGATAAGTGAGAGCTCAAGTGGGCAAGCGTCAGACTCCAAGTTCTGAATTCAAAAAATTTCGGTACTGGGCGGTTTTGAATTTACAAAACGAGCAGATGGTTCTGGATGGCTTCAAATGATTGCATCAAAGGGGGTGTGGTCAGCTCTACGTAGTAGAAAGGAAAGTTACGCAATCGGTTGCGATTTTTTTTTTTTTTTTAGTTTTCTCCAGAATTGTACGTTTCAAGGGCTACTGAGTACGAAAAACACCACTTGAGAAAATGGTGTGTGTGTGTGTGTGAACGAAATTGAGAGAAAACGGCTGTAACAAATCGACTCAGGTCAGTATGGGAAAATAAGGGTATGGGCAGAATCGATTGAAAAGTAGTTATAGCTATCAAAATACCAAGTGTTTCTTCTCAACTCAGCTCTGATTTTGATTACATTTTTTGTATGGGCAGTTCGAAATAACAGGACGGTACCTTGAATTTCTCATCCGTGAGAAAATGACGAGCACAACCCAATAAATCAGCAAATATTTCGAAAAAAAGAAGATTTTAGCGCAATTTTTCCGTGATAGTAATAAAATTCTTTCAAAATCAGGGTGGTAGTCCAACAAATTATTTTTACGGTGACAGTAACGTAACGTGAAGTAGCGTTCATAAATGATTAAGAGCAACCCCAGAAAATTAGGTATTCGAACCACCGCCATTTAACTTACTACCAATTCTCACAGTTTTTACCCGATAATTCCAGTAAACTCGACATTTATCGGAAAAATCAAGTTGACAGTATCATGAATCATGAAAAACCACAGAATTCAAAGTTATGTGAACATAAATAACGTATCATAAATCCAATGTAATTGTTAATAATTTCTCTGTGCAATTTTCTCAGCACCGTCTGTTATCGCGTACACAATTAAACTGTTCAATTCCGTGACAATCACCTCCAGAAGTTGTTGCTTAGTCATTTTTGAAAGGTCAGAACGATGGCTGCGTTGTAGTTCAAAGATGTCGGCAGGTGTCTTGCTTTTTTTCAATCTAATATTCACATTTTCTGACCTGCCGGCTTTCTTTACAATGCCGGCAAATATAACAATTCTTAGAAATCTGGTTACATCCAATTTTTCTAGAAACAACGATTGCCTTCCTGGGCACCCAATTACCCCCACGCGATAAAGTTATGTGGAAAGAAGGGAAACGAAAATGTTTCATTTGGTTCGATTTTCATCCATAAACCATTTTTAAAATGATTTGCAAAAGGAAGGTACGGACAGCCACTTCGACTAACATTGAAATTGCGTAATAGTTATTAGAATATATAGAAATGTAATCAGTAAAGCAAATGTCGGGAAATAGAACTAAAGGCATTTGTAGGTTGAATTTTTTTTCTCGGCTGTAAAGTTGTTATGGAACGTTATTTCTGGCACATTAGTGCTGTTACTTATAAACAAAATAATTGCCTTCGAACCAGCAGTTAATTTTTCGTGTCCTATCCCGTTTTACTTTTCTTATTTTAAAAAGTAGTTCACTTTTACCTTGTAATAACCAAACAGTGACGAACGTGCCAGATTGTTCTGACTAAGATTTCACTGACTGGCACAAATCGGCGAGCACGATAGAGCAGAACCCCGTCCAGCTCCTGCTGAGGTGCTTATAAAATCTTTTGTCGATTATTGTTCGATATGCTTCTTGAGAGCCTGAATCGCTTGGACGAAAATATTTTTTTGATTCGATTCATTCGATACCAATCACTTCAATATATTTGTACTGATTTGATTCGCTTTCTAGATTGTGATTAATAAAAGAAAGTCAACCAAAGCTTAAATTCACTTTGGTACTTGTAATAGTAGGTGTTCATGTAAAATCGACCTAAAACGCAGGAAATGATTTTAAAAATCTACATCCTTGAAGTAGACCGTTCTTCTGTTTGGATTATATTGTTTGTATTTGCATAATTTTTACCGTCTTACTGTGAAAACTCAAATTGAAAAGAATTTCAAGCGGAGGTTAATTTAAGTTAGCGGCAAAAAAATATCAAAAATCCTGTATAGGCTTTTACTTGTCGCTATCTCAACGTTAGGGTATTGCAATTATGTTTTAAAAAAGTTTGCTACAGATCCTTAATTTTGAGGTCTACTGAATCGAAAAATTCCCCAATTTCGGGGTGAAGTCTGTTTGTGTATATATATTTTGGGGGGTAAGAACTGGACTGATTGAACTTGTTCTTTTGGGTTGTTATTCATTTTCAATAATGAACCTGTTTTTGGTCAGGACCCCCCCCCCCCCAACCAATCATGCTTCTTCCCATCAAAATATGACACTTTCCGTTTCAAGGCATCGAGATTCCAAATCTGCAATGTCCGTCTGCCGTCTGGGACATATGTTACATTTAACGTGGTTTAAAGCATCCTTTCTTTCTCATGAAAATCCCATTTGATATCTAAGTTGTGACCGTCTGCCGATCGGAATAATGGAATTTTGGCGGTTTTGTTGCATTAATGTCGTGTTTTGTATAGTTTCTTAGGTATTTTTTGATGCTGAGTCGAATAGGATGAGTCTTAGAGGTGCAGGGTAACAGTGAAATTACAGTAAATATAGTGAGGCAAATTCTAGTAGTTGAAGGAACCAGCGGTACAATGTAGCCTAAATTGTTTTTTTTTGTCTCCCTGGCCCGTTCATTTCCTCTCACTGCCTCCCTCCTCGCTCTAATCACGCTGCGAAAGAGTCACAAACCTTAGTGTATTCACACCGTTTTTTGTTCGTGATTTTTTGGAGGTGCAAAAATAAGGTTTTGAGCAATTTCCATAGTGGTAAATAACCCTCAATGTATACAAAACGAGTGATCTCCTTTTTCTCAAAAATGGTGTTAACGGTTTTGATTAAACTCTTGTCTTCTACTTCTCAGTACGCAACTTTTGTTGTGAACGAATAAATATCTCTGTGAAAATTCTGTGAACGGAAATAAAGGCGGTTTTTTAACATTTCGGAATAACAGCTCAAACTTTACCTAACTGGCAGGGTGTGTTGACCTAGTCAAGAACGCTATGAATGGTTTTCCATAAATGTTCTTCATCCAGTTCATTGAGTAGAAATACCAACCAAAATTTGCAAAATTTGATCATTATTATACGAATACCCTCAATCAAAGTACTGAACTGGATACATTTGTAAATATGCTACGCAGAACTGTTTCTTAAAGCACATAGGTATAGGTCGTGTTGGCTTACACTTTAATAACCACGGTAGCTCATATCGACTTCTTTTCGCATGCATCGTTTGTGGAAATCTCTCCAGCAACTATCGTGGGGTTAAACATAACTGTAGCAGTAGCTCCTCTATCCTCCATATCGTTTCCTATTTGTTCTGCAACGTGGACAATCATGAATACCATTTAAAAATTTGTTGTTTTTTGTTTTAGACCAGAATGCAGAGCCTGGCGGCCGGCCACAGTAGAATGAATACGTCGATACGAGAAGTCTTAGGAAACATGGTTAGGCAAGAAGGACTTACCAGGCCCTTCAAAGGCGTTCAAATCGTGTTTATGGGCGCCGGTCCTGCGCACGCCATGTACTTTGCTACGTACGAGTTCCTAAAAGAAATATACAGCAGTCGCCTTGAATTGAACGGAACGATTTCATCAGGTAAACGACAATTGTTTTGTTCTCAACAGTAAATGAATACTAGATTTCTAATCCGTGCACAGAATGCATGGGGCCGTAGGTCTGTATTTATTTTTGAACGTTGTGTGTTATGTTGCAAGGGCCAATTAATGAGATACCATTACATTAGAATATAATCTTGACAATCCTTTCAGTTTACTTTTGTAGCCTCTATGAGTGCAGAAACATCATTTTGGGTCGTCCTTGGGGCTTTGTTGGACATACGAATTTATTTTAGACGACTTCCGTCTTTCCAAATAATTTGTATTCTCGTGTGGGTGTAACGACGGTGTAATTGGAACAACTTCAGTGCGTCACTAACAATTCGAACGACTTGGCTGAATGAACTCCATTGACCTTTCAATCGATTAGAGGAAGGAATCGGGAAAATCATGTTCTCATTCGTGCATTATAACTTTGATGGGTGACTCAAAAAGATAAAATGAGGTTGTTTTCTCTTTTCAACGATGTTGATGAATGATTATTGAAGTGTTTATCGCGATTTAGCTCAAGTGTATTTAGGATGCGGTTTGAGGAAGTAATTAGTCTGCTCGGGTGAGAGCTCAATTAATGATTTCAGAACACATATCCGCACGAAGGGAACTTCAGCAATATTTTAGCAGTTCTCGCAACCAATGTGTTAAGAGTCCCATCTACATCGAAGCGGAATATTTTTTACCTCCAAACTCCTCTTCTCTCTGTTGACAAATGTCATGTGTCCGAGTTCATCGTAGCAGTTCGTGATTTCGTGGCGTAAGCAGAAATTATAGGGGGCACCCTTGTGTGTCATTGCCAGTTTTCGACCTGTTCAAGGATTTCCCGAAAATTTCCCGTATGCTTCAAATTCTTTTGCGGCCGGAGCCTCGATATTTTTTTGTAGTTCGTCAACCACAATTCGTCTCCCCTTTCGCTGTAATCCCATCCATTCTCCTTCCATTGCCTCTAAATCCCCCCCAGTCTGTTAACTAGTGACTCTTCGGCATTTCATTTCTGACTCCCTAATTGTTCTGTATCTACTCTCCTCTTGTCTGTGCCTTGCCTTCTCGCTTTGATTATGCATGTTGTTCCACCCTGTACCTCGTTGTTAAATGATCACCGTATTACCCATAACCAAGTTATTTGCATTTGTAATTATATCTCTACATCACACTTTTTGACTGTGTTACCTAATTTTCTACAATATGTTTTTATACCTTAACTCAGAAAATGATTTTGAAACTTTTCGTGTACGTTACATTTAAGTCAGATGGTTTCATGACAAAAATTGCTTACGTATTTCATTCAGCTCAAAATTTCTTTTATAAATACTGTTTATTGCAGCGAGTATGTGCCAAGTACTATACAAAGCGTAATATAATTTCTATGGCACTTCTTGTCTGAGTTCAAAATCCTTTATTGTAAAAACCCGCTTCGATCAAATTTAAATGGCTAACATTTACGCACATTGTGCATTGGGACTCTCGCTTGTGTCTTTGCAGGTGGACGTAAGATAGTTCGTCAGTGCCCCTACAATGTCTAACTGAGCTCAAATTTTCACAATACACATCACATTGGCCTAGCGCAGAAATGTCTACGTTATTAATGTTGGTAGCGCTTGTCAGTATTATGAGATTCCTCGAATAACGTCATTTTTTAATGATATTGGTCAGTTGATTTTGGTCTGGCGCCTCAAAAATGGAAAATCGTTGTAAATTATGAAGGGCCCTCAGTTGACGCTATCATTTCGCCAGGAAGCGGTTCTCATTCGTCGGTTTTATATTTAATCTACCTTGGTGTCGCCTGAATGCAGATCCCCTACTGTTTACTTTGTTTTGGTGAATGACCTTCCTCTCTATCATTTTTGTGGTCGGTGTCGTAACTGCTCTTTTTAGAGTGTTTCGAATTACATACATTTCTAGTAGTTCACAGTTCTGTCTTCGTAATAATTAGACTTATTCAGTATGGTGATTGTCAGTTTGAAGTGGTTGGCTGGTGATTGTCATTCTTTAGTTTCATGTTTAGCAATTCGTATTTAACCACATCATCACAAGTATTGGTATATCAAGTTATCTATTATTTAGATGTTACATCTAAGAAAGGCAGAAACATGTTCAAGCGGAAGAAAATTAGACTTCGTTTCTATTTTCCTTAGTCCTACGAAAAAGAAAGAAAAGTTTCGGCTGAAAATTTTTCAGTTTTGGTCTTCATGTCTCAAGGGTTCGAAAATCTAGTGAAAATTGGACAAAATAGTTCGTCTGGGTGTACGGTCGCGCTTTAGAGACTCAAAATTGATGTCCCATCTTTGAATTGTATGGGTCGCTAAAGTAAAGGTTTCAGCTAAATCGGTCCAACACAAACTACATTTATCAAAACACCGAACAGTATTTCTCCTCTCGAAAACCGCTTTTAAGGATTTGGATGAAATATTTTGTGTGAACATGTCCTAACAACTAGAATAATAAATAGGTAATATAAAATATAAATATTTTCAGCCTTAAAAATATAAAGCAGCTCAATAAATTGTCAAAGATTTCGCCGAAAAGCAATTTTAGCGCATTTTTGTCAATACGAGCGTTTGCACTTAAGTTACCTGCAGAATGGTAGTCTAATAAACGTTATAAAACAAAATTCTGTATTTTAAACTGTCGTGCTTCGTTGTGTCACTTTCGCAGTGTTTTACACTATAATTCTGGAACTGTAAACATGAACGTTTCCAAAAAAAAACAAAACATCTTGGCAGTCTCGTAAATTGCGCAATTACTCAATGAAAGTTATCAGATAAGTGTAGGCAACCTTATAATTCCGAAATTTTAAGCACTACCAGTTTCTATGTGGAACGTCGATTTTAAATTCTACTAAGTTTATATAAAACGAGGTAGGATTGGTTACATCCATTAAAAAATGGTTTACGGCATTTGATTAGTATAGCAAATTCATAGATTAAATGTTTTCTTCAAATCGGCCTCATAGACAGATTTTTTTAAACCAATCCCCTTCGCCATTTGCTTCATCAATGATGAAAAAGAATGTGGGCAAACACTGTCTGTGTGTGCGCGCGTGAGTTCCAAATACAATTTCCAGGTATTCGCTCTTGGGATTTGCACAGTATTACGGGAGTATTAATCCAAATTATCATTTCATATTTGCTTATTTAGCATCGCGCTCAGCACGGCACGGAGTTGATTTTACACTACTAAAACGAATAGAAACTTCTCGTGTTTCCAAACCAGAAAAAGGTTGTTTCGATCATTTAAAGTGACTGTTGTTGTGTTCAAAAGGTAAATGGCGAAATCTGTTGATTACGACTTATCCAACTTAAACGGGGAGAGCGTTTAAATTGCCAATTCCGATGCGCTGTTTTTCTTAAACTTTGTATTATAGTGAAGATGTTTTTTCCTGAGGTCCAGTCACAATAAACGAATTACTTGTCTAGGCCGACGTTTTGCTGAATTTATAAAGCATCATCAGGGCTACAAAATATCACACAGCAGGTGTAGTTTACATATAAATATTTCGTTTAGAAATTAAATTGAGTTTCTTTCGGCAATATACCTTAGGAAAATGCTAATATTTATTTATTCTTATTAGTTCCTCTTAATAAAAACTGAATTGTAAAAAAAGATTTGAATCTAATCTATGTCGTCAGCTAGTCAATACTAATTATATTGTGTCCCGTAAACGTGCCTCTGAGGCACCGTTGCTTGGAGATGAAAGTATTCGAACGTTTTGACGTTTTTCACACAAAAAATACATTGCAGAGTTCTATCGAACTGACACGTATACATACTTGAAGTGTGTTCCTCTACAGTTATTTGTCTATTCCTTGATTGAGCAGAGATCTAAACTAACACACGTAAGGAAATGAGTTTCCTCAAATATTAAATCGTTTTTCGATTGTCACAATTAAAGCTGGTTTTGATTTATCACTGGGTACATAGCTAAATGCTACGCGTTTAATGAAAAGCCCATCATCGAAATTATGTGGGACTTGAAAAATCCTCTTGGCAGTCTAATAAAATGCCTTGCATTGATTACTCGGTGAAAGTTATGAGATAAGTAGGGACAATTCAATAATTCCTGGATTTGTTGCACTAGTTTCTATGTGGAAGGTCGAACTTGAGTTCTATCGGGTTTATATGAACTGATGTAGGATTAAGTAGTAGAGCGATAAAAAAATCCCTGAATGGAAATGGGGCTGAGGAAAGTTGTGTGATAGTCTCATCCGACATTTTTTCATCGCTATTTGGCGGTGCTCTTCGGTGTCTGTGTGTTGAACGTCGGCTAAATTGACTTGGACTAGCCCATTATTAAGTCGTATTCATCGTGTTGAAAGGAGCTGAGTCATTTCTAATCTCTTTATATTCACAATCATCGCTCGTCAGGACGACGATTTCCGCGTAACTCCCGAATACAGGGTACTGGTCTCACTGTCGTTCGTTTTTTGTATGATATAACAGTTCTCAAAACCCCTGGTTCTAGGAACTTTTTCTCTTATTATCATAAGGTACAGTGAGGGAAGCCTATTGCGTTAAGTGGCGCAAATGGTGTAAATTGTCAGCGATGAGAAAATGTAACAGTTGGCTCGCCATTTTCAACAGTTTCATTAGTCAGGGCATTGTTTGCTTCTGCTACTACTCGTTGACGCTTCGTACCCCTAATTGTACAAAATGTCAGATTAATCTCTAGATTAGTTTTGAATTATGTGACAGGGGGTTGGTTAGCTCCACCTAGTGGGATATAGTCCAACTTTAAAGAATATCAGCCCTCGGAAATTTTGATTTCAATGAAATACGGAGATGGATGGTATATGAAAACCGGAAAAATTGGTTGCTACGCCGGAATGTTCGTTTATTTGCCAGTTGATTAAATGCCTTAACGTAGATTTTAGGAACAGAGCACGTGCAATGAAACTTGAATACTAGATATTAGATGTCCTAAGTACAATGAATGTAATTATAAAATGAACGAAGTCATTGATATGCCCACTTCCGATGGTCAACAGTTGCACGCTCATGTTAACAGAACGAATAAACAACAACACGATTCTGAAATGATTCTTCAACTCCTTAAACTTTCTGGACGTTTTCGCAGCCGTGGTTTGTTATCCAAACAATCTTTGTTGAACCGCAACTCAAGGCAAAACAAGATTACTGGCTGTTGATCAAATTTTTACTTCTCAGACGTTGAAACAGACTGAAACATATTGTGTATATGTATTAAACACCGGTTAGTTTACATTTGTTTAATCATGATCTGATCTTGAAAATACCAAACCGTATTATTCGGGGGGATTTTCTTTATATTGTCCGTAATTATAGGAAGTAGAAAGGAAAGTTATGTAGTCGGGGGGAGAGAAAACTTGGGCTACCCACGAATAATTTCTCAGCATAATCCCTTGAGTCGAAAACACCACAATTATATCTCAGTAAACACGAATTCAACTAAATCGTGTTAACATTCTATAAACTACTTGCATTGATTAGGTAAAAGAACGTATGAGATAGCTAGGGGCAACCAAGCGAATTCCAAATTGTTAGTTACTTTTTGGTTTACTGGAATCTTTCTAGATTCTCACCACGTCCTAGTATTTTAAAGCCAAAAAAATGTATAAATTTATAAATAAATCTGGTAGTGGTTGTTATTCTGAAATTTATTGAATTGCCCCTATTTATGTAATAACCTTTATTGATTAGCCATTCCGTAGGTGATTTATGGGACCGTCAACGTAATTTTTTTTGGGAAGGTTCGTGTATCGTTTAGGAATTGTAGGGAAAATTGTGTAAAAAGGTTAATCAATGGAACGCCAGTAGTTTGAATTAAAGAATTTTTCGAATTGCTTTTACTTATCTTATGACCGTTGACCCTTAACTTCCGTGATATAACAAGCTTATTGTACTACCAACGTGAGTTATGTAATCACGCCAGATTTATATGAGGGGGATTGTAATGAAAAAACCCAAAAAATCGATTTTCGCCTAAATTTTCATATAACTGTTGCGTTGTTTAGCTGTGCACCCGTTACATTTAATCAAATTCGTTAACTGTTTGAGGAAACTAACTAGTTAGTTCTTGACCTTCGCTCGAGCAGGTCTATTTTCAACTCGTACTGACAGTTCCTGAACCCTTTAGACCGGGATCTTGCGGGTTCCATCAGTCGGATTTTTCTCTTCCCTTAATTTCGGCGTCCCGCGTTGTCCTGTACGCCAAATATCAAATTGGGGCTAATTCGGTTCTTTCAATGGCGTTCGCCGCCACACGTCTCTTCCCTCAAATGGTCTCTTACTGTCCCAAAAGCCATTGAAACATAAAGGTCTGAAGAAAACTCAACGTAGCCCTTCTTATTCCGAAGGGCTAATTAAAGTGTTTCCAGCGATATGAACTTGCTTGTACATTTTATTTTTTATTCATTTGTTTAGTTGTGTTGTAAGGTGAATCAATAGAACAGTTCACAATTTATAATTAAGAAATACTCACGAAGGATTTCGTGTAGTTCTGAAGCTATTATCTCGCCAGATTCCACAAAATGAAACCTCCCTCTTTTGTAACATCTTTCATCGCAGAAATTACCTCCTCGCGCACCTTTAGTGCATTTTCGTTTTAGCAACGTAACTAATTCTAGTTACTTGTTGTTAGCATGTGGCATTATTCTGAAAAGATATGACAAAGATTGTTGGAAATAGGAGCAATTATTTCTTTAGGGGAAAAGGCAGTATGTTGCTTTACTATCAAAAATTAATCCTCAATAATCTCTGCTCTGTCTTTTCTAAATAAAATTGAAATAGCGAATATCAGTTTTTAATGTCAAGGTGGTGTATCTATCTGGATATGTATGCATTTGGTCGTTGTAATTCAGGGGGATTTGCTTGTACGTTTTATTTGTTTAGTTGTGTGCACCTGTGTAACCTACCTCGTGACTTACTCGGGCGTTACGATAATTAATATGAAAACTGCTCTCTTTAGGAGTCAGCCTGTAAAAAAGCGTCATTATGTAACAAATAAGGTGGCACTCTATAAAAGATTGTATTGTTCAGTAATTCTTAAAAACTACTTTGATCGAAGAGAATACAGGGAATATGTTTTAACGTTTTTTTCAGCTCTCAGTTATAGCTATGAACTAATTCATTACGATCTGAGCATTTGCGAACTGAAAAAATCTTGCCTAGGATTATTTGGTATTTTATTTCGTTGAGACCAACCCAACTCCCGCGAACGAACCTGCGATCCCTTGAAAAGAAATGAAAGCGGAGGCTCCCCCCATTGAGCCCGGTAGAGTCCCATCCAAAAGTTTGTAACGTCACATTCCCATCTCCTTGACCTAGTGTTAACTCGAACCCTAGCATATTTTTGTTGTGTTATCATTGATTTGTTAGATTATTAGAACAGTTAATCAGTAGATGGGGAAATTTGAATGGTAGCACTTATATTACTGACAAGTGTCTGTTAGCTGGTTGATATTCATGTGACATATAATTTATAGAAGGCGAGTGGTGTTGCAGTGTACGAATTGTGTTCATCTTTGAATTTGAATTTTCTCTGACTAAACATGCTCAATGGTGCTCATTGATCAATTTCGAGTTGGAGTTTCAGACTTAGATATCATTAATTGTTTAAAAGGCCGAACGAATAGCTCTCACCACCTGTGGATGTTATCAGTAATAGTTTTGAATTGAGTGTCGAATATGCAAGTTTTATTGCTTATTTTGAAAGAGCTGGAGGGAAATTCACTCAATAATGAATCATTATGTACAGGAAATCCCTCCTCTCGGGGTAAATTGAGCTCGAGCCAGTCATCCTTCCAAGCTGCCCACGTTCGTCATAGTTTGGCGGGACGAGAGCCAATAGACTTGCCGTCAGGAATTGGTTGTGCACGCCAACAAAGTGCCTATTCCTTCCGACGTCCGAGTCGTCGACGGTAGTGAATGAAAGTTTCCGGACGTTCGTAGCGCTGACGTGCCACTTGGCGAATGATCCAAACAACTGACCTCATTAATAGTCAATGTATTGAGATGATTGTGCGAGTAATCTGTCGAATACTATTGACGTATTTGTGTTTTAACAGGTTACGCCAACCAAGTTAGGATTTTTTGAATTGTCCAATCCCACTCATTTGGAATACTCCTTATTTCGTTTTCAAAAAACTGTCACTGAACAACTGTTACTGTTTACCCTTCTTTTATTCCTAATGATTTTCGGCGCTACAGGGATGGGTGAATGCGTTCTTTCCTGTCTCAATCAGTACAAATAGCGTTCAGTTCTGATAAACTCAAATTCTCTACTTGAGGGATAATATAACTTATAATGCTGTCGGCATTATAAAATATGAAACTATACTATCATAGCTATCAATAAAATATATAACCTCAGCTATCAAAATCAAAATTAAAATAAGTTAAATTAAATCTAAAAAAGTATGCTCTTAGGTTAATAGTAGCGGTTGAATTTCGAATAGACAAGAGCCTACTTCCAGCTGCCACAGTGCCTCGCCTCCCTATCCATTTCGATCATCGGTAATTCCCCAATTGTAACTTTCTTTATCAGAAATGTGTATCGTTATTACTCAACATGAGTTCGTTACACTATTTAATGATGTCAAGTAATTAAATAAATTGATTGTCGATATTCCCTAGCTTACTTTGATCTTGTGGAACCCAATTTTTTAATGAATATTTTATTTTTATCTGAACTGGCCCCATTCTGGTTTATTACTCGTTCTAAATAATGCGCCGGCTTTCAGTCAGAAGCGTTTTTGTAACCTCCCTCAAAATTGGACATTTACGTTTCTAAATATGCAATATCTGTCCGTGCCGTACTTATCTTTAACTAACGTAGTCTAAAAAAAGTCCATTTTTTGCACAAAAGTTCCATTTGGTATCTAGTTGTGTCCATCTCGGCAATCCGATTGAACGAAACCCATGGTAATGAAATTCTGGTGGTTTTGTTGCATCCGCGTTGTGTTTGGTATCGTTTCCTAGGTATTTGTTGATGCCGGGCGAATTAGACGAATCTCAGACGTGTAGGGCTGTTCCTAAATGGAAAACAGTGAAATCACAGCAAATGTATTGAGGCAAATTCTGCTACTTGAAAGAATTCGGACGATGTAGCGAAAGTTATCGTTTCTCCCTCATGCTTCTCTATCGTGGGTCTTGGAGATGTGCGGCTGCGTCAAGCAGTGCCGTATCTTGGCAACCTCTTCCATTCGTTGATTTGTGTTAATCCACAGGAAAGATAGATTCCCTCGGGTTCATTGTGTACATTTTGGATCATAACCGGGTGACCCACTCTCCACTGTAAATTCTTGCCTTCTTACATCCCCCTTTCTAACGAAAGCCAAACGTTGGCTGGTACCCCAATCTAGTAAATTGGACATTTTCTCAAGAAATGGTAATCAGTCAGACTCGTTTTGTGCTTTCGATTAACGTTAGCCACTCGTATTTTGCAGGAATCGCTGGTGTGACTTCGACGCTGCTGCACGATGGAGTAATGACCCCTAGTGATGGTGAGCTTTGAATTTCACAATTTTCTGTTATTAGTAACTGACTTTTTTTTTTTTTTTCATTTCATCCTTATGATGACTGAACTTGGTACAGTTGAATGATCCCCTAGATTACTAAAGTTGAATGTGAAACTACTAGATTTAATTTGGTTTTTACGCGTGATATTTCGAAATAAAATTAAAGAAAGCCATGGGTACTGGTGGTTGGAATGGAATTATCAGGTTTCTCCATGGAAAAGGGATATTGTGAAAGGTGTTCATGTAGTGTATTTATGTGCCACTAGCCTATTCATCTTGTGCTTTTACGTCTAGCGTACAGAAGGTTCCGAAAACATTACTTCCTATCTTTTTGGAAGACCTCCTCCATAACTTGATTTGTTTCAACGAAAAAAGTTATTACGGATTAGCTGAAGAGCTCAATTTTTTTTGTATTTGCGCGGTTGCCATTAGAAGATTCAGGTTATTTCAGAGCAACTAAATCGGTTGTTCAGTGCTTTGGTATGGGAGTATTGATGACTTCAAGGCGTTTCACCGATTAGTCTTCGCTACTCTGATCGGAGACGTTGAATTGAACCTCATTGAAAACGTTGATTAGTTCAATTTGGAGTATCGTTGATGCATCAGCCATGTACACAAAAATAATAGTGGACGGAGTTACGATTGATTATATAGTTGTCGAGGGTTGATGTGTTTTGAGAATTTTGGTTGTATTTTTTGTTAGCGATTCCATTTAAAAAAAAGAGCTATTGCAATCGTGTAAAAAGTTGAGTTTTTCGAAAAAAAAAGTATCGAAATCCGTTTCATCACTTCACCTAACGAATCCTGAATTTCCACGTTTTGGCGTTCGTATGTACGAGGTCCTTAAATTAAACAGTTGAGTTTCACAGCTTACGAGCTTATAACGCCGGAATGAGAAGGCGAACGGAACCCGAATAACTCAATAACTAGGAGGGGTATTTCGGCCAAATTGTCGAAAGGAGGGTTCACAACGAGCCATCAATTTGTATACTGATTTCCTAGAATATGTTTGTTAACCAGTGAAGTCGTGTAACGGGGGGTTGTGTAAATTTGATTTTGACAGTTCGAGAAATTCATATAATGTTGGGTATGGGCGTATTGTAATTTAATTGGAGAGAAACCAACGACATAACTGTCGTTATGTTGACAACGTGAACCGTTCTGGAGTTATCGCGACGAACGTTAAAAAAAAAATTACCGCTTGTAATTCAGTTGGGCCCCAGCTATGTAATTGCAACTGGCGATATCAGAGGAAATGGCGAATTTTCCTCCAGTTCCTATTGTGCGAAGGTCACTACTTTATTGTCGAACTTGGCCAATAAACGTATAGGCAGGGTTGATGTGCATCCTCAGTCCAGTGGCTTTTAATGTATTCTCTATTCAGGTTCCTGTCAAAAGTAGTTTAGTCCTGGGGCTGGCTGGGTTTGCCATTATCGATGAAAATCCGCCCGCCTACGCGCCTCGAGTTATTTTTCTCTTCCGTCGGTGATTATGAAATCAACAAGGAAAAATATGATCGCGAGCTGAAATGGTTTATTCGGTAGGTCCTAAAAAGTAAAGATTTGAAGAAAACTGCATTTAGTCCGACAAAAAATTTGATTTTGAAACGGCGTAACTCATCATAAGTAGTTAGAAATTGCCATGTTCTCTGTGATCAACCAAGTTGTGTAGTCTCCGTCTCGTTTTATTTCATCTTCCAAGGTCAAATCCTCTAAAGGTCGCTTATGGCTCGTTTTTATGGATCTAGGGATATGAAAGCAGAAAAAATAGGTGCGTATAACTCTTCTAGCCACAATCTTCGCGGACGTAACGAACTGTAGAGTATGGCGGATATTAGTGAGCTGATTCCAAAAATCAACTGGTTAATTTTAATTATTGACTTGTCTTTACTGATGTGATACCCGGACATCATCGAAATCTCTGGTTTAGTAACTGTGCGTTAATTGAACATTTAATTGAAACCGACCCGAGCACGTTCCCGTTTGTATGTGAGACGATGTATAGTGCCCTGAGAAAGAAGGAACTGTAGTTAAGCAACTGTAACACTTAGCTTAGGAGATATATTGTACTATTTTTAGTTTATCAAGTGCTTGTCTCGATCATCTTCACCTTCAGACGCTGTAAAACTAACTGCTGTTCAGTGGGATCTAGTGCGAAACGTGAGTGGAAATTTAGAACAACAATTTGTTACCCCCATTAGGAAAACGTTTGGAACCTAGCAAAGCTCTCAGCATTCGAACTATATTACTTCACTAGCGTTGAGGTAGTGAAGTACGAGAGAAAGAACTGCAAACTGATTCTATTATGTATATATTGGATTAGTGATATTCCATAGTTAGGGACATCGCTACACAAAACTATTAGGGTGGACACAAACTGATAATAACGTCAGGTGTATAAAGGCAAATATGCCCTTAATGCTAGTAGATATCCTCAATTTCATGATGTTTTCTACATTTCTCAAATTCAAATATTTTTTATTGGGTGCGTCACCAACCTTATTTCATCTTCCAGCGGTTATCACATAATTTCCCGGACATAGTTTTCAACACAAATTTTTAATCGCTTCACTTATTTCCTGCAGGGTTTACGCAGTTTATCTCAATTCATAAACCAAACCTCGTTTTACATTTCATGTGTCATTTACCGGACTTCCTAGCAGACTTACCAAACATTTTAAAACAACTTCACCAAATTTTGTGCTCATTGTCCAACAGCAATTCATGAATTTACAACAAGCACACGCCGTTGAGAGGTTTTATCTCATTTCCGACAACTTTTACACGGTCTCTATAACTGTTGAGCAATTTTCTTTTTTTGTACTCAATTTCTGATTATTTATACTCGATTCCCCAACCATTTTAGCCCATTTTCATTGATTTGTAGTTAATTTCCCATTTTAGTTGGGTTTCCTCCTATTCGTTCTCGTCCTTCCAGTAGTTTTGACTCGATTTCTCGTCAATTTTGAATCAATTTTCAACGATCTTTTGTGGGGTTTTGCGAGTTTTGCTTGATTTTCCACCGTATTTAATTGATTCCAACTGTACGAAAATTCTTAACTTCTCCAACTTCTTCGGTTCTAACGTATTCGGTTCTTTCGGTTTTATTTATTCACTTTCGTATGTCTGCCTCGGTTTAGTTAGCCTGAAAGTTGAAAATCTACTTGACCAAGAAATGCCTCTAAAATCCAACCTGGTCTTAGTCTTGACAACTAATGAGCATTGAATTCTTGGTAAATCTCGGGGTTGGGGCTTCAGGGACCGACCAAAAGTTTAGGTCGACTTCTCTCTCGTTGCATCTCCCCGATAGTCATCTCTGTCGTTATTGCACGTACGCGTCTCACTTGGCGGCGCATTTATGTTTGACGTGTACAATTATTGCGGCTGTTCTGACGGGGATATCGATTTTCGATTCTTGACCTTGGCCTTAAGTAGGATTGACCTTGAAATATGCACTTAGTTGCTTCAAGCGGTACAATCCAACCGAGTTTCTTGTTAAATTACGATTTATTTTTATACTCAGAATTTGCACTTCTGATTGGTTGGACTTTCTGGTTGGTTTCTACTGCCTAGACTCCCTCAAGTATTGACGAGTTGCGTTCTTGTATGGGTGGAGTTATTGATTGTGACTGGTAGCGTGGGAATTGATGGGCTTCAACATATTTAACTTTGTTTCCGGATGTTTCGTATTGTCAAACCTCTACGTTATCATTTGTTTTTATTGGATTCTCCGATGAAAGGTTCGTGTAAGGGTTAAAAAAGGCTGAGTATTACGTTCCCCGCTCTAGATATCGCCTCGGCGGTTAAGTGCTGTTCAACCGCCGCCATTTTGGACAGCCAAGGCCGTGTCTCCCTCCTGTAGCTTTCTATTAATAAAACTCATCGCCGCGAATTTTGTCTCGAACTGTACTCGACATCTGCCAGTAAATAGTTGCATCCAAAATTAAAATTCGCTGCGATTTACCCTCTTTTTCGAATAGCGATTTTTCCGTGTACCGAATGCACTTGTGGAGCTTGAGACTCATTCTGGGCGTTGAATGTTGAATTATTTTGAGCTACGCAAAGCTGCCAACTCTCTCTCTCTCACCTGGCAAATTTTTGTATTTGATTTCCCTATCTAATCTGTTCCAGTTCCCAAACGCTTCAAAAGCCCATGATGAAACGTTTCTAGTTTTAATTGGGACATTATTGTTAGATAATTACCACAAATAAATTACGAAGTAATCAGTAAAAAGTACAGATTTACTGTTTTTTGTGGAACGGGTAGAGTAGAGTTTAAAGTGGTAGATTTTTTAATTGCATTTGCCTGATACTTAGGTACAATGATGGCTCACCCAGTAAACTGTTGAGCGTAAATCTGTTTTTTGTTGAGCGTGTTTTAGTTATTTAATTAAAATAATTATGGAGATCGATCTTGACACATGTCTCCAAATAATTTGCTGAGGCGGCGTGGCATGGAGATGAAAGGCTGAGACCACGGAGGGGAAAAGCAGTTTTGCCAACGTGACTCTGAAGCTTCGTAATGATTGTCCAGACATTCCCCCTCAATGTCTTGATCAATACTTTTTCCTACATACGGATGTATGTGTCTTTGTGTTGCTCAACCAGAGCCAGTCGGCACGTCGTATTTGGATGACCATGTTTGTTTGCCTGCTCATAAATAAGGCGGAGCTTAAAAATCAACGAAACTTTCACCTTCATGAAGGTCAAGGTTTTCCATTCCTACGGAAGTATTTGGCTTCTACAACTTTTCTGGAAGCTAGGCACAAACGTTCCTGTCAAAAGTTCTAGGGAAGTCGTAGGTTTTGAAGTCCCCTGTCAAAAGTTTCATTCACACTTCTATAGTTCCCTGTCTTCATAATCTGAGCTTTCTTTCAATGTCAACCTATCAAGCCCAATTTTGTAATTTAACTTAGGTAAGGACTACGTTTGTGGAATGCAAAGTGATTCTTAGCTCAATTGTTTCCTCTGGGGTCAGTTTCTGTCCTCAAGATATCAGGCACAACTTTGTAACTTTTTTCCTGGGAATGCAGCATACATTGGCAAAGTGAGCCATTGTCGTGAGATATCTAGCTAATGCCTTGCTTGTGATGCCTCAAATGATTATTGCTTCGTTTACAAACACGACTAAATAAACACCATCTTGACAGTATGGTCTTCAAAAGTAACGTTATTGGAGTATGTAGTGAAACAATTGTAGGTTGGTCCAACCCTTCTGGCTTTTTAATGTAAACGTAATCAAGATAAGGATTGATAAACTGCGTTTGTGTTTCAAACTGCGTCACTTGCCAATCGCTGGAGTGCCACTCAGAGAAATAAGTGGACGCTAGTCATCCTGCGTACGTGGGAGTAGGGAGACTTACTATCCTTCTCAATTGTACCAGACGCAGTGAGCTAGGGCCCCAACTACCAACCTGCGTAGTGTGTTCTGTGTGCTAAGCAAGACACCCAGTAGTAACCCTCTTTAGGATTGAGTGGAAGAAAACCTCTCAAATCTGGCCCAACCCATCAAATGTGTGGTTGTAGTGCTCACTTTACATTGCTTTCCATCGCAGCTCCATCACAACATAAACCCTTCAGTAGTAACCACTGTATCATTTTGAGCCGCATTCCTCTTAGCTGCGTGTTCACTGCACGCTCACTCAGATTTATTTCGTGCAACACCTAAACGATTCTTGCTAGCGTAGTTCTGGAACCTGGCTTTATCGGATATTGGAAATATTGTTCTCTCACTTGATCTGTAAACAACTAGGCTCCAAATCTTAGAAGTTACCCATTTCGTTCAGCCCGCCGTTGCTCGTCACTGTATTGATCATCTGTGATAAACGGTTTTATCTCAGAATGTCCAGTCACCCTCAGTTTTTACCACGAATTCGTGTATATTTGTCTGTCGTTTTCGTTATCTACACTGTAATGTTAATGACACGAGCAAGATATGTGTTGCGCCTACTTAGCAGCTTTAATTTGCTTTGCTCTAAGAAGTAGGAAGGAAAGTAGGATAAGCAGCAACACGAACAGGTCACTGTAAGGTTATGACGACTTAAAACGACATCTTGGTGATTAAAACACCTATTTCTCTCTCAGAAGCAAAATTGATACACAATTTTGATTAAACGTGTATCGCAAATTTTTAACATTAAGAGTGCGGTGGTATTAAATTGTTATGAGTAAAAAAATGTGAACACCCAGAAAAACGTCTGTTAGTCCACATACCTAACTTCACTCTGGTTATTCGATGACGGCTGTATGTAGGGAAATGACTAGTGATACCCGATAAATTCTGGAATTTTTTGAAGCACAAAATGCACTGTGATGCTGAAGAGTCTATTTTGAAAATTAATTGCGGATCAATGGAACATTACACCTTTACACGAAATAGATTGATTTTGTTCGGCAAAGCGATGGGTACGAGGAAATCTGTGTGATGCTTTTGTGGGGGGGGGGGGATGTTTTTGTTTGTATACTGAACGGAATACGTGGTAGGTCAACCAATCACTCACATAAACCAGTTTGTCGATTAAATTGAAAACGTTTACTTCCTTTAAACTGAGTCGAGTATTTTGCTAGAAAAACGAACCTGTCGAGTTTCTCTTCACTGTCAGTTCATTTGGAACTAACTGCACGTGCTGCCTTTTTAAAACTGGGGTTATCATTTCGTCCCGCCCATAACCTACGTTTAGATCTCAATTGTGCGCTGTGGTTAGTTCAACTAATTAATCGTTTGGCAGCTCCCAGTTGCAGATGGGCCAGCCGTTCCCGGTACTCAGTTGCTCAACCTTGAATAAATTACGTTCGCTCCGATTTACTGGGTATTTTCTAACTTGTGACGAGCCCTCAGTTCTGTGTTGTACGGAATAGAAAGCTTCTTCGACATTCTGTCTCCTCTTGCCGTTAATTCCTCTACGTTTGTTCTAATAATGAATGTACGAGGTAAAACTGTAGAAACCATAGTTAGTTGTTGTGATCGGGATTATTGATGTACCTAAAATGTACTCGAATTGGGTTTCCCAGCTGATTGTGAATGCATGTAGAAAGCTATCGTCTACCTAATTATCCTTGTGTGCAATTTAACATTTTAAATGGCGTCCGTTCCGCGTAAAGTCGTTTTTAATTTCTTAAGCCCAACGAAGGAAAGTATTTAATCGAGTAAATGGATTTGGAATTTTCTTCAGAGCTTTACGTTCAAATTGAGTCTTTATTTAAGAACAAGTTGAACGATGGGTGGCTATGAACTCGATTGAGAGAAAATGGCTTGGCCAAATCAATTTAAATGTGATACACCCCCAAGGGACGCTAAAATAAGGTTGTGAGCAAAACGGTTCAAAACCAACTAGTTTTCATGTGGATCAAGACACCAAATATTATTTCTAGAAAACGGCTCTAACGGTTTTGTTCGAATGTTTGTGTGAACAGCTCTAAGCAACCAAACGGCAACATAAAGTTTTTAGTTAGTGCAGGTTTTTCCTTAATCTCCCTCTGGCTGCAGATGGAGGTCACCGTCGGTCAATTCATTCCAGAGGGGCTCGTTGCCATGTTGAATTCTGATGAAAAGTGCATTGCATAGTTTGCCTTGGCTTCTTGAGTGATTAGAGAATGGAGGTTATCGATGTGAGATCAATACCCTGTAGTGGTGAAGAATGAGGACAAAGAATTAAGACATCCTGAAACTCTAACTGCATGGCTGGGGAGGATTTTAATGTAAAGGGGACAGAGCGGTTGACGTGAAGGCTGACCTAATACTATGCATTAAATATGTTCTGAGTTGGTGCCTCGAAAAGAATCCCTCTCATTCTACATTGGTGCTCCCACGAAAGTCATGTTTTCACCTTTCAGTCGCATGGTTTTCCTGTAAAAGTGTTCTGTCTGTTAAAATTGTTTAATGTAATGATAGGTAATTATTATAATTGCTTGATGTATTCCGTTTTAGGGGTTTCCATAGTTCTGTGTGCCGTCACTGCCGAGTGAATGTCGCTAATCAAAATGTCCAAATCACTTAGGAAGATTGATAATTTATCTAGTTTCATTTATGGAAGCAGCGAGCTGTTTGTGTAACTGTTTTGTGCTTCAACCAATTTCAAATATACTGGTTTCCATGTTTATTAATGCCGTCCCTCGCCTTTACTTTTCAGCTGTAAAACAGCGACTTCAAATGTACAACACCCCATACCGCGGAGTCTTCGATTGTATAAAGAAAGTGTACGCAGCGGATGGGATCTCCGCATTCTACCGAAGCTACACGACGCAGTTGACGATGAACGTACCTTTTCAAGTAAGTCGATTTCGTGACTACCTGTGATGTTACGACGTCTACTATGACAATCTCGACGAAACATCAACATCTTTCTTTTCTCCTACAGAGCATTCATTTTATGGCTTACGAAGTGGCCCAAAATATCACGAACCCATCGAGGGAGTATAATCCAAAAATGCACATGCTGTCAGGAGCTCTTGCTGGAGGAGTCGCCGCAGCCATCACTACGCCTTTAGACGTCTGTAAGACTCTTCTCAACACCCAAACCGAAGTAAATAAACTGTAACAATTTGTATCATATCTAATTTATTGCCAATTCTTATACAAGTATTTTATCAACTTGAATACAGTACCAACTTATTGCATTTATTGACTTCTTTTTATCAAATCTCTTACGTTCAATCAAAATCAAGATAGTACTCATGGATTTTTGTGTCTTATTGTGTGGATTTCGAACATAAAAATTTTTTGTACGAAGCTCATCATAAATTTGATGTTGGCACCCGAAAAAATCATGATAAAGGCGATGGAGAAAAGGACCGTAGTCACGCATTTATTACGTGGACTTAATTCGACATTTTGCCTGACATTAGCGAGCCTTACCTCGGTTCCCAATTCATCAACAATATATTCTACCAGTGAATTTAAAGAGGTTTAATAGTGTTTGACTTATCCCCGTTAAGATTTATTCTGCAGGGCTGTTTTTTTATTATTGGGAAAGAGAAAACAAACAAAATCGGGATTTTTGTCGTAAACTCGTCAAATCGCCGCTTTACGTTCCCAAGTAACGCCTGAAATTTTTTCGTACTTTAGAGTTGTCTCCAGGTCGAGGTTTTTTTAACCTGACAACTGAACTAGATAGAGTAGGGAGGAAAGGAAATATACACACAGACTGGTCGACGTGAGTTGTTCGTTAAATCCGAAATGCGAAATGGAAGTGGAATATTTGAAATCAGAGCACGAAACGTTTTAACTATTTCTAGAGATAATATATGTAACGTGTATTCTAGTATATTATCGGAAGAGGTGACAGCAATTGACCGCTAATTTTTTATTGACTCTTCTGAAGGGCATATTAAAACATATTTTGTCTTTGCAGACCTATAAAACGCTGCTTATAACAGCTACTGGTTTTGGGAGAAAGTTGAGGAGATCAATAGCCTCAACGTTACAGTAATAAATAATTCAAAAGTCACTTTTCTGTCGGTTCTGTGCGACTATTAAGCCATTTCTTATTTTGCTTTCGAGAATCGAGAACATTTCTGGGGTATCGATTTCACTTCGCCTTGAAAAATGTTGGTGTAAAGATTCCTAATGGCCTCTACAATTTTGGGTGTTAGATTTTACAGCACAATTCGGGTTTCGACTGGGTGTGTATGTGTGAGTTCAGGGTTGGAACTCTCAACGATTAAAAAAAGCAACTCCGTTTTTGGAGTATAGAGCGTGTAAAGATTGTGAGGGAGTTCAGGCCTCCATCGGATCCTAATCCGTTGGCACTGTGTGTGCAGTGAGAGTTACATAGCGTGGGTGTTTAAACATTTTCTTGTACTTATAATTGTATGCTATCACTAATACTTCGGTCAAATAAAAGATGGTTTTATATTTTATCATACACTGGAAGTTTTATATTATACACAGTACTAATATAATAAACCACAACATCTTTGTTCCTCAGGCTAAAGTCAAAGGGCTTAGCAACGCAGTCAAAGCTGTGTACAGACTCGGTGGGCCTTTAGGTTTCTTCAAAGGGATTTCTCCTCGAGTCTTATATCAAATGCCATCTACTGCAATTTGCTGGTCGACGTACGAATTTTGGAAATGGTTCCTTATTTCTAAAAACGTAGAAGAAACTCCTTTGAGCGAGAAAAAAGTCAGGTTTGTTCTATCTTTGTTGTTACCATTTTGTATCATAGAGCACGCTGCCTTGTCAATATGCTTAACGTAAGCGGCATTCCTGTCGTTTAATTTGAGTTGGTTGTTTGCCTGTCTAGTAGCGCTGGTTGTTATTGCGTTATCATTAGCTAATTTGAGGACTTTCAAGGAAACCCTTTATTTCTACCAATTTAGAAAGTTGATGCTGCTTCAATCGCTAAACGACAGTTACGGTTTCATTTTTTGGCCCTTAAAATTTCCTGGGGCTTTAACACAGTCATGTCAACGTACCTAGAGGGAATGGTGCAACATTTAACAGAATATCGTTAGTCATACAGGACGCAAAGGAAGTGTATGAATTTTCATTCGTTGGGAAATGGATGTTGGTACCACAATAAAGTTTCAGCGATATTGACGAAAACGTATTTTTAAAGTTTTCTCTTGATAAATTATTTTTCTGAAAAGTGTTTGTTATCTTCAGAGTTGCACTTTTAAAAATATTCTCCGAAGTTACCGACAATGAAGTTTCTTTTTGAAATAATCACTTTACACGCTAAAAACAAGTTTTAGACATGTTGCATGTGTAGCTTTCAAAGGCATGCCTGGTAGATTAATATGTTCAGGAAGCTGCCCTCAAGGCTGCTTTACCTGTTGAAATATTTGTTGTCAAACCTTTTATAATCAGTTAAACCGTTTAATGCTCTGTTTTATGCCACTTTTGAACTGCTGAGCTAACTTCTATTGGAAGTTGTAGAACGTAAATGTTTAACTTCGCGGTTTCTGACTTGTTTTGAGCAAGTATAAACATAACATTAAGGACGAGGTGTACTGGGGGATTATAGAGAGAAAACCCTAACAAATGGAAGTTGCTGTCAAACTAAAAGGTCGACACTGTTATCAGGACAGGTCTGAACTAAATAATAAAACACTTTGGCTTGAAAGTTTCAATGGGAAAGTGATTTGTACGCGCATTGACTGCGAGCACTGTTATAGGACTGGCAGATGTGCTGCATCCAGGTTTGTACGATGTATTTACGAATAACAAAATGGACCACACATCTTCATTACCTCATATCGTTTTAAACACTGTGTAGGAAAGTTGTGATGTGAGGCGTAAGTTGATGTTTGTTGACATTTTTTCTTTGCACGGTTTTGCGAATATTTCAATGTGTTTGGCGGTCTTTAGAGGCGTAAACAAAGGGGGGGAATATAAACTCTGTCCATGTAAAATGCGTTGAAGTTGATGCACGTGATTGTGGGATTCTGTCACACGCTGAAAGACTCACTAGTACAAGAACTGCTTAACTACGCAATGAAACAATCACTCATTGTTTTCCCCAAAAAAGAAAACGTAACTGTCTCCAAACTCCGAGGGAAATGTTGTTTCCAGTTTGAAAAATACTTGTCTGCCCCACCGTTGAATTTCTGAAAGTATTTGAAAGTTATTTCTAACGAAAAATTGAATCTGTTTGAATTAAATACGATGGGGCTGACCGCATTTTTGCTTCAACAGGGATTCGAAAAGGGTCAAATGAAAATGACTTCCTGTCAGTGCTGTTTCTGAGGAAGTTACCGTGAAAACTTTGCCTTTGCTCAGCTACTCGCTCTCGGGGGCTTTTTGTCCGATGTTGTGAGTCAGAATAACCTTATTGCTCGTAACTGTTAATTCGTCATCATAAGTCTTCAGGTTATAACGTAACTAGTGGTTGTATTTGTGTTGCGTGTTACTCTCGGTGGTGGGATTGTGCTGGTTAATAGGTGGTCTAGCTTCTTATTGGATGCTAATGTTTGACTAACTGATGGATTGAAGTGTCTTATTCACAACATATTTATCATAATAAAATGTAGGCCGACATTGCTCGTGGCACTCTGGTCTGTTGTCTCAAACAGTGTTTGTAGTCGCTCAAACATAAACCAACATCTCTGTAACTGCTATCAGGCCTGGTAGACCAAGCACTTCATATTCCGTTTCTCTGGTTGGTTGATCACCGAGTCACATGGCTGCCAAGCAAATTTTAGGCTCATAGGTCTTCTTAATAATTTACCAGTCATCTTGAGTGCGCTCAACACTCTTGTGAGGGGCCATGTAGAGGTTACGTGGTTTTCTCTCCTTATAACATCTTCATCAAAGGGCCCTACGAGAAAACTGGAACTGAGCATTAAAAACTGCACTTGCTGATGAACGATTCGAACAAACGCTTCTTTCATTATCACATATGAGGGGGCAGGCAACATTAACAAAAAATTGGGTGGATTTAGCTCTTTGTAAAAAGGCTCTAACGATTTTGATCTATTCACGTCGAAGATTTACTCACTAGTATTCTAGTAATCAATGCCTAAAATTATTAGTATTATTTGTTTGCCGACACTGAAAACAGTGTGAACGGAAATGTAGGAGAAATAAGTAGAACTTTTAAAAACATTTTGTGACAAAGCAGTAGATTAAAATCAAACTCTACGTATTGTTTTTATAAATATACCTCTTAGAGTCTATTGCACAGGTTGGGGATAAACGCCAAACAGAAACTTTTTTTTTTGGTTGCCTCCAAAGTTTTCAATGTGTTTGCACAACTGACTGCACTTAAGGAGTGTCATCTGGCCGATTTTCGATAAACACAGATCTGTTTCCTTGTCAAAATGGCTATCCGTGAACTCATGTTCGTGGTAACGTATATTAACACGGAAATACGTCCCAAAGAAACTTGGGAGAACAGAACACGTGTAGAGGATGACTCTGACATCATGCTACACAGTTGGGTCGAAGGGCTCTGAATATGTGGCGATACAGGCTTGGGTGTATACATTCCCGCAATGGATTGGAAAGAATCCAGACCACTAGGTATCAATACAACGGTTTTCCAGAGCGAACTGTTAACAATTAACCATCGCATCAACAAACTGATGACACTGAACATTAACAATAAGATAATAACAATATACACAAACCAATACCAGTCGGCCAATCCAATAGTTAGGGGCCTACTAGTAGAGGACACCAATAACAAAGGAAAAGAACTTGCACAGAGAAGAAATACCCTGACTGTGAAATGGATTCCGGGACACAAGGGATACAGCGGGAATGAAAGAGCGGACATACTGGCCAAAGAGGAATCGACCGATCACTTCCATGGACCAGAACCCTATACGGCAGTTACAATGGCAACAGTCAAGAAGGCCATAAATAATACCCTCTGGGGTAGAGTTAGCAAAGACATAGACAACAACAGAGGCCTTGAGGCCTTGAATTCTCTAAGCGTACAGGGATCACAAGGTACAACAAACAAGAGATGGAATGGGCGCTAAAACTAAATAGGAATCAATTAAGAAGATTAATGGGCATGTTAACTGGACGTTACACAGTCTGGAACACATTACACAGATATAACCCAACAATTGGGCCTGAATGCTCCTGCGGGGAAATAGAAACAGTTGAGCATTTCATATGTGAATGCCCAATATGGTTTAGAACCAGATTAGAAAGACTTGGAAGACGAACTATAGATAGGGACAATATACGACACAACGAATGGAGGAGAATCCTCAAATTTGTGGAGGGAACCAGAAGATTCCATTACCTGTTCTAGTAACCAAAGCCAGATGATCACTTATATAACTTGGCTGATGGGAAATGGCCACGATGTGGCCATTTGGCCACGATGGGCCACGGGGGAAATGGCCACGATGTGGCCAGGTATGTGGCCACGACTCAGGTCGCTGTTCCCTCGGCTTTGGCTGATGCACTGTAGTCTCCCTCTCTCATGTTAATTGGATAGCATTCACCAAACCCATACCTGTGAAGGTATGGCAGGAATTTTTACCATCTGGAGGGAGTTCATAATTCGGTTTCCCTCCTGATCTAACTGTTTATTTGGGTGGTAAGTTTCATAGGGACAATCAAGTGCGGTTTTTCTTGTCATAACCTTCTTCACCAACTTAGCAAAATGCTTATAAGGTTGCAGAGTACCAACAACCGTCACTCCCTGCTGTAGGAAATACAATGGAGTGGCACGTGGTTTCTTGTTTCTTTCTCATTGGAAGAACAGTTGAGCCACGCATTGAAGTCGCCATGCCTGTAAGGAATTGATCTGGCTTAACCCTTTTTCGCCTGAGATGTTCACGGATGTTGAGGAAAACTAATGCATGTTGCGTCCCTTTGACGAGGATTCTCATCTCGCTTGCCATTTATCTAGCGTGTCAAGTTTTTGTTCAGTTGAGACGTCTATACCGTGTTCAGCCCAGAGTGGGGAACCTCCCTTTTCATTCTCGACTTTGTCCTCCATCCACTCAACGACCAAGTCAACTGGTAACTGACCAGTGATCACTTGGAGTGCTTCAGTGGACACTGTCTTATAGTCATTGGTGTTCCACGGTAGCGCAGCTCTCTGGGATTGGGACAGTACTCTCCCAAGACTGAGTTTGTTCACGACTCAGACAATGGAGCAGTACCCAATTAGGACTAGGATTGCCTTCTACGGAAATACATAAAAATAAAATAAAAATAGGTAAATGTCCTCTAATGAACACACTAATTAACAAACCAACACAAAAACATTAGTTAACCTATACCTGCATTTAATTCTCTATTATCGTTGTTGGGTTGCACGTTACTATAGAACGAAGGTACGAGGCAGTATTGTCTAATTAGTATGCGCCTTATAACCCAATTGACGACCAGTAACCAATTGTTCCCCTGCTTTTGCTATTTTTTCTCATACAGTTAACACTTTGGTGGAGAAATAGCATCCCTTGCATCAGCTCTCGAATTTGTCATTTAGAAATGTCTATATTTTCAGCTTTCAATGTCGTACAGTGTTATCCCGTTTTTGTCAAAACGACTAGTTTCTTGGCATTAACTTCACTTGCTCTTGCTCTAAATGTTGAAAAATAGTATAATTAATGTAGTTGTTGGCACACAGCCTTCCTGGCGAGCGAATTTCGATTGATTATTACGGAATAAGCCTGTGAACACGATATGCAAATAACCCTTTGTACAGACAAATAGCCTTGTTATTGCATTTAAAAAGTACGAGCATTGTACTGTGAAAATCACGATCACCCCAATAGTTCAAGCTATCATTCATTCCGCTGTAAAAAATACACTAAAATAAAAAATGATTATATACACTTGAAATGTTAATGTTTTTTTCTTCGATGTAACTGGAGTAACGAAAGTATATAAGTTGAGATGAAAACTGCAGTTTTCAGTGGAGGACATTTACTTCCTTACTTTGTTTTAAGGGAGTAAAAATACCCCGATAGACCATAATGTTTCCATTCCCAGAACTGAATGATTTTTTGATCTTATCTAAAGCGAATTCGATCCTGGTGGTAACTGACATAATCTAGGGAATTACAACAGCCATTTTTGTGCCACTTTTGAACTCCCTAGTTCACTCCATCAGAAATTGACTGAGATAAAGAGAGGAAGATAAATGAGAACACATTGAGATGGGGAGTGGTTCATATAGCCAACGCAGCAGATTTACCACTTCTTCCAAGCTTGCTATGTGTCATTTTTTTTAACAACCTTGCGGCGTGCCAGAATACTCTACATTTTATCGGCTGTATAAGCGATTATTCACAATAGCGATTATGCATGGAGACGCAAAACTATTGTCAGTTCCTGTCTCTTGTAACGAAATAAAGTTTTAAAGGGAACGCTGTAAAATCTAATAGCTCCATTTCCTATGAAAATTTATCAATCAAATATGTGTTTTGCTTTTGTGTAGCTTGATGTAGCCCTTATGATTAGCTAACCAGTTGATCAGCGTTTTCCTCCTACAGGTACCTGCACAACCATACTGTGTCCGATGTTGAATGTTGTTTTAATCAGATAATTGCAGAACGTGATTTCGTCAACTTCATCCAGACTCCTCTAACTCAACATTTTTATCTACAGGGAATTGCCATCACTCACATCGGCAAGTCTGTATGCAGTCCCAGTGGCCTTCAGTGCACAAGCAGAGCCGTCGCTACTTGACGTCAATCGAAGTTAAAAAGTCGAGCTACTCACTCAGTCCCCATGCTCCTGGTTGGTCTCTCTCTGTCTCTCTTCCATCGTCGCCCTCTCACCTGCGTCAAGTTTCAACATCCACAAATTTATCAATAATAAAAGTTACATTAAAGAGGAGTAAATGTGACCGATTCCCCAACTATTGTCAGTCATCATGATTGTGATCACAGTTGGCTATTCTTAACGGGGTAAAGTCTCCTCTCTGAAAGTCAAGTTTAAAAGAACTGGGACAGTTCACATTTTTGTAGAATCTGATTAATAGTTGACAAAAGCAATAGTGTAGTTTTGAATCCCGTGATTCCACTAGTGTACATAGAAAGTTTGTTAGGAACCGTATATTTTTATTAATAATTTTCGAAGGAAATTGAAAGGTGCTTTCTTTCAGAAAAGAAGAAAAAATTGCTTCAAAAGCAAAAGCGGCGTTTTGTTCAGTCTAAACTTCAAAATTTTATTTAGATATAGTTGAAGTTAATTATATTCTCCCTCATTCTGCACATTTTGTTAGAGATCTTTCAATTTTCATGGGCGTTAATTAATACGTAGGTTTTGAATGTTTAATTTTTGTCTTAGAAGTTGTTTTGTTTCTGTTGAGATTTCAAAGAGAAAAGACAGCTCATCTCAAATTATATCGATATTTTGTTTGTTGCGTACTTTAATTGAAACAAGTTGAAGTATTGAGCTTTTTGTTGTTACCGTCGAACTAATTGTAATTGACCAAGAGGACAGAGAACAGTTTGCATTGCTTTAAAATTACGAGTCGCTGCTTTTGTTGTTGTGCTGGCCTGTCGACACGAGTAAATGTTACGTTCTGAGCTTAGGACGTTCCAACGACTTCCTCTCGGCTGACTTGTGGGAATCCCAAACTTGAGCTTATTCGCCAGATTAAAGGGGGATTTTGATTTCAGAAGCCGCATGACGTAGAAACGTTGTCACTTCCGCGTGAGACTTATCTTGCTGCCTGATGTAATACTAATGCAGGAGACATAGGCGAAGCTATTCACGTTCAGGAAGTGGCGTGATGTGTGTTTTGAAAGACGCTGTACGTCCTTACTAATCGGGCACCAACTAAGCGCCTGGTTTACCACATCGCTACATCTCTAATTGGTCCTTTGGGTGCAGTTAGGGTAGTGGGTTTTCTAAATAATCAGAGCTCTTGTGAGCCCGTCATCTTAATGTATTTTTAAAAAATCCGTTACGATATAAACTCTCTCGCCATGGCTGTAGAATGTCTGTTCTGTGCGAGGATGTTCCAGGCATTACACTTATCCTTTCTCTCCCCATCCCCTAGCTACATTCTGTGTTGTGATATTCCTAATTGGTTGTCACCACGAAGTGCGTAACCTCTAGTTCTACACTAACATCTTCTTTGATTGCAAGAAGACTGGCATGCCCCAGTGAGCCCCTCACGTGAAAGCATTGCACAGTATGTACTTGTAAACTCCAGCCCTGCCTCACAGAATGTGGCTCTTCATATGATTCAAATACTTTTCACTGCCTCTGGTTTTGAATACTCTCATCACTTATCGATAAAGCGTTCAGACCCCCGTATTATCTGCCAGCTGACATTTTTGCTCCGACAATTGGCGGTTTTCTTGACGATGACGGGATTCTATATCCTCCATGTGACGCATTGCACTTACACAAAGAGTCAATGGGGCTTCGAATGCCCTCCTTAATTTACAGACTTGACTCATGCTGGTCAAATGTTCATTGAATACTTGTTTGTACATCAAGAATGTTTTAACATTTCCCATGAGGACCGACATCAATGTGGTTGTTAAAAGGTGAGGGAACTCGGGAGTTGGCCCATAGATTGTTTCAGATGCTGCTATTAAGAAGTTAGTTGCTAGATTGAGATATATCAATCTTATTCTCTGTATCATGGATTGCTCCTTCACTTATGTCAGTAAAGAGAGCCCTTTGGTTGCTTTATTTTCTACCTTCCTGTGAGTGATAACTGACTGTCTTTGAGCACTTAATCGATTCAAGTGACTTTTTAGTGTTAGCCCTTTCTTTCCCAACAGTTGTGGGATCGTTTTGGGCTTTCGCATGCACCAACCTATGCCTTTCTTAATGATATCTTGGTTTTTTGGAAACTGAAACGATCTGCTGTTTTGAAGTGCCTGTGGCATTTTTTGAGAGTGAATGTTTGGTTGATGGATCATTGTTGGGTGACTGTGGTTGATCTGTCTCCATAAGCAGCTCCTCACATTATTTTGGAAGGGGTCGTTTAACACCAGCATTTCCTCAATAACATCAAAGTTAATTATTTTCTGAACGAATCGGGCGAGTTAGAAGCAATAGTTCATCACAACAGTCGAACACATACAGTGTAGCGGTGTGGCCGCTGGGTATGGTCGTTTTCTCTTGCTCTGAAAGGAATTGTGAGTTTTGAAAACTTTGTCGAGATAGATACTACACCTATACACTATTTCCAATAGGTGTCGGTACGTTTAAGAACTTCCTCCCGCGCATTAGATCAAGTTGCCGTCCATCCTACAAAAGAAAATGACTCTAGTGGCATCAGTGTGTTGTAACATACGCAATAATGAACGAACAACAGCTAATAGGGGTTTACGTTCGGCCCGAGCTCCAAAAAAGGGCTTTCCTGCAAGTCATTGCTCAAAATTTGCATGCCTATTCATGTGCGATCTGACGCAACAATTCAATGAACAATTTCGAAACGGCTCTAGTAAACGTAGCTTTTAGAGAACTTGAACATTCAAAACCATCACATAAACTAACAATTGTTATTCATTCCTCAGGTTATCACATACTCATCACTTTTTTTACCCTCTTTATACGTACTTAACTTGCATCCCATAAACCACCCTACGTTTCCCAATTTATCGTACTTTTGGTGTGAAACTGACTTAACCACTTTGGGCTAGAGGGAGCCGATATACAGTATAGCAGCCGTATATTTTTGTAGGCTCGTCGTTCTAATCGAAGAGATGAGCTCCTGCGACGAGAGAGAAAGCCTCATTTTGTTTTGCGTCACGCCACCTCCCAGAACAGCTTCAACTTGGTGGCGTTGACTTTACGGCTCAACATCATCATTTTTGATGGAATTTGTATTTTTGAAGCGCAAAACAAACAGAAAAAAGTTACCGTAGAATTTCATTGTTTTTTGTTTTGAATTTGCTCGTCGATTTTTCGTACTAAAAAATCACGTTGTTGTTGAAAATTTATTGACTATTGTAGTGGGTTGGCTCAGGAAAGCAAGGCAAGCTGAATAATGAAAGTTGAAGTTTTAAAACCAAGATTCGTAGTATAACTGAAGTATTTTACGTACCACAATAACGTCCTTTGAAGTTAATTTTATCGAAGCGGAAGAAAAAAAATCTCATTTCCTAATTTTGATAACATTTCAACGAATTTTTAGGGGAATAAAATTGTACAAAAAAAATCCTTTTTCTCCTCTCATTGATCCCTTACCCTCATTCCCTCCCTCGCCCCTTCCCACTATTATTCCTTTCTTCCCCTAAAACTTGTCATATTTTGTCTGTGATAATATTGTTAATTTATTTTTGTAGTAAAATGTTTATAATGATGTTCACTTTAAGATGAAGTAATGTCATTTTTAAACGAGATGATTTGCTGGTATAAAAACCCCATATTGTTTTCCGTTTAAAAATGACTTGAGTTTTACTGACTTATTTTTGAGTAGCGTGGCGGAAGGGGGAAAAAAATGAAATCAACGTGTTTCGAGATTGTCTTCCCCCGCCCATTTATTTGTAAATGAGTGAAAAAGCAACTTCAACTTGAATTTTGAGGTAGAACGGTCGTACAAGGTGGAGTAAAGCTTAACTGTATGTTGCGAGAATTTTTCCCCTGACTTCTGATCGATGAGACAATTAAATTGCTTTGTGAACATTACGTGTGCGTATTCATTTCGCAACCTGATCGCATTCGAAAGTATATCAACTTCATATAAAGTGAGTATAGCAAAAGTGGTTTTGTACGTGCAATTGTCTGGAAGTGGACGTTGTTTGTTAAAGAGTTTTTTTACTTGCGACCGTGTCAAAACAAAGTTTTCTTCAGATCTTCCACGTTTCAAGGGGTTTAGAGTCGGAAAAACACTATTTGGAAAAATGGTGTGTGCGTCTGTGAACACGATTGGGAGACCAGATCGGCTCAAACATGATGTCTAGCTCGCAGGTCACTATAGAACTCCAAAATAGGGATATGAGCAAACCGGTTCAAAACTAAAGTTATCCTAGAGAACAATTATTTTCTATCTTTAAAACCGCTCTTACGATTTTGATTAAAATTTTTGAACGAAGAGCTGTAAATAACACGACAATGCCGTAAAATTATCATTCGCGTAAAAATGAAGAACTGAACTTACGAAACATTTCAACAAAAATTTTAGAGCAGCTTTTTATAAATTCCGCTCAAATGCTACTAGATTCTTCAGAAAACTTGAGGTGGTAGTCAAATAAAGTACATATACGACGAGTGTTTAATAATGCTCATAAGGTGTAAGAGTACAGGGGCTATTCCAGAAATACCGGAATTGCAACTGCTGCTGTTATACCCGATTATTTCAAAATGATGAAAACTATCCTCGAAAATATCTGGTGCGGAGCAACACACAACTTTCTGCCACCCCCGCAGCTACATATGCGGGTGCTATATCTTCGTTCAACGCATTTTTACAGGAACATTTATAGAGAACAAAATGTAGGAACTAGTTAGCTGAGAGTACTCCGCAAGTTTGATCGAAATCGTTAGAGCCATTTTTGAGAAAAATTGGAATACCGATAAATTAATATTCGACAAATCTCCTTTTCTGAGTTAACTTGGCTTATATCTCCGTTCAACATATATATACAGAAATAATTATAGAGAACGAAATGTTGCTATGGGTGAATAAAAGACACTCCATTAGAATTTATCAAATCTGGTGAAGAAGTTACCCTGGAATTTACGGAAATGTTCGAAAAAACGTTATTTTCGACACATTTTGATTTTTATCTCTGTTCAATGGACTGTCAGAGGAACATTTATTGAGAACAATATGTGGGTATTAACTATTCGAAAACATCTTGAAAGTTTGGTGATAATCATTGAAGCCATTTTGCCAAAAAGCGTAAAAAACCTAATTTGGCTTCATAGGCATATATCTCCGTTCACTGTATTTACATGGAGATTTGTTTAGAGAAGAAAAGTTAGGTATTAATTAGTAGAAGATAATTTGAAAGTTTAATCAAAATCGTTATAGCCGTTTTCGAGAAAAATGCGAAAACCCCTAGTTTTGGTACATTTTCGCCCCCCCCCTTCCCATCAGCCAGAATCGTCCATAACCTTATTTTGGTGACAACAAAAAATAACAAACAAAACAAAAAAAGAACCAGCTCAATCGGATCAGCCGTTCTCCCGCAAATCGAACTACAGACACACACACGGACCACGCGCCGAAATTAGGTTTTTTAGACTCAGTAGGCCTCAAAACGTAACGATCTGAAGAAAACCCAAATTTTTTTTTTGACACGATTACTATACTTCCCTTCCGTAGTCTCAGTGGCGGTATAATACATTCTGGAACCTAGTGTCTGACCAGTTTTGTAAAGAACTGGAAGTCGACGACATGGCCAGTTGAGTACTCATCATACACATTTCGAATTAGTCTTTCCTTAACTATTGACTCACTCCAAGGGGAGTTCTTGGTTATGCATCTCCTTGCATGCTAAATTATACCAAATACTACAGAGGGCTAAGGAAAGTAAAACCGTCTTACGCATTTTGTGTACTAAATATAGTGAGCAGAGGGGCGTAAATAAAAAACAATCGGGTTTGCGATGTTTATTTGTATATTACTGAGCACTTGATGGCCGACTTCAACAACCAAATTCTTTAAAACTTCGCTAATTACAAATTAACGGCTCAATTAGTAAACGACGCAACACTGGTGATTCACTACGTTCAGTGATAAATGAAAGCCAAAATACTTTCGTCAATGTTCAAAACGTGTATATACTCAACCAATAAATACGACACTATTGAATGATCTAATAGGAATGGCGAAAAAAACGTATTTACGACGAACGAAGAAAATCGTTGGTAACTGACAACAAATGTCGCATTCAATACAACATGAAAGACAAATAAGAGCGAAGGAGGGAATCGATAATAAGCGCCCTACACAATTTATGTATTACTCCAATTATATTGTAATACAAACTACTTTCTTGAGAAGCTACATCAGCATCTGAAATGGCAGTTGTTTGGAAGCGACCAAAATGAAACGAACAAGAAAATGGAGGAACACTGGAATGTCTAAAAAACGTAGAAAAGAGTTTGAACCACTCAGTAGACTAATCAAAATTAATACCTTCTACTGGGTTTAGGGCGCCTATTTAATAATAAGTTAATACAAGATCGCAGCAATAATACTGATAAAAACCGTATTGCGTACAGCTCAAAAATGACAAATTAGGGAATATTAGAATAAGTTGCACACGATTTGTAACAGCGTTTTTCAACTCGAAAAAACGACCAAGAAACTGACAAACTGGTGAGAGGTACAGACACCGACGTGAAGAGTAGACAAATTATTGAAAAATTGTAATACTTCAACAAGCAGTTTTAGAATGAAAAATGAACACCTTTCAGAAATTCCGTCAATATTGACTAATTAGGGGGAAGAATTTGAAAAAACTTACTGCGAACGACTGCCAATCGTCAAGAGCCGGTCTGGGTACCGTTATTATTGCATTGTGACTGATCTTTGTAGGGAAAAGCATCGTGGTCCTAATATTTTACTAGACTACCAAATTTTCGAGCTCGCCCGCTATTGAACCTTTCGCACCGTGCCAGGACGTGGTCAGGAGTTTCTTAGTGGATGTTCGTTCATTTTGAGTTCAGGGGAAAGCCACCCTAACCAAGCTAGCCATCAATAGTATACAAGAGCTTACCTCATTTGTTTGACGTAAGGGCTCATCCACGCTGGATTTCACGATTCGTCAAAAATATTACACAATTTTACAGAGATGTGGTAACACTCAACACGAAATGTGCGGGAAGTTATTTTCGTTCAATTGCGATCAATGAATTGTCAAATTGGTTTGAATTTTTTCGCCCGGGAAATTAAGTAGAGGGCTGCTACAGAGTGCACTGAGGTTTGATTATTATGTGCAGCGACAATACAAGGCTCTTCCAGACATCCTGCTCTGTCTTTTCGAGAAAGCGTCTTCCGTTCTAAAAATTAGTTCAACTTATTCATTTCTTTAAATCAAATCCGTGACGCAGACATATCTTGGCTTCAGATGAATATATACTGTATATATGCTCCTCTCACTTCTATTATGACAATTCCTAACAATGCTCTTTCCCGTAGCGCCAGGCTTCCAAATTGTCTCCGATATTTTCTTCACATCCCCTCTCTGTCCAAATGACTTGTGACGTGGAAGCGACTAAATGAGACAGCGGCCCAATAGGTGAAGACGAACCCACATCTAGCCCTTTCGCAAGAATCAATACAATCCCTTCAAGGCTATGACACCCCCCCCCCCCCCAATTGCTTCGATTCCACTTCGTCCTCGTCACACTACCTCCTAAAACTATACCTTCCCATTTCCCAATATATCTCTAGCAGCTTAAATTTACACCCTTCTTCCCCCAACTGAATCAAAATTGTCATTTGTGTGTCAGAGTTGCCAAAACCCACTCCTTTATCCGCCTTATTTTCCACACGTTAATGGGGACTAATTATTCATACTTTTGTTTGGTGTGCTTCATGCTCAGTTTGTTCTATGCCACTCAACTCTTTCACCCGCCGCTAACTCTCAAATCGAGTTTTCAAAGGTACAGGGTCTCCCATGCGATTCTGCTTGAAAAGCTGGAGGCTTTTGGTTTTTTTTGGGTCGTTACTTGCATGGCTGAGGAGTTATTTGCTGGGTCGTCGTCTGGTTGTCAGGCTGAGGGATGTGGTCTCTGATTCGTTCATTGCCTCATCAGGTGTGCCCCAGGGATCACGTTTGGGCCCTTTACTATTTCTCATCTTCATTGATGACGTGAGTAAACTGTTTGAGGGGACTGTGAAACATCTGTTATTCGCTGATGATTTGAAGATTTTTATGAGAGTGGCCTCAATGAGTGATTGTTTGGTTCTTCAGAATGCTCTTACAGCCTTGCACGGATGGTGTTTGAAGAATGAGCTTGGACTGAATATTGATAAGTGCTCAGTGGTCACTTTCCGTCGAGGTGTATCCAGCCTACAGCATGACTACTCGATAGGAGGGGCGCTGCTCCAGCGTAAAACCCTGGTGTGGGATCTCGGAGTTTTGATCGGTTCAGAGTTTACGTTTTCGGACCATATTGGTGAAATATGCTCGGGAGCAATGAGAAAACTGGGCTTTCTCAAAAGAAATCCGAGGGATTTCAAGGATCCAAACGCCCTTAAGCTGCTATTCACCTCCCTTGTCTGTACACCTCTCGAGTTTTCCTCCCCTGTGTGGTCGCCGTGATATACCAGTGCCAAGAATACCTTGGAGCGTGTTCAGCGCCACTTCCTGCGCTATGTGTCCTACAAGAGAGGCGATAGGTGGGAGGACTTTTCCTACGCAGTGGCGCTCAGGAGAGAAGGCATGTCCTCTTTGGAGAGTTGGCGACGTGAGGTGGACATGCTTCTCCTGCATGGGTTGACTGCGGGTCGACTGGATTGTCCGTATCTGCTTTCCAAGTTGAGCTTCTACGCCCCTCCATACGCTACCAGACTCCATCAGCCTTTATACGTCTACACCTCTTCGACCTACTGTCTCCACAATAATCCCATGGTGGACTTCCAGGATGACTTCAATAGGTTGTCACACGGTGTTTCGGAGGACCTACTGTTGTTGTCAAAAGACTCTTTTAGGTCCAAAATTCGACGGTTATTGTGATTTTCATTAGTTGGCTCGGGATTGCTGCTGATTGTTTTGTGCTATTTATTGTGGTTTATATTGTCCTACTTTTATTAATCTTTGTTTCTCACTGTTAAATTGGGCACTGCCCGTATATGTTATAAATAAATAAATAAATACACAGGATACACCCTTTTTACTAGCTTTTGGCAGCGAAACTGCTACTTTGGGAAGCCTCTTGGACAGAATGGTGCATAAGTAAGCTGTCAATCTTTACTCTGGGCTGCAGCGTACAATTTAAAATTAAATTATAAGCGTTGTAATCCGGTTTTCTTAAATTGTCTTCTTGTTAAGACGAAAAAACTGTGGAACCTTGTAAGTAACCGTTTTTGTAGTAATCGCTGGTAAATGATTGGCAATTGATAACAATCTTCAATATTGACTACCGACGAGAAATATTGTTTAGTGCTCAGAAGTCTGTATTCAAGTATCCATTTTCAACCCTCTTTAGTCTACAGGGTCAGAAATTTAACATCAAAAGGCGTCACAACCCAGGTACCACCAAGATGTTCATGTGCCTCTACAAATTTATTGAGAAGCCTGTGAATGTGAGGTGTTTATTACTGATGGCACTCCACTACAGCACGAACTGACTCTAGTAATACGCCATTTAGGGCTTAATCGATGCATCGAGAGCAGTTCCGTGGGAGGATGACACTAACCTCGTTTGATTCACTGAAAGCTTACAACCATTAACGGTTTACTCCTGACAAAATATCTGGTGCGTTGCAACACACAACTTTCCTTAGCTCTACGTCAATTCACTTTCTATATGACTTTTTCTACTTAATCAATTCATTTATCACTCAGTTCATTTGAACTTGGTCAAACAACACTTCACAGCAGCAGTTCCAGAATTTATTGTGCTGTTCGTACTCATTCCAGGACCATTATTGAGCACAGATAATTAATGAGGCTGTAAACAAAATTTTTACTTTCCTTGGCTCTACGAAGTAAAAAGGAAAGTTATGTAATCGGCTGAAAAAAAAATTTTGAGTTTTCTTCTGATCTTTACGTTTCAGACCCTCCTGAGTCCGAAAAACACTATTTGGGAAAATGGCCCGTGGGTCTGTGTGTCTGTGAACGATTTTTAGAGAAAACGACCGTACCAAATCGACTCAAACTTGATATCTAGCCTGCAGGTTACCATGGGACGCCAAAATAAGGGATTGAACAAAATCCACCGAAAGTTAACTATAGTTATCATAGTGATCAAAACACCAGATATTTTTTTCCTCAAAAACGGCTCTAACGATTTTGATTAAATTTTTTATATTGGTAGCTCCTAATATGGTAACTATACCATAAAATTCCCATTAGTGGGAAAATGACGAGAGCAGCACGATAAATTATCAAAATTTTCGACGAAATTGATTTTAGCGCGGTTTCTAGAGAAAACAACCGTATCAAATCAGTTGAAACTTGATGTCTAGCCTACAGGTTACCATGAGACGCCAAAACAAGGACATGGGCAAAATCCACCGTAAGTTAACTATTGTTATCATAGTGATCAAAACACCAAATTTTTTTCTCAAAAACGGCTCTAACGATTTTGATTACATTTTTTATATTGATGGCTCTCAATAAGGGAATTATACCATAAAATTCCCATTCGTGAGAAAATGGCGAGAGCAGCACAATAAATTATCAACATTTTTTACGAAAAGCGTTTTTGCGCAGTTTTTTTCTTATAAACTCCGCTGGAATTTTCTTTGAATGTTAAAAAATATTGGTATTGTAGTCCAATCCAGTACCTAAAAGGTGAGTGTTTAAAAACGCTCATGAGATACATCGGGCTCACTCCAGAAATTCCTGAATTTCAACTACTGCCGTTTCGCTTACTACCAGTTCTAAACGTTTTTACCCAATAACTCTGCAAAAGTGATAATTATCCTTCTTCAAAAAATTCGTGCTTACAACCTCATTAATTATCTGTGTACCAATTGCTCAATAATGGTCCTGCAATGAGTACGAGCAGCACAATAAATTCCAGAACTGTAGGCGCTACCGCTTCCTGCTGCTGTGAAGTGTTGTTTGACCTAATTCAAAGGCCATGTACAAAGTGATTTGACGTAGAGCTAAGGAAAGTAGTGTGTTGCAACGCGCCAGATATTTTTGAAGAAGGATAGTAATTACTTTTCTAGTGTATTGGGTAAAAACGTTTAGAACTGGTAGTTAGCAAAACGGCGGTAGTTGAAATTCAGGAATTTCTGGAGTGAGCCCGATGTATCTCACGAGCGTTTTTAAACCCTCACTCTTTAGGTATTGGATTGCTTACGCTACCAATTTTTTTAAAACATTCTACTAACATTCCAGCCGAGTTTATAAGAAAATCCACACTTACTTCACACACACACTTTTCGTCGAAAGTTTTGGTAATTTATTGTGCTGCTCTCGTCATTTTCCCACAAATAACAATTTTATGGTATAGTTGTCATATTGGGAGCTACTAATATAAAAAAATTAATCAAAATCATGAGAGCCGTTTTAGAGAAAAAAAAATTTGGTGTTTTGATCACTATGATAATTATAGTTAACTTTCGGTGGATTTTGTTCATACCCTTATTTTGGCGTCCCATGGCAACTTGCGGGCGAGATATCAAGTTTGAGCTGATTTTGTACGGTGGTTTTCTCTAAAAATCGTGCACACACACACACACACACACAAATACACAGACCCACAGACCATTTGCCCGAATAGCGTATTTCGGACTCAGGAGGGGTTCTGAAGAGAACTCAAACTTTTTTTTTCCACCGATTACATAACTTTCCTTTCTACTATGTAGAGCCAAGGAAAGTAAAAAGGATGCGCGTTATCCTAGTTGTTGTGACCCCAATTTTAACCAACACTTGTCCTCGACTGGAGCTTGAATTATTGGCTGTTAGTTCCATTTTTCAATTGTTAGCTCCACATTCAGGCGAAAACAATTTGAATTGTTGATCTGCAAAGGGATTAACAGACGACAATGCAACAATTACCGGATGACAATTACATTGGCACAGCATCAAGATCTGCACACTGGTCTCCAAAGTGAAACACAACATTGAGAAAAACCGTAAATAAAGAAATTTAAAGCCGACTAAGACAGGATAGGGTCTTCATAGGTTTAATTTGCACACTTTAAAGCGCGCTAAATGCAAGATTTATCTTTAAACGCCTAGGTTTCAGGTCTCATTTCTACGTCTAGATGGACAAAAAGGTAATTGCAACTCTCTCAAAACTTCCATCTAATAAGCAAAAATACCAATCGCTTTCTCACCCTGCGCAAAACTATTGTCAACAGTCTAACACTAATACATCAGGCATGTATCTTAGACACGTTACATGTTCCCATTTTTTGTTACAAAACAAATATGATCAAAAATTAAATTAAGCAGCTGGCTTAGTTAAAGCAGAATTTCAAACACCGTTTGAATCTTAACCATTTAATATCCCATCCAGGAACTGTAAATATATGGTACTCGAGACAAAACGCTCTAATTTGAAATACTTATCAACAAATAATAAATAAACATTACACAATCAAGAGGATTTTTTGGTCATGAGCTGTGAGAATTTGAATGAAACGTATTCTAATCCGCGCAACTAAAAAAATGAGTTTTCAACGAGTTAGTTTCATGAGGGTACATCACCATTGTGTTGGCACCTGTGTTTAATATCAATTCGTTGGCTCGAGTCTTGAGCGTTTCCAATTTTGCAGAACACCTTATACAATTCGAAACAAACTGGTGAGGTTTTGCCTACCAATCGAGAATTTTGTTCTTCGTAAGAATGTGTCTAATAATCTCTTGTTCAAAGATATACGACGTCAAGATATATACTGGGTTCTTCGATTTTAATGGCATAGTGCATCATGAATTCTTTCCACACGGTCAAACGGTCAATAAGGGGTACCACCTACAAGTTCAACGCCGTCCGCGTGAAGCAATCCGAAAAAAACGCCCGAATTTGTGGGAAAACAATTCACGGCTTTTGCACCGCGATAATGCACCTGCCCACACTTCGTTGCTTGTTCTTGGCCGAAAACAATATTGTAACGATGCCCCAGCCTCCATATTCGCCAGAAGTGGCTCCGTGTGACTTTTTCCTATTTCAAAAAATAAAGAGAACGTTAAAGGGCCGTCGTTAGATGACATTAAAAGCGCATCGCTGAAAGAGCTAAAGGCTATCCCCAAAAATCGAGTTTCAGAAGTGTTTCGACGATTGGAAGAAACTGTGTGTGGCACAAGTGCATAATATCTAATGGGGACTATTTTAAAGGCGACAACATTAATGTAGACAAATCTTCTTTTTTTTCAAAAAAAAAACTAAAATTCCCGTTATTTTTTTAACACACCTTGTAAATTACAATATCACAAGAGTAAGCGAAAACAAATCCTAAAAATTAGGCTTCTCAACTTTTTGTTTTAATTTTATCATAGGGGACGGTGTCGGAAGTGATAATTAGGAAGAGCTAAGATCGTTAGCGGTTGCCACACATTTATGTACGTTAACGTTATCAATACATTATTAAGAAATCGAAAAACCCCGTCGGATCACAAAAAGTTGACACTAACAGCTCAGAAACAGATTTTACTCGCTCAACTTTTGCGGGTTTTACCGGAAAACGTCCGATTTGGCCACTGCCGCGCGATCTTTGCGACGTTTGGTGAACTAAAGTAGTTTTCATGTTCCCCGGTAGGCGCGCAACGGAAACTTGAGTCGCGCTTGGATTTGAAGTCTCAACATGGAAAATTTCCAATTCGCGAGCTCTTTGCTGTTTATGATATCCTGTTCAAATATCTTCCCCGGAACTGAAACTCCGAGCCAGTTAATTATTCCTATTCAGCGGCTCGTTGTCGCTAAGTCTCTTTGCTCGAATCAATTCGCGCTCTATCAGACATTGAGGCATTTCCACTTCGAACCCAAGTGCCAGTCTGGAAAGATATTTGAACAGGATATCATAAACCGTGAGAAACTAGCTAGTTTAGTTCATTCAACATTAGGAAAATTTCCAAGTTCATACAGTTCAAATCCGAGCGCGACTCAACTTTCCGTTGCGCGCCCAGCGGCGAACGTTGAAACTACTTTAGTTCACCCGATGTCGTATAGATCGCGCGGGCGAGGCGAAATCGAACGTTTTCCCGGTAAAACTTTGCATAAGTTGAGCGTGTAAAATCTATTTCTGACCTGATACTGTCAACTTTTTGTGACCCAACCGGGTTTTTCGATGTATTATAAAAATGTCTTGATAACGTCGTACGCGAATGGGAGGCAATCACACGCTCTCATCCTTCGTTTTACATCCTTTTTTTTAGGCCTATATCCTCCTTCCTCGGACTCTGGGAAGGGATTCTGGCATGGCAGGACATTGTGCGATCCGTTTCCGAAGCGATTTCCATCGACGGGAAGGGAAATGTACCATAAGCCAGGGTTTTTCGTACAAAACGGCAATAACGATTTCGATTAAACTTCCAAATTATCTTCTACTAGTTAGTACAAACCCTTTTTTCTGTGTTCGTATCTTCATGAAACTACAGTGAACGCAGATTTAGGCCTAAAAAGGTAAAAATCAGATTATTACGCTTTTAGGCAAAACGGCTTCCACAATTTTCACCAAACTCACAGAATGGTTTTACATAGTTAATACCTATATATTATTCTCAATGTCCCTCTGATATTCCATTGAACAGAGATAAAAATGGTAATGTCTCCAAAATAATGTTTTTGCGGACAGTTTTGTAATGTACCGAGAAACTGCGTCACGGATTAGATCAATTTTACGGAATGTCTTCTAGCAACCTATTTCTATTTTATTTTCCATGATTATTTCTGCATCTGTTTGTTTAACGTATAAACCATGATAGCTCGGAAAACGAAATTTGTCGAATATTAATTTACCGGTTTTCCAATTTTCTGAAAAACGGCTCTAACGATTTCAATCAAATTCACTGAGTACTCTCAAATAACTAGCAGCTACATTTTGTCCTCCATAAATGTTCCTGTAGAAATGCGTTGAACGAAGATGTAGCAGGTCGTCGAATTTACGAAGGTTGCGGAGATATTTTATAAATGCAAAAACTTTGGAATATTTTCACGAGAATCGAAGCCGTTATCGAGACAGTTGAATCGCAGGACTATTTCGAATTGAACATTACAAGCAGTTCATCTGCAAAAATGATGCGATTGCACTTACGACTTACGATCTTTCTGTGTAAGAATTCATTGAAGACAATTCAAATTAGAGCGCTTAGTCTCACACACCCTGTACTTCCTAATTCAAGCTAAATCATTATTCAACAAAATCGTCTATTTGCTCAAATACTAAAATACTCTACTGTAACTAAACAATTCGCCGAGTACTATCTAAAGCGATTCGTATTAAAAATATATAATATACATTCTACGTACATTGCAAACAGGGGTGATATACGTTGATAAGGTCGGCCTCAACATACCGAACGACAAATTTCAAATCACAACCATTAGATTTAGTTCACTTCTTTTTTGTGTTGTGTAAAAGATACGTTTTTGAATTTTTCGATACCGATACCAAAATAGAGCGATATTTTATTGCTCAATAAGTTTAAATTGCCATAACAACCTGGAATAATTTGGAAAAGAGTTATTCATCAAAGAACACTTCTGGCAGGGAAGTGCACACACCTTCCTTTTCTTCGTAAGATGACTGCACAAATATTGAAATGCCTAGATCATGTAGTACCAATAGATTTTAAAAAATTCAACCCCAACGGATTATGTGCTGCCTTGCTGTAGAAAACTGTTGTAATTGTGGTTGGGGCGTGTAATTCATTAACTAACAACTAGAATCACGAATGCTAACCTGTAAACCCATGTTGAGAGCAGTATTCTTAGCCCTCGTATGATGCGAGCGATGGAGGGACCGTCCTAATTCAAAGACGCACGGTGAGCGATGGCTTGAGGGAATCACTTACATCAACACTATTCTTCCCTCGCAGCATCTCATGAGCGCTGATTCCGTGTCAGAAGACACTGACAAAGTTTAGTCCAACATACTCACTGAGACTGCTTTGAAAAATAAAATATTTTCAATAGTACTTCCACCTAATTATCTATATCCTCTATTCTCTTAGAGAGAGAAGTCACTTTTTCGAGTAATAAGGCGCCCTCGAGCTGATTGAGATGGTAAAGATGTGTTTCGCACAGCAAAATAACTAGGCGAGATTGCATTGGCGCAACTTGTGAGTGCTACAACAGTTGTTAAGGCTCTCTTCAGAATGCAATCGACATTCAAATGCGTCGGTCTACAAGACACATTTCATCTTGATGAAACATCGTAGGCAACTGTCGTAAATATCAAAGGCTAAATTAAATTCCTTGATATGATTGATAAAATGTATGCTGAGGGAACTTGCCTGGGAAAAGGCGCTAACTTCTTTTGACATTGTTACTTTCTGCAACCCACAGGATAATGGAAGTGTAGTAACCAACGAGTTGAGTAAAAGAGAGGGAGAGAGAGAGCAATTAATATCCTTACACTTCTGAAACTGGTACTATATGTTTTAGGCACTTCTGCATCAAAATATTTCTTTCAAAATCTAGATATCTTGGTTTTTGTTTATCATCCGCAACATGACTCAATAGCTTCAATTCAATCAATAGCTAACGAAGTACGTTGAAAAGTACACCATAACAAATTACTATGAAGCACAGTATTTGTAAATGACATTTAAGCTTTAAAACGACGCACTTACTTACAAATGGTACGTGGTGTACACAGTTATTTGAGTATCAGTTAAGTTCATGCTGTATGAATACATTAACAATTTTGTACAGCGTGTTTGAGCACTTCAACGTCAACAAAAATCATCTACATTTAAGTTTTGACTGGAAACGCGTACATATATATTTAAGCAGCAAATTCTAAAACTCGTATATCAAAGTACGAATACGTCAGGTTTAATGAACGTAAGGCACCCCCATACCTTCAACATTCGATATTTGGGGTGCATCTACTCAGGAGTAAGGAAAAGTGGGCGACTCTCAGATCTTCCTTCTCTGGTTTCAATGTTAGGAAAGTTTGTCATCTCTACTAAGTGTAGCATTTTTTATGCATCCTGAGACTCTGAGAGTGTCTTTTTTTTCAGTGCGGGAGATCTGGAAGACGGGAACATCGATTTTGAAATTATCATCCACGATTGGGGACGATTTACAAAATTCCCAATTTCCACTAAATTTGAGTTACAATGTTATGTCGATTTCAACAGTTAGGTCATCATGAGTAACAAGAATCGTCGAGATTGACGTAACAACGTAACACAACTTTAGTGGAAACGGACAATCGTCCTAAACCTGTTTCGTCGCGAGTGATTTAGTTTGGGAGCCCCTGCCTCAAAATTGGGGCACTAAAGAAGTCCACAGCATCCTGTACATCACTGAAAAGTGTCATGACAGGCCAAGAACACTCGGTTAACCAGTTACAAAGGTGGTGGATAGATTGAACGCACAAAAGTTATAAGAGGAGAGTATCACAATACTTTCCTAACTTTCATGTCAACTCAGGGGTTTTTCTCCTTGGGCTGATTTATTGGTGCAAATTGCCAACTCATCAGATAATGAAAATTCTATTTTTCTCTCAGCTCATTAGAACTTGGTGTAGATAATTCTCTACAAGCCCCCAACTGTAAACTGCGCTCACAGCGATATTAACAAGTTACAGAATGTATAGAGCTGGGATTAATAGAAACATCTGCTAAGCGACCGCCAAAGGGTAAGTGAAACCTCATAATTGAGTTTTCTGCACGATGAAAAAACCTCGGAGCGCTCGGGATTTTCGTTTTTTTTGAGGGCATTTGGGAACAATCGAGAAAGAAACTGACCGAAAGAAAAAACCGTCCTTCCTAATAAACTTCAGTTCCTCAATCTTCTGGCGCACGTGAGTCTTTCTACCTTTACCATATTCTATCCTACCCCCCTTAAGGTGCCCCTCCTCAATCTAATGATTTATGCTACTTGCATGAGGAAACTGCAACAGTATTGCAGCGCCATTATTGCTCGTGCTAATAGATTTACTTCTCTACTAATCTTTCCACACTCAACAACAGATTATCTTGTCCAGGCATTTGTTTCAGATTGTGTTAGCTTCAATTTGAGCTTTTCTCCTTTCAAGGTTCTTGGAAGAATCTTAGAAACTAACTAACTAAGAAAGTAACTCACAAGCCAGAGGAGACGGACTCACCTAACAGGTACGTTAACCTTAGAAACCTTGTCGTGCCTCCTCTAACAGGCTGCTCCATCGTAGCTTCATGGTGGCATTAAGATGCCATGGCACACTCTTTCATGTCAGCGGCGTTTCACAAACCTTCCAAGATATTTCGGCATAACCTGTTATTGGGACGATCCAGCGCATTCCAGGGGACTTTAACGATAAATATCCGCACAAAGAGCCACCAGCCTGCATTGCTCGCTTGCAGCTGCAAACACTCACTATTCAAAGATGCGTTTTATCATTCAATCAAACCTCAAGACGTGCGTTTGTGATGACTTGCAGGCGCCATACAGGGCTGAAGTGCATTTCAACTCTCTTCAATTCCCTAAAACCAACTGAAACCAGTCTACATGATCAAGAATCGACATTTATCGCCCAGCCATGACACCCTTAGCATGCATTCTGTCCCATCCACTTCAAATCCCAAGAAATGTCTTTTTAGGAAGGTGATAAACTTTCACTCCGGCGCTCTTCATTACTCACTTACCAATCGTTGACATTTATTTAGCCTTTCGGCACGACTGATGCCACTCCAGACAGCAAGTTAGTAGGTTCCTGACATTTCAGCTGTGCTCTTCGAATTATAGCGTTTTCTGCTTTGGTCGCATTCATTGCACTACTATTTACTCTTGCTGAGAACAGCACGTCGATGTGCTCTGAAGTGACTTAATACTTCACTCAGAGAAATTTGTTATATGCAAGGCATTTTCGCCGACTTTGGCATCATAACTCTACAATTAGGAAAGTAAATCCTACGTCTCATACATTAAATTTTAACCTGAATTGTTGACGTTACACCCTTCCTACAACATGACGCGCTTGAGAATATGGTAAGACAAGGGCTAATGAGATCTCGAGTGGGGCATTTTAAAACATTAACGTAATTACAAAGAAGTACGGAAGTAATAATATCAAAGTAATACTATTGATTAAGAACTTAGTTGATACGAGCGTACATAACATTCAACAGTTGAACAATAAAATGATTGACCGAACAAACAAAACAAGTTGAAAACGATAAGCAACTCATGACTGATTTATTAACCTTCAACAGTGTTTACGTGGAAGAAGTAATTCATTCAAATCATGTAGTTGCTGACTAATCAATTATTGGAACAAAGTTACAAACTACAAAGAGTCCTAAACAAGTTTTGCAATACAAGAAACAACGATGGGATTAACAGAGATCTTGAAAATTAAATACAAAAGGATGTAATTAACACTGGTGGTTGGTCAGGCTAGCGGAGATAATGACGTATGCTCTGTTGCCCTATGGCCTAAGAGTACAGTGTCGGGGACATACATAAGAAAATTCAAACATTTTTGTTCAAAGTCTTTCAAATACCTCGATACAACCAGAAGTTCTCACGGTAGGCTGTATCTCACTTAATGAAATTCAATTTGATTGGGAGTACTCCTACTTGGTCTCATTTGCATCCTCAGGTGTGTACACATTTATTCGTAAGCCTTTGTTTTGTGAATTGCAGACCAGCGATATTTGGGGTTCGAACAAAGTTCCCTGCTCCAGAAAATCCTGTGCCTATGATCTCCTTGATGTTGTAAAACCAACTGCTCTTCGTATTCCTCCTGTGTGGCAGCCTCTCTGGTCTGGTTGGTGGACTGCATCGAATTCAACCCGTGTCATGTACCTCGTCAAGTTTTATTCATTACTTGATCGTACCAAAACTGATTTTATGTATTAAGAATCACTCATCGTTACTAAGGAACGAATGGCCATTTATAATTCCCCGTTTTTCTGAAGGTTTACCACATTACCCCCTTACCTCTTGGAATAGCCCAGCCAAGGGCTTGAGTCAGTCTGTTTGGATGTAGAAGTCGCTGCTTCCTGCATATTTTCACATGGAAGAGAACACTGCCTCTTGTTTAGACACACGATCCATGGTCCTTTGAAATGTAGCTTTGAGCACAGACCACATTTGCACTTTGAGTCATGCACACCCAATCACTTACAATGAATCTTGCTGGTTGGTCGTAGTATTTGAGCTCTCGTTTTCAGCCCAGTACTGTACAATGCAGAGTCTCGAACTTTCTCTAGATTTGACCACAGTAACTTATTATTGGAATTTGAGAATTTGTTGCTGGTGGTTTGACTAATCTGTCAAGTAGATGCAAATCCCTTCCAAATAGTAGTTGGGCCGATGAGTATCTAGCAGTAGAGTGTGGTGCCGAACGACAATCCGGAAGAAATAGTGGACATTTCTCGTCCCAATCAGACTGATTGCCAGGAATTTAGTTAGCGTGTGATTGAGTCGTTCCACTAACCCACCCGATTGAAGGAATGGCGTCGTCCTTGAGTGCTGAGTTGCTATTGGCACTGCTACTTCTTTCGTTAGATTGGCCTCAAAATTGTCTTGGTCTGTGTTGATTTTCCATTAACACACTATTACGAAGCCGAAGTCAAGCGATTTAGAAGATGATTCAGAACTAATTTTCGGAAGAGAAGAGCTTCCTCGATAAGGTGGAGTCTGTGCTCTGACACCCATTGGCATAAGAGGTGCTGCTCGTGCTTCTAGAGACAGAACAACAGCTGAACAAGCCTTCCTTACAGATACACAGGTAATAATTGAATCTAATGGCTAAGAAAAAGCTGGTTTCCTAAAAGGTGTGAAGTGAAAGCTTTTCATCTTCACAAGGTATTATGGAGTTAACTCATGCAGTCCTTGCACATGTTCACGACGTCTGCGCACGGCGTTATGCATGGGCATGTCAGCTATGCCATTACACTGGTTTCAACCTCGAAAACCCGAACTTAAGGTGTACCTTTATCAGCTTAAGGTCTACGTTCTCGCGTAAGTTCAACCACCAAGCTTTTCAAACGATACCATTTCCCACGCAAGTTCGTATCAATTTATTTCATTCACACGTTTTTCTACTCACGCTTTGCTAAAATACTAGGCTACATCTCAGCAACCCAGGGACACTGCCAGTCCCTTTCTAAGCAATCCAACCACGCTAGCCAAACAATGCTTGTTTTTACACGCAGCGTAGGAAATCTTGGCGATAGATACATATCAGCCCCTGAGCCCAAGACAGCTTACCACACAGTACAGGGAATTTCGTCCAAGAGAGTTCGGATCTCTAAATGTTACCGCTTACCATGTTATCTTGTCTTGAAATTCAAATTAACACACTCTTGATTGTTTCATCATCCTTACAACCACCAATGTTAAGATACTGAGCAATGATTCAGTAAATCAAGTGAAGTAGGGTCCGTAAATATTTAGCATACAAGTAGAATATTCCAACGAAGCAATAAAATAACTAAAAAATGTCCGTTCTCATCAGAAAGGTTGGCTGACGCAGGATTTGTTCGATAAAACTACGACTCAACAGCGTGGTTTCCTTAAAGCAGCGAGTGTTTTGAAATACTGAAAAATTTCTGTGTACTTGGCGAACTTGACTTGAACAGTTCCCAAACGGTGGATCACGCGAGACAATAAAGTACAAACTTACTAGAAGCTCATCTACAAACGTAATTCAACCGGAATCTACAAGACATTGAAGTGCGGATCATCAAAAACATTTTCTCAATTATTTTTTTTGGAGAAAGGCTTCGTCCTCCAGTCGACTTTACACTGCGATGAGCCTGCTTTTACATTTGGAAGACATCCACATTTCTTTCAGACGCTTTGCTTCTGGAGTTGGTTCGTAATTTGTTTTTCCTTGCTTCAGTTTCCTTATGTCAAGATTCGCACCTAATGATTGCATCCCTGAAACGATAAAACGCAAATTGAGTACGAATGAATAATACCTCGTAGTTACATGATGACTGTACAGAGAGCTGAAACACACAAAACATCATGAAGTACCCACCAATATACTAAGAGGTAAATGAGGGAGTATTATGAGAACATCTAAACCTGTACTTATAGTTGCCAGTCGAATTACTTACAGCTGCTACGGTATGGTACTAAGTGTAGGAGGGGAGTATGTATGATAAAGGCCAAATGAGCACGGAATTTTATTCACAATTACAGTTTGAAGATTTACCACTACAAACAGAGAACTAGGTGGGAGCAAACGTGAGTTCGAGCGACAGTCCGTTCAGACGAGTTTCGAGTAAATTGGGACGTTTGAGGCGCCTAGTCCGCACAAATATGCCGGGTGAGCTAAATCGAAGGGTTTGATTAGTCGGGATATATGACTCTGCTCTTCATGAAATACCTGTCCTCAGTACTCATGAACACTGCAGAGCACTGCCATCAACCTAACAATACGAATACTAATTTTGAGCAGAGGAAGAGTAAGCGATTATTGATTAAAGTTCCCAAAAGATGCTCATGTTTGTGGTGTAAGTATTGACGTCGTCAAATATCAAATTGATAGAAAAATAAAAACGCGATACACATCTTCTGTAGATCGTACGCCTTCAGTCCACACACTTGCGACATCCAGTGTTAAGATAATCTGTTCATCTCTTGGCGAAAGAAGATTTCCTCAGTCCGAGGAGTAGGAGCTTCCCTACTTTTCAGAGGAAACCTGTCGTCAGATGATCCAGAATAGATAGTTATGCACACAGATACTGTGACTACCATGCACTGATCAGATGCACTCATGGAACGTTCAGGCTCATTCAAAGAAGAAACGTGCAATCCCCAGGTTGACAATATTCACGTGTACGTTGAGTGGTAGTTTATCAAGTTAGTGTTTCAAGTTGTCAAGCTATTCGTACACAGATTGTGCGTTTCCCGTAGGTTCTTCTAGCATCCAGGCTGGATTTGAGAAAACGCAAGCACTTTCTTACTCCATAAGCGGCTCTGACGGTCGAGTTCTGTTATGATCAGAGCTTTTCGAAATTGCGTGAGTTCTCCAGACTCGTTTTTTGGAGGGGTCGTTCTGGGACTATTTTCACGTGGGAAGAGTTATGAATTTTAGTAGATCCTGAGGAGGGTTTTGGACTTGAGACAACGTTGCTGGAGTTGTGCAGAGGAGGGTTCCCAATAGGCTGCTTCGATGCAAGAAAAGCTTTGACCTCTTATATGTAGACACGAGTGAAATGCTGAGAAGCGTTTCAACATCCGTCCTGCTTTCCTCGAAGCAACCATCGTCAATTGAGCATGACCCTTAGAGCAAGAATGTGGTTTCATTGAAAATCAACCATAGCACGTTATTACTTCACGAAATATTGATTACACTGTGGACCTTAGGATCTTGAGCATCAGCTGTCAGTTTTGCTTTTTTCCCAGACTAATAAATTAAAGCATACGCTAAAACATGAAAAATCCCACATTTTACCATTTCTTTAACCATATGTTGAATGGTTCACGCACCTTTAGCAAGTTTGGTAAGTGGAGAAAGGACTGCAACAGCAGACGGGCTGGTCAGTACGTTGGTCGCTTGGGAAAATCCTGTTTTGAGGGATTTCAACGCGTTTTCGCTTTGCGACGATGTGATACTTCCCAAACTCAATTCAAGTTTGCTCGAAGAGGCTGTGGAGTCTTCAGGCTTCAAATAATCTTTGTCAACGTCGACTTCGCTGGAAGAGTGAGAGAATTTACGGATCTGAAAGGAAGAAGCTGTTTGAAACTCATTTGAAACGTAGTGGTTTTACGAGAAGCATACGACGCATTTTTAAAGAAATAATTTTTTTGGGTTGCCCGCTCAATTTATTAAAGAAATGTCCCAGTAATCAAAACGAAAATTCGTTGTTTGACAGGGTTCGGGGGAGAAGAACTAAGAGTACATTAAAGTTGAGCGGAGAAGTAACGAGTGTGGGCTTGAAAACATCAAATTACACGAACTGCTAGGTTTGGCCAGGAAGAAGTTATAGCATTTACATTCAGTTTGATGACAGAAGATTGTAATAATATTTTGAGAATTGTTGTTCGTTGAACCATCCTAGGTCCTCTACAGGCTTCAGCCAGCTCGACTGTGCACTTAGATGGTTCAGAACTGACCTTTAGAGACATTGTACACATTCGCCGCTCAAAACACGCCCAGCGTGACAATCCAAT